>OX346245.1:70693057-71293057 GCA_947049315.1 Epistrophella euchroma
ATTTAATTTAATTTAATTTAATTTAATTTAATTTAATTTAATTTAATTTAATTTAATTTAATTTAATTTAATTTAATTTAATTTAATTTAATTTAATTTAATTTAATTTAATTTAATTTAATTTAATTTAATTTAATTTAATTTAATTTAATTTAATTTAATTTAATTTAATTTAATTTAATTTAATTTAATTTAATTTAATTTAATTTAATTTAATTTAATTTAATTTAATTTAATTTAATTTAATTTAATTTAATTTAATTTAATTTAATTTAATTTAATTTAATTTAATTTAATTTAATTTAATTAATTTAATTTAATTTAATTTAATTTAATTTAATTTAATTTAATTTAATTTAATTTAATTTAATTTAATTTAATTTAATTTAATTTAATTTAATTTAATTTAATTTAATTTAATTTAATTTAATTTAATTTAATTTAATTTAATTTAATTTAATTTAATTTAATTTAATTTAATTTAATTTAATTTAATTTAATTTAATTTAATTTAATTTAATTTAATTTAATTTAATTTAATTTAATTTAATTTAATTTAATTTAGTTTAATTTAATTTAATTTAATTTAATTTAATTTAATTTAATTTAATTTAATTTAAAGATTCGAAATTACTCGTTTCACTCTAATAGCTAAATTACTTTTTGCGAATGTAGTGAGATAAGTCGGCGAGTAAGGCGAGTCATTCATCTCACTTCACTCGCTGAAATAGCTCAATCTCGGCACTGGTTCATGTTGAGTTCGACCAGGGCGAGTTATACCCAACCCCACTCACACTTTTATTACCGCATAGTGGGGACTGTGGATGTGGAGATACACGATTTTCTCAGAAAACTAGAGCTACACACCATTTTTTTAATTTGCCATTAGAAAAATAACTATGAGTTTCAAGAAGATTCCTAGTTTAAGAAGCGGTAGATATCAGATTTGACTAACAGATGGCATTCAAATTTAATTTTCAGAAAATTTGGAGTCACACACTTTTCTGGTTTCACCGACGACGATATATCTTCACTTACTTGTCATAAAGCGTCGAATGCGGCACGAGTACGATAACTTTGGCGCCGAAAATTGATAAAGGTATTTTTCAGAGGGGTCAAAAACAAGCATTTTTTACTATAGAAGGAGGGGTCCATCTTGCCCAGTTTAGGAGGTAGGGGGGATTTTAGAAAAAAATTACTTAAAATAAAAAAAAATATCAAAAATCAACGGCAACACTTACAGTAAAGTAATATACCGTTTTGAAAACCAGAAATCTGTTCTATAATCCTACATTTAAATTAAATTATTTTTATAAAGAATTTTTAAAAAATTTGCATGAAAAATTCAAAATTTCGTTAAAAAAATGGGAAAAAAAGTTTAGACCAATTTTTCTCAAAATTGTGAAATGTTGCGCTGAATTGACTGTTTTTTATCAATGAAAATATCAATTCTAAATCGAACACAAAAAACCAAATTGATTTATGTCTTCTAGTTTTTGAGGAAATTGAAAATTGATTTCAAAAACGGTACATAACTTTACTGTAGGTGTTGCGTTGATTTTAAATACTTTTTGTTTCATTTGAAGTCATTTTTTTATAAAATTCCCCCTACCTCCTAAACGGTGCGAGATGGACCCCCCCCCCCTCCAAAAGTAAAAAATTTTTGTTTTTGACCCTTCTACTAAAAACAATTATCAATTTTTGGGGCCAAAGTTATCGTAGTCTCCCCTCGAATGCAATGCAGAAAAAATATTTTTTAAGCAGTTTATTGAAAGCAAACAACAATTCATTTTTATTTTTACCACTGGCAATGAGACTATAGATGAGGTTACTTCTCATGTGAAGGCAGTTCCCGTGATGTTATTTCCCTGCACCGTGATATCAGAATAATTGTCGTGTTCGTGTGTTATTTCATTGGATTTCTTTTTACCTATTAAAAATAGTTTTGAACATATAATTTTTGTTTGTGCCAATGATTTGGCTAAATATTGTGACTTTTCATAAAAGTTTGTGATATTGTAGGTTCACTTTAAAAATGCTTCGGACTGTGCTGTTGTTTTTATTAAAGAAATATATCCCACCAAAAACATTTCATGTAAAAAAGTTCGCCAAGACTCACATGCATATAACGCTTTCGCTGTGAAAAAGTTATGAGATCTCATGAAGAGCCAGGCCCCTAACTCTACCAGGCCTAACTCCAAGCCCTAACTCTACAAACCCTACAGCGTGGTCAAAAAGTATGACTTGGCCGTTTGATAGAAGTTTTGCATGGCAGACTTTATTTTACGATAAGTCAATGCAAGCCTGTGTAACGACTGCGAAACGGCCAAGCCATACTTTTTGACCACGATATAGGGTTTGTAGATTATATAAATATTTATTATTATTATTATTATTATTATATTATATAAATATTTAAGTTCGCTATAATATCATACAAATTAATCTTTCCCCGAACACTGAAGCGAAAATTAAAGTTAAAGTAAAGTTCCTTTTCCTTTTGTATCTTCTTATTCGGCAAGAGTACAATAACTTAGTCGCCAAGGAATGATAACGGTTTTTTATATAACAGTTCAATACAAGCATTTTTTTACTATTGGAGGGGGGGTCTACATCCCCCCGTTTAGACGGGAGGGGCAATTTCATTAAAAATTACTAAAAATTTAAAAAAATATAAAAAAAAATAACGGTAATACTTATAATTTATGCCTTCTTTTACAGCCAACACTTTGTTCTATTAAACAAATTTTAAATCAAATAAAATCTATTGATAGTTTTTGAAAAAATGGGTTTTAAAATTAAAATTTTGGGAAAAAAAACATCAAAAAGATGTTTAAAGTGTATTTTTTCAAAACTATAAAGTTATATATATTATTTTTTTTCCGAAATTCGTTGCTCTAATTACATCTTAATCAAAAACTAAGGGAGGGGACGGGTTGCCTCCTTTAAAAAAACAATTTCCCTCATTTTTTTGTTGAGTAATGCCCAGTATTAATTTTAAAAACTATCTTTGATGTTAAAATTTTTCTTTAAACATTTTTAGATTTTAAACTTTGGTATTCGCGGGGGGGTTGCAGGGGGGCAGCATGCCCCTCCATAGATACCTCACTTTTTATACGCCATAATGCTGGGTGCTCTTGGAGTTATTGGTAAATTCCAGATTTTTACTAATTCGGGTTTTTACAGTAACATATGTATATGTTCGGCGACATGCCGAATTTATTCAATATAGTTTCGGTTTTAAAGAAAACAGTTCAAAGTGACATAAGGCCAACTCTTAAAATTTGGCCTTATGTCGCTATTGAAAAGTGACATAAGGCCAAACACCCAAATTGGGCCTTATGTCACTTGGCCTTAAGTCACGGCACCTAAAAAAGTGTCCCTAATATGGACCAGTAGTGATTTTGTATGAAAGACTCTATAAAATAGCTATGTTGAAATTTAATTTGATATGTAGAGAGGATTTTTATTGATATTTTACTGCATTGAAAAAAGTTTTTAAATATTTTTTTTTTAACGAAAAAAAAATCAGATATAAAATAACTAGTTTAGTGGGCAGTTTAAGCTATTTTTGAAATTTTTTCTTTAAAGACATCGTAACATTTTAGCTCTTACTACAAGAGCAAGTTTGTGAGATTCAGTAATTTTTTTTCTTTTGGTGTCACCAAAAAATTACAAAACAACCTATGTTAAAATTTGAAAAAACATCTTAGCTAATTCCAAATATGGAATACTATTCCAAATTATGAACACACAGATATTCCATATTAGGAACACAATGATATTCGATATTAGGAACAAGGAGATTCACAGAACTAAGTATGTAAAAATTCACTTTTTTATTTAACTTATCTTGCCTAGTATACTTTTAGTTATTACTCCAGTGCATTCATGAAGATTGTATTGTATATCGGCGACCCAGCAGTTTCTAACACCCCCAAATTTTTTTTTCATAACTCGAAAGGTACTTCATCGCAGAGCATAACTTGAGTTTTCACACTTGAGAAATTCACCTATCGGCCGCCATCTTGGGTTTTAGTATTCATTTCATTGAATATCTCGGTTTTCTGTTAGTCCTACAAAAAACTACTGCACAAAAAGTGTATGTTAAAGAAAATTGTAGCGAATTTAAAGCTCTACAAGTTTGTTATACATATTTATTTTTAATGTTTATGTTTTATGTGCTAAATTTTGAAAAATACCTGAAAATTTAGATTTTTTTCATTTTGTTGGCCTGGAACTTTTTCATAAGTCACACTATGGAAAAATATTTTTACATAACATATGGGAAATTTAATTCTACACCCTTTTTGTCTAAAAAAGTTTTTTTTTTACATTGAATAAACACTACCAAGATGGTGGCTGAAAGGTGAATTTCACAAGTGCGAAAACTCAGGGTTATAATCTCCGATGAAGTACTTTTCCAATGATGAAAAAAAATTTGAGGTTGTTACAAACTGCTGGGTGGGATTATAAATGCACTGGACTATATCTCAAAGGTTGATCTCTTTCCTAATGACACGAGATAAGAAATATGTTTAAAGTTAAACCGGTAACACAATATAAGAAAAATAAGCTCACAATAACATGTGACATAGTTACCAAAAAAACTAATTTTAATATTAGCGCACGTCTACGGCAGTCACCGTCAACAAGGATACACAAGCATGAATTTCAAGATATTGCACTATTCCGTATTAGAATTGTATTCCATAATTGGTACACTTCCTCTACCAAAACTGTTACTCACGGTACTTTTCATTGATTCGTTTTTCTTTTTTTCATTTTCAACTTTCTCGTTAATGGGTTAACCGATCTTGATAAAATTTCTTACAATATCTTTTTATGTCTGAATAGTATTGCAGATCTACATATAAAAATAAAAAAAAATATATAAATATAAAATTAATGTTTTTTTTTTTGAAAAAAATCGTTTTAGGATCCTAGTAGTAACTTCTTTAAAATAGCGTACAAATTTTTGTATTAAAAAAAAATATCTCTCTAAGTAACAGCACCTAGTATATCCACTGTCCTGACCATTAATTGGTCTCTACACTTTTTAAAACTGTACTTTATGTTTTATTTATTTATGACATATTATAACAAAAAAAATGGCGAAAAAATCAATAAAATCTATCCACTTTTTCTACGTTTCGTTCCGCTGTGGTCAAATGGGAGGGCTTTATACAAAAATTCAAAGTTCAAGATCATTTTGCATTTTAATCGCCGCACTGCCGTGCAATTTCTTTGTCGTGAGTGCGATATAGTCCATACAATATCATAAAAACAAAATGTTTTACCGCAGTTTTATTGACGTGCGATTTAATTGAGTCCACGTCCAGGACCCATGTTCTGTAACTTCTCGCATGCATAAAATCGGTCGAGAAACGATGGAAACTGAAACAAAATACATGAGTTTTGTTCCATTTTTCAGCGCTTCTCGACTGATTTTTTCGATGTGAGAGTTACAGAACATGGGCCCAGTTGCCATAAATGTAAGACCCTTACCCTTGCATTTGTAAAAAGAGAATCAATAAAAAACAGAAAAACTGGCTGGCATAAGATGTCTAGTAAATTAATTGTTTTTTTTTTGTTTTGTACTTTGTATTTTTTATATTTATAAACTCGAGGATAACAGACTGGTTAGCATAATATGGAAAACACTTTTTTGAGTCAAAAATTACCTGGATCACAGTTTTTCTAGCTCCCGATTGGCTGTGTTGAGCAAGAGCCCTAGAGCTTTTCAAGGGAAGTGGTAATGGAAGTGGCAATGGAAATTTTGGAGCCAATTTATTTTGCAACTGTGTAGAGTTTGTATTATTTGCCCGCACTAAGTCCAATGCCAAGAATATACTCTTTGGAGTGCCAGGAGTATAAAATATCTGTCTCTTTTGGTTCTGGTGACGAAGGCTGTGTTGCATTTGAGCCTGGTCCTGAGACTCCTGGAACTGCTGTTTGTCTTGTAATTTTTGCTGAACATTTTTGTTCTTATCAACCTCTATGTGATGTAATGTATCTCCTCCAATGGACGGCTTAAGGTTTACTGTTGGCAAATTAGTAGCTTTATTCTTGTTGTTATCTAATTTCTTTCTGCTGTGCGATGCTGCCAATCGTTTCCAGGACAGAGCATTTATGAACAGTGAGTGCTTTTTTAAATTTTTTTCCAATGCATTTTTTTCTGATAAAATTCGAGAGCTATCAATATTACGTTCTGATGATTTAATATGATTGACGTTGTTATTTATGCTATTATTATTGTTGATAATGTTATTAATATTGTTATTAGTATGAATATTGTGGGTTTGTTCAAGTACGGAATTGCTGTTTTCGTTATTATTATACTGACTTAAATTATTGTTAGATAATTGTTGCGGAAAATTTGGTTCTGCATTTTCTCGATTTTTCGCATTATTTAATTGTTCATAAGAGAAAATGTTTAGCGGGAAATCATCTGCACTCGATGAATCTATTGAGCCTTCATTACAAGAATTATTCCCATTGTCGACACTATTGCGATGATGACGATGGTAATGGTGACTATGATGGTGTGCTGAATAAACGGGGCGCCGTTCACGAGGACTAAAACTGAGCACTGTACCCATTTTTATTTTTATTTTTTCAGTTTTCGATTGTTGAATTCCGACACTGAAAACTAAATTCAAACAATTTTTTAAAACAGCTTTACTGGTTAAATGTACTACAAGAAACAAATAATTTCCTTTGCAAAATGGCTAAAACGAAAAAGAAATGGTAAGTAAAATTTTTGAACATGCACATTTTGTTTATGTGTAGTTTTTTTTTAAGATATAGGTACCTACATTAAATAGTTCACTATTGACACTATGTATTAAGAAAAGAGGAGATGAAAATGTATTTCATATAAAATTACAATTAGCAATGAGTATTCGCAGTATACAACATCCAAGTCGAGGATAAACTTATTAAAAGAAAATTGCACAGAAATTTAAATAAATTTTTCTTTTTGGTAAAAAGATTAAAAATTTTCGCAGTGAAGTGCAATTTAATGCGCTCCACGCTGCGGAAAATGTTTTAAGAAATTTAAGATACTCATAAATTTCCGATCGATTTAAAAGCGCAGAAGTACAACAACGGTACAGTAGGTATGTGTGTTAAGCCTTTGTCTCCGGGAAAGAAAAAAAAAAGACTTAGATATTTTCACATTAAGTTTTGGGGTGACTTTTACAATACTGCGCACACACAAATTCAGGACAGCCGTATTAGGCACTAAAATGTAACAAAATGTTTTAACTTTCTAACTGTATTGTTTATGCAAATATACTAGGAAAGAAAAGTCGAAATAAACCACCAGCTTCTTATTGTTTTGATTGCAATTTTAAGGTCACATTTCCACAATTGATTCAGATTAATTCTTAATTGTATCGATTCGAATAGTTCTTCTTTATAGTCAAGTAGAATTTATTTAATGCATTATATCTATTTTAATAATAATAATAAATAAAGGTTAATTTTTAAAGTTTCGTTTTTTCTTTTTTTTTTCATGTTTGGATGGCCATAAATCAATTTTAAATGGAGAAAAAAAATCTCACTTTTTTAAATTTCTATTTTCACGCCCTATTATGGCTGTTAACGGTTTTTTGTGATGTAGGTAGGAACAAGATAATTTGAAAAAGATGCGATTTGGACTAAACAAGAAATGCGGATTTTCATTTTTCTACGTTTCTTATTACTTGCGGTATACAGGGTGATTTGCATAAAATGTGGCAAAAAGCTAGGGCGTGTGGGTTGGACTAAGACAAGAAAAAAATCGTATGAAAGGTGGGGTCTTTTTCCCCCCGTTTCGGTGGGAGGGGCAATTTTCAAAAAAAATCACTTAAAACAGAAAAAAATATTAAAAAATAACGGAAATACCTACAGAGTCATGCTATGGCATTTTCAAAAACCAGAGATCCAAAATTAATTTTCAAAATCAAAATTTAAAAAAAAATGATTTTTTTTAACAATTTTTGTTTTCAAAATTTTACGTAATTAAGTACCTATTATTTTTTTTTCTTCTTATTCAATGCTCTTAATGATTTTCGATCAAACACAAAAACCGGATGACGAAATGTTTTGTAGTTTTTGAAAAAATCCAAAATAAAAAAAAACTACTTTTTTCTCACAAAAACCTTTTATTTTAGTTTTTACGTTATTGGATTCTTAGGTGAATTTACGAAAGAAAGGATTAACTTTCTTTTTACTATTTTTTTATTATCAGTCTTCTAATCATACAATAAAGTGAAAAAGTAGTGGATTAACCATATTCCACACATTTTTTCAGTGAGAACACCTGTGTTAGAGAGCATTGGGGTAAAATTGACTTGCCATTTTTTTTATTACAATGGGGTCGGCTTGGCGACGGGGTCTACCTGTTGAGGTCAAGAAAAAAAGTTGCGTAATTTTTTAAACTAAAATAAAAATATGTGCATACTTTAAGGAGCTTATAAAAATGCTAATACTCCAAATGCATTAGATAAACAAACAGCACATCTCAACCTGTGACGTCAGTGATCATAAGCAGTGGAATTCGTAGTGCATATACGACCTCGAATACTGAGCAAATCTGAAATGCGTGGGTTCAAATTTCATGGTGTGCATGTAGAAAGTTTTTTACAATAAAATTGGATTAAAGCTCAGCAGTCAACAGCAGCACCAGTAAAAAGGAAACTGATGATAGGGCTCGGCACACCTTGAAATAGCTATATCTCTACACTACCCAAACAAAATATAACGAATTGAAATACCTACCTAAAATGAATTTGAAAACAATTGGTGGTAGCGCCTTTAAGTTGTTGTTGTTGTTGTTCAAAAATTCAATGGAATTGATAGAATAAAGAATGGGCAAGTCTAATAAACTGACATTCTAGTATAAATAATACAATAAATAATAATAATAAATATGTGCTGCCTAAAGATAAATAAATTGCAAGAACGTTTTGTTGTAATTTGAATGTCAAGTCGACAACATATCACGATGTCAAATTACTCTCGTGCCGAATTAACGGATATTCATTACTGCCACGGTATGGCTATTGGTCGAAGTCGTGAAGCGCAAGGACTACGCTGAAATGTATCCCAATAGGAAGTGTCTTAGTCATATGATATTTTCAATAATCTATCAACCACGGTTGAAAAAGTCAATCCAATTGTACTTTTTTCGATACACTCGACTTTGCTAAAGTACACAAATACACTTTTATAAAATTCGATACAGTTTTTCCCTTCTACTTTAACATGTATACTTTATTAATTTTTTTAAATTTTAAAATCGCAAAAATATTATTTTCTACCTAAAACCAAACGAAAAGCAATGCATTCGATTTTGATTCAATTTCACTGAACGTACCCAGTTTGTGTCAATTCAGTACATACAATGTGGCCGTTTGTTTGCACTGTGAAATGTCAGTTTTAAGTTTACGTGAGTGAGCCATTAACCCTAAGCTATATTTGTTATTTATTTGATTCCGTTGGTGTTTTT
The DNA here is from genome assembly GCA_947049315.1 of Epistrophella euchroma. Lineage (NCBI taxonomy): Eukaryota > Metazoa > Arthropoda > Insecta > Diptera > Syrphidae > Epistrophella > Epistrophella euchroma. The sequence continues at coordinate 70,702,554 of OX346245.1, forward strand.
GATGTTGTGTTTTTGTTACTGTTGTGTTGTTGTGTTTACTGTTTTATGTATCAAAAGAAAGAAATGATAAAGATATTTTAAATTTTAAGACACAAGTGCAATCATTTTATATATCGTTTATAATAAATAATTAATTTTCAAAACGAAAAAAAAATATAGAGCTAATTAATAATGAATTTATAGCATTGGCTAATTGCGAGGTAAAAAAATTTAAAAAAATATAACATATCGGAATTTTGGGCGGAAGTAAGCCAGTAATATATGTTTAGTAACATATATAGAATTGCACAAGGTGTTTTATCAATCGCACATGCATCAGCAAATGTCGAAAGCATATTTTTTTTTTTTTTTCAAAATATTATTTAAACAAAATGTAAATATCACCTACAAGTTGAAACTTGTTCTGCTTTAATAGAAACGAAGAATTTACTTAAAAATAATTCTTGTCATAGTTTTAAGAAAGATTGTAATAAATTAACAAAAAAACGTGCAAAATAATCCTCTGAAACTAGAAGAACTTCTGGAATGAACTAATGTTATATTGTAACACTATTTATAATGTTCCTTGTTATAATAAACTTGAATTAATATCGTTCAAGTTCTATTTTATACTTAAGAAAGTTTATTTTGTGTTTATTTATTATTTTTCTTACATAATAACTTGAATAAATGTTATTGTTTTTTAATTAAAGTATGTTATTTTTAAATTACTTCAATAAAACTTAAAATAATTTAAAAATAAAAAAAAGTACAATTAGATACACTTTATTTTCAACTTTTGATACATTGCTGCAATTCGATTTTCATTCCTGCTATCAACGTCTTCTAGAACAGGCAGTACTGGAGCGCCGAGGAAGAGAAAGTTCATCTTCTGCATCAGTACACTTAGAAAGAAAGAATTTTAAATATGGCCCTACGTAATCCCTCCCTTAGCACAAGGAGGATAGTTACTATGCTTCAGTTGCCCCAAACTAGAGTACGGGCAGTGCTTCATACTGAGAATTTACACCCGTGCCATACTACACCAGTTCAGGAGCTAACCGCAAACGACAAGTTACTGAGAGCATTTTGTCGAACATTATTGCTAAAGCTACGAGAAAACGGCATATAAAAAGTCGCATACGTATGCGACTCTGACGTCCCGTTAAAGTCGCAAATGTGTTTCATATTTTATATTCAGATCAGTGGTCGCAAACTTGCATATAGGGGTGTTAACACGATATGCAGAGACTGTCCCAAAAGTCGCAAATGTATATGCGATCAAGGTGCTCGCATATCTTGTGTCCGCATATGTGATCGCAAATTTTGCGGTCTATAAGCGAGGTGTTCAGACGATATGCTATAGTAACCGCATATAACCAATTTGCAGTCATATGCAGGTTTGTGACATAATTTTTTGAAAGTTTTTCATTTGGTTGTGATTATTAACTAGCATGTCTCGAATATTTAAAAAGCGCTTAAATTCAAAATGTGGAAAAGAAAGTGGCTGCTGTTGTAATTTTGGCCCAGGGTTTGATTGAAGAAAATGAAATCCGAGAAAAAAGAGGTCAAACAAATAAAAAAACGGATGCGTAGTGTGTGGTCGTAGTGTGTATAGTCACGACAATCAACAGTTTGCTATTCTTGGGCTTAAAATAAAGACTTGTTTTGGTCGGTTCACAATAATCACTGTTCTCAATAGTAACAAACAAAAAATATGCCGTCTTTCTCTTTACTGGGTATGAATGATCCGGGATTATGTACATGTCTAGAAAAAACCAATGGAGGGACGTTAATCCGTGCACATGTCGTTGAAAATAAAAATATGTCCAGTGGAGGAGCGAATAAAATAAAAAAAAATTTTCATACTAGCATCGTTTCGTGGCCGAAACTCGGCCAGCAAAAACTGAAACACTCAAGGAAGGAGAAAAATTTTAAATTTGTTTGAAAATATTAAAGGACAAAAACTTTTTTTTTTATTTTACTTTTTTTTTTAAATATGCACAGTTTACGACACTACAAAAACAAAAATTACCCACAGTATGTAAATGCGTGTCTCAAGTACATTCTGCACATCTCCGCAATTTTGGCTCTCCAACCATAAAGTTTATCGAAATCGGTCAAATACTTTTTGAGAAAATGGTACCACAAAATTTATTTTAGCCTATTTATATATAGATTCCATATAGCACTTCAGAATCACAACACTTACTTTTTTTGTCAACTTGCTACAGTAAAATGAAGAATCAGAGCAACTCATATGTTCGCATATGTGTGTCATATGCAATGTTCTATTTTCATGCCATCACATATGCTTGGGACGGTCGCAAATGCTCGCATATGCCGCAAACTGTCGCAAATTATATGCGAGGGTGTTCAGACGATATGCAAAAAAGTCGCAAATTTATATGCGATGTGGCTGTCGCATATGGTCCGCAAATTGTTTGCGAGCATATGCGGACTGTCCCAAAAGGGTGTTCAGACGATATGCGACCAAATTCGCAAATTATGACGTAAAAATGACGTCAGAGACGCAAACCTATGCGACTTTTATATGCCGTCTGCTCGTAGCTTAAGAGATGAAAGTGAACATAATTACTTTGGAAGGATATTCTGGACGGATGAAGCTCAGTTTACCTCAGTTTTTCTTATTATTCAATGCTCTTAATGATTTTTGATCAAACACAAAAACCGGATGTCGAAATGTTTTGTAGTTTTTGAGAAAATCCAAAATAACAATAACTACTTTTTTCTTAGAAAAACCTTTTATTTTAGTTTTTACGTTATTGGATTTTTAGGTGAATTTACGAAAGAAAGGATTAACTTTCTTTTTACAATTTTTTTATTATCAGTCTTCTAATCATACAATAAAGTGAAAAAGTAGTGGATTAACCATATTCCACACATTTTTTCAGTGAGAACACCTGTGTTAGAGAGCATTGGGGTAAAATTGACTTGCCATTTTTTTTATTACAATGGGGTCGGCTTGGCGACGGGGTCTACCTGTTGAGGTCAAGAAAAAAAGTTGCGTAATTTTTTAAACTAAAATAAAAATATGTGCATACTTAAAGGAGCTTATATTATTATTATTATTATCGAGTTTCATCATTTCTCAGGGTTAAACGCTGGAAATTCACCTATCCCAGATACTTCATCAAAAGGATTAGGCTCGGAAGATGTTACACTTATAAGTTATAAGTTATGATTTTATTATTTATATTTGTTAATAATTTTTAATGAGCATCCATGAATCGACGCACAATTCTACTGGTTGCGATCACCACTGACTTTTGCATCTCTTTATAAAGATCAGGATCTAGACCTAATCTTTTAAGTCCTTCAAGAAGGTTGTGTGGTATCACTGCAGTGCTTGATATGATCAGTGGAATTATTCTTACATTGTTAACTTTCCATTGTCTTTTAATTGGTTCAACAAGCTGCGCATATTTTGATACTTTTTCGGAGAACTCTTCTTGTAGGGCATTTGTGTTCGGCACAGCTATGTCTATTAAGGCTACTTTTTTTCCTTTTTTGTCTAAAAGGACTATGTCCGGTCGGTTGTAGGGAACGCTTTGATCTGTGAGCACAGTGCGGTCCCAGTATAAGCGGAAATTTTCGTTCTCAAGTACACTAGTTGGTTTGTACAAATAGTAGCTTTCTTTATCTCGTTTAAAGTTATGTTTGTGCGCAAGTTCTTGATGCACAATTTTGGCTACGGTGTCATGCCTCTGTTTGTATTCATTTCCTGAAAAATATGTACACCCGGATATCACATGTTGTATATTTTCTACCGCATCACATCCATATCGACAAGAATCAAATTGCCAAATAAAAAAAAAGCGAAATAACAAAATGCTGAATGAAAAATAGCAAAATAATAAAATGCCAAATAAGAAAAAGCCAAATAACAAAATGCCAAATAAAAAATTGCCAAACCTAAATATGCCAATCAAACAAAATATTAAGTGAAAATTGCTAAATGAAAATTGCGAAATGATGGTTTGTCATATCATATAAAAAACCAAACGTAATTTGCAAAACGAAAATTGCGAAATAACAAAATGCTAAATAAAAAAATGCGAAACGAGAAACGGCGAAATGTACCACCGCGAAACGTTAATTTGCCAAACAATTCTGGCGAAACATACCGTACCCTTAAAATCCGTATTATAAAGCCTTAACTACATAAGCCAAAAAAGTGAAAAAGTACAAAAGTGAAAATTTTCAAACTCATTTTGGGATAGTTTTTCCCACTGGAAAACTTATAAAAATGATGCAGAAAGCTTAAATTTTGGTTTAAAAAGAATTGTATACATTCTTTTTCACAAAACAACTGCGCTAGCGGGAAAAAAAATATTTTTACTTTTGTAATTTTGCAAAAAGTGGCCAATGTAGTTAAGACTTAACAAATTAAACACCGAAATCTGTTGTTAGCAATAGCATGTTGGTAAGGTACCCGGTTGTCTCGAAAACTGAAAGACATTGGCATCTAGTTCTTAGTATTTGACTTGAAATTATTGGAGCATCGAATATTAAAAATAAAAATATTTTGAACAAAATTTTTAAATTTTTCTTTTCAAAAATTTAAGTTTGAAAATTAATTTTTGACAAAACAATTAAATTTAGAAACAGAATAAAAGCAAAAATTTCTGGCCTTCCAAAAAAGTATTGCGTGGCGTTGTTTTTTAAGAATATTTTTTTTGTTTTAAGTCAATTTTTCATTTTAGTCAGACACGCAAAGTTCATTTTTGTATGTATTTAGCCCTTTTTATTCATTCATTTATTAAATAACCAGAAATGTGCAAATTTAAATTTTTGGTGTGCAATCTAGATTTGGGCATTGTTAATTTTTAGAAGTTTTGAAAAGTTCAAAACTAGATTTTCTTACTGAAATATTTTAATTTTAGTCAGACATGGCAAAGTGCATTATTGTATGTTTTAAGCACTTTTTATTCATTGGTTTAAAAATTAATCAGAGGTGTGCAAATTAAAATTTTTGATGTGCAAATTAGATTTGGGCATTGTTGATTTTTAGAAATTTTGAAAAGTTCAAAATTCGATTTGTTTACTGAAATATTTCAATTTTAATCAGACATGGCAGAGTGCATTTTTGTGTGTTTTAAGCACTTTTTAATCATTGGTTTAAAAACTAACCAGAGTTGTGCAAATTAAAATTTTTAGTGTGCAAATTAGATTTGGGCATTGTTAATCTTTATAAATTTTCAAAAGTTCAAGATTCGATTTGGTTACTGAAATATTTTAATCTTAGTCAGACATGGCAAAGTGCATTTTTGTATGTTTTAAGCACTTTTTAATCATTGGTTTAAAAATTAACCATACAAATTTAGACATTTGATTTACGAGTTCGTAAACGTATGCAGAATACAAGGTTTACGAGGCACATACGATTTTGCATGAATACCCCTTCTATTTTGTTGAAAAAACTGTAATTAATTGTATTACGGGATGTATGCATAAAATAAACAAAAAAAAATTTTTTCTCTATTTGCTTATGCCCGTAATATTCACGCCGTTTAAAATCGGTTTAGATTCAGAAGTCGGCTTAAAATGTTTAAACCGACTAATCGGTAATATTCACTCACTTAAACCGACGTTAACCAAAATTTTAAACCGAATGATCGGTTTAACTACGATAAACCGATTCAAACTTAAACGAGGCATTTTCGTGTCGTTTAGGTATGGTTTAAATTGTTTTAGCTAATATTCAAAATTTTATTGGTTTATTCAAACACATCATATTTGTGCACGTTATTCACACATCGGGTATTGAGTTGACCAATTAACCAGAAAAGGCTTATAGACCGAGGGCATGGCATATTTGTACTAGTGCAAACTTCATGCCGTATCGCGGCTCTAAGACCGCCGTAATGCACTTTAAAAATTCAAAAAAATGAGTGAAGTTTATGTGTATTATACCGCTCCAAATTTTGTGATCATAATGTTTATATGTGTCCAAATTAAATGCCATCGGGCTAGCAGCGATACCGTGGCCCTAACACCTATATAATGCACTTTCAAAATGCAACCAAAAAAATCAGAATAGTTCGTGGTTACTGTCCACACTCAATTTCATCAACTTGACAGTAATACCTCATACCTAGCACCACTATAATGCACTTTCAAAATGCTAAAACTATTTTTTTTGTTAGAAAAGTGCATAATGGTAGTGTAATGTTCACGGTATCGCTGCCAGACCAATGAAATTCAGTTTGGACAGATAGAAAATTTGGATCGGTTAAAAAAACTATTGTTGCATTTTATATGTGCATTATGGAGGTGTTTGGGCCGCTGTATTGCTGTTAGGTTGATGGAATTTAATCGCCATCTTGCTTAATATATTATGATAGATATTGGAACCGAATTAACGACCGACGCGGAACTGCAACCAGATCAAGAAGAATTCAACTCGCAACGAATCGTTCAAGGAATGTTTGGAAGACGCAATGTTGACATTTTTTCCCAACGTTAAACACGATAAAGAGGAATGAAAGACACTTCAAATGCGTATTTGTGTTTGACACGAATTAATTAATTTATTTTATTTAAATATAAAATGACAATTCGAAAAATAAATGTCAAGAAAAGCCTTTTTTAGTTTTTTCATACTTGCGATGTTATGCGACGTTCGGTTTAAATCACAAATTTAAACCGACGTAAACCAAATGGAATTTTTTGCTTAAACGGAGTGAATATTACCGATTTAAACGAGATTTTGTCGTTTAAATTCTATCGGTTTTGTTCGGTTAAATGTAGTCGGTTTAAGTGTTTTTAAACCGAGTTTTAAACGGCGTGAATATTACGGCAGTTAGAAGGAAAAACAAAATAAATCAAATCCAAAGCAATTTACAAAGCATGTAAAGTAGGTAATGTGAAAAAAAAAGAAAAATGATTTAAAAAAAAAGAAAAATTATTAAAGAGAATAAAAAAGAAATATTTAATTCAATTGTAAGAAGGAAAAAAATGCAATAATGTTAAAAAAAAAATTATAAGTAATGCGAAAAAAAAAGAAAAATTATTAAAAAAAAGAAAAATTATTAAAGAGAATAAAAAAAGAAGTAAACAATTTAATTGGTATAAAAAAGAAGAAAAAAATACAATAATATTTTAATAAATACGACAAATTTTTTTTCTTGATTCATTTATTAAATTATTAATAACAAAACTAATAATTATAGCAAGAGATTATAAATGCACGGCTGTCTTATTCCAATTGGACTAACTCAGTATATAGTATATATGTAGGAAAATCATACGAGAGTAAGTATATAAAAGAACATTCGAGTAAGTATGTACATAATGATAAAATAGAACTGGATGAAACGGTATTATGAACATAACAACAGTGGTAATCAAAATATATCGGTCGTATATTACACCCCTTAACGCCGTGATGGAACATAGAAATCCGGAGGCCGTCTAAGACGTTCCGAGCGTCGTAGTGTTGATTCGATGGGCACAGCGTTATGATCAGAAGATGATTCAGCTAATGTAGGAAGGTTTGATGGTGATGATTCAGAAGAAGATGGAGGATGGTTTGATGGCGATGATACAGAAGATGATGGCTGAGAAATTGAAACTTCTGACGAATGATTTGATTCATCAGATATAGGCTGTGATGTTTCGAACTCATTGCCGATTTCCATGTGACGACTGCTGATTTGGTCGAGGTGTCTTTTCGTTTTCATGAGTCGAGAGTCTTTCAATCGCACTGTGTAGGAAATTGGGCCTGTTTGTGATTCAATGATTGCTTCGATCCTGAAGAGTAGTTTCGAATCCAGACAGGGTCATCTTTGCGGAATGTCTTAGTTACTTTGGGCTCATTAATTCTAATTGAAATTTCATGAGGGTGAATTTTGTCATAGTATGTTTTAAGCTTTAACTACATTGGCCACTTTTTGCAAAATTACAAAAGTAAAAATATTTTTTTGCCCGCTAGCGCAGTTGTTTTGTGAACAAGAATGCACACAATTCTTTTTAAACCAAAATTTAAGCTTTCTGCATCATTTTTATAAGTTTTCCAGTGAAAAACACTATCCCAAAATGAGTTTATAAAATTTTCACTTTTGTACTTTTTCACTTTTTTTGCTTATGTAGTTAAAGCTTTAAGCTGACGATTAAATATCAACTCCGCTGGTGAATGACCTGTGGAGGTGTGAGGCGTTATGTGCTGATTAAACACAAAACGAGTTAGCTTCAAGTCCCAGTCGACTTTGTCTGGTGTCTTCTTCATATAGTCATTAGTTGTTTGTACCATTCGCTCAGCTTGTCCATTCGATGAAGGATGGAAGGAAGCGGACTGAATATGGCGAGTCAGGTTGCTTTGAAGAAATGTTTTGAATTCCTCGGAAGTAAAGGCTGTGCCATAGTCTTTGACAATGCAATCCGGTAGTCCATGAGTGGCAAATAGTGATCGTAGTGGCTTGATGGCGGAAATCGATGGCGTAAACCTGACGCGAAAAACCTCAAGCCACTTTGAGAAAGAGTCGACGACAATGAAGAATAGTTTGCCTTGAAAAGGCTCCGCAAAGTTAGCGTGCAGACGAGACCAAGGTAGATTTGTTGTTTCCCAGAGATGAGTAGGTGCGTGCGCTTGTTTATGTCGGGTCTCTTGACACGGTACACACTGCGTTCAATCTCAGATTCCATATTAGGCCACCAGACATAGCTCCTCGCCAGTGCCTTCATTTTAACGATTCCTGGGTGTCCAGTATGTAAAGCTGTGAGAATCATCGATCGAATCTTCGGTGGAATGATGGTACGATTTCCCCATAAGAGACAACACTTTAATGTTGAAATTTCAGTTCGACGTGAAAAGAAGGGATAAAGCTTATCTGAACGCTGAAGAGTCTTTGGCCATCCCCTTAATGCCCAGCTTAGCACCATAGCGAGATCGGAATCTTTTGCCGTTCCTGATGCGATTTGCTTAGCATCGACGACTGGCTGTTCGAGCATTTCTATCATCAAAAGGTCTTCTTTAATGGCTGCTGTTGATTGTTCCAGAGTCGTCTGGAAATCGACTGAGGAAATCTGCATTACCCAACTTATTTCCAGGGTGATAAACAATATCAAAATCATACGCAATGAGGAAAATATGTCGACGGAGCATTTCATTTGAAATTACGGTTGGAATTGGCAGCTTAGAACTGTACCTATTCCGTATGGTTAGGCATCGGACACCACAACGAGTGGAAGTTTTTCGTCGTAGTGCATCAAAACGCGATCAGATATTACGAGATTCTTTAAGTTTTCGAATGCTCTTTGATGCTCCGAGGTCCATATACATTTGGAATTTTTATCGAGGAGACGATGCAATGCCTCCGCTATGGTTGCCTTGTGCGGCAAAAATGAATGATAAAAATTCAGCAGATCGAGAAACGCCTGCAACTGCTTTTTGTCAGAAGGAACTTGTGCACTCTGAATAGCATGGACTCTATTTGTTGATGGTCGTATTCCAAGTGAATCCAGCTTGAATTTAAGGAACTCGATGGTTTTTGAAACAAAACAACACTTCTCTTTCTTAAGGTGAAGGCCTGAGGTTTCCAGTTGAGTGAGCACTTGATGCAAACGATCAGCGAGTTCAGATTCACTCTTACCCAAGAAGGGCAATATACCTGGAATATTTCGAAGAAGAAAAATACATAGAGCGGACGAAATTCCAAACTGCAATCGCTTTACTCTGAAAGCGCCTTTATGCGTGACGATGGTTTGTAAGAACGAAGATGTCTCATCCACTTCCGGTTGTTGGTATGCTTGAGCGAGATCCAGTTTTGCAAAAATACTGCCTCCTTCAATCGATGATAGAAGCGTACTGATGGCAGGTATTTGGAAACAATGAGGCTTAAGTGCCTTGTTGAGCGTCGACTTATAGTCACCACAAATACGGATTGAACCGTCGCTTATTGGTACTGGCAGGATTGGTGTTGCCCAGTCTGAGTATTCCACTGACTGCAGAATCCCTTGAGTGTACAATCGATCAAGTTCTACCTCCACTCGTCCTCTTGTTGCTATTGGAATTCGACGTGGAGGATGACGAATTGGCGCAATGTTTGTATCAATTTTAAGCGACACAGGATACCCAGTGAAGCACCCGAGAGAAAACAATTGTTGGAATTTTGAAACAACGTCCTGGACAGAAGAGGCTTTATCGATAGAGTTCACTCCTTCGATGCTGATGCCAAGAGGGGCAAACCAGTTACAACCCATCACGTTCGAGCGATCACCTTAACGACTATATTTGGAAGATCGTTAATCTTCATACCATTATAGGTTATGTTGATATCCGCTATGCCCTTGATTGGAATATTGTTGCGTTGGAAATCCATTAATTGCACATCACATTTGTTCATGAATGGCTTTGTAGTTGTCCACAATTTATCAAATACTCGAGATGACATAATGGTGTAGTTCGAGCCTGAATCGATCTCAAATTGATAAGAGCTATTATTAATCTCAATTGTTGCTGACTTCTTCAGGTCGACCACAGAATTTGATTTATCAACTGTGCCTTGGATTTTTTGCGTCGAGTTTTTGAAGTCTTTTCTGAAGAGGAGTTGGATGCAGGCGAACCCACGCTGCTACGACAAACCCGCTGGAGATGACCCTTTGTTCCGCAAATCGATTCTTGGTAAGGGCATTATGTTCGTGGGTGTTGGGCCCCACAACCGTTGCATGGTCTTACTCCACTCTTGCCTGTAGATGCCTTATGACGATGCTGAAAGGAATTATTCTCCCCTTTTGCGATGAAATGTACCTGGTCTGGATGACGAATTTGCAAAGCGTTGTTAGAAGCGGCTTCAGCGATGGTGGCGCGATCAATTACTGTTTGGAGTGTCAGGTTGTTTTCAGCAGAAAGATTTTGTTGGAGTGTTGCATCACGTAGTCCACAGACCACACGATCGTTTCCTTGAGAAAAATCCAATTGGTTTCCACGTCTCATCTTTAAATTGCTCAAGAGAAGCACCTATTGCTACATTGGATGCATCAGTTGTAAGAGCGATTGGAGCTGTTGGTGATGGAAATGCCATTAGTGTTGCTTCGGAAAGGATGCGTTTACTTTCATCAAATGCGGTATTGGCTTCTTGTGTCCAATTGATTTTAGTCTTGTCATTCTTTTTGGAATCCTTGATATAACTATTCAGTGGTAACATTATTTCTGCTGCATTTTGTATACTTCTCCTGTAATAGTTAATCATACCCAAAAATCTGCGAAGTTCCATGACTGTTTGAGGTTTTGGGTAGTTAAGGATTTGCTCAGGACGTTCTTTTATTTATGCTGTAGCCTAAAAAATCGACTTCTTTTTTACCAAATTTGCATTTGCTGACATTGATGGATAGGTCATTTCTTTTTAAAAGGTCAAACACTTGCCGTAAATGATCTTTGTGCTCATATTCATTAGTAGACATGACTAAGATTGTCATCTATGTAGACAAATACAAAATTTAGATCACGGAAAATTGAGTCGACATATCTCTGGAACGTTTGACTTGCATTTCGCAAACCAAATGGCATCACAAGGTACTCATATAATCCCCATGGAGTGATTATTGCGGTTTTCTTGATATCTTTTTCATTCATTGGTATTTGATGATATGCTTTCTCTAAATCAATAGTGGAAAATATTGACTTACCATGGAGAAGTGAAAAGATATCGGTTATCATTGGTGGAGGATATTTGTCAGGAACTGTTGCCGCATTTAGCTTTCTGTAATCCCCGAAAAGTCTCCAGGAACCATTCTTTTTCTGAACCATATGAATGGGGCTTGAATATGGACTGCTTGATGGTCTAATGACTCCTCAATTAAGTAGGTCCAGTATTTCTAGTTTACCTGCTTTTGCTTTTTCTCCAGCTAATTTGCGACATTTTTCAGTAATTGGTGGTCCAGTGTTAGTAATGTGATGGGAATAATCCGCATTTATGCTTTTTGTTTTAATTGTGAAAGGCTTCGTTATTTCAACATATTGTTCCAGCAAAGCCGAATATGGCATGGTGGAGTTAACTGTTGAAATCCTATATGTTGATGTTTTATACATGGCTCAATTTTTAACCATTTTAGTTGTTGCATCAATGAGCCGTTGGTTCTTCAGATCAATCAAAAGCTCATAATTAGTAAGAAAATCAGCTCCGATTATATCAGATCGTACATCCGCAATAATAAGGGGCCACTTAAAAGCTCGACGAAGCCCCAATGCAACAGTGATGATTTGAGATCCATACATTTTGATTTCAGTTTTTTTTGCAGCAAATAGTTTTAACTTATAAATTTCCAAAGTCTTCTGTGCAGTGGATTTTGGAATAACCGAGACTGCTGATCCAGAGTCAATGAGATATCTTGTATTAGTAAGTTTGTCGTAGATGTGTAGACGGCTTTCTTTCATTTGGATGGGGTTTTTTTGGAATCGAGATTGATATTACTGTCGTCAACCGATTCAACATGCGACAGCATATTTAGTTTCCCAAATCTGTGAGCTGTTCTGGCTTCCAGGAACATGGTTGAGTGCATTTAAATGAATCATTTCCAAACCTTCTATGAAAATAGCATATATCATTTGATTTTTTGAAATTTTCGGTGGTATTTTGTTTATAATGTTGTCTTCCTCGTGAACGCGATGCATTACGGGATCTGGATCTGGAAGAACGGATGTCCTTTTGGATTATGTTGACCTTTTCTGTCAAATCTTGAATAGCTTTTCTCATCATTTCGATTTCGTTGTTATGAGAAACTGCTTGAATAGTTGGATTATCCAGTCTTTGGTGATCAGAAATTGCATAAACTGATGAATTACCGTTAATGTTGTAGATTTTATCAGCCATTTCAGCTACATCGTCTAGACTGGTTGTCTCTGGTAAAATTGTAAGCAAAACTCGACACTGGTGGGGAATTTTCTCAAAGAAAAATGTCCTCAAAAGAGTTGTATTGCATTGGTTTGAAGCAAGACTTTTAAAGTGGGCAAGAATTTCGCTTGGCTTTTTACCAATGACATCTTTACCATGAAAGAGACGCCTAAGTTTTGTTTCAACGGTTTCGGCGTAGTTCTTGATCAATCTGCTTTCAAATTCCTCATACTTCTTCTTGAGTGTCTATTGCCAAATCTGCTACCATTTTCAAAATGTCCCCCTCCATGTCAGAGTTGTAAAAACTGCAGTCTTTTCGGTACTGCAGTTAATTGACTAAAAAGACTGATTTCAATAAGTCTTTTAACTTACAAAAATACTTTAACTAAAATCGAGCAGTCAGCAGTCAGTACTAATATTCTGACTGTGCAGTTAAAAAAAAAAGTTAATTAACTTTTAGTTAATTAACTGCAGTACTTTTTAACTGCTTTTAGTCTTTTTAGTCAGTAAAAAGTCTTTGTACTGCGATGATTTAACTTTTAGTCACCAAGTCTTTTAACTACAGTCAATTAACTGTAAGTTTTGTTTAACTTTTTTTTCTTTTAAATTTCTTTTCTTTTTATTCCATCCTGTTTCTTTTAGTTAAAAGACTATAGGAAACGTTAAAAGACTTACAGTTAATTGACTGTAGTTAAAAGACTTGCTGACTAAAAGTTAAATCATCGCAGTACAAAGACTTTTTACTGACTAAAAAGACTAAATGCAGTTAAAAAGTACTGCAGTTAATTAACTTACAGTTAATTAACTTTTTTTTTTTAACTGCACAGTCGGAATGTTAGTACTGACTGCTGACTGCTTGTTTCGCAGTTAAAGTACTTATTTACAGTATTAACTTACATTCAAAAGGTAAGTTAATTAACTGCGATTTTATTAACTGCATTACCAAAGTACTGCAGTCTTTTACAGCTCTGCTCCATGTTAACCAATATTTGTGAAAACTTTTGTTCATCGTCTTCAATGTTGGCTAGTTTAAATGCTGCTGAAACCTGGGTCAGCCGAATGTAGGGCTGAGATTTGTCGAAATAAGGTAGTTTGACATGGACATTGGGTTGCTTGAAAACTTCTGGGCCATTATTAGACTTCTGCTGGTTTGTTATTTTCAGACGCGAAATTTCTTCTTGAAGCTCGTTGATGACCTGGGAATTGTTTTCATCTTGCAGCTTTTGCTTATCTTCTTCTTCTTTCAAAACTGTTTGAATAAAATGTGTAATGGTATTGTATTGGGCATCAATCGAATCACGTTCTGTGTCTGCACCTTGATACAATTCTGCATCGTCAATGAGCTCAATTTGTTTTGCATCGATTTGATCTTGTATTTCGTTGAATTGCTTGCAAAGATTATCGAGTGATTTTAATTTAGTCTTGGCTTGGAGAGCAGTTTTATTTGAAATTTTAAAATAATTGGAAATTTTTGTAATTAATCCTTTTATTAAAGTCCTGCGTTGTATAAGCTTTTGAAGATCGTCTGCCATAGTATATTTCACACAAGAATAAATAATGGTTAAATAAAACTCTTATTCAAATTCTAAATTATATATATTTTTATAAAGTTAAATTAATGTTTTAAGTTTGATTTTCAGAATAATAATAATTGATTTGAAAAGAAATGAAAAAAATAATAAACATAAATGTAAGCTTATTTAATTAAAAGTATTTTTACGTTGAGTGTTTTCATGTAAAGTGTTTATGGTTATTAAACTCTCGTGACAACAGCGCCATCTTGTGTAATTTTGTGGAGCTTTTTAGAAAGTGGGATATGCGCTGAATGAAATAAGTGTAAAGTTCGAAGTTAAAAGTATCCGGAAGCGAATTTAAGTTGCATACTACTGAGATTGATGCTTAATAAAATATTTGAAGTGAAGTAAAGTGTGTTTAATTTAAAAGGAAAAAATTGACGGTTGACAGTTTAAAAGAAATAAGTTTCATGTTCGAACCCTTGGTAAAACGTTACATTGGTGTTACAAGTGGGATAAAACTAATTTTATCAGTGCATTTAAATTGATTGACTTTGTGTGTTTTTTTTTTAATAAATAAAAACAGACAATGGGTAAAATTTTAAATTATTTAAATTGTGTTGAACTTAAAGCAGAACTCAACAAACGAAGTCTTCCTACTACTGGAACGGAAAATGACCGCATTATTCGTCTGCAGGAACATTTAAGACAACGCGGTTAAAAACCAGACACGTTAACTTTCAATATCGTAATGGAGGAAGAGCAAGTAAGTACTAGTTCAAATATGACCTATGTATACGATGGCTCTGCTGCTCGCCCTGTTCGAAGATCAAAGAAAAGAACAAAAGAACCTTCTCTAAGAGCAAAGAAAAGAGCAAAAGAATCTTCTCGAAGATCAAAGAAGAGAACAAAAAAATAACAGAAGAATCTTCTCGAAAAAATGGAAAAACAAAGTGTTGAGCAGAAGAATCGTCTGAAGGAATAGAAAAACATCCTCGAAGGTAAACTAACTGTATTTGAAAATAAGTTCATTGCTCCTTACGAAAGTTTTGAAGGCGTCAAAAACAATTTTCGAAAGTAGACGAAAAGATCGAGAACTTTCAAGATAAGCTCGAGACAGTGGAAAATAAAGTTCAGAGCATCACGATGGAACTAGAGTTCGCAAAATAAAGTTTCGAGAAAGTTCTGGCGAACTTCCAAAACGAAAAGAAATGCATCCTACCATTGATAAACGCTTTGGAGAAGTCTTTCGCGTCCAACTCAATACCAGAGTCCAGAAAAGAGGAGAAAGTCTGCAGCAACTCCAAGCAGATATTGAACAGCTGGCTCATATTGCGTATCCAACTGCAGGAGAGGAAATTATTAACCAGTTTGCAAAGGAGGCGTTTGTCCACGCTGTATCTGACATCAACATACGCACACCTCCTGAAGCATTGACGTTCGCTCTAACTATGGAAACAGCAGAACAAGCGCCCCAAGGAGTCCATCGGGTAAGAAAAATAGAGGTTGAGGAATGCTCTTTACAGAGAATCGCATTCCAAAGAAGTCAGCGAGATGGACCTACCCAAAGCTGGAATTTTAACAAGACCGGACATCTCCAGCGCCAGTGCAGATTGCCACCAAGAAGAGCTGCATGTCAAAATTGTGGAAGTAGAAATAGTACTCGATAGCAGGTAAGCAATAACCCCAACATTCCTGCGCACCTTGTTTCCCAAGCTGGGAAACGAGTAACAACCAACTTCGAGGGGCAGAAACTGGTTTCTGGTATCGATGGCCCCAGAAGCACTATCCAAGTCTCACAGACTAAACGAAACTAAAAAGTTTGTCTGTGGAGGCAACTTGCTTGCCATCGCTCACTAGGCGATTTCCGAGAAACTTTTGAGTTCAGTATTTTAATTGAAATGTTAAATTGACCTTGTATTTTGGATCAGTGACGATATAAAATTCGTTTAGTGTGAAAATAAATTTGTTTTTCGGTTTGCCTCTCATTTGGCAAAAATTCAAAAGTTGCTGAAAGTTGCTCGGAAATTGCCTAGTGGGCATAGGTAAGCAACAAAAAGTTGCCGGGAAAAGAGTTCCGCAAGCAACTCCGAGCAACAAGAAGTTGCGCAACTAAAAGTTGCCTAGTGGGCGCTCTCTCATATAAGCTAATGTAATTGGATAGAGCTTTTCCAAAAATTGTCTTTGTCTATTCTCTTTCTAATTTTGACAGTAAAAACAAAAACAAAATGCAAGCAAATCCTAGAACGTAGAAAATTTTTCTACAATAGGGCACTCCCGGAATACGTCAGTGTCAAATGATAGACAAAAATACATTGATATTTAAATTACTTTGAGGGAAAGCATTGTTGGCGGAAAACTGATTGCATACAAAATATTATTCGCAAGTGTTAAAAGAAGCATTATGATGGATTTACATGTATCTTCATCTGCAAACATCAAGAAAAGTAGAGCGGGATAAGGTCAAACAAAAAAACCGAATGTGTTAAAGAGCACCACTATGAAGATGAACATGTTCGCCTTCGCTATAATCTTCATCTGCGTTCCTATATTCACGATCTCTGCATTTTGTTCTTCTCTCTCTATCCACCAAACATACATTTTATATTTTGTATCCCTTATTTTTTGCAGAACTCTCATGTAGATACATGTAAATCCACCATTATTGAACGACGAGAAAAAGTGCATTTAGTAGATTGCATAAGGAATGTATCGCCATTAGCTAATAATCAAAGGTTTTCCCTCAAAGTGTCATTGTAACATTTAGAATCATAAACAACTAACCTTCAAGCCGGTCAGATACCTTCCGTGTGATTGTGTTATATCATTCTTTTCTCAGCGGTACGTTTACCTGCTTTGTTCGTTGTAAAATCTTTTCGCTTATACTTCATTTCATTTCGTTAGTGAGTGCAAATCCTAATTAATAAGTAAGTGAAATTACAACAATATTATGGCCTCTGGGCCACGTGCTCATTCGAGCGGTCGGTTTGGGCTGCTCGACTTAGAGTCCCTATCCGAACCAAAAAATACTAAAAGAAGAAAAACCACTAATCTTTCGCCTCTTGATTTAAACACATCCTTACCAAATAGTTCCAACTCTCTAAACCCTAAATTTATTGTAATTTCACCGTCAGACCAAAATAAAAAATTAACATCTTTCAGCATATTTTTGCTAAAAAAAGCAATAGACAGTATAAGCACTGGCTATGAATACATAACTCAGCTTCGTGATGGCAATTTATTGATTCTAACAAAATCAAAAAAAATAGCCGATTTATTCCTATCGAAAAAAATGCTCTCTAACCTCTGCCCAATATCGGTGACACTCCATTCTAATTTAAATGAATCGAAAGGTACAGTCTACGCACCATGTCTCATAAATGTACCCGAAGAAGAAATTGTTCAGGAAATAAAATCACAAGGTGTTACGGGAGTTTTCAAATTTAAAAAAACAATAGATAAAGAGAAGATGAAAGTGATCGATAAAGAGAACGATACAGAGAAGTCCAAGGAGAAAGAAAATGAGCGTTGCACAGGCCTCGTCTTATTTACTTTCGACCTATTCCGCCCCCCTGCCTCACTTAATATTGGTTGGTATAATGTTAAAGTTGAAGAGTACTTCCCTAATCCGATGCGTTGTCGTAATTGCCAGTTGTTGGGTCACACAGCCAAAAGGTGTAATGGTAATACCTCTTGCGACAATTGTAATTTACCACCTCACTCCCCTGCCAATTGCACACGTATCTCCTGTGCTAACTGCGCAGAACCACATCCATCATCATCGAGACAATGCCCACGTTACCTGCAGGCTAAGGAAATTCTCAAAATAAAAACGGTTAAAAAATGCAGCATGGCTGATGTAAGACAAATTTATAATGAGCAAAATCCGTCGCAAAATCTCACTTCATCTTACGCATCTGTAGTGCACAATTCACCTCCAATAAATTCTCTGCACAATCCTCAAACAAAATCTACAACAATAAAAAACATTAATTCATCTTCCGAGTCAATCTCATCTCCATCAAAACCCATCACCCCTTCCTCTTCAAATCAGTCAACAAGCATTATTCAAACCACTTCCACTTCAACCACTCAGGCTTCACCTAATGAAAACAACAAACAAAAGCACTCATCAATCACACAAAACAACAAAACCCAAACAACAACATCCAAATCACTCACTAACATCCAACCATCAAACCTCTCCCACAATTCTGATTCTTTACCAAAACAATTAAACACTCAAACCTCTAATATTAACTCAATATACTCTCAATATCCGATTCACTCAAAATCTCTCAAACCAACTCAAACACAAATCAATAATCTCTCTGCCGTAACAGGCATCGAACTTTCTCAAATCCACACACATTCTACATTACCTATACTCACTGATACTCAAACACTCCCCCCCACTTACCAAACGTGCCCCATAGAAATAGATGATGATGAAACATAAACTTAATAATGTCTCACCCCAAGCTGACTCTGCAGTCCCGGAATTGAATCGCCCAAGCTCCATAGTGAGCTTGGGCGCTTCAACATCTGGACTGCGGAGTCACCAGATAACGAACAACCCCAATTTTGCCATCGCAGATTTTCTGATTATATTGTACAAAAGTCTGCCAATAAACCACATAGACCATTACTCAAGGTCCTGCAATGGAACCTTAATGGTTTTTTCAATAATTACCATGAACTCCAACTACTAATCAACGAAATAAACCCTGCTATAATTTCCCTCCAGGAAACCCACATCAAAAACAACTTTCAGCCCCAACCACCTAAGCAATACTCTTCATACTTCCACAACTTACCCACTAATAATTCATCAATTCAAGGAGTAGGCCTACTCATTCATAAATCTATACCTCACAGGTTCATTCCCATAAATTCGAGGTTATCGGCGTTAGCTGTGGAAATAGATCTACATAATAAAATAACAGTAATATCAATATACATACCTCCTGACCAATCATTTGTAGCTCAAGATTTGGAAGATATAACTAACGGCTTCCAAACTCCTTTAATCCTCACTGGCGACTTTAATTCTTGGAACCCACTATGGGGATCTCCCACCCATAACAGTCGAGGTAAAGTAATAGAGGATTTTTTAATTCATTCCAACCTGGTTCTATTAAATGACGGCCAACCAACTCATTTTTCAACCCACGGTACATTCACCCACATTGATCTAACAATCATCTCTGCTCAACTCTGTGCTACAACATTATGGTCAAGACTTCCGGACCTACACGATAGCGATCACTTTCCAATTATTACTACAATAATTTCGGAAAATCGTGAACATAAAAGTAGATGCTCGCCAAAGTATCAAACCGATAGAGCAGACTGGGTTTCATTTCAATCCCTGGTATCAAAATTCTTGTCGCATAATATTCCATCACCCAACATAAACAAGGAAACAGCCATAATTCAGAAAGCCATACGTCATGCAGCCAACCTTGCCATACCTCAGTCCCACTATGCACCAAACAAACAAAGACATGTCCCATGGTGGAACAATGAGCTTGCCGAACTAAGAAAAAACAAAAAATGCCTGGAAATATTTTAAAAAACACCCTTTGAACCCCAACTTAATTGCATATCGCAAAGCTAATGCATTTTTCAGAAGAGCCCCGAGGTGCGCTAAATCCACATGTTTTCAAAATTTCACAGAAAAAATTAACCCCAATTGCAGCTCCAAAAAACTGTGGGCGGACGTGAAATATCTCACAGGTAGTTACACCAGCCCTTTAGTTAAAACAATAAAAACCCCTAATTCACAAACCCTAACTTGTCCACTTGAAATTGCTGAAGCATTTGCACAAAACTGGGCACAATACTCCGAAGACACTAACTTCCCCCCTGACTTTTTAAACGAAAAGCGATTATCAATCACAGAAACAAACTACACACAACACATCGATTCAAAAGCCATATGCATTGAACTTCCCATCAACTCAATCGAACTTGAGAGCTGCCTACGCTCGGCAAAGGGTAAATCCTCTGGCTTCGATCGAATATCGTATACGATGCTCAAAAATACCCCACCGAATTTTAGAAATCGACTTCTTAGTCTTTTCAATAAAATATTCGACGATGGAATCATACCTCAAATCTGGAAAACAGCGAGCTGTATACCGATCCCAAAAAGTAACAAAAACGCTACTGACATGAGTGGGTACCGGCCTATATCTCTACTCCCATGCACAGGAAAAATATTAGAAAAAATTGTATCGAAAAGAATATTTTGGTTTTTAGACACAAATAAACTTATTAGCCCGAATCAGGTAGCGTTCAAGAAAAGTCATTCTACCATGGATGCACTTCTTCACATAGATCATTTTGTTGCATCTGCTTTATCTACCAAAAATCATGTATCTATTTTATCCATAGATTATGAAAAAGCTTTTGATAGAATTGGCATCCATATCGTCTTAAAAAAACTTCGTCAATGGAGAATCGGCCCAAAAATCTACAATTACATAAAATCTTTCTTATGCAACAGATAATTTCGGGTTAAAATAGGCCCTACATATTCTTCCGTCAAAAGACTTGCTAACGGAATTCCGCAAGGTTCACCGCTCTCAGTAGCACTTTTTATAATTGCTTTCGACGATCTGAGCAAAATTTTAAATAATTACAATAACATAGAACATTTCTTATACGCCGACGACCTCGCCATCTTTTCCAAAGAATCTTGGCAGATATTTCGACCTGGTGTTTACACTCAGGCTCAAAAATATCCCTTGCTAAATGCAAAATGTTGCATATCTGTAAAAAAACAACTTGTTCAAAAATTATTGTTTTAAGTTCTATTTTTAAGGATATATTAAATGTACAAAATCTTTGTTTGCTTGGTATAATATTTGACTGCAAATTTAACTTTAAGGAACATTGTCTGTATTTAAAAAAGAGCCTAGCTACCAGACTTAACATTGTTAAATATTTATCATCAAAAAACAGCCTTATGCACGTCAACTCGCTTATAAACGTTGTCAGATCCACCATCCTCGCGAAGATAGACTATGGTTTAAGTATATATGGAAAATGCCCAAAATCATCTTTAAAACTAATACAACCTTATTACCATTCTGCAATACGGCTGAGCCTTAAAGCTTTCAGAACAACCCCCATAAAAAATATCTTGACGGAAGCTGGTCTACCCTATATTGAGCAAAGAGTGGAACATCTTACATCACTTATTATATTAAAGCTTAACACCACACAAAACTTGTTAGTTTCATTCGACGCCAAACAAATCCTTAGCCGCAAAAAAATTCCAAGCTGTCCATCAACACTATACAAGGCTATACATTTTTCTAAAACTTTGGAGATCCCAATTTTGACCAAAACTACCCAAACCGCTTCACAGCCACCTTGGTCTTTGCAACAATCGTGCATAAACACCCAGCTTAGCATCCTCCCAAAAATGACTACAAATAGGGACCAGTATCAGCAAATCTTTCTAGAATTAAAAAATGTTGAGAAACTAGCCAAATACACTTTTGTTTTCACCGATGGTTCTAAAAATGAACATGGTGCTGCATTTGCAGTTACAAATGAAAACGGAATTACAATATCAAAAGGCCTTCTTAGACAGTCTTCTTCAGTTTTTACAACTGAAGCTATGGCCGTAATAAAAGCAATAGAAACATCAGGCTCAAAAAAAACTGTTATCTGTACTGATAGCCTTTCAACAATTGAAGCAGTCAAAAATGTCGACAACAAAGCCATTCTTTCAGAAATAATCCGTAACAAACTGATCAGAAGCAAAAATAAAATCAAACTAATGTGGATACCAGGGCATGTTGGCATAAAAGGCAATGAAGCTGCGGATAAAGCTGCAAAATCTGCCATTAAAGAACCACTTACTACCTTCTTTATTCCAAACAACAAAGACACAAGAACGGAAATAAATAACCATTGGGATGCTGTATTCAAAGAAGATTGGAAACACTATGTACACCACTACGCTAAAGTTAATCCGAATGCTAGAAATACCATGTATCCAACCAACTCCTCCTGGAAGAAAATTAAAATATATATCCGTCTCCGCCTTGGCCATACAAACGCCACACACAGCCATATTCTATCAAGGAACCTTCCACCCATCTGCAATCTCTGCTCCATGAATGAAACT
The DNA here is from genome assembly GCA_947049315.1 of Epistrophella euchroma. Lineage (NCBI taxonomy): Eukaryota > Metazoa > Arthropoda > Insecta > Diptera > Syrphidae > Epistrophella > Epistrophella euchroma. Next base: position 70,725,047 of record OX346245.1, read on the forward strand.
CTCACCATTAAACACATCATTAACGACTGCTCAGCGATCAAAAACACATCTAGAAAGCTTTTTCCTAATACAATCATTATAAACCTACTTCAAAATCCATCTGCAGAAAACATAGATCTAATTTATAAACTTATTTGCGAAGTTAAAATGAACAATCTTATTTAAATAAACTTTTTTATATTATTTCATAAACATGTATATTGATTATTATATTATTATTTTCGAGCAAATAGCCCTGGTAGCTTGGTGCTCAAAAAAATATTGCATTGTAATTAATTACAGGTTAATAAAGTTATAAATAAATAAATAAATAAATAAATAACATTTAGAAAGAGATAGCTTCGTAAAAAGCTCTATCCGACATTTTTTTCTTTACATTTGTTGTTGTTTTTTTTGTTGCTAATTTCAGTCTGAAGTTTGCAGGAAATTCAGAATTGGGAGCAACAAAAAGTTGCTGGGGCTAGCAACAAAAAGTTGCCTAGTGGGCGATGCGTCTTATGGTGACAAAAAATCAACAATTCTAAGAACTGTCATCAAAGAAAATATAGGCTTGCCGCCTTCTTCTGAAGTCTAATATCAGTCTGATATCGGTATGCTGACATATTTTCTTCACCCAGTGGGCAGTATGGTCGAACACAATTGGTGCAGCATCGGATCGACACAGGAGACGCAAGACCGATACGTCAACCAGCAAGACGTCTCCCCTTGGCCAAACAAGGCGAAGTGGAAGAAATGATATCGACCATGAAGAAAGATGGGCCGATCGAAAATTCTAAAAGCCCTTGGGCATCACCGGTGGCCCTTGTCAAAAAGAAGGATGGAAGCACTCGATTTTGTGTGGACTACCGGAGGCTGAACGATGTGGCAAAGAAAGACAGCTACCCTCTGCCCAGAATTGGCGATACTTTGGATGCAATGGAAGGTGCTCAATGGTTATCTACACTAGACCTAAGAACTGGCTATAGGCAGGTAGAAATTCACCCAGAGGTCAGGGAAAAGACGGCTTTCTCCACAGGAAATGGGCTGTGGCATTTTAAAGTGATGCCATTTGGACTATATAACGCTCCGGCAACATTTGAACGTTTGATGGAGTGTTTTTTACAAGGACTAACATGGAATTCTTGTCTGGTCTATTTGGACAATGTCATTGTATATGGAAAAACCTTTGACGAGCATTGTGACAACCTAAGAGCGGTATTCCAGAGGCTTAGAGAAGCTCACCTCAAGCTTAATCCGGACAAATGTGCGTTTTTCAAGCCCGAAGTTAAATATTTGGGACACATCATCTCATCCCAAGTAGACATGTGTAATAGCCATTCCACACTATCCTATCAAGTATTAATACATGCCAAAAAAAAAAGTGTGATAGAATCACTTACGACTGCCAAATTTGTGTGAAGAAAATATTTTCATATTTTGCTTTCACACTTGCGTCCAAACAAATCACCATAACCTCAAACCCCCAAGTGGGATAGAATGTGTGATGGTTTTAAAACAAATCCTAAATATTTTCATGTATTAATACATGTCAAATTGTGTGAGATGGGCTGTCAAGTCATGGGGGATGAAATTTCTTATTTTGTCTCCACACTATTACACATGATTTACTTCCCACTTTTTGACATGTGTTAAATACTCAGTGGGATAGTGTGGAAGGCCTTTAACGCAGCGCTGAGTTGGGGCAGTGAGTTGAAGCAGCAGAGTTATCTGCGCTGATAAATTAATGTGTAACTCAAAAGCGCTAAAGCGCAATTTGTCAACTCAGACTCCCAATTCAAGAATTAAATAGAGTTTTTTTTTTTGTCTGTGGAAGCGCAACGCCAACTGCACCACACAACACACACAGATGAAGATGAACAATGAAAGCAAATGAAAAAAGCGGTTTTGGTATGCTTTGTGTGTTTTTGCTCTATTTGCGAGGAAGCCAGTTGAAATGTATTATACATATACGTATATAGATATGTACATTACAATGCTAATTTGATTAATTATATAGATAGATATAGAAAAAAAGGTTACAAGAAAATGTTTTTCCATATTTTTGTGTTCAAAAGTAGGGAAGAATATGCATAGTTGTTATTATAGGCAAAGAGTGGAAAAGAATAAATATTTAGGTATTTGAAATTTTCTGAGTAGGTATCTTGTAATATGTTGTATGAAGTAAGCTTATTTTTGTTGTTTTAGGATAATCTGATAAAAAAGTTTATGAAATTATGTACCACATATATATTGAGATGTACAGTACATATAACTTAAAAAGTATATAAGAAGGATTCCATCTGCTATCCGGCTAAACTAAGCGTGCTAGCGACGCAAAAAATGCATATTTGTAGTCTATTCAGTGCCACCTTTCAATTGATGCATCACATTATATGAAAAATCGACGTTTATCTTTAAACGCGATTTGCGGCTAAACTAGACGTGCTAGAGGCATCAAAGTTGACACCTTCAAACTTGACTTGCGGCTAAACTAAGCGACCTAGCGGCTTCAGAAATACATATTCGTAGTCTAGGAAGTGTCACCTTTCAATTGATGCATCGCATTATATGAAAAATCGACGTTTATCTTTAAACGCGATTTGCGGCCAAGCTAGACGTGCTGGAGACATCAAAGTTGACACCTTCAAACCTGACTTGTGGCTAAACTAAGCGGCCTAGTGACTTCAAAAATGCATATTCGTGATCTAGGAAAAAAAAGTTGGTAAAAAAAGTTTTGTTCCAAAACTTTAAAAAAATAAAGAACTTTTTTATGCTTATAGTGCCAGCATTACGGCGTGTAAACAATGAGGTTTGTATAAGGGGGCATGCTGCCGCCCTGCTTTGGCTCACTATAGGATCTGGGGTAGGTGCGGGGTTGAGTGTGTGCAAAGTTTTTTTTGCATTAAAAAAAATCTGGATTTAAAGATACTTTGAATTCATCCTATATATCCAATGTCAACAGCTGTTTTATAAATATTGTAGCGATGAAATCACCACCTAACTACTTTCAGAACAAACAAAGAGCCAAGAACAAAAATAACCTTATCGAAGACAACAACCATCTATAAAAGTTCCCGAGAGAACGCGCCATCTCTCTCTGGAGGAAAATGCGCTGAATTGAAGAGTGGAGAGAACGCCATCTGACAGTGCTGGAATGGAATCTTCTAGATGGTTTTTGTGCCAGTACTTTCGAGTAGAGTCTCGAATCTCTCAGCTCACTATATAAGGAGAAACTTTTTGAGCACAGACACAGTTAATTTTTGAAAGCGAAAGTGTAAAGTTCGAAGTTAAGAGTATCCGGAAGTGAATTTATGTTGCATACTATTGAGATTGATGATTAATAAAATATTTGGAGTGAAGTAAAGTGTGTTTAATTTAAAACGGAAATAATTGACGGTTAACAGTTAAAAAGAAATTGGTTTTATATCGATCCGTGGCAAAACGTTACATTGGTGTCAGAATAAGGGATAAAACTTATTTTATCTGTGCATTTAAGTAAATTAACTTAAAATAAAAAGTGCGTGTGTGTTTTTTTTAAATTAAATAAATTGTGTTGAACTTAAAGCAGAACTAAATAAACGAGGTCTTCCTACTGCTGGATCAAAAAGTGACCTCATTATTAGTCTGCAGGAACATTTAAGACAACAAGGTGAAAACCCAGACACGTTTATTTTCACGATTGAAATGGAGGAAGAGCAAGTAAGTACTAGTTCAGATATGACCAATATGATGGCTCTGCTGCTCGCCCAGTTCGAAGAACAAAGAAAAGAGCAAAAGAATCTTCTCGAACATCAACGCAATGAGGAAAAGAATCTTCTCAATGAGCAAAGAAGAGAAAAAGAATGAACAGAAGAATCTTCTCGCACAAATGAAAAAATAAAGTGTTGAGCATAAGAATCTTCTAGAGGAACAGAAAAACATCCAGGAAAGTAACTTAACTATATTTGAAAACAAGTTCATTGCTCTTGATGAACGTTTTGAAGGCGTCGAAAAACAATTTTCGAAAGTAGACGCAAAGATCGAGAACGTTCAAGATAAGTTCGAGACAGTGGAAAATAAAATTCAGAGCATTACGATGGAACTAGATAGAGTTCAGAAAATGAAGATTCGAGAAAGTTCTGGCGACTTTGTAAAGCGAAAGGAAATGCATCCGCCAACCTTTGATGGACAAACTTCTTGGTCGATTTACAAGAAGCAGTTTGAGGCAGCCGCGGCAACAAATGGCTGGGATGACGAAGACAAATTTATAGCTCTGACGCTTGCCCTAAGAGGACCTGCTGCTGAATTGTTGCAAACCATACCAGCAGACAAGAACGGCAACTTCACAGCTCTTGTTCAGGCCATTGACAAACGCTTTGGAGATGGCCATATGCAAGAAGTCTTCCGCGTCCAACTCAATACCAGAGTTTAGAAAAGAGGAGAAAGTCTGCAATAACTTCAAGCAGATATCGAATGGCTGGCTCACCTGGCTTATCTAACTGCAGGAGAGGAAATAATAAACCAGTTCGCAACAGAAGCATTTGTCCGCGCTATATCCGACATCAACCTTCAGCGAGCGATTCGAACTGCCGGAAAACGCACGCTTCCTGAAGCATTGGCGTTCGCTCTAACTATGGAAGTAGCAGAACAAGCATCTCGAGAAGTTCTTCGGGTAAGAGAAATAGAAGTTGAAGAATGCTCCTGTCAAGGCTGTTTCACAATGCGACGAGAGAACGAGACGTCAGCGTGACGAGATCTCTTCGCAGAATCTCTCTCTTAAAAAAGAATTTTAAACAGTGAAATAATACATAATCAAGTATTTCTCGTCGCCTCGTCACATCATAAAGTTCGAAAAATTGAAAAAAAGACGCAACGTGATGACGAGAAATACTTTATTATGTATTATTTCGTTGTTTGAAACTCGTTTTAAAGAGAGAACAACTGTGAAGAGATCTCGTCACGCTGACGTCTCGTTTACTCGTCGCATTGTGAAACAGCCTTCAGAGAATCCATTCCAAAGAAATCAGCGAGACGGACCTGTTCGATGCTGGAATTGTAATAATACCGGGCATCTTCAGTGGCAGTGCAGATTGCCACCAAGAAAAGCTGCATGTCACCATTGTAAGAAGGGACTTGGTCAAGATGACATGGCTGCATAACACCAATAGCTATCGTCTGAAAACAGCTACAGGATAGGCAGCAAAAGTGTACGGAGAAGTTCGTCTTCCGATTCGTTTGGCAGAACTGGAGTTTTCACATCTGTTTTTGGTAGCAGATATATGTGACGAGTGCATCATTGGAATGGACTTCATGAAAGAACATGGAATAATTCGGGATATTGGTAAGAAAGTTCTTAGTTATCAAAATGTAGAGATTTGTTGCGAGTCAGGGTTGGCCACAGGAGCATCTTTGGTGCTGGAAAAGGGCGACAGCACGTTTGCTTCTTGCACGGCTCAGCTCGACGGGTTGGGGTGGTTCTTGCCCTTTTCCAAAACACTTCCTTCTCAGCGAACAAAATTAATCGTGCCTTTTATCTAAGGAAAGGATAGGAAAATGGATAGGATTAGAACGCAAGGGCTAGGAATATAAAAAAAGGAATCGCACAAACATAGTTACCTATGCCACTGCATCTGAGAAAGGATGAGGCTTCAATTTATTCCTAGGTGGGAAACCAGTCCTATCTTTATTTAAACTAAAAAAAAAACTAAATCTCAAAAACCTAATTTCTAATTGTTATTTTATATATAGACATATAAATATGTAAGCATATATATATATTTATATATATATGTGATATTATATATATGTTTCATATATATATATTTTTTTTTTTTTTTTTACCCTAAAACTAAACCTAGAACTAAAAATCTATATCTAATAATGAGACCTTTTCTCCACCCAAAAATTAACATCTGTCCCACTGTCTCCCAGACACAATGGTTCGTCGAGTCAACTGAAAGCCTTGCCAGATGTTTTTGGCAACCAATTGGCCTACCCTCCCTTGTATCAGATGACACAACCTTACCCATCTCCTGGCCAGAATCTTGGAGATAGCCCCTATACGGAAAATTCCAGTCACAACCTAGACCATGAACGTAAGTATGAGGTAAGTACGTCAGTAAGTTCGTAGGTAAGTGTAAAGGTAAGTCCGTAAGTAAGTATGTAGGTAAGTAATTATAAATTCGTATGTATGTGTTTAAATTCGTATGTGTGTGTTTACGTATATCATTTTTCCGAAAGATAATCTTTATGAATGGTCACCGTTCGTAGGTAGTTATAATCGTCCCTGACTGTATTGTTAGTTACGTTCTCGTCATCTTTTCCTCTTTTATCGCCGGCCCAGCTGGCCCTCCACACACCTAAATTTTCGTTTAGCACTCCATAAGTAGTCTATTTAACTGTCCCAACAAAGATAGATCCGTGTCGTATCCAGAACATTAAATTTTATTAATAAACAATTCAATAATTTTTTTTTTTTTTTAGTAAATTGCATAAAGAGAATACAAATATAAAAAAAAGAAAATAAAAAAATTAATAAAAATATTATTTGTTAATCTAAAGAAAAATTCAAAGATTCGTGTTTTCCTTACTATCTAAAGTTGTGTAAAAAGAATTCAGTTTATGAAGAAGAAAAATAAAAAAAAATTACAATAAAAAAAGAATGGCTCAGATCCAAAGTACTAGAGTGTAATACTTCCTTCCTCCACAACCATGTATATGTATGTATAAATTCAATATAATATATATATATATATATTTTTTTTTTTTATAAGACTTACTAAAATTAAACAAACCGAGGAAAATTCAAAAATCCAATAAAAAAAAATGAAAAGGTATTACCAAAAAAAAAATAAAAGTTTAAAAAAAAAAAAACAAAAAAAAGAAATAAAAATTTACGTGCTGTCCAGAAGGGACAGACAAAAAAAAATTTTAGCAGCAGCCTGGTACGACAGTTGCGGGTACCCTTAAGAGGACTCTTTAAAACGGGCCCAATGTCTACACCTGCAAACCACCAAATCTTCACCTCTCGATGGCCTAGTTTCGGGCTCAACTCTATGCTGAGGTATAAAATTTCCACCACCCTTGACAATCCTCAATTTTTCAACTTGCCGTCGGAAAACCAACAAAAAGGGAAAACTTCAGCAGAGGCTTAATCGGTTGCCTTTAGTTGACGTAGGCAGGCTCCCTAATTTGTAGTCATATATATATATAGACCAATATATATATATACAAGCAAATATATATACATATATATAAATATATATGTGTATCAATTGGTAGGTACAGTAGGCCCTTGAGGCAAGATTTCCTCTACTTCGACCTAAACCTGTGAAGGTTAAATATTTTAAGTTCATTTTACACACTTTAAAACATTATGGATTCCTACCTCTGCTTTATTAGAACGGAGTCTCAGATTTTCCTGTGATGGCAATATCTCGACTACCCCCTTTTGTCGTCTTGACTGATTACTCAAGAGGAATCCCAATCTGAATTATTATATAAAAGATCTTTATGTAAAAAAACTCATATTCCCTTTTTGATCACTCTCTAATCCCTCACCTTTTCTCAAATTTCTTCTGTCACAAGCTATTATAATTTCCACTTTGATTTTGATTAATCATGTAAAAATCACACTTGCTTTTTTTTTTTTGTTTGCGGTAAGCAAAGAAAATGAAATTCAAAAAAAAAATTCTTACTTTAGCGGTATCAGAACGGCAACTCTTCTTCAAGATGATTGCTTTTTGCTTTCTGTAAATCGAGATTTTAATTGCATCGTCATCGGTCGTTGCCCTATAGCCTATATTTCTACTCGTATGTGCACTCTCAGATCTCTACAGATTGGAAAAATCATATGTTCTTCCCCAATTACCATTACCTATCGGTTTGTCTCTATACCAGTGTTGTAGCCCATAATATGTACAGGAATGGGTGTGCAGACTAAGCTTACGCAATTTTTTTTGCAGCAACAAAATATACTAAATAATAAATAAGAATAACTAATAATAGTAATAAATAAATCTGTAGTATTATAAAATAACCTATTTCATAATAAAACTACCTAAGAATATCTAAATCTACTAATATTGCACTATTTCTTACTATATACTAATAAAGCTTTAACCATTTTTTTGAACTCAACCGATCACATCAAAAGTTCAAATTGTGAACTTTCAACTTCCACTTTAAACTTCCGGCAAGTTTAAGTTTGCGACGCCATCGCTATTCAGCACTTTTGATACCTTGGCAACGCCCCTTTTCGGAACATTTAACTAGTTCAGTCAGCTGTCACTTTGCCTTTCATTTCATTCAATATAATTTGTAAACGTTTATACATGAACTTTGCGAGCTCAGTGGCGAACAGAAATGGAAACAAAAATAAAAACAAACTAAAATTGGTAAAAAAAAACAAAGAGGATAAAAGAAAACAAAATATCAATTCACCAGATATCCCATCTTTACAGGAGTAATATTTCGACCACAGGTAAGTTTAATTCATTAGCCTTATCACATCTGCCATTTCAGCTCCTCAACTAGCCATTCATTTTTTTTTTTTTGTTTAGTATATTTAGTCAGCCCAATTTCCAGCGTTCATATCAACACATAACAATTGGACAAGGTATTTGGGCATCCCATCAAAGGCTATGGAGGAATGTGTTATCTAGTGCTAATCAGTGTATGTATCTTTTTTTTACAGGTCACTATTGGATGCGATGATCGTGGATTTACCTTATGCTGGGTAAAGTGGATAACCCACCCCAATCCTTTTTGATGGCACCCACAGCCCAGGATTGACTACGGCCTCAACCAACGAGCCCCTCCAGCCAGCTCGGTCCCTAGCTAGCTGCCTCCCGCTAAGGCATACAACAACAACGTCATAAGCATAAGGCACTCGTGAATTGACGGAGGGAACAACATGTAAAGAGCCGCTGGTACACATTCCGTGCCTCGCATTGGTTTGTGAGTTTTTTTTTTTTTTTTTTTTTTTTTTGTTGTGTTTGTGTTAACCACTTTTTTTTTTTACATTAAAACTGTTTACTATGTTTGGAGTTTGTAGCGAAGAGTAGAAGGATTCATTGAACTATGCTTATGATGGATATGGGTCGATATTGGATATTTACACCTATAGATACATAAATGTGTTTCCCTTCGGGTTGCACCCCTTTTAGTAGAAGGATGGCGATTGCCTACGCAACAGAATCCTATGGTTTATGGTGACGAAAAATCATCAACTCTAAGAAGTGTCATCAAAGAAGACATATGCTTGCCGTCTTCTTCTGAAGTGTTCGTTTGGGTTAAAATAAAAGGCGATTTGGGTGGTCATCGATACCTCATGGTGGAACCAGATACTGACCAAGGCTCCCAAAACATCATCGTTGGGAAGACTCTTGTGGCACCAAAGAACAACATGGTACCTGTTGAGTATGCTGACATATTTTCTTCACCAAGTGGGCAGTATGGTCGAACACAACTCGTTTAGCATCGGATCGACACAGGAGACGCCAGACCGATTCGTCAACCAGCAAGACGTCTCCCCTTAGCCAAACAAGCAGAAGTTGAAGAGATGATATCGAGCATGAAGAAAGATGGGCTGACCGAAAACTCTAAAAGCCCTTGGGCATCACCAGTGGTCCTTGTCAAAAAGAAGGACGGAAGCTCTCGATTTTGTGTGGACTACAGGAGGCTGAACGATGTGACAAAGAAAGACAGCTATCCTCTGCCCTTCGCGCGGCAGTCACCTTGATGTGGTTCGAAGGCTTAAGTTTCAATGATTCATCTGACCTGCCGTTTTGGGGCAACCCAATTCGGTAGTATTTTGAGGAGTTACGAACCAAGAACTGCCCCCCCTAAACCAGGGTGTTACGTGAACCGTGTCTATTGGATTGGTTTGCAGCCAGGGGGTATACCGGCTGTATTATAACGGCGCCTCTTTGAAAACAGGTCGAATCAAAGAGTAATTAGACCTTACCATGTTATGCGGAGCTCTGACATGGTGGACCAACCTTTCCCTAGCTACTCGTGGGACCAAAATTATGCCAAAACAAAAGAAAAATAAAAATAACAAAAAACACATAAAATTCAACACTCCGCGGGATGTAACCGTGAGTGAATTTGCGGATCACATGGAGAAGAAACTCCATGGAGAAGATCCGAGACCGGGATGTAGTATATTCTTTAAGAGGACACCTCCAAAGAACACACAAAACCGGGCAGACAAAAATGAAGCATTGTCCACTAGTCAGGGGAGTATACCTCCCGGGCAAGGGGAAAATGCTTCTAGTAGTACATCGTCCACTAGTCAGGGGAGAATACCTCCCGGGCAAGTGAAGGATGTACCAATAGCCAAAGAAGGAGCCATAGATGGGAAAATACCACCAACTGGGCAAATACTTCAACCACCGAAGAGGCCACCAAATAGCCGAAACCGCCGAACTCACTCGCTTCCAAAGCTGGGTGAACCAGGTGGGCTAGACGATCCGTACCGAAAAGGACTCAGTGGAGCGGGCGAAAAATGGTACCTCCGGTTTCTTGATAGGGGAATGATCCCACAAGAAGCTAGGAAGAAGGTGGATGAACGTAAGGCGCTATCAGAAAAAGATGAATCCCAAAGCCAAGAACATGGTAAGAGGAAGAGCCACCATATTACTCCTCCCCATAGGCAAGTGGTAAAAAAGCCTAAAATAGCGGCTTCAACAGCAGCGGGAACAAGCACCGCGAATAAAAAATCCGGCGTTGAGAGGCCAAAATCCTATGCCAACGCAGCAAAAAGCTTTCGCATTGCGGTCCTGCCTAAGGATTACCCTCAGGTCACTCTGAGTACTGATGAGATGACAGTGCTAGAAGAGGCTATTATAGAGGAAGTCTCTAAAGGATGGGAAACGAAGCTGAAGTTTAATGGTCTTCACTTCAGAACCGGTCTGCTGTTGGTTGACTGTGCTGGTCAAAAAACAGCGGATTGGCTGAAGGAGAGAGCATCAAAGCTGAGCACTTGGAAGGGCGTTGCACTAGTTGCATGCTTGGGAGATGACATTCCCAAGCTGCATACTGTTACAATATTCCTTCCAAGAAGTACTGGTCAGGAGGACAAAAAAATCCTTAGCACTGATCCAGGCGCAAAATGAAGGACTGAATGTCCAGGCTTGGAAGGTCCTGAAGAGCAAGGCTGAGGGCAGAGGTCAATTGTTGGTGGTAAACATTGACGCCCAGTCAGCAGAAGCCATTATGAAAGCAGGCCATGAACTGCATTATAAATTCGGCACGGTGCAAGTTTCAGGCCTCAGGAAAAGTGAGAAGAGGGAAACCCTACCACAGAACCTGCCACCGCAACGCCTTCAATATCCACCCTACCCACCCTTGCTTCACCTACCACAGCGACTCAACCCACCCTTCCCCAAACTACCACCACACTTCCCCCAATTAACATTCCCTCCCTTATCATCCTTCCAACACCTATCGCCACATCCCAAGTAATTCCCCCTCCAACTCCCCTCTCCATCGCTTTGCAAAAGGATGAAAGCCAGGCTGAGGAACTGGCAGCCGCAGTCGTAAGTCGATTAGGAGTAGAAATGGAGGGCATTGACCTCTCTCCTAACCGATTCGACGAGGATGAGCTACTTCCCACAGAAGAGGAGGAAGAAAGTCTGCTCGCAGACGAGGGGGCATTACCCCCCAACCCTTAAACTAAAGATGACTGGACGCGGGATCAGCACCAGGATGGCCCAGGTGAATATCCACCATGCTAAGGCGGCATCAGCCGTCATAGCACAAAAATTCATTAAGGATAACCTGGGTCTAATACTGATACAAGAACCCTGGATAAACGGGGGCCAAGTAAGAGGCCTAACAAGTAAGGACTCTCAATTAATATGGGACACGAGACAAGCCTCGCCCAGAGCATGCATAAAAATAAGAAATAACATTAATTTTATATGTCTTTCAGAATTTATGACAAGAGACCTGGTGCCAATACAGGCTCAAATCTACATCGACGGCAACCCCCAAACGATGGTAATTGCGGCAGCATACTTCGCTGGTGACGAAGCCAACATACCACCAACAGAAGTAGAGAGGCTAGTGAACTACTGTTTCAACAAAAGACTACCGGTTATGGTTGGGTGTGATGCAAACGCCCACCATACAACGTGGGGTAGTAGCGATATAAACCAAAGGGGTGAGTACCTTTTAGACTTTATTATCGAAAAAAATCTAGATATATTTAATGTGGGGAACACACCTACCTTTGTAACTAGAAATAGAAAAGAAGTTTTAGACTTAACTTTCGGATCTCCGATTGTAAGTAATTTAATCAGGGATTGGAGAGTCTCCAACGAACCCTCAATGTCTGATCACAGAATTATAGTGTTTACCTTTGACAACCTTCTCACAGAGAACACCTCTGGAAGGAACCCTAAGAAAACAAACTGGAATCTGTACAAAGAGGCCCTCAAGATAAACCTTGAGAAAGTAGGTCCAGCTGAAACTACAAACAGTTACCTTGAATTAGAGCACATAGTGAACGAGTTTACCGGGGCGATAAATGAGGCCTATGAACTCAGTTGTCCATTAAAACCCGTTAAAAAGCAAAAAGATGCTCCTTGGTGGAACAACAGTTTGTCAAAGCTAAGATTCAAGGTAAGAAAACTCTTTAACGAGGCTAAGAGAACTGGAGAGTGGCATAACTACTCTGCAGAGTTGACCAAATATAATGGGGGAATAAGAAGAGCTAAAAGGAAAAGTTTTGCAACGTTCTGCGAGGGTATTTCATCTACCCCTGCAGCTGCAAGACTACACAAGGCTCTAGCAAAAGAACAGGCTTTAACGTCATTAGCACTTCGTTACCCTGATGGTAGCTTTACAGAAAATGAGGAACAAAGGGTAACTCTATTGTTAAACACTCATTTCCCGGGCAGTAATAATAACTGTCGGGAAAGCCACAAGCGCCCTTATGATATGTAAGAGACTTGCTGGTAAAACATGGGGCTGTAAACCAAACCGATGGATGTACACCATGATGGTAAGACCCATCATTACCTATGGTGCGGTTGCATGGTACAAAAGGACCGAACTAATTACAACCAGGAAATCTCTGGAAAAGGTACAAAGGCTCGCGTGCTTATGCATTACTGGAGCAATGAGAACATGCCCTACAGCAGCAATGGAGGTAATCCTTCACCTAACCCCACTACATGTGGCCATAGAAAGTGCTGCTATGGGAGCCATCATGAGATTTGCAAAAGAGGGCACTGGGACGGGAAATTCGATCAGCAAGTCCGCAGTAACAAACCTCATTGACATTCCAAGAGATGGCATGATTAAAAGATATAATTTCGTAAAAAACTTTCGAACGGAATTATCTAGCAAAAAAGAATGGGTAGACGAATCAGTTAACTACACTCTTAGGGCAAATACCATCAAGTGGTACACTGATGGATCGAGAACAGGTGAAGGGACTGGGGCAGGAATCTTTGGGCCAAGAACCAAACTTTCCTTACCGATGGGGCAGTCTACTAGCATTTTCCAGGCGGAAGTCAACGCCATAGGAAAATGTGCAGAACGTAATCTCGACAGAAACTATCGTAACCAAAACATTGCCATCATGTCAGACAGCCAAGCTGTACTTAAAGCACTGAACTCTTACACCATCAGTTCTAAACTGGTATGGGACTGTGTGTGCAGACTGAATGAACTGGGCAAAAACAACAACGTAACACTTTGTTGGGTACCAGGCCATATTGGTGTCCAAGGCAATGAAGTGGCAGACTCCTTAGCGAAAATAGGTGCAACAACACCCTTAACGGGTCCAGAGCCCTATTGTGGAATAGGAGAAAACGTGATTAAAAATAAAATCAAAACAGAAGAGGAGGCTAAAAGACTAAAAATCTGGAAAGAACTCCCCAAGCTAAGACAGGCCAAACTACTACTTGGGAACTACAACCAAGAACGTTTCAAATCCTGTATTAGCTTAAGTAGGAATAACTTAAGAATAGCTACGGGCATCCTCACTGGCCACTGTAAGCTAAGGAGACATCTCAAAATCCTTGGCTTGGTGAGCAGTGCCGCATGCAGATTCTGCAACAACCAAGATGAGACACCGGACCACATTTTAGGCAGTTGTGAAGCACTTATGCATCAGAGATACAAATATCTGGGCCGCCACCAGATAGATAGGATTTTGAAGTGAGCGAATTACCCTCCCTGAAAATACTCCAAATACTTAAGATCCTTAAAGAAACAAATTTGGAGGAAGAGCTGTGAATGAGCAAGCTCATCTGGCTCTAAATGGGGGCACAATAGATCTAAAGGTCGCAGTGCAATTATAAACCCCAATTCATTCATTCATTCATTCATCCTCTGCCCAGAATCAGCGATACTTTCGATGCAATGGAAGGTGCTAAATGGTTCTCTACACTAGACCTAAAGAGCGGCTACTGGCGGTAGAAATTTACCCAGCAGATCGTGAAAAGACAGCTTTCTCCACATGAAATGGTTTTTGGCAGTTTAAAGTGATGCCATTTGGACTATGTAACGCTTCGGCTACATTTGAGCGTTTGATGGTGTGCGTTTTACAAGGACTTACTTGAAAATCTTGCCTGGTCTATTTGGACGATGTCATCGTGCATGGGAAAACATTTGACGAACATTGTGACAACCTAAAAGCTGTATTCCAGAGGCTTCGAGAAGCACACCTCAAGCTTAATCCAGATAAATGTGCTCTTTTCAAGACCGAAGTTAAATATTTGGGACACATCATCTCATCCAAAGGAGTAAAGACTGATCCTGAAAAAGTTGACACAGTAAAGAATTGGCCAACACCACAGGACAAATATCAACTCCGAAGCTTCCTTGGCCTAGCCACATATTACCGGCGTTTTGTGAAGGATTTAGCTGGAATCGCCAAAAGCTTGCATCAGCTTACAGAAAAGGGAAAGCCGTTCAAATGGTCAGGTGAGTGTGAGAAAAGCTTCCAGGAGCTAAAGCTGCGTTTATGTAATGCTCCTGTGCTGACCTACCCAAATCCAGGAAAACCTTTAATTATTGTCGCGGATGCAAGTAATGTCGGAATTGGAGCTGTACTGTCACAAGTCCACGACGGAGAAGAAAAGGTTGTCGCCTACTACAGTAAGGTCCTTTCGAAGCCAGCAAGTAAAGAGCTCAGCTTTTATGCAATTTGTGTATGACAATGCTGATTTAATATAAATACATTGGACGGGCATGGAACTTTCTATTGTATGGGAGGAATTCAGTGCATAACTCCTTTTGACGCGATGGAACCAGACGAGTCAGTGAATCGGTACTCCGGAAAAAAAAATGCTCTAGTAATTGCTGACATTGGGAATGTGGAAGTTCAATACTACGGAAAAGAAAAATTGATTGGCCTTAAAAAATTGAAAGTTCTCGATATTCCAAACATGCGAGCTATTGCTCAGGAATGCCTACCAACCATTGGCGATTTCATGTGGCTCTACGGAAAATGGGCTTGTTTGACTGGGATACCGGGATGGAATGGATTTATGGAAGAAGTAACCGCCAACAAAACTTTCGTTATGTCGAAGGTAATGTTCCTTCCATTCATTCATGCGCCACCTTCCGATTACGACACTATATACACGACGCTCAACTCTGCTTTAACGGGGAGCAACGCTTTTAATTGTAATTCATGCATCGTTACATTCGATCAGCCGTTGTATTGGAAAGCATGCGACATTGTTTCCAGCTCCAATACTTCATCTGGAATTGGTTCCATCATCGTTCGTCTTGGAGGGTTTCATTTAGTAATTTCATTTCTAGGTGCCATAGGCTTTATAATGAGTGGCAGCGGGCTGGAAGATGTAATGAAAACCATTTATGCAGAAAATAGTGTTGAAAAGATCTTCTCCGGTCATGCTTACTCGAGAGCAGTTCGTGCCCATTTCCTTATACATGCTTCCTTAGCAAAGCGCATCATGGATATGATCGAGTTTGAAGACATTGAAAGAAATGAGCTTGATTATACTTTAATGGAGCTGGATCGTACCGTAATTCTCACAGCCCAGGAAAACAATGTTGTAAAGAAAGTCATTGGAAAATTCGATTCAGCGATTAATCAAACCGAAACAAATGGACCTACTGCTAAGCTATGGATACAGTATTCTAAAATGGTCACATTGCTTAAGCATTTCATAGAAGCTGAACGTTCAGGTAACTGGGAACTTCATTGTGACACAATTCAAAGAATGCTTCCATTTTTCCATGCAAGCGGTCACTTTATAGCTTTGTACGGAGGTGGGCGAGATATGAAATCTTTAAACATACTCCGTTTGAAGTGTTTCACCAAATCTGTTTCGAAAATCAAGTTTAATCTTGCAACACTTCCACCAACTTCAGCAGCAGCAGAAGAACACACGTACAGGACATACCTTCTAGTGCAAATGTGACTTGGAAATGAAATAAATGCCATGCAGTGGGGGTGGAAAAAATCACATCGTGGACTAGAACCGATAACCACCACTGCCAATCCCGCCCCCGAATCGTTACTCAAAACAATTTCGTGTAAGTGTAAGACAAATTGCGGGAAAATGTGTGGATGTCGCAAATCTGGTCTAAAATGTTCCGTTATATGCCAAAACTGCAGTGGAGAAAGTTGTGAAAATGTTGCGGAAATTCGAGATCTCATGCTCGATGATAATTGTTATTTTGATGATATTATAGAACTAACACATTCTACCGAAAACTCTACTATGGAGTAATTTAATGTTGATAATATTGTCAACCTTGAAGGTCCATCATCAAAGAAAAAAAAATAACATGGATTAAAAACTAAAACACAAAAAAAAAAAAAAAAAAAAACAAACAAAAAACAAAAAAAATTTTTTACTGATAACTTGTGGAATAGGCCTACTGGGGATACCACTTTAAAAAAAACACACCTGTACCTCTACCCCTGTGGTGGTGTGGAAAAGAGTTTTATTATTCGTAGAGTAATTTGATTTTCTTATAATGCTTTAATTCCTTTCTTCCTGCTTATATGGAAAACTTGCAATGTTGTAGAGTTCCAAACCAAAAACAGTTTTTATACCTATTAATTTATGTTCAAAAGTTGAAAGTGATTAAAATATTTAACATTTAGCATTTAAAAAATTGAATTCAAGATGGCGGCCAAAGTTAAAGAGTAAATTGGTCGAAAATTTCAGGCCCCTTCCTAACGATTAAAAAAAAAATGTACTGTCTTTTTGTTTTTAATTCAAAAAATGTTAACTAACGCGCTTAACAGATGAAAAAACGATTGTTAATGTATTTTCCGGATTAATTGGAAAAATATCAATCCTAGGAAAAAAAATGTAATTACCAAAGTTGTAGATAATTAAATTCTGAACAACTTTTGTGAAGTGCATTTTTAGTCAAAAGTTGAAAATAAACGAGTTATTCAACGAAAACGAATTTTCCTTAAATTCAAGATGGCGGCCAACGCAATGGAGCTAGGCGGTCGAAAACTTAAATTTAGACTCGTAATAAGCCCCCCTAACGATTAAAATCAAAAAAAAACCCTATCTAATTTTTTCCATTTCAAATGACATTTCGACTGGACTATTAAGCAAAAAAAAGGTTGCGATGCGGTTGCATGTTCAATATTTCATATTATGCCGATGTATGACGGCTGGGTTTGTTTCGGTCTTCATACGCGGTATTGTATTGGGTATGCTAACTTTTCACTTTAGTATGCTAGTTTTTAATTTTTTCTTGAACATGCTTTTGTTCTATCATTCTACATCTGTATATTTCTCTTGTCTGTGTCCAAGCCAAGAAACCAAATCACCAATGTGAAGAGCAGTTTTCTTGACGGCTAGAGCAACGTTCTTTGTCATTGGATTCTTCTTCGGTGTAGGCTACAAGAAAAACAATAAAAGAAAAGCTTTAGAAACCAATTGTACCTATACTTAACACACAAAAGTAAAATTAAGACAACACTTGAATGGTAAACAAATGCAAATACTTTACTTCACTTAAATTAATATTTGATTTTTTACTGATTTCACCGTTTTTAGTTGTTGAAATGTTGAATCATCAGCAGCGGCAGCAACAGCGACGTCAGTTGCTACATCAGATTTGCTTTAATTTGCATCGACAGCACCTGGAGTTAATGTTACTGCAGCAGTAGCATCACCACTTGCTCCAGCATCTGTGGTTGGTGATTCGGGAGTGGACGTAGAGGCAGTAGCAGCATTTTGTTCTTTTTCTGTTGATAGGTCTTTTTTTGATTTTTATTGTCAGCTGTGGTTTTTCCAGTTTGCTTCCCTCCATTCACATGTGGCTAAAATTAAAATTAATTTACTACCTACTTCCATTTTTGCATTTTTTGACTTCGGATAAAATGTCCACAGGAACACCAAACAAAAGAAAAAAAAAAACAAATATAATTTGTATAGATAAAATATTGAAGTTAGATACTTACGGCTATCAGCTGCAGATAAATTGCTTTTTTTTCTCTCTTTTGTGCGCGTTCCGTCCTGTTATTTTTTTGGAGAACTGAAATTATATAGAAAAGAATAATGTTAATAAAGCAAACTACATTAATTTTGTTTGAAAAAAACTCGATTTTTATTTATAATTTAATATTTGTTTATAAATGTATTTACACGCGTTTGTTATGGCGGCCAGTTTGCTATGTTGTTATCTTGTTGCGTTTTTTTGCCACCATGTATCGCATTTTTACTTTTATAGTCGTCATGACGACTTTATTAACATTATTCACATTATTCTTTTCTATATAATTTCAGTTCTCCAAAAAAAAACAGGACGGAACGTGCACAAAAGGAGAGAAAAAAAAGCAATTTATCTGCAGCTGATAGCCGTAAGTATCTAACTTCAATATTTTATCTATACAAATTATATTTGTTTTTTTTCTTTTGTTTGGTGTTCCTGCGGACATTTTATCCGAAGTCAAAAAGGTAATAGGAGTTTTGTTTTTGCAAAAATGGTAGTAGGTAGTAAATTAATTTTAATTTTAGCCACATGTGAATGGAGGGAACCAAACTGGAAAAACCACAGCTGACAATGAAAATCAAAAAAAGACCTATCAACAGAAAAAGAACAAAATGCTGCTGCCTCTACGTCCACTCCCGAATCACCAACCACAGATGCTGGAGCAAGTGATGATGCTACTGCTGCAGTAACATTAACTCCAGGTGCTGTCGATGCAAATTAAAGCAAATCTGTGCCGAGATTTAGCTAATGGCGAGTGAGTGAGATGACTCACTTTTCACTGAAAATCGATTTAGCTAGTAAAAGTGAGTGAGTAGGCGAGTGAAATGAAACGTCAGTTTACTCGCCGGATGTTTCAGCGGTGACTTGGTGTATGTGTTGGTAAATTTCCACTTTTTCATAAGTATGTGTTCTTTTTCAAAGGAATTTCAACATACCTATTCACGTATGTGAAACGAACTAGCAAAACAACAATGTATGTAGGTAAAAATGAGTATGCAGCACATAAAAGATTGGTTTTTTGTTTTTATACAAACATACATTTATGTAAAAATGATATTAGATGAACATTATTAATTTGTTATTTACATTTTATTTGTAGGTATAAATTTTTTTAACACAAGTGAAAAATATAATTCAGCATCGCAAGAACGACCCCATCAACTTCGTGAGGACTAACTACAAAACTTTGGAAGAATGTTTAGGAGTGGGTAGGGCACACTAACTTCACAATAAAGTCACACATTAATTAAATTTTGTTTTCCTAAGTTTTTGATAAAGTTTAATTAAAATAAAAATACAAAATTGAAAAATTAAACCTCAAAGAAACAAAACCAAAGACAACGAATTAAAAGATAGCCTTTGTTTATGACATTTCATGTGTTCGAAACTTGATTCGAAATTACTCATTTCACTTTAATAGCTAAATCACTTTTGCGAATGAAGTGAGATGAGTCGGCGAGTAAGGCGAGTCATCTCACCTCACTCGCTGAAATAGCTAAATCTCGGCACTGATGTAGCAACTGACGTCGCTGTTGCTGCCGCTGCTGCTGATTCAACATTTCAACAACTAAAAACGGTGAAATCATTAAAAAATCAAATATTAATTTAAGTGAAGTGAAGTATTTGCATTTGTTTACCATTCGAGTGTTGTCTTAATTTTACTTTTGTGTGTTAAGTATAGGTACAATTGGTTTCTAATGTTTTTCTTTTATTGTTTGTCTTGTAGCCTACGCCGAAAAAGAATCCAACAAAGAACGTTGCTCTAGCCGTCAAGAAAAATGCTCTTCGAGAAGAGGCAAAAGAACTTTGACATTGGTGATTTGGTTTCTTGGCTTGGATTACTTTGGTTTCTTGTCAATTTTTGTCATCCATGATAGTCTGAAAATAAAAAAAAAATCATATATTGAAAGAATTACACAAAACAAAGTACGTAATTACCTACTTGTTGATAGTTTCTGAAGTCAAGTAATGGGTATTCCACCGGCTGAGCAGTGATTGTGAATCCAAAAAGTGGAAGGTTTTAGTCCTCGGACCTAATGACACAATACAAAATAGAAGAAAAATTCTAAATCATCATTTAATTATTAAATAAAAAAGAATTATTTACGATTAAGAATACTCACGAAATGGTATTCACTTTAATTACACTTTACGAAACACTTACTTCTATTTTGAGAAGAAATTTATTCCCAATTCAAAGTTTCACTTTTTCTTCTTACAAAAAACTATTTTTTCTTTTTGTCCAAATTGTTTTTATATTTTATATAAATTATTTACAAAAAACACCACCGAAATCCCATACGATTTATGACAGTTTGTGTCATCTAATGTTGCTATCCTGTTGCTCTGATTTCCCGCTAGAGCACACCCTCCAGTCGTCAATAGAGATCAGTGATGAAAACAAATGGGTTTTGGACACTGATCTCTATAAAACACTGGATAGCACATCCATACAAGAATTGTTATAATGTTGAGTTGCCTATTTTTTTGTATAACTGTATAACATAATGAAATGCAAATCTTTTTTACAAAATTGCAACTAAAATATTTTAAATTCACTTTTACAATTATTTTAAATTACAAAAAATCAAATTTACAAACAAGTGATGGTTCTTTTGCTTTTTTTTCTTAGAAATTCCACTTTGGTTTTTGCCCCTCTTCGGTTGTAGTAGAATTTTTGAGATCTCAGCAACTTGAACTGGCCTTCTCAGCCTCACTGAACATACCTTAAGTGTTGAGTTGCCTCACTGAACATACCTAAAGTGTTGAGTTGCCTACGTACTTGCCATCTTCAATAGAGATCTCTACCAAATTGTCAGTTTCAAATGACAGCAAAAACTTGGAACAATGACAGATGAAATTGGAAAGAAAAAAATAAGGAGGGCTAATTTTAATTACAAAAATCTTGCTATTTTGTGCAATAAAAAGATTAAAATATCTTATATAAAGTATAAAAACATTTTTACCTGCATGTTTTCTATAAAAAAAAGGAAAAAAACAATTCGAAATATTTATTTGCCTCCAAAATAAACCAAACAAATGGCTGCCACTGAAATGTCATTGTGCCGAGAATTTTAGTTTGACATTTAAATATGAACGAGACAGAGATATATTGCTGTTTTTTAAAAAGCCCTATTGGAAGTAGAAAAACTTTTATACTTTGTAGGGAATCCACTATCCAGTGTATTATAGAGATTAGTGGTTTTGGAGGGTGAAACGTACGAAGGATTCATAACTTTATATTCAGTATCTTTGATCTAAACTGTAATAACTGCTATAAGCGTTATATATAATTAAAAAAAAACTATAGTTATACTAACAGTATAACTATATAACAATTATTTTCCAAACTGACAGCCAAATGTCAATATTTTTTTGTTTTGTTTTCTTTTCGTTCTGGGTTTTGTCCTCTAATTTTCTTTTTCTTTAAAAAAATGATCTAATTGAGCCACAAAAACCAAAGCGTCTTTATTGCTTTATCCAATTAGAGAACACAACAATTATAATGCAAGTAAGTTTTTCGCTGATCATTTCGGGCCATATTATTCACTCAATATGATGTAATCGGACCCTAAAATCTGTTTATAATAATAGGTCTAAAATATGAACAATGTAATATAAATTATACTATATGTCCGGTTGTCAATATCATTAAGTAAGAAACGTAGACATACTTCAATTGTTCACTTGACTTACTTGCATAGTTATTATGACTTCGTGTAGTTAGCTGGTTAACCTCTGAAGCTGGTGAGGTTATGGAAGTACTGCTTCCCTTCAAAATTTCAGTTGCTATTTGGGTCGATTCGTATGCCGTCACCATGTCTACGATTTCTTCCAAACTTGGATTCTTCTTCTGAGTTGCTGCTATGCGTACAGGATCATGAGGAGTGTAGAAAACAAGCATATCCCTGATCATGCTGTCTGCATACGATGTCTTGCAGTTTTCTTTGGTGCAAACGAAATTGCAGTCCCGTGCTAAGCCCTTCAACTCTGCTATCCAGTTGGCGTATGATTGTCCTGGAGTCATTTTCTGCC
This sequence comes from Epistrophella euchroma, assembly GCA_947049315.1. Lineage (NCBI taxonomy): Eukaryota > Metazoa > Arthropoda > Insecta > Diptera > Syrphidae > Epistrophella > Epistrophella euchroma. The sequence goes on from OX346245.1 coordinate 70,747,499, forward strand.
TTAAGAATTTGCATCTCGATGCGAGTATATGGATATTTGTTTGAAAATGAGATGTCAGTCTCGTGGTAATATCTTTAAACGTATGTATACTCACATCATTTGTCTCAAAAAGTTTTTTAAGAACTTCGTTGATATGATTTCCACATGTTGAGAGGAAATGTGCTTTTTGCAAATTATCATCTGTGAGGTTATTTGCTGAAAAGTGTTGTTTCAATTGGAAAAAATAGGTATCCCAAGTTTCTTTTTCAACTTCGAACTGACGAAACTTTGGAATTGAGCTCGATGATGAGAGATTACTCTGCAGTAATCGTTCCATTGCTTCAGTGGTTCGCTTTAGCATGTCATCCATCCATGTTTGGTTCGATTTTAAAATTTCTTGAACTGTGGCAGAATTCATGCTTTAAATACCTCGTCGCCAATATGTTGTGATCCAATCGTTTTAATTAAAAGATCTATTTTAATTCAACACTTTATTTAAACTTAAATATACAAATTAATAAATAACTAATTGAAGGGCAACCAATGAGTCTAGGCGGAAGTCAAAGAACAATTGACCATTGTAAAAGACGTGGTCATCTCAGTAGTGTCTGCTTATCGGCACAAGGGACAAGAGTAGAATATCGAATGAACCCCCAAAACCGTGCTAAGAGACGGGGACGTAGGCAAAATAAAAAATTTAATCGCAAGTCTAACAACACTGCTCATTCGATTAATCTGGTAGAAGAAAATATAAAAGAGAACGAACAATTATTAACTGTAGCAAATGGTGTACAATTCGCAAAACCGGTTGAACAGGTTCTAGTAATATCATCTCCAGTACATTTATTGCAAAAAGGCCGCAAAATTTTTGTTACTCTGCAAGTGAACCAACGGTCTATGGTTTTTCAATTAGACACAGGTGCCACATGTTCGCTTGTTGGCCTTGATGGATATCACAGTCTTGGTAATCCACATTGTGAGCAGACAAACCGGTCTTTAAAAGCCTATGGTGACGTGGGGGTACCTGTGAAGGGAGTCACAAACGTAACAGTGACTTGGCAAAACAAAACACGCAACTTACCCCTCATGGTGATTAACAGCTCCCGTGGTGCCAACATAATGGGAATCGACTGGTTTGACGCATTCGATTGCAAAATTTTATTTGGAAAAGATGAGATTGTGTTGCAGATCTTAAGTGAGACGAGAGAAGAACTAGAATCTGATATAAAGATCCTCTGTGAAACATACAAAAGTGTATTCAGCCCGGAACTTGGTTGCAGTAAGTATTTTGTAGGTCATCTCACACTTAAACCTAACAGCCAACCAAAATTTTTCAAACACCGACCAGTGCCTTTCGCTCTCAAGGACAAAGTTCGCAAGGAACTTGAGCGATTAATAGGCTTAGGAGTCTTCAAACCTATAGACTCCAGTCAATGGGCAGCACCCATAGTTCCAGTTGAGAAGTCTAATGGCAGACTTCGTATTTGTGGAGATTTCCGCATAACAATCAATCCCCAGCTCATGATTGTTCATCATCCATTGCCCCGCGCCCAAGAACTGTTCCACAAGGTACAAGGAGGCCAATTTTTCACCAAACTGGATTTCACTGACGCGTATCTACAAATTCCACTAGACGAGGAGTCCAAGAAGCTATGTGTTGTCAGCACAGAAATAGGACTTTTGGAATATCAACGTGTGCCTTTTGGAACTGCCAGTTCAACCGGAATTTTCCAACAGTATCTGGATCAATTGACTGCTGGCATTGCGTTTTGTGGCGCATATGTCGACGACATCATCGTATCAGGGCGAACAAACTCCGAGCATCTTCATAACCTTCAGGTAATTCTTGAAAGACTTGAACGACATGGCTTACGGTGCAATATTGAAAAGAGCCAGTTTGCACAAAAACATATTGAATACTTAGGTCATATCATTGACGCAAAAGGCATTCGCCCTTCCGTAATTCCATCAGTATTTGTATGGGAGACAATTCGAGCTGATAACAGATCATCAACCTCTTGTCACGATCTTCAGCCCTAGCAAAAAACTACCTCACATGACGATACAGCGACTTCAGCGCTGGGCCATTATGCTTATGGGTTATACTTATACCATTCGATATCGATCAACAAAGCAACATGGTAATGCTGACTGCCTATCAAGGTTGCCTATAGGTCCTGACATGAGATTTGATCAATCCGAAGATGCGTGTCTAATAGATGAAATATCATCTCAAATAGTTGAAGACTTTCCTGTAGATTTGTTGCGAGCAAGATGAGGGGGAAGGGGTGGACGATGGTATGGCAGGAAAAAAGGAAAGGCTAGGAAATTGGGAAAGGAAGGGGTTGGAAAAAGGACTTGAATGTCAAGTTCCGGGGGACGCGGCCTGCTTGCAATGCGCGGCAGTTAGCTCGCCGGAATGGGGGGGATCTTGCCCCCGAAACTCAACCTCACCTGCAACAAATACACACATCAGGCCAGAAAAAAAACTGAAAAGACGACGGACGGACCATCACCACACCAAAGGGCTGCTGATGACTTTGCAGCGTGGCCTTAACCCACCCAACCTGGAAATCGGCGGCCAGGTTTAGATTTCCCCAAAGATGGTGGATGATCGCGTTCAGATCATACTATCTTCACCAAAGTCCTTCAGCTACCTTTAGCACCCCTGAAAATTAAACTTTAAACCTTCATGGTTTCTCTTAAGAAACCAAGAAAACACATTCTTTCAACCATAGGAGACGTCGTATGAAGTTTTATTCAGATTAACATGTGAATTGGAACTTAGCTTAATTTTTCTTAGGATACCAATGATACTTATTATTAAAAAAAGAAAATAAAAACTTTATCTTTACAAACACTTTAAGCCAAAAATTTTTAACTTGTTTCAGATCAAACATAAAGAAAAACTGAAAGGACTGAAAACAATGTGAGACGGATATGGATCTCTAAAGGACTATCATAAGACTCCGGATAGTGTCGACTGTAAAGATAACTCCCTACCTTCTAAGAGCTCTTTGGAGGTGGAATGCGAAGCTAAATCAACGACAAAAAAAAAGGAGTCAACCAAAATGACAGGCCTTGAACACCAAAACGTTCCACTTACAATATGAGTTACTTAACCTAGAAAAACAAACTTTAAGCAAAAAAAAAGTTGTAACGAAAAAGAAATGAAGCTAATAGCAGTATTTACTTAATAAATCAATAATTTTTAAATAAGGAAACTTCGACGTCTCGTATAAATCTATTAAAATTAACCAAAAAAAAAACAGGAACGAAACGGTGACAGGAACGAGATGAAAATTCGGATACGAGAGGTCTGTGGTAAGTAACCTCTCCACTCAATTTTATCGCAAAAAAAAAACGGGTACTCGGTGTTGCGTCTCAATAATATAAATATTTTTCTCTTTTTCAAATAATCTTTTTTTTTTCAACTCACTTTGTAGGCTTACAAACCGTTACTAGTGGGAACATCATACAGTTGCAATAGCGGACCTAATGAAACTGGACTCTGACGATTGCTTTTGGGACCGACGCCGCCAGAAAAAGTTGGTTTTCTCCGGAACTGGTTTCTCGGTGGCGTTTAGACGGACGCAATATTGTATTCCCAAATATAGGCACTTTGGTTTACCGGGTGGTGTGATGGAGTCCAATCTTCACCGGTACGCAGTTCACTTGAAGATAGTGGAACGCCAAAAATAAATGATGTGGCGGCCCAGCGCTCCGCTGGCAACCTGGGACCGCCAAAAATTCCCAAAATGTGGGGGTATAGTAACCCTATGATTTTAATTTTGCACGAATTATTAGAAAGTATATCTCTCCGTAACGGATTGGCTATGGTGCCTTTTTAGTAGGTATAAAGTGCACTGAACGGTTAAACCAATATATTTCATTAATGAAAAGCTTTTAAACAACTCCACCGAATTTCTTATAAGTTTTTTCTTACAAGAAAAAAATTTCAACCGTGAGGTGTCCTCTGAGCACTTATTCTTGTTCGCACCAGGAGAGAGATAAATTTGACCATCTGATCGTGGATTTGACTAGCGAACTTGACACTTGTTTTCTAACAAATTTCTCCTCTCACACATCCAAAGACCATCCGATCACAACATCAGCTAGCTGTGTTCCCATACAGATGTCAATGTATGGGTTCAATTTTTGCCAGTCATCTTCCTCTGACATTTTGACAACCTCCTCTACTACTATGGCATTTGACAGCCTCCTCTACTACTATTATCTATAATCTTCCTTTCCCGATAGATGGCTCTAGGTAAACTGCACTTAAGACCCCTTCGCACTTGGATAAATCAAAGTCTTTCACAATGCCATTGAAGTCAACCATAATACTTGTGAAGTTAAGACCATTTTATACGTCACTTTTTTGACGTTTCATGTTTTCTTAGGGCGTCCGGGCGTCCGTAACAAAATTCGCCCTTTATTTGGATAAATTCCAACTAAAGGACGAAAAAAGTGACGGCCCGCACGCCATATGCGATATATCCTACTCTGCTGTTGTTAAAAACAAAAAAAAATTCATAATTGGAACTTTCGTTGAACTGACAGATAGCCGAAGAGACCAATTTTCCAAATTGAAACTCATTTTCGTTACATTATACCAATAAGTTAACTGAAACCTGTTTTATATGTAGTTGGGAGTTTGACAAGTTAGACATCTAGTTAACTCTTAAGTTGGCTATCTCTTTTATGAAGGACGAAAGTCTTTGGTCCCTGTGATCTCGTCTACATTTTTTTTTGTGTCTGATTTCATTTTCAATATGGACGGCGACTGCGAGGGAACTTACCAAGAAAAATAAAAACCTTTCACCCAAATCAGCTTGAAGAGGGAACTTACAAGGTAGGTAGATATTTAAAAAAAAGACCTTTTTATTTTCTTTATGGTTTTCTATTAGTCCTGTTATTTTTCCGCGGCTGCAGTGGTGCTCGACAGTGGTTCAATAAGTGAGCCAAAACATCAAAACTAGTTGTGGGGAGCAACCCACGATTATAGCCGGGCAAAGCTGAAAACCCCAATTTACCGTTGCAAGATAACAACGCTGTCCTTGAGGGTAGCAAGCAATTCTTAAAAAAAAATATTTTCGAGCCTTTTTTTTTTCCATGGTACATCAGATACCCCTGTAGGCAGCAATCAAATAGAGAAAGGAGCACCCATGGACACCAATCAACGCCTATACATAAAAATAAATATCGCTCCCTCAGTCACTGGCCCCAAGGCTTGCTAACATTACACCCCCCCAGCAAAATTACGAGAACGCATGCATGGGTCTCATCTAATTGGCAACGAAATATTTCGGAAAAATCGAACAGACAACGGGCATGGTCATAATATGATATAACTATACAGCGTTTATATTGAAGTTGCTGTTATTGCCAAGGTATGCCCAGGTGTTACACGGACAGGGATTATTTTAATTAACGTGTTTTTTTTTTCATTTTTTAGTGCTATGAGACCCGGATGGGTGAATTAAATTTTCGGTGGGTAGCTGAATTATCACTGGCATTCGCTCCTCCAAATACATCTATAAGTACTACTCATATATTACCCATCAACCATTCGGTGAGCGTTTTTTCTTATTAAGAGGCTTACGTTTTCAGCGTTTTCACTATAGGATTATTTTGTTAACAAGAAATAAATAAATAATTTTACGACTAAACTACTTACATCTAAAATTAATTTATCACAGTTGGTTAATATCACAGTTGGTAGTTTTTAATCATTGCGGATACTAATTAAGCTAAAAGAAAAATATCACAGCGGTAACTATTCCATACTATACTAATAAGTTTAAGAAAATATCACAGTTGTTAATAGAATAGAGTTAATAAATAAATAATTGGTAATAAATAAGTTTTTGAATACAAAAATAAATAACATTGAGTAGGTACAGAGGCATGCTTACAAATAAATACTAAAAAAATTAAATAAATTTGTTTGACTAGTTGAATGGACTTTTCAGGTACTTTTTAGCGGCAATAGTGTTTTTTTTTTCGTTTTTTTTTTTTCAACAAAAGATCATAACTTAAAATCTCCGGTACTACGTGGAAGGTGTTAACAAAAAATCAATAAAGCGTTTGAGGAATAAAAACAATAGTGATCTAACTAAGGTACAAGTGAACGGTTTTTGACAACAATTAAGTTTTAAAGAGCCGAACCAAAGTGATTTAATCCACCCCGCCACTTCGTGAAAACGACAATAAGACATTTTACGTGTTAACACAATATTCGAACATAGTTTGCTTTTAGGATTTCGTGTTTTTTCCTTCGGCTAAGATTTCGCAGTGTATTTACTATTGTTTTAGATCTTTTGCGTGGAATACGCCGATCTTTTTGCCACTGAGGTTTTCGAGCTCATACATGTGGTTCCCTATTTGTTTAACCACCCGACATTTGACATATTTCGGTGATAATTTCGCAGAAAGGTATTTCGAGGAATCACTCAAAATGAAATTCCTTCTATACACTTCCTGTCCGGGCATATATTGAACTTTTTTGGTGCGAGTGTTATACGTTTTCGCGGATTTATCGTTGGCCTTGCAGATATTTTCACGAATCTGGTTTCTTAAGCACTGCAGTCGACCTTGTCGGGGAATAGTCAACAGCTCATTGTCGTCTATCGCGTTCAGTTTTCGTGCCAATTCATAGCTGCTACCATGCGTCATCATATTAGTCCCAAATAAGGCATAATATGGTGACACACCAGTAGAGCTATGAACGGAACTTCTTAGGGCACACGCGATGTCGCTGAGGTGCACATCCCATTCTCTTTGGTCATTTTTAAGATACGAACGGATAGCAGCTAACAATGAGCGGTTAACTCTCTCCGACGCATTCGACTGCGGTGCATAGTTCGCCGTTTTATAATGCCTTATTCCGTATTTGGCTAATAGATTTTGGAATTCTTTGGCCAAGAATTGTTTACCATTATCTGAATGGATGATGCTCGGTACTCCAAACATATTAAAAACCTCCTGTCGTAAAAATTGTATAACACTTGAAGTATTTGCATGCCTTAAGGCTTTCAATAAAACAAATTTAGATAAATGATCTAAGACTACAAACACGTAAGCATTGCCGGACTTTGACCTCGGATAAGGCCCTAAAAAGTCGACATATAATTTCTCAAAAGGACGATTAGAACAGTAAGACGTAACGATAGGTGGACGAGAAATTTGGTTGGACGCTTTACTTTGTTTACATATATCACAATTAGAAACGTACTGTCGTATTTGAACAGTCATATTGGGCCAATAAAAGTATTGCCTAACTTTATATAGCGTCTTACCAATGCCACCGTGAGCGGAAAGTGGAGGATCATGTGCCTTGCAAATTATTTCTTCGGTGAGACCCGATGGTATCCACAAAAGCCAATCGTGTTCTACCATTATATTATCGTTTCCACTCCTAAAAGCGCGTTTATATACAAAACTATCCTCGACTTTTAAATCGGGAAGTTCTTTCGCATTAGCTTTTATAGTTTTAATTAAACTCGTATATTCCTCGGATTGGAATTCTTTGGAGTTTAGATCAATTAGGGGCGCTACTTCATCTAAGTCCAGAGAGTCTACATGTACCCGAGAAAGAGTGTCTGGAACTACATTCAGCGTGCCTTTTCGGTGCTGTATGTCGAAGGCATAAGATTGCAGCAACGGACTCCACCTGGCGAGCTTACCACTGAGGTCCTTCATGCTCATAAGCCATTTAAGACTGGAGTGGTCGGTGATTACTGTAAAATCCATGCCCTCGACATACGGCCTGAATTTCTGCACAGCCATCACGGCTGCCATGCACTCTTTCTCGGTGACACTGTAATTTCTCTGGCTCTTATTAAATTTTTGAGAGAAGTTCGCGATAGGAACTTCCTCTTCATCCTTGTTCTTTTGGAACAGTACGGCACCAATTCCAGCATCCGACGCATCGCATTGGATATAGAATCTCTTTGCAAAGTCCGGATGCGAAAGAACCGGCGCCGTAGTTAACGCTTTCTTTAATTCATCGAACGCTTTCAGCGCTGCTTCAGTCATAGTAAACTTGTCGCTCCTCTTTTTCAGCAGGTCAGTTAGGGGGGCAGTCAGACTAGAGAAATTCTTTATGAATTTCCGATACCACCCTGCTAAGCCAAGTAGCCGCCGAACCTGCCGTGGGGTTTTGGGAACTGGAAAGTCCACAATTGCCTCCACCTTAGCAGGGTCGGTTTTAAGCTGTCCACCACCAACTATGAAGCCCAAATACTTCAGCTCTTTGAAGCAAAATTTGGATTTCTTCATGTTGATGGTAAGGTTAGCCCTGCGTAAGCAGTCGGCTACTTCGCTTAACAGGGCGATATGCGTCTCGAAATCCGGCGCCATGACAAGCAGGTCATCGAGGTACACGAAGACACGATCTCTAAGTCGTGCAGGAATTACCTTGTCCATCAACTGGCATAACCTTTGGGCTGCATTACACAACCCAAAGGGCATAACAGTGAATTGGTACAAGGGTCTCCCCGGTACCGCAAAGGCAGTCTTTTCCCTACTCTGTTTCTCCAGCGGTATCTGCCAGAACGCTTCTTTGAGATCTATACTACTAATGTAGTAAGTATCCGGTAGCCGGCTGAGGAGCCCCTCGATATGGGGGAGAGGATTCGCATTTTTCTTCGTCAGTGAGTTCACCTTGCGAGAATCCAAGCAAAGTCGATTTTTGCCTGGTTTTCGCAAGAGAACCACTGGCGAACACCATGGACTTTCGCTCTCCTCGATAACGCCGAGGCTCAACATCCGGTCTAGCTCTTCATACAAAATGGCTTGTACCGCTGGGGAGACAGGATAGTGACGCTGTTTCACAGGGAGTGCATCTCCTGTATCAATGACATGCTCCATGAGCGTCGTCTTTCCAAGACCATCACGGTCAAAACATAAAAATCTCTGCCTGACCGCCTCCAGTCTGGCCTGCTGATCAGAGTTCAACTGATGAGCGTTTGATGAATCTAATTCGTCGTCAACAGAGATACTACTTATAATGCTTGGGGCTAACTGGAAAGCTCTCCAGAAGTCTACCCCAAGGTAGATCTCCTGATCCAAATTTGGAACGAGATAAAAAGTTAGTCCCTCTGTCTTGTCCTTGTAATGAACTTTCATGTTCACTTTACCTACAATAGATTGGCTTTTCCCGTCAGCGGTTTTAACCCCAGATAAGTAAGGAATTACTTTACATTGGAGTTCCTTAGCTAACAGCATGCAATTTTTTCCCAGTATGCTAACGCTTGCTCCGCTGTCAAGTAAACCTACAACTTCTTTCCCTTCTAACTGTATTTTAGCATAGGGTCTACAATCAGAAGCTACATTCACCACTGTTGAAGAAATTCGCTTTCGAGTTTCTTTCCTTGTATTGAAACGGGACCTAGCTTTAAGTATTTTCTTGGAGGGTAGGTAAATCTCACTATTGAAAATTCTCTTTCTAGCTTTCTTGTACTCTTCTAGACGGACATGTAACGGCTTGATTTTAAACTGATTTTGTTTTATTATATTTTTATTTATTTCTATACTTAATTCTGGTTTTAAAATTTTGATTTTTCTTTCGCCCTCTTTAGTAAGAGGGTTCTCAATTATATCTGTTTTAGATTTAAATGGGAATTTAAAAATTACAGGGGGTTCTGACTTAGGTTGGCACGCGAATCCCCCGAAGCCTTCGCGTCCCGCGATCGGTTTCCCGGATTACATCGTGTGCAACGTGGAGTTATCATGCCCTCTTGGCCACATTTGTAGCAGAACACGTTTCGCACCTCTGACTCGCAGTCGAAGTATGTATGGCCCTGCACCTTGCAGTTCCAGCACACCAGGTTTGTAGCGTCCGCATATTTCCGAGGAGGGATTTTCGGCCGCGCACCGCCAAACTGGTAGGCGGCAAGCTGCTCGTCAGTTGGCTGGTACGCCTCTTCTTCACACTCCAGCTCGTTGGCTTTATATTTAACCGGAGGTTTTAAATTCATCTTGTGTAACTCCTTATCTCTCCTCGGAAAGGCTGCTTCAGCATCCTTGCATGCGGTCCTCAGCTGATCCAAGGAGAAAATCGATTGTGGATACACTAAATTTCCAATTTTTTCGTTTAGGTTCCGTTTTAGTATTTTCACCATATCGCCCTCCGGAATCTTAATTTTTAGCTGGTACCTCATCTTATTTATTGCCGCAAAGAAATCTTCACTGCTCTCCCAGGAATTCTGCCGACGATCCATAATATCCCGGACAATTTCAAAATCTGAACGAGTGTTTTTAAATTGACGCATCAGAGCGTCTTTTAATGTTGGCCAATCGGGCCGATAATTATTCCTTTGAAATTGCCAGAACCAGTCATGGGCATTTCCTGAGAGAAGCAGATGAAAATCCCTTAAGATTTCGGACCACGGACAACAATATTGGCCCTGCAAGATTTCCAGCCGAAAAACAAAGTCTTCAACCGTCATTGTATTCGGCTGGCCATCAAACTTCAGACCCCACTTGTCTACCTTAATTGGAGCTTTAAACCCTGACGGTTGATATGGGCTGAAATATGGTGGATTATTATCGTACGGATTTGGATGATATATAGGTGTCCTTAAGTTACAACGAGGGTCATATTGAACCTCAGGAAACCTACTATCCGCTTGGTGTGACCTATCTTGACTTCTTCCTCTTGGCTCCGGTTGTCTCCTACGCTGTTGTGCTGGTGCTACAAATGCACTCCTACTTGGATCAGCTGGAGGATTTTGCTGCAATGGTGGCTGTACTGCTGGTGCAGGGTCACACAAACCTGCTGCTGGCCTTGGTATCTGGTCAGTGGATGAATTTGAAGGACCTGGATTAAAGCCCCTGAGGAATTCTCCAAGTTGACTTTGGATTTCATTCCTTAAGGTACTTGTAACTTCTCTTTGTAAAGCCTGTTTGGTTGTAGAAAATCCTTCTACTATGGCCAAGTTTATATAGGCCTTTAAATCTTCAGAAATAACCCTTTTATCTTTTGGTTTGATTGCAGATGGTCTTTGTGCTAAACTTTCTAAGATGTCCCTAGAACTTGCAAAGTTTACTGGATTATCCGAATTCGGTCTAGATTCAGGTTCCCTACGAAGGTTTTGCCGAACCGTATCGTTTAAGGATCCAAAACTTTCCCTAGAAGGTGCTAGTCCCGCTCCTGCCCCACTAAGGTTGCTAAACGACGGAGTAGAGACTGACTCAATGTTACTGAGGGTTTCATTTTCATCAGGCGGAATACCAGAACTAACGGGTTGATGGGATGCTGATCGGATTTGCCTATCGGATGTGAGAGGAGAATACATCATTCGCTGTCTTGTGGTATGATCTAAACTTTGACTAACTGATCTAGTTAATCTTGATTGTTCATGTATTTCAGCATCTCTAATCATTCTATTGATGCGTTCTTCTTCGTCTTTATTGGAGAATGACATCTTTATATTTTAAATAACGACAAACTGGTCTCAAAAACGGAAATTTTATAACAAAAGGGTGAGTTCTACAAAGAACGTTTTATATTTAACAAACAGAATGCTGAATAGCGAAATGATACTTGAAAAAAAAAAATCCAATGAAAAAACTTTACTAATAACTTTTTGAAAATTAAAGATTATTTTCAAAAACTTGCTTTTAGCTAATACAATTTAATGAGCAATAACAGAAAAAAATACTATATAAAATCAAAAGTTTTCTTAGAAATATTCAGAATTTTCAAAAAAAAAACTTGATTTTAACGAACAATAAACCGTTCACCTGGTTTTTTCCACAAAACAAAAAAAAATATAAAGACAAAAAAAAAACGTAGAAAAACCAATAGGGATTTCTTACGACAACTATAACTTTAAAAAAAAAGATGAACTTTAAACAAGAGTTTTTCTAAAAAAAATTGTTTTAGAAAACTTTGTTTTCTGATCTTTACTTGGATTTCTTAAAAATTGAAGTATTTTTTTCTTGTTAAGAAAAATAACTAAATTTCTTAGAAAACTGGAACAGCTAACGATATAACAAAACAAATTTAACTTAGTTTTTTGAACGTAAACGTATAATTTAGTTCGACCAAATAAGTAACCAAAAAAAATAACTGAAATGAACTTAACGAAACTTAGAATTAAGTAGCTATATATAAGTACTAGCCTAAGAAACGATGGATTAATAAACGTAATTTCGTTTGTTTTATCTTTCGAAATGAAACGAAGTTTTTACTAAACAAATAACGATGAGGTTTTTTTCTTTTCACTAAAACGAAATATTTTTGTTTGTAGATAAATTGGATTTGGTTTTTATTAGCATACAGGGTGCTTCAGGTAGCATCTTCGGTGGTTACTTTTCGGAATAGTATGATCCTACTAACGACATCACTATATAATAAGACTTCAGACGGACAAACTATTTCCCTTGGTGTGGTGAGATTAAAAGGAGAAAAAGTAGAAACACTAACAATGACGTTACTCAGATTCCCTCACCGTTCCCGCAATTCTAGACTGTCCCTAGGACTTTGCTAAAAGACTTGAAACGGTGGGGTAATCTAGACACAAAAAGAACTACTATAGTTGGAAATGGTGCATCGATGTCCGACCACACGTCAAACATGGTCACCACTTTCCAAAAACCCTAACAAGACGCGACTAATGGATGAGAAATTGAAATTAGAATTAGAAAAGTAAAGGAAAATAGTAAGGAAATGAATAGGGAAAAACAAGACAAAAGACGTTACCTGTTGCTACTGCAAGTTTCCAAACATACGTCGCAATACGACTAGGTTCGTCTTAGACCTTCCTGTCGCAGACGTACGTATGCTGAAAACCTTGCAGCAACTCGAGATAAACGCCAAACAAACACTAACCGCAGTCACTGTGAATTTTCAAGAAATCGTCGCGATACGACTAGGTGCGCCTGAGACCTTCCTGTCGCAGACATACGGTTCTTGAAAATCCACAGCAAGTTTAGTTGAGGACTTTCACACATGAATAACTGAAACTAAGACTACACATAATCTTCGCTAAAAAGCTCAGACGTTGGGCGCCAATTTGTTGCGAGCAAGATGAGGGGGAAGGGGTGGACGATGGTATGGCAGGAAAAAAGGAAAGGCTAGGAAATTGGGAAAGGAAGGGGTTGGAAAAAGGACTTGAATGTCAAGTTCCGGGGGACGCGGCCTGCTTGCAATGCGCGGCAGTTAGCTCGCCGGAATGGGGGGGATCTTGCCCCCGAAACTCAACCTCACCTGCAACAAATACACACATCAGGCCAGAAAAAAAACTGAAAAGACGACGGACGGACCATCACCACACCAAAGGGCTGCTGATGACTTTGCAGCGTGGCCTTAACCCACCCAACCTGGAAATCGGCGGCCAGGTTTAGATTTCCCCAAAGATGGTGGATGATCGCGTTCAGATCATACTATCTTCACCAAAGTCCTTCAGCTACCTTTAGCACCCCTGAAAATTAAACTTTAAACCTTCATGGTTTCTCTTAAGAAACCAAGAAAACACATTCTTTCAACCATAGGAGACGTCGTATGAAGTTTTATTCAGATTAACATGTGAATTGGAACTTAGCTTAATTTTTCTTAGGATACCAATGATACTTATTATTAAAAAAAGAAAATAAAAACTTTATCTTTACAAACACTTTAAGCCAAAAATTTTTAACTTGTTTCAGATCAAACATAAAGAAAAACTGAAAGGACTGAAAACAACGTGAGACGGATATGGATCTCTAAAGGACTATCATAAGACTCCGGATAGTGTCGACTGTAAAGATAACTCCCTACCTTCTAAGAGCTCTTTGGAGGTGGAATGCGAAGCTAAATCAACGACAAAAAAAAAGGAGTCAACCAAAATGACAGGCCTTGAACACCAAAACGTTCCACTTACAATATGAGTTACTTAACCTAGAAAAACAAACTTTAAGCAAAAAAAAAGTTGTAACGAAAAAGAAATGAAGCTAATAGCAGTATTTACTTAATAAATCAATAATTTTTAAATAAGGAAACTTCGACGTCTCGTATAAATCTATTAAAATTAACCAAAAAAAAAACAGGAACGAAACGGTGACAGGAACGAGATGAAAATTCGGATACGAGAGGTCTGTGGTAAGTAACCTCTCCACTCAATTTTATCGCAAAAAAAAAACGGGTACTCGGTGTTGCGTCTCAATAATATAAATATTTTTCTCTTTTTCAAATAATCTTTTTTTTTTCAACTCACTTTGTAGGCTTACAAACCGTTACTAGTGGGAACATCATACAGTTGCAATAGCGGACCTAATGAAACTGGACTCTGACGATTGCTTTTGGGACCGACGCCGCCAGAAAAAGTTGGTTTTCTCCGGAACTGGTTTCTCGGTGGCGTTTAGACGGACGCAATATTGTATTCCCAAATATAGGCACTTTGGTTTACCGGGTGGTGTGATGGAGTCCAATCTTCACCGGTACGCAGTTCACTTGAAGATAGTGGAACGCCAAAAATAAATGATGTGGCGGCCCAGCGCTCCGCTGGCAACCTGGGACCGCCAAAAATTCCCAAAATGTGGGGGTATAGTAACCCTATGATTTTAATTTTGCACGAATTATTAGAAAGTATATCTCTCCGTAACGGATTGGCTATGGTGCCTTTTTAGTAGGTATAAAGTGCACTGAACGGTTAAACCAATATATTTCATTAATGAAAAGCTTTTAAACAACTCCACCGAATTTCTTATAAGTTTTTTCTTACAAGAAAAAAATTTCAACCGTGAGGTGTCCTCTGAGCACTTATTCTTGTTCGCACCAGGAGAGAGATAAATTTGACCATCTGATCGTGGATTTGACTAGCGAACTTGACACTTGTTTTCTAACAAATTTCTCCTCTCACACATCCAAAGACCATCCGATCACAACATCAGCTAGCTGTGTTCCCATACAGATGTCAATGTATGGGTTCAATTTTTGCCAGTCATCTTCCTCTGACATTTTGACAGCCTCCTCTACTACTATTATCTATAATCTTCCTTTCCCGATAGATGGCTCTAGGTAAACTGCACTTAAGACCCCTTCGCACTTGGATAAATCAAAGTCTTTCACAATGCCATTGAAGTCAACCATAATACTTGTGAAGTTAAGACCATTTTATACGTCACTTTTTTGACGTTTCATGTTTTCTTAGGGCGTCCGGGCGTCCGTAACAGATTCTGCAGTCATAGCTAAGGCATCCCAGATGGATCCGACCATGCGCAAAGTCATGGCGTATGTGCAGAATGGGTGGCCTGCCAGGCTACCAGTAACTGAAGACCATTTATTACCATACTTTCGTAGAAAATTATCTTTTTCAATCCATACTAATGTTCTTCTCTTCCACAGCGGAAGCCCAAGAGTTGTTGTCCCTCCACAGTTACAGAAGAAAGTGTTGGCGCTACTCCATCAAGGTCATTGGGGAATCTCACGAATGAAACAGTTGTCTCGCAGATATTGTTGGTGGCCAAACATCGATAAAGAAATTCATATATCTGTTGGACAATGTCATTCATGTCAAGTCAACGCTAGTCAAGCACCCAAAGAATACACTAACTGGCCATCTACCTCTGAAGTTTGGGAAAGAATTCATATTGACTTCGCTGGGCCCTTCCAGAAACATATGTGGCTCATCGTGGTGGACTCGAATTCAAAATTTCCGTTCGTTATTAAGATGTCAGCAACGACATCGCAAGCAACCATTAGTGCCTTACGATCCATTTTCTCACTGGAAGGCTTACCACAAACTCTGGTTTCTGACAATGGCCCACAGTTCATGTCAACCGAGTTTCAAGAGTTTTGCAGAAACAACTCTATTCAGCACCTGACATCAGCACCGTTTAATCCAGAGTCAAATGGTGCAGCAGAGAGAATGGTGCGGACTTTTAAATCTGCGCTTGTCAAAATATTGGGAGATGTATCCAACTGCGATGAAGCGCTTGCAATTTTCCTATCCACTTATAGGACAACCCCTGATGAAAATGGAAAATCACCTGCAGAGAAGCTACATGGACGACAGCATCGTACACAGTTATCAGCGATAGTTCCAGGAAAAACAAATCATAAAAATGGTAAGAATCAGCCAAAAGCAACTCGAAAGTTTTTTGTCAATCAACAGGTATTTGTGCGGCAGTACATGCCAAAAAAAATGTGGGTACCTGCTGTAGTGAGAAAGCAACTTGGAAGACGTATGTATCTGGTAAAAACTGACAATGGGTTGTGGCGGCGACATCAAAACCAAACGCGACCTCGCTTTGAAAAGGACTTAGTTCATCCTGAAGTACGCAACGTTCCAGTTGACCACTTTATGACCTTACCACAGGAAAGAAGAAACAGCAGTTTCGCTGATGATGATGAAGCTTCAAACCGAAATACGCCACATATGCTAGATGAGTCCGACATTCAAATTTATCCAGAGGTTAGTCCATCTACAATCGACCTGAACACAACACCACCATCACCACCATTACTACTATCACCACCATCACCACCGCTATTGGGGCCCAACCAACCTGATGAAATTCCGGTTCATATGCCAGTAAGTGAAATGGAAGTGCCAAGAAGATCGGAACGGCCTCGTAAGCAACCAGTACGATACACTCCAATTTAAGAGTGGGGGTAACTGATGTAATCGGACCCTAAAATCTGTTTATAATAATAGGTCTAAAATATGAACAATGTAATATAAATTATACTATATGTCCGGTTGTCAATATCATTAAGTAAGAAACGTAGACATACTTCAATTACCGTAGTACTTCCATAACCTCACCAGCTTCAGAGGTTAACCAGCTAACTACACGAAGTCATAATAACTATGCAAGTAAGTCAAGTGAACAATTGAAGTATGTCTACGTTTCTTACTTAATGATATTGACAACCGGACATATAGTATAATTTATATTACATTGTTCATATTTTAGACCACTGATCTCTATAATACACTGGATAGTGGATTCCCTACAAAGTATAACAGCTTTTCTACTTCCAATTGAAGATGACAAGTACGAAGGCAACTCAACACTTTAGGTATGTTCAGTGAGGCAACTCAACACTTTAGGTATGTTCAGTGAGGCTTTGGCAAAAACCAAAGTGGAATTTTTAAGAAAAAAAAGCAAAAGAAACGTCACTTGTTTGTAAATTTGATTTTTTGTAACTTAAAATAATTGTAAAAGTGAATTTAAAATATTTTAGTTGCAGTTTTATAAAAAAATTTGCATTTCATTATGTTATACAGTTATACCGTTATACAAAAAAATAGGCAACTCAACATTATAACAATTCTCAAATGGCATCAACTTTCTTGTATGGATGCGCTATCCAGTGTATTATAGAGATCAGTGTTTTAGACCTATTATTATAAACAGATTTTAGGGTCCGATTACATCACAATACATCCAGATTAAAACTTAAATCTGGATGTAAATCATACAAATTCAATGTAAATTCATCTGGATTTAAGTTTAAATCTGAATTAAACGAGTGAATAATATGGCCGTTAGGCTGCGGAAATGAAACAATACAAGATCATTATTAAAAAGGCGTCAACCACGAATTCAAGGCTGGATTAACCGAAGAGGAAGAACCAAAGAAACTGAATATAAGGAAATGAATCCTTCGTACGTTTCACCCTCCAAAACCTATTTGGTTACATTGTTGTATTTGTAATTTAATTTTGTGTCGATGAAAGATTTGAAATCCAACAACAATATAGCAGAGTGATGTGAAGATAAATACTGTGAATGTGTGAGTTGTGAAGATAAGTACTGTGAATGTGTGAGTTCTATACCGCCATTTTTACACATACTTTATCATTTTTTATCTGATAGAGCTTGTAGGCAAACTGAACTGACAGCCGAGGATTCATATCTTCATATTCAGTATTTTTGGGAAGAAGGAAGCCATGGATATGCTTTGTGTATTTTTTAGATGTAAAGTTATCAAAATAGTCCCTGGTCGAGTATCCACCGAAGTACCCAGATGCTCGTCTATCTTTCGACACCCAAAAAAGTATCGGAAAAGCTAATGATTGGGCTCTACGGAGTCTTTATTATAGCTAAATCACAATCACGCTTTCGGTCGTGCCGACTTTGACATATTGAATAGAAACAATGTATTCTTATGAGGCAATCTGAAATGTTACCTCAAGCGTTGTGCTCGCTTTAGATCGTAAATATCGTAAGCTCGAGCTCAACGCCCAAATATATCTATTTTCTATTTTGTCGCGCTTTGACAGCTCACAGTAGGGAAGTCCCCTTTCACACGAAGATACTAGTTGCTGGTAATTTTTTCGACGTTTTCTTTAAATCTCCTTAACAATCTCTTGTACCTTTCACACGCAAGCAACAAAAACCCGGAGATTTTCTTTATTTTCCTTTTAAACTACCTTGGTTGAACGCACACAAACGTAGTGTGAAGAGAAACGTCAAAAAAGTTTCCTGAATTTGTTGACCGGGGAGATTTCGTTTCCCCCTCTTTCTTCCTGCCCTTCTCGCCAATGAACTAATTGTTGCCGGCAACTCAGTTGCCCTGTGTGAAAGGGGACATTGTTTTGATGTTCTATTTTGGAAGTATCTTTTTACCCTCTTTTAGATGTGTTCGATTTAGGCAATTTTTGTTCGGTTCCGGAGAGTTTATTTACTCCGGTGTGTATACTTTTAAGTCGAATTTACACTACACTTTGTCTTCTGTTTTTTGTTGATGAGTGATGTGTCTTGTGGCGCTATCACTTGCAGTTTTTTCTTTTTAGTTTGTATTTTATTTTTTTGTGAGTATTTTTTTTATCAATGTTCACAAATAAAGATGACAAATAAATTAAAATCCCGACACAAGAAATTTGTGTGTTTGTTTAATAACCGGCTCCACTAGACATGAATCATTGCAAGATATGTGTTATGTAGTCAAAATTTCTTGTGGAGGCCACTTATGTCAAGACGATTTTTATTTTCAGACATAAATATCTTCATTTATATCTTGTGTTTTCAGAGGAAATAAATGTGGACATAAATTCTGAAGTTTCATTTATTGCAGCCATTTTCTAAAATCTTGATGATGTTTTGGCTATTCTAGTAAAGGCAAAGTTCGAAACGCGACGTACCTACGTGTTGCAGTAGCGCGAATAAATTCAGTGTTTGCTCTCTCGCGACCAAATTCCAAATTAAATTTTATGAAATAAATGCCCACTCAACGCAAAAATAAATACTTCTAAAATTTTATCTAAAATAAAGAAAGAAATACAAATTCCTTGTGGAGCCGGGGAGTAACCTACGATTTGTCTCGAGTATTGTTTGTGGAATTGTTTTGGAATGCAGCCTGTTTCTGCGGTATGTATACATAGGTATTCCACGTTCTGGCGAAGAGTGAATACATTTTTGTCTGTATGTGGGAAAGAAAAAATATTACTCATGTAAAGAAAATAGTTGAATAGGGGAAACAAAAATTACAGTTTGCAACACATCAAACTTGACAAGAGTGTGTATGTACTAAGTCGGATGGCGTAAAATCGCCACATTTAAATGCGCAAATCTTTTTGCTAACCTTATTACACGCCGCCTCCACAGGACATACAGATGCCCAAGATCCAAACCACAATCCAATCAACAATCAGCTTGTTTTTTTCGCACTGGGCACTGCGCACTGCCATCGCTCATGGCCTGTGGAGGCGGCATGTTATGTAGTAAAATTATTCACCGACGGGTGTTTTTTACGTAAGTGCCTGTTTACATGGGCTTTTTACTGAATGGCGCGTGCAGAGAGACGAGTTGATTTTATGTGCGTAAAAAAGAGAAGGGTAGGTTTAACTCAAATTTTGCTGATTCGTTAGTTTCAATAAATTAATATTTTCGGAATCAGCATGAGAGACTTTCAAATATGTGAGTGAGAGATAGGTGGATTTAAAGGGTGTGAGATAGGGAAGGGTATATTGAAGTGAAAGGGGTTTCCTCTATAATGTAAGCATGAGGATCATCGCTATGAATGAAAAACTGCTTCAGTGAATCGTAAATTGTAGGCAGCGGGTTGCAAAAAAGAAGTGTAGGTATTGGGAATCGACAGAATGCAATACAAAATCTTTTATATTTTTTGCCTTGATCATAATAGGTAATAATAATAATAATAAATCGTCATAATTTTCGGTGAACTGATTTTAAGATCTATGGACCAATCATTAACGTTTTTTCTTTTTATTTGACCTTGCTGCCATTTTTAACTAAAAATAAAATAAATAAATTTGATGGCACAACAGCTCATGAAGAACTAGGGCCTAGTGACTTACAACTCTCAACCATTCCTGTGTGCGTGTCTGCAGGAATGGAGGGGACCTACAGTTTATTGCCGAATCCGAACGGCTAACGAGCGGCACTTTTCTGTGACAGGAGATACTCTTGGAGGATTTGTCAATTCCTCGCAAGAGGCAGTAGCCGTTTTTTCTTTTAAATAAATAGGTGGCGAGGCTGGGGATCGAACCTTAGAACTCCGGCATGACAGTCCATCGCACTAACCATCATGCCACGGCTACTACATGCCATTTTTAACTCCCTTTGCAAATTCTTCCATTTGCTGGTCTTTTAGAAGTACATTGTACATTCTTACTTCTTCACATTAGATGCTTGTCAAAGTTATAAATGCTTGAAGAAATGTTTTTTTTTTTTAATAGCTTTCTTTCAAATTCCATTAGAATAAAAAAAAAGGAAAAGCGATGAAAAACTACCTTAGCGCATATACCTAATGAATACTTTCATTACCAAAGCTATTTATTTCCATTGGTTATAGAACCTTAATGAAAACATAAAATACAGAGACATTTTTGATTCTCTATTATCTGCGAAGAATTTCAGAAATGCCATTTTAAGGAAACAGAACTTTTATTTGTCATTTCTCAACGCCCGAAGTTTTGCAATTTTAAAGGTCACGCTTATTGACAAATGTAATCGTAAAGTCGATCAAAAGCCCATCAAAGCTCGACCAACCGAACGCGTGATTGTGATTTGGCCATTAAGCTTGAGACGGTATTCAAGCAGCCAGAGTTTTGGAAAAATATCATGATGTCCACTGCTATCCACTGTGGTGCGTTCTTTTATGTTAATGTGGTTAACTATAGTTAACTATAGTTTACTTCGGTCGTTCCTTTAATTCAGAAAAGTTACTTCGAGTAACTTTATGACGTCATAAAATCGTTCCTAAATTCCAAAGTAAAAGTGTCAAAAAGTAACTTTTTGTAACTTTTTCCAACTCATCACCTCGATATGAATTGAAATAGTTGATCTGTCAAACACAGCTGAAATGGAATGGTGGATGTTTTGTTTACTTTTTGCCCTTTTGATTTGGAATTGTTTTTAATATTTAAAATATGTTTTTATCAATTTAATCGATTTTTTTTGTCGAATTTGATTTTTGGAATAGTTTTCTTTTATTTTCTGATGCATTTTCTTTCTGTCGGCATTTTCTTCTTTATATTTGGTTAATTTTTCATCAAAAAATTCTGTGCCATAAGCAATGAAGAAAATTGCACTTATTTCTGTTCGATTTATACAAAACTGAGCGTAAAGAAATTTAATTTGGAAATATTACACATGTTATTTTGAATTCCTATTAATTATTTTTGCAATAAATTTAATGCAATCATATTTTTTCTTGATTATTCAAATACAATTCAATTTTTTTTTTGTCAACCCCTTTCGTTTGACAGATTAACTATTGTTAACTCTGGTCGTTCCTAAATGAAAAAGTTGCCAAGAGTAACTTTCTTAACTATGGCACATCAACTTTTATTTTTGACACATTAACCATAGTTAACCACAGTAACATAAAAGAACGCACCTCTGCTGTAATCATTTTGCCAAACTGTGGCTTGTGCAGAAGCAGATTTCTAAATTTGTTGGTCGCATTTTGGATTGGCACGTTGAGAACACTGAAAATAAATCACTTTAGCCAGAGAACTACCCTGGCGTAATGTCAGTAACAAACATCTGCGTCTACGATTTGCTTACTATCAATCCGAAGCTGCTTGAGGATCTAGAGAAAGTGGATAGGCTTCTGGATCCAGAATGCTAAGAATGTTCGTTTGGAGAAAATCTCGCTGGACGAGCCTACATTCTCTTGGATGTTGAAGAAAACGCCGTATAGTTAACAGCCACTAAGTAAGGAATTTCAATTTTTTTGATTTCTATAATTTAGAAACCATTTGGAAAAATTTGGAAAACCATTTTCAGAATTTGGAAAACCTAAGTTAATTAGTTATTAACAATTAAAGGTTAGGCGTATAGTTAGCAGCACATAAAAACAAAGTTAGGGTTTTTTGGTATCAATCGATCGGGAATGGTTTTGTGAAATTTGGAAAACCATTTTTAGAATTTGGAAAAGCACAGTTTAGTAGATAATTAACAAAATATAAAAAAATGACAGTTCTATAAACAAATAAAATTAACCCAATACGTAATGTAACGGAGCGTAACGTAATCAAAGCTGCCGTACAAGAATACATCACCAACACATAAACAAAATTCTGTGCCAATTTCTGTCAAAATTATTTTTTTTTGTCAAATGTCCAGCTGGTATAGTAAAGTTCAGTAATTATTTGGAATTATTTTTTTTATTTATATAAAATTATTTTTTATTTTTTATTTTTTATTTTATTACTGTACCTTCTTTGAAAAGTGCTAGGGAACTAAACGCTCTAGCCCTTCTCAAATTACAATAACCATCTTAAAAGCAACTGGACAAAATATGTAATTTATACAATTATGTCGCCCGCTGACGAGAAGATCCTGGCTCGTCTATTCATATCATATGTGAAATTAAACAATTATAAATCAGCAGTCGGTGGCCTTGCTATCGCATGGAGTAATAAAGCTTATAAGTTCATATAATTACTGATTAATCAATGAGTGTTATTGTCTGTTGTTCTCCAGGAACTGTATGGACCGGAGAGCAAAAACCCAGATAAACGAAATCCATATGCAGCAATAGCTCAACGGTTGATAAGCTAATTGCCGAAGATTAAGCTTGAATCCGAACAAGAAGCTCTTCTTTATGCCACGATTTTAGAGTCAGAAAGCTTTGAATTTTCTCAACGTATGTACCTGTTTGTGAAATATATTTTCCGTGTCAATAAAGTGTACTGAATTCAATTTAATTATAAAAGTGTTTCATTCTTGGTTGAACGAAGTTTACCGGGTCAGCCAGTTTATTTTTTTTTTTTCAATTACAAATTTTAATAGCCTTTTCAGAGAAATTTAAAGATGTTCTCTTCTGGGACTTTAATGTCGTCTAGCAGGCCAAAGAAAGGTAGTAGGGTGCCACCGATAACTGTCGCCTGTGCTGTTCTATTAGGTTAGAGTACATTCAATTCGATTAGGTTAATATCAACGTTATCACTAGGGTTCCTAACTGTCCTCCGTTTGGGAGGACAGTCCTCCTTTTTAACTATTTGTCCTCCCATCCTTCCTAACTTAAAAATGTCCTCCTTTTCAAATATCTGAAGGATATAATCAATGACTCATTTGATAAGTATATACCTTGGTGTTTTATGTGTAAAAATGTCACTATTTCTGTCATTTTATATCAATTGTTTGCCATAATCCTGCTTTATGACAAACAACTGGCATAAAATGACACAATTAATGACATTTTGTCATTCGTCTAAACATATTCAAATAGTTTTTGTTAATCGTAAATGTAGCTTTGATGTATTACTGCTACTGCATATCTCGCAGGATCAATTGGAATTCACATTTTTTTTTTGCTGCACGCATTCGCTCTATGTGTGTGAAAATTTCATAATTTTTGCCAAAAAATTTAGGCTTCGAAATACAGTTTAAATTCTTATGAATAAGAAAAGTTTAGAAAAAACTTATATTTTTCCTCAAGATCTTTCGAACTTTGCAAATTTTTTTATGATTTTATTTATAATTTTTTTTATCAGCATAAGAAATTACAATAAAACTTGTATTTCTATTTTCATATTATTTATGCCTTTTTTCTAGTAAGCAAAACGTGTTTGAATACATAATTTCATTTAATCATTAAAGAAAATCCAGAAACGTCTCAATGGGCCAAACAATGGGGGAGCTATAAATTTGTTTTAAGTTCGAATGGATCCATAAGCCATACGTGATAACTAGGGTTCCCAACTTTCTTCGAAATCAAAGGAGGACACATTTTTTTCTACATAAAAACAAAACAAAAAAATTGAAACCTCAGTATAAATGAAAACCTCCCCGCATGGAAAAATAATTTAGTTTTAGATGAGGCCCTAGAAAGTCTTACATAGCTTATTAAAAGGGACTAGCAAGGGCAACTATCGAAATCAAACTAGGCCCTCGCCTTCTCAGAGTTTTTCCTCGACGGAATTTTCCCTACACTTGGAAAAACTTACCTTTTCTACAAACACGTTTTGCTTACTAGAAAAAAGGCATAAATAATATGAAAATAGAAATACAAGTTTTATTGTAATTTCTTATGCTGATAAAAAAAATTATAAATAAAATCATAAAAAAATTTGCAAAGTTCGAAAGATCTTGAGGAAAAATATAAGTTTTTTCTAAACTTTTCTTATTCATAAGAATTTAAACTGTATTTCGAAGCCTAAATTTTTTGGCAAAAATTATTAAATTTTCACACACATAGAGCGAATGCGTGCAGCAAAAAAAAAATGTGAATTCCAATTGATCCTGCGAGATATGCAGTAGCAGTAATACATCAAAGCTACATTTACGATTAACAAAAACTATTTGAATATGTTTAGACGAATGACAAAATGTCATTAATTGTGTCATTTTATGCCAGTTGTTTGTCATAAAGCAGGATTATGGCAAACAATTGATATAAAATGACAGAAATAGTGACATTTTTACACATAAAACACCAAGGTATATACTTATCAAATGAGTCATTGATTATATCCTTCAGATATTTGAAAAGGAGGACATTTTTAAGTTAGGAAGGATGGGAGGACAAATAGTTAAAAAGGAGGACTGTCCTCCCAAATGGAGGACAGTTAGGAACCCTAGTGATAACGTTGATATTAACCTAATCGAATTGAATGTACTCTAACCTAATAGAACAGCACAGGCGACAGTTATCGGTGGCACCCTACTACCTTTCTTTGGCCTGCTAGACGACATTAAAGTCCCAGAAGAGAACATCTTTAAATTTCTCTGAAAAGGCTATTAAAATTTGTAATTGAAAAAAAAAAATAAACTGGCTGACCCGGTAAACTTCGTTCAACCAAGAATGAAACACTTTTATAATTAAATTGAATTCAGTACACTTTATTGACACGGAAAATATATTTCACAAACAGGTACATACGTTGAGAAAATTCAAAGCTTTCTGACTCTAAAATCGTGGCATAAAGAAGAGCTTCTTGTTCGGATTCAAGCTTAATCTTCGGCAATTAGCTTATCAACCGTTGAGCTATTGCTGCATATGGATTTCGTTTATCTGGGTTTTTGCTCTCCGGTCCATACAGTTCCTGGAGAACAACAGACAATCAATGTTGCCGCTGTGCGACTTTAGTCGCATTTTGACCCCTTTTTGAGCCTCATGCGACCATGAGACGACTATTTAAAAAATTGGCTTTTTTGACCCTTTTTAAAAATCTTGCGACTTTTCTGAACCTTTTTCTAGAAAAAAACTTAGACTATAGATTTATTGTTTTCCTTTTCGTAAAAAAAAGAAAAAAAAACATTTTTTGTTTCACTTTGATATTTGTCGCAAAGAAATCAATTACCTAGTATTTCGTCTAATAGTCCATTGAAATGTTACAAAACTTTGGCCGAAGCTTGCATTTTGTACAGGAAAAATTTCTTTTTGATGGATCTGTAGGAGAGATTAGCGTGAGTGTAGAAACGAGTTTTTGGGGTTGAATTCCCCGCGTAAAAAAGTGAGAACCACTCATCGCAAAAACAAAACTTTACCACATTTGTATCGATAAATCTCTACAAGTTATGTAAACACACATTTTATCGCAAAATTGAAAACAAAAAAGTTATAATCAAAAAAAGATGACCATTGCCAAGAAAAGTATCGTTATCTTCTTCTTTTATTTATTTTGTATCCTCTTTAAAATACATTTCTTAGAACGGTTATCTTTTTTTGATTATAACTTTTTTGTTTTCAATTTTACCATGAAAAGTGTGTCTACATAAATTGTAGAAAATTTGATTCTTTACACAAATGTGGTAAAATTTTGTTTGTGCGATGTGTGGTTCTCAAGATATCGCGAAGACCTTTTTACGCCCCCTTTTCAAAAATGGCGGCCAAATGGGGGGAGTTCAACCACGAAAACTCGTTTTTACACTTTACTTTAAAAAATCCCAAATAAAAAGAAGGTAGGGAAAATTCTGGGCTTCAAAATTCTGTATGACCAAAATCCTGTTTATTTTATTTTCGAAAATACTGTACGACCAAAATTCTTTATTTCAGAATTCTGTATTTGAATCCAAATATCTGTACATCCAAAATGCTGTAAGTGTAAAATTCTGTTTTTCAAAAGTGCGCACTTTTTTACATTATCAAAACAATTTTTTTAAATAAAAAATTTTGAAAAGCAGAATATTGAAATAAAGAATTATAAAATACAGAATTTTGTGTAACCAGAATTTTGAATTACAGTATTTTGAAATACAGTCTTTTAAAAACAGTATTTTGACCCAACAGTATTTCGACCCCAACCCAAGAAGGTACACAATATTAAGTAGGTAATAGATAAAATTAAGAAAACTTAAGATTCTTGCCACGGATTTTTTAAGCTATATATTTTACGAAATTTTCTAAATGCGACTTTTTTTTCCACGTGACCCTTTTTTTGCGACCATTTCAAATTTCTCAGCGGCAACACTGCAGACAATAACACTAATTGATTAATCAGTAATTATATGAACTTATAAGCTTTATTACTCCATGCGATAGCAAGGCCACCGACTGCTGATTTATAATTGTTTAATTTCACATATGATATGAATAGACGAGCCAGGATCTTCTCGTCAGCGGGCGACATAATTGTATAAATTACATATTTTGTCCAGTTGCTTTTAAGATGGTTATTGTAATTTGAGAAGGGCTAGAGCGTTTAGTTCCCTAGCACTTTTCAAAGAAGGTACAGTAATAAAATAAAAAATAAAAAATAATTTTATATAAATAAAAAAAATAATTCCAAATAATTACTGAACTTTACTATACCAGCTGGACATTTGACAAAAAAAAATAATTTTGACAGAAATTGGCACAGAATTTTGTTTATGTGTTGGTTATGTATTCTTGTACGGCAGCTTTGATTACGTTACGCTCCGTTACATTACGTATTGGGTTAATTTTATTTGTTTATAGAACTGTCATTTTTTTATATTTTGTTAATTATCTACTAAACTATGCTTTTCCAAATTATAAAAATGGTTTTCCGAATTTCACAAAACCATTCCCGATCGATTGATACCAAAAAACCCTAATTTTGTTTCTATGTGCTGCTAACTATACGCCTAACCTTTAGTGCCAGTTGTTTAAATTTTGATCCGTGCGGTTTAGGAATTTTAGCTCGCCGATTTCGGCGGGTTAAGTGAGGTTCAATGGTGGTTCAAGGTTCAAATATGCACTAAAAGCCAATTACATGCCTGAACCATCGTTGAACCACAGTTAATCCGCCGAAATTGGTGAGTTAAAATTCCTGAACCACAGATCAAATATTTGTACAAGTGGCCCTTAATTGTTTATAACTAATTAACTAAGGTTTTCCAAATTCTGAAAATGGTTTTCCAAATTTTCCCAAATGTTTTCCAAATTATAGTAATCAAAAAAATTGAAATTCTTCGCTTAGTGCTGCTAACAACTATACGGCGGTTTTATCTATGGCGTTTTCGATTGGTCGACCATAAGCCTTCTGAAACCAACAAAATGACAGTTCTTCTTCTCGATAGAAGAGAAAATGCTTCTGGATTTGAATTCAGAATCGAAAGCAGAAGCACTAACACACACACATGATTAAAATGTCACAATTATAAAGTCGATTGTTTCCTTTTTTCTTTTTTGAAATAATATTTAATTCATTAGTAAAAACTACCTTCATGCTTAAAGTAAACTAAAGAGCTAATAAAAATGAGTTAATGGAAAAGCATGTTGGTATATATTGTATGAAAATAAGCGTTGGTAAATTTGTCTTAGCCGTTGTGATAATTTTTTACATTTTTATTAACACTAATACAGTGATGCATAAGCTTCAGAATCAAAAAAGTTAGGCTCGACTGTTCGATTGGTGAAATGTTTTTTGAATTACCAATCAAAAACGCCATTATTGAATTATCAATTTTGTGATTGAAAAAGTTCTGATTAATTCTCCGACGAGCAAAGATTTTTGTTTTTTTTAATGACTGCTGAACGTCAGAGTGAATCGGTTGTGTTCACATTACTTTGTGTCTGAACACGAGCTGACTGACTTCTGTCAAAAAAAATCGTAAATTTGAGTCTATGTGAACACCGTCAAAAACTTCACACCGCAATATTAAAAACAACAACAAATATCGAAATTTGACATGTAAATGGACACCGGATCAACCATTTTTGTAGATGCGCAGAACAGAACAAAAATGAAAACGCTAATGATAGGTCTGTTTGTTAACTTTTGTAGCATGAAGTTGAAAATCTGTCAAATTTCTAAAAGAAGAGAAAAATTCTCTCAAAGAGAGTAAAACCTGCCACAAAGTTAACAAACGCCTTGTTGCAGTTTGTATTTGAAACGTCAAACGTAAGTTAAAGCAGCCAACGATAAACAAGGCAGAACAAAGACGGTGTTCACATTGGACTTACTCCTTGGATTTTTTTTGACGTCTATATACTTTTTCTCGTTCCCACTCTGTGGTGAGAAAGAGATAGGCAAGTGAGGCAGGATTTTTTAAATTTTTTAATAATTTGTGGATTTTTTTTGACGTTTCCTTTTGATACATGTGTTTTGTTAGTATTTAGTTTTTGTTTGGCACTTAAATACTACAGAATCGAAGTTGTTTCAATTGGAAACATATTTATTTAGTGAAATATTAATTTTGTGATTGAAAAATTTCTAGTTAAATTCTCCGGCGAATAAAAATTTGTGTTTTATTTTAACAACTACTGAACGTCAGAGTGAATCGGATGTGTGTGTCTGAACACGAGCTGACTGACTTATGCCAAAAAAAATCGTAAATCTGAGTCCAATGTGAACACCGTCAAAGAAGATATGCTCATTGCAAGGAGGGAAAATTTCTTACTCTCTCGCTGTGTTCTCTTCTTGCTACTTTCTGCAACTTTCTTGAGTAAACAAACAGGAATTAATGAAAAGTTGTGCGACGTTGTACGAATTCGTACGACGTTTACGTAACCAAACAGACCTAATATTACCTTTAATATATGTACCGTGTTTTCCACTTATCAAGTTTTGCAAAAAAAAAATTTGTGAAAGCCAAGTCCACGGAATTTTACTCTTTGTAAAAGTGCAATTATTGCAAAATTTCAGCCAATAGGTGTAGTAACGATCCAGTGTAGTATCATTCTTAAAGTGCAAAAGTGTAACCTTTCGTAACACTCCAACAATAAAATATAAAGACAAACTTTTACTGTACCTAAACCCCTTGACACAGAAAAATACAAGAGTGTACAATTTGTGCCCATGATTCTGAAAGATAGTCAAATGTCATTCTTACTTTCAGCTGTTGTTCGGGTGTGTGCATTTTCTTCAGTGTTACAACGAAATATAAAAATGCAGTCATAGCCTTTCAACAAAGTAAAATTTTGCAATTGAAGCAGCCAGTGCAACAACCGGATAACTCCACTTTTTGAAATGTTGAGAAAACTAAAAAAAACTGTTTTAAAAAAATAAGAAATCAAAATAATTGCAAAATATTAGTTAATTTTGAAAGGAAATAATCAACACTAATTTATTTAAATCAAAGACATGTCAAAAAGTTGTCCAAAAAATTAGTTTTTGGACTTGTCCTGTTTTTGCACCGATTTTGGTGAAAATCATTGTCATCTTCGTAGTCTGAGTTTTCAGGTTCTTGAACAGACTGCTGCGACATCAAATTTTGGTGAAAATCATTGTCATATTCGTAGTCTGAGTTTTCAGCTTCTTGAACAGACTGCTGCGACATCAACTTATTGAGATAAACGCATATCTGCTAGAGGAACATACTTTTGCGACAAGTTTATGACACCTTCATATTTTTTGGGGTTGACGGAAAGATTATTTGTATTGTAACGTTTTACCATGGTTCGATATAAAACTTATTTCTTTTTAACTGTCACCCGTCAACTATTTCCTTTTTAAATTAAACACACTTTAAATTATTTTATTAGTCTTTAATCTCAATAGTTTGCAACTTAAATTCACTTCCGGATACTTTTCCCCTAATATACGTAGTAAGCTGAGTGGTTCGAGACTCTACTCGAAAGTACTGGCACAAAAGTCATCTAGAAGGTTCCATTCTAACAAAAGACATAGCGTTATTTCCATTCAGCATAAAAGCTCCATCCTTCTTAAAAGCTCTTTCTTAAAAACTCCACAAGATGGCGCTAATGTCACATGAGAGCATATTAGGCGGTAATTCAATTCAAGGAGTGGTTACATCGTTAGTCCCCTTTCACACGAAGATACTAGTTGCTGGTGATTTTTTTGACGTTTTCTTTAAATCTCCTTAACAATCTCTTGTACCTTTCACACGCAGATACAAAGTTGGAGGAGACTTGCTGTATTTTCCTTTTAAACTACCTTGGTTGAACGCACACAAACGTAGTGTGAAGCGAAACGTCAAAAAAGTTTCCTGAATTTGTTGACCGGGGAGATTTCGTTTACCCCTCTTTCTTCCTGCCCTTCTCGCCCATGAACTAATTGTTGCCGGCAACTCAGTTGCCCTGTGTGAAAGGGGACCAAGATTGCGCCATTTGTTATCTCATTGGTGACAAATGATATGTAAACAAATATGGCCGCCAGTAGTTTGTTTAATTAATCGATTGTTCGGTTGTGTTTTTTCCTTTCGTGCGCGTTTATTAGTTTAAAAAATCAGTTTTCGTTTAGAAATACGTTTATAAATACCGAATTAATATTTTTCATTTGAAATAAATGTTTTTTCATTTAAAATAAATCGCCAAAAAGCAAATAAAGCGAAAATGTGTAAAGTAGAATAGATAATTCAGAACTTGTGCACTTTTATTACACTACACTTCACTTTTTATTAATTCAAATTAGAACAATTAAATAAAAATTCAAGTTAAAAACTTTTTCCGGCCTTATCTAGTAGGAAAAAATCATATTTTTGTCACCGATTGCGCCATACGTGCTGTCAAAAATTACAACAACAAATCGAAAAAAATGAAATGGCGTAATCTTGTATTCTTTCATTCATGGGTGTCGTCGATGTGATGGTGGAATCTTGAATGCTTTCAATTTGGTCAGCTGGGACTTCCCAAAGCGAAATAAGAACAAAGATGCAGGTAAGAAGTTATATTATTTCTTGTTTCCAATTTTTAATCTATCAAAATTTCAGGAAAGAAAATCGGATAATATATGTACCTACCGTCGAGTACTAAGAAACGTGAACGCGTTAATCGGCAGGCACGCAGGTTTTTCAGAATCATGTCGGCGAACAATAAAAAATGATTTTACGAAAAATGAGCTTCGCATTATCGTGGCTACAATAGCTTTTGGTATGGCATGGACATCAATAAATCAGATATTATGCATTCGGTCTATTATAATGTGCAAAAGAATTTTAAGAGCTATGCGTGAATGAAAAACACGATGCAGTTGAAAACAAGTTTGCCGAAAGGAGCAGATTATGACTTGAAGAACTCGAAAAGTAAGTGTGCGTGAGTTACGTGAGCAACAAAGTTGGCAACCACGTTAAGCTGACCAGATGGACCAGACATGTATATATAATATCAATCATACCTAATCTTATCATAGCAATGTACTACATATTTTCTTATTTTGTCAACTGTAATTCCCGTTTGTTAATCTCTTATCTCTTTAACTTTTACTGGCTATTGTACAGATCTTTTGCATAAAATTTAGTCTTAAGTTGAATGTTAATAAAATAAGTATGCATAGAAATTCGCTTGGCTCTTTTCTTTTTCCACAAATATAACTGGCGCAGTCGCTTAGGATTGCTTAAATTTTTCAATAAGTGAATATTATAGTAGCTTAAACTCGAAAATTTTAAAGCAAATTTAAACATTTAATACCCATGGCAAAGATATACAAAAATCTTTAATTTAAATTATAAAAAAAAAAAAAGAACTCAAATGAATAGTAAGAAATAATTCGATTAAGAGTGCTAGATTTTCAACAAGTGAATAACAAGTAGCTTAAACTTGAAAATTTTATAGCATATTACAGCGTTTACTACCTACGATAAAACAAAAAAAATCGTTCAAAAAAACTTACAAAAAAAAACAATGAAAGAAAACAATACTCACCTAGCCTTCTTTTGGATATAAACACCTTGTGAAAAAAAAAAATAATAGTAATAATTGTAAACTATATGTTGAAAATCAGACAGACTATATTATAAGTGAAAAATACCTTATATATATAGAAAAAGAAATTGATCATGGACATATGTACATTCATGCAAAATAAAACACTAAATATAATACAAACAACATCACATACATCTAACGAAAAACAATCAACAACTTAAGAAGGAAGAAATTGTATAGAAGGTGAGTCTTTTCTGAATTGTCCTACCGATGCCTTCATTCAAAATTATAAAAAATAAGAAAGTTAACGTTAGTTGTTCTCTTGACAAATCTGGAAAAAAAGAATTAAAAACTAATCTTCACAATATTGTAAAAGGCTATACTCTTTCAAACGGTTCAAGTTCACTAAATATACCAATATATACGAGTAATATGACTAACAGTAATTTAACCGTTGCTTCAGAGGTTTTTAACTCGCTCAGAATCCCTGATGCCGTTAAAGACCTCCCAAGCTTTGATGGAAACCCAAGACTTTTGTATGATTTTCTGAGCAACGTTGAGGAAATTTTGAGTTTCATTCCTGAAACAAACCATGCTTATAAGAGAATTATACATCGGTCAATTAGAAATAAAATCATTGGACAGGCTAACGAGGTACTTAACATGTACGGCACACCAATAGACTGGAATGAAATTAAACTCCACTTTTTGAAATGTTGAGAAAACTAAAAAAAACTGTTTTAAAAAAATAAGAAATCAAAATAATTGCAAAATATTAGTTAATTTTGAAAGGAAATAATCAACACTAATTTATTTAAATCAAAGACATGTCAAAAAGTTGTCCAAAAAATTAGTTTTTGGACTTGTCCTGTTTTTGCACCGATTTTGGTGAAAATCATTGTCATCTTCGTAGTCTGAGTTTTCAGGTTCTTGAACAGACTGCTGCGACATCAAATTTTGGTGAAAATCATTGTCATATTCGTAGTCTGAGTTTTCAGCTTCTTGAACAGACTGCTGCGACATCAACTTATTGAGATAAACGCATATCTGCTAGAGGAACATACTTTTGCGACAAGTTTATGACACCTTCATATTTTTTGGGGTTGACGGAAAGATTATTTGTATTGTAACGTTTTACCATGGTTCGATATAAAACTTATTTCTTTTTAACTGTCACCCGTCAACTATTTCCTTTTTAAATTAAACACACTTTAAATTATTTTATTAGTCTTTAATCTCAATAGTTTGCAACTTAAATTCACTTCCGGATACTTTTCCCCTAATATACGTAGTAAGCTGAGTGGTTCGAGACTCTACTCGAAAGTACTGGCACAAAAGTCATCTAGAAGGTTCCATTCTAACAAAAGACATAGC
Source organism: Epistrophella euchroma (assembly GCA_947049315.1). Lineage (NCBI taxonomy): Eukaryota > Metazoa > Arthropoda > Insecta > Diptera > Syrphidae > Epistrophella > Epistrophella euchroma. Next base: position 70,781,277 of record OX346245.1, read on the forward strand.
GTTATTTCCATTCAGCATAAAAGCTCCATCCTTCTTAAAAGCTCTTTCTTAAAAACTCCACAAGATGGCGCTAATGTCACATGAGAGCATATTAGGCGGTAATTCAATTCAAGGAGTGGTTACATCGTTAGTCCCCTTTCACACGAAGATACTAGTTGCTGGTGATTTTTTTGACGTTTTCTTTAAATCTCCTTAACAATCTCTTGTACCTTTCACACGCAGATACAAAGTTGGAGGAGACTTGCTGTATTTTCCTTTTAAACTACCTTGGTTGAACGCACACAAACGTAGTGTGAAGCGAAACGTCAAAAAAGTTTCCTGAATTTGTTGACCGGGGAGATTTCGTTTACCCCTCTTTCTTCCTGCCCTTCTCGCCCATGAACTAATTGTTGCCGGCAACTCAGTTGCCCTGTGTGAAAGGGGACCAAGATTGCGCCATTTGTTATCTCATTGGTGACAAATGATATGTAAACAAATATGGCCGCCAGTAGTTTGTTTAATTAATCGATTGTTCGGTTGTGTTTTTTCCTTTCGTGCGCGTTTATTAGTTTAAAAAATCAGTTTTCGTTTAGAAATACGTTTATAAATACCGAATTAATATTTTTCATTTGAAATAAATGTTTTTTCATTTAAAATAAATCGCCAAAAAGCAAATAAAGCGAAAATGTGTAAAGTAGAATAGATAATTCAGAACTTGTGCACTTTTATTACACTACACTTCACTTTTTATTAATTCAAATTAGAACAATTAAATAAAAATTCAAGTTAAAAACTTTTTCCGGCCTTATCTAGTAGGAAAAAATCATATTTTTGTCACCGATTGCGCCATACGTGCTGTCAAAAATTACAACAACAAATCGAAAAAAATGAAATGGCGTAATCTTGTATTCTTTCATTCATGGGTGTCGTCGATGTGATGGTGGAATCTTGAATGCTTTCAATTTGGTCAGCTGGGACTTCCCAAAGCGAAATAAGAACAAAGATGCAGGTAAGAAGTTATATTATTTCTTGTTTCCAATTTTTAATCTATCAAAATTTCAGGAAAGAAAATCGGATAATATATGTACCTACCGTCGAGTACTAAGAAACGTGAACGCGTTAATCGGCAGGCACGCAGGTTTTTCAGAATCATGTCGGCGAACAATAAAAAATGATTTTACGAAAAATGAGCTTCGCATTATCGTGGCTACAATAGCTTTTGGTATGGCATGGACATCAATAAATCAGATATTATGCATTCGGTCTATTATAATGTGCAAAAGAATTTTAAGAGCTATGCGTGAATGAAAAACACGATGCAGTTGAAAACAAGTTTGCCGAAAGGAGCAGATTATGACTTGAAGAACTCGAAAAGTAAGTGTGCGTGAGTTACGTGAGCAACATAGTTGGCAACCACGTTAAGCTGACCAGATGGACCAGACATGTATATATAATATCAATCATACCTAATCTTATCATAGCAATGTACTACATATTTTCTTATTTTGTCAACTGTAATTCCCGTTTGTTAATCTCTTATCTCTTTAACTTTTACTGGCTATTGTACAGATCTTTTGCATAAAATTTAGTCTTAAGTTGAATGTTAATAAAATAAGTATGCATAGAAATTCGCTTGGCTCTTTTCTTTTTCCACAAATATAACTGGCGCAGTCGCTTAGGATTGCTTAAATTTTTCAATAAGTGAATATTATAGTAGCTTAAACTCGAAAATTTTAAAGCAAATTTAAACATTTAATACCCATGGCAAAGATATACAAAAATCTTTAATTTAAATTATAAAAAAAAAAAAAGAACTCAAATGAATAGTAAGAAATAATTCGATTAAGAGTGCTAGATTTTCAACAAGTGAATAACAAGTAGCTTAAACTTGAAAATTTTATAGAATATTACAGCGTTTACTACCTACGATAAAACAAAAAAAATCGTTCAAAAAAACTTACAAAAAAAAACAATGAAAGAAAACAATACTCACCTAGCCTTCTTTTGGATATAAACACCTTGTGAAAAAAAAAAATAATAGTAATAATTGTAAACTATATGTTGAAAATCAGACAGACTATATTATAAGTGAAAAATACCTTATATATATAGAAAAAGAAATTGATCATGGACATATGTACATTCATGCAAAATAAAACACTAAATATAATACAAACAACATCACATACATCTAACGAAAAACAATCAACAACTTAAGAAGGAAGAAATTGTATAGAAGGTGAGTCTTTTCTGAATTGTCCTACCGATGCCTTCATTCAAAATTATAAAAAATAAGAAAGTTAACGTTAGTTGTTCTCTTGACAAATCTGGAAAAAAAGAATTAAAAACTAATCTTCACAATATTGTAAAAGGCTATACTCTTTCAAACGGTTCAAGTTCACTAAATATACCAATATATACGAGTAATATGACTAACAGTAATTTAACCGTTGCTTCAGAGGTTTTTAACTCGCTCAGAATCCCTGATGCCGTTAAAGACCTCCCAAGCTTTGATGGAAACCCAAGACTTTTGTATGATTTTCTGAGCAACGTTGAGGAAATTTTGAGTTTCATTCCTGAAACAAACCATGCTTATAAGAGAATTATACATCGGTCAATTAGAAATAAAATCATTGGACAGGCTAACGAGGTACTTAACATGTACGGCACACCAATAGACTGGAATGAAATTAAACATAATTTAATTGTTCACTACTCTGACAAACGTAATGAAACGAGTTTGATTCGCGACCTACACCAAATTCGACAGGGACAAAACACTGTTGAGGTTTTTATGCAAAGGTTATAGAGCTGCTGTCAGCAATGGTAAATCACGTTAAAGTGCACGAATCTGATATGAACGTTATGCAATCAAAGCAAAAACTGTATGAAGAAATGTGTTTGAATACCTTTTTGTCGGGTCTAAAAGAACCTCTAGGCTCAACAATAAGATCTATGAAACCAACTAGATTATCAGAAGCTTTGAATTATTGCCTACAAGAGCAGAATTGTTTTTATTTTCGAGACTCGCAATACTCCCGTTATTCTTCTGATATTAGAAGTTCAAATAGGGTACCACAAACTTACAATCAGAACAGAAACCATTTTCAGAACACTCCAGGGCCATCTTACCATCAGAACTCTTCTAATCAGATGCCTCAAAGACAATACAATTCAAACAACACAGCTCCTCTTCCGATAAATCGACCATCAAACCCTTCTAGACAATATTCCATAAATAATAATTCGCAACCATATCAAAACCAAAACTCTCAGTCTTATAACAATAGACCAAACTACACTAGCCTCTCACAGAACAGTAGAAAATTTCAAAATTATGAACCGATGGACATTGCCAGTGCAAGAACTACGACTTATGGAAATTCTTCCCAAACTAACCAAACGAAAAATAATAACAGGCCAAATCACTTAAATAATATTGAAGCATATGATGATGCCAATGAACCCTTAAACTTAGAATTTGAAAACTTAGACATAAATAACCCTGATCGTTCAAAACAAGTCTTTGAAAGGGAGATAGATGACACAAATTTTCTCACACTAGCCTCGGAGACACAATAGGTTACTTAGATATAAACAATTTTAACTCGAGTCTATTGCCTTATATTGTAATAGAAAGTCTAAATGGAAATAAATTAAAATTTCTGATTGATACCGGTAGCAACAAATCTTTTATACGCCCAGACATTGCAACAAATCTAGATACAGGCATCAAAAATATAGATCCCGTTAAAATAAAAACTGTTTTCAGCACTCAAATTGTTAACCAGGAACTGACTTTAAACGAATTAATTGAGTTCCAAACTAAGAAAAAAATATCGTTTTTACTTTTCAATTTCCATAATTATTTTGATGGATTATTTGGAATTGATACATTGAGAGATCTTCGTTTTAAAATAGATTTAAAAAATTCGGTTTTAGAAAACGAAAATATACAAATTCCACTTGCTTTCAAGCCTAATATTGTGTCAAAAAGTTATACTGTACCGGAACGTAGTAAAATGATTGTCCAACTTCCGGTTGATGTTGAACTTGGTGACATTTTCATACAACCTAAATCGATATCACCTGGACTTGAAATTTCCGAAGGACTTTATAAAGCTTTTAATTGGTATTCATATGTAGAGGTCGTTAATGGTCTCGAATTTCCTCAAACTTTTATTTTGGAGCAACCGATAAAAGCACAAAAAATTGACACAAATAATATAATTGAAGTTCATAACATCGCAACAACCAATTCTGAAAACTTAGGCGATTCAAATATTTCTAATTTAATTCGCGTTGATCATCTTAATAATGAAGAAAAAATAGCAGTCCAACGCCTATGTCAAAAATATAAACACATTTTTTTCAAACATAATGAACCCCTCACATTTTGTAATCAGATTGAACACCGAATCAAAACTAAAGACAATATCCCTATTTACTCAAAATCTTACCGTTTTCCTCATGTCCATAAGGAAGAGATTGAAAACCAAATTTCGAAAATGCTTCAAGAAGGTATAATCCGTCCAAGTTATTCACCATGGTCCTCACCGATATGGATCGTTCCAAAAAAAAGGGACTCAAGTGGCAAACAAAAATGGCGATTGGTGGTAGACTATCGTAAGCTTAACGATAAGACTGTGGACGATAAGTACCCAATGAAAAATATTGCGGATATTTTAGACAAATTGGGTAAAGCTTTATACTTCACTACCTTAGACCTAGCTTCCGGTTTCCAGCAAATTCAGGTTAGTGAAGAAGACGTTGAGAAAACGGCTTTCTCCGTTGAGGGGGGTCATTTTGAATACCTCCGTATGCCATGTGGACTGAAAGGTGCACCGGCAACCTTCCAACGTCTTATGGACTATGTTCTGAGGGAAGAACAAGACAAAATATGCCTCGTGTTTTTCGATGACATTATTGTTTTTTCTACGTCTCTTCAAGAGCACATGCTTAATTTGGAAACTGTTTTCAAGAGACAAGAAGCAAACTTAAAGATCCAATTGGACAAGTCAGAATTCCTCCGAAAAGAAGTTTCATTCCTTGGACATTTGGTTACTTCAGAGGGTGTTAAGCCCAATCCAATGAAGGTTCATGCGGTGCAAAATTTTCCTGTCCCAAGAACCCCCAAACAAATTAAGTCGTTTCTTGGTCTCTTGGGATACTACAGAAAATTTATAAAAGATTTTGCAAATCTAACAAAACCAATGACTGAATGTCTCCGTAAGGGTAATAAAATAACCTTTGACGCTAAATATATTGAGTGTTTTGAAACATGCAAAAATATTTTGTGCAATTAACCCATCTTACAATATCCCGATTTTTCAAAACCATTTAATCTTACTTGTGATGCAAGTAATGTTGCAATAGGTTCCGTATTATCCCAAGGTCCAATAGGATGCGATAAACCGGTTTGTTACGCAAGTCGTACTTTATCTAAATTCGAACAAAGTTACAGCACTATAGAGAGGGAGCTCTTAGCCATTGTTTGGGCTACAAAGTATTTTCGGCCGTATCTCTTTGGTAGACAATTCAATATAATAACCGATCACCAGCCCCTGATTTATCTATTTTCAATGAAAGATCCAAATTCGAAATTAGTACGTTGGCGCCTTAAATTAGAGGAATTTGATTACAAAATTATTTATAAAAAAGGAAACATGAACTCAAATGTTGACGCTCTTTCTCGAATCGAAATAATGCCGCTGAAGACCAAGAATTTCCAATCGAAAACATAGATTTACAGTCAACAGAAAATAATTTTGATGAGCTTGACGATAATAACACAATCCATTCTGCTTTAGAGAATATTGGAGATGGTATTCCAATTTCAGAAAGACCAATAAATGAATTTTCAAATCAAATCTTTCTCTTGAAAAATGCAGGTTACATTCAGCTTCATTCGACATTAACTATTTTATTTAAAAGAAAAAAACGTTTTAAAATTGAGCATTCAAATATTTGCGATGAAAACAACATGATCTCTGTTTTCCAAAATTTTTTTAACACAAAAAGAGTTACTGCCATTTTAGCTGATGATGAAACATTTAAAGTAGTTCAATCTGTGTACTCAAAATATTTTAATAATTCATCTCTTAAATTAGTAAGGACCACCATATTGCTTGAAGATGTTACCGAAGTTGATAAGCAGGAAGAAATTGTGCGTAACTATCATAAAAACTCAAACCATAGGGGAATAAATGAGAGTCTTGAACATCTTAAAAGAAAGTATTATTTTCCTAATATGAAGCACGTGATAACAAGAATTATTAACAATTGTCAAGTATGCCAGAAGTATAAATATGAACGCCTTAGAGAACCTCTTAAATTTGAAGTCACAGAAACTCCTTCAAAACCATTACAAATTTTACATTCGGACATTTATTCTGTTCATAAAGAGAATTTTCTGACAATTTTGGACAAGTTCAGTAAATTTGCAAGTGTATACTTATTAAATTCTAGAAACAGTTTTAATTTAATTAAGTCATTAAAACATTATTTTTCCCATCACGGAATACCAGACAAAATTGTCACTGATAATGGCACTGAATTCTTATCAACGGTTTTTAAAGATTTCCTTAAAATATATGACATAGATTCACATGCAATATGCGCTAAGAGTTCTACAGGAAATTCTCCAGTAGAACGGTTTCATTCTACCTTGACGGAATTGATAAGAATTATTAAATCAGAATTTCCTAATAAACCTATTTCTGAAATTGTAGACGAAGCTGTTATTACTTATAACTGTTCTATCCACTCTGCAACCAAATTATCACCATTTGAGTTACAAAGCGGACATATAAATAAAAAACCTTTTTTTCCTGAACCCAATACTATATCTCACCAGGATTATTTACAAAATCATATTAAGAATTATGAGTTTTTAAAAAAATTAGTCCATGAACGTTGTGTAGCCCAAAAAGAACACATTATTGAATTACGAAATCAAACAAGAAAGAACCCACCTGAGTTCAAGAAAAATGAATATATATTTGAACAGGACGATAGAAGGAATAAACTCGCTCCTAGGTTCAACCAACATACAGTAGCTAAGGACAACAAAATAACAGTAGAAACAAATAAACGCAAAGTGCACAAACAAAAAATAAAAACAAGAAGAAAACTTACAAGCCAATGAATAAAATTATTAATTGATTAATTACCTTTTGTTTGTCATATTGATCACAAAAAAAAAAATAATAATAATAAAAAAAAAAAAAACATAATAAAAATATATGAATTTAGATTATATTGTAGAATATATACAAATAAATATATAATACCTAATCGTTGGAAGGAGTTAGTGTTTTAGTTAATTCATTTAAAAATTATTAATAAACAATCTTTCACATTTAAGAGAACAACAAACTTTAATATCCCCTTTACCTATCCCTATCCCAGCATCGGTAGTCAATACAAGATAAGATGAACCATAAATATAAAATCAACCTTACTGGAACATATGTCTAACTATCATCACCGTAATGTTCCAACTAACGCGGGAGGAGTTACGTGAGCAACATAGTTGGCAACCACGTTAAGCTGACCAGATGGACCAGACATGTGTATATAATATCAATCATACCTAATCTTATCATAGCAATGTAATACATATTTTCTTATTTTGTCAACTGTAATTCCCGTTTGTTAATGTCTTATCTCTTTAACTTTTACTGGCTATTGTACAGATCTTTTGCATAAAATTTAGTCTTAAGTTGAATGTTAATAAAATAAGTATGCATAGAAATTCGCTTGGCTCTTTTCTTTTTCCACAAATATAACTCGTGCTAGGAATTGGTAAACCAATAAAAAGTACACAACACTGTTAAAGGATAAACGCTTTAATTTTGTTGTTTTGAATGTGCCATAAGGAGAGAAAAAGTGTGCTTTTGATCATATCAACACTATTTGAAATCTGAAAGATGCATCAAATTATGTATTCCTTTTTTTTTTGAGAATTAACGGCCTCGACCACCAAGTTTTGTGAAATATGCTAAGAAATAAGAAAACCTTGGAACAGTTTGAACAGTTGCCCATGGCTGCTCTTCAATTTACAGTCAACATTATGAATGAGAACAAAAATTAAAATTTACAAAATACAAATAAAATTCAGATTATAGTTTTATTATAAACAAAACCCTTATTATTGTTTTTTCTTAATTTAAATGGCCTGAAACGGTATCATCAGACTCGCGAATTTGAAATGTACGAATTGCGTCCTTGCTCGGCAAAAGTTATCCCAGCATTCCGTATCGGTATCTGCACAGCTTTGTATGGCTAAACCAGTAGTGGTGCTGCAATGTCATCACATCACTTTACAGATGGTCAAAACTCTTCAATGTTGGAGGAACTCTTGTAGTTTCCATCTTCATTTTTATGGTTTCGCTTTCGTTGGTTTGGTTTGCCAATGGCATTAACTTTTAATTGTGATTACTTTCATCTTTTTCGTTTTTCCTATAGTTTTCAAAAGTTTTCAGCAATAAAAACAAAGAAACAAAAATGTCAATGACAGGCAGAAAGCAAATTTATTTCCTTAATTAAAATAAAAAATAGCAGACAAACGACAGACGTCAAAATATAAAGATTAATTGAAATAGATAGCACTGTTTTTCATAAGTATTAGTAACAGATGTCCTTAGTTTCTATGGCAAAAATAGCTTGTTCAAGCCAATTTACAATAGATTGCTTTGAAAAATATTATTATTTTTTTCCACTTTGCACCAAGAGGCAAAGTGTCGCTAAGAAGAGGTGGGACCATATTTATTGGAGCTTTTGTATGAAGATAAGGCCCGACTAGCAGTCCATATATAGTATGTCCATGGTTACAGTATATTATGGTTGTTGCACTGGGTGCTTCAATTCTACTAGGCTTGTTCAGCCGTGAATATACTTTGTTGTTGGAGTTAGAATAAACTGTTAAAACGTTAGCACTTTGGCAAAGATATTAGACCAGTTACACCGGACCACGAATAGCACTAACACTTTTTTATCTTTGGATTTTATTAATTTTTTTAGATCTGCAGTCTTAAGAAATAAAAAAAATAAAACGAAAGTGGTAGTATTATACTGCGTTTTCATTACAGCAAATGAGATAATTTCATTCAAAATATCCAAATACAATTCGAAATCATCTCATTTCCCATAAAAATTCAAATTTCCAAATGATGTAATTTCAACCAAATTTGCACAAGATTCTGTAGGAAATTACGTAAAACTTTTATGAACACACCCAAATGGAATCCATTAAAAGTGGAACCCAATCAAAATGACAGAATTCAATGTAAAAAACAACAAAAACAAGCGATTGACAATCTGGACCGTCAAACAAAATTACGAAATTTGAAATGTGAACACTTTTTTTGTAATTTGCCAAATTACCTCATTTCAGCTCTAATGAAAACGCAGTATTAGACAATACAGTTAAATTCGACTTTATTGCATTTATCTTTATTTCATGGCACTAAATTGTATTAGAAATAAAGCAATATGATTATAAAAACAACACATTAAACGACATGTTGATCAACATTTATATCAAGAATACTACGGTTTTATTAGAGCAGAAATGAGGTAATTTCGCAAATTTCATAAAAAGTGTTTTCATCTACTTTGCTCATTTCGTTTGACAGCTGCTTACAGACAATATCCAAATTTGATTTGACAGTTTGAAATTTTTGTAAACAAAATAGAACATATCAAAATAAATTAACTACTACCATTTATTTTATTTTCCTAAAGTTCTCGCTGTGAGAAATCGTTCAATAAAAATATTGTTAGGTACCACTATGTATGTATAGGTAGCTTTTACCAAGAAATCACGTCTGAAGCTAAGAAACGGGAATGTACCACACATTTTTTCATAAATATAACTTCAAAGTTCGAATAATTTCTTTAAATTATTACCTAAACTTTAATACCTATTTTAAGTGGAGAAGTGCTACTAGCTGAAGCAACTCAAATGAAGCAACCGCACGCTTCGAAAAATACATATTCACACGTATTCTGATTTTCGTTCCTAATTAAATTCGTTAACGAAATTGATTTTCGTATGGATTTAAAATATTGTAACGTTTTACCACGGTTCGATATAAAACTTATTTCTTTTTAACTGTCAACCGTCAATTATTTCCTTTTAAATTAAACACACTTAACTTCACTTCAAATATTTTATTAATCATCAATCTCAATAGTATGCAACATAAATTCACTTCCGGATACTTTTAACTTCGAGCTAGCTATACACTTTCGCTTTCAAAAATAAACTGTCCCTGTGCTCAAAAAGTTTCTCCTTATATAGTGAGCTGAGAGGTTCGAGACTCTCCTCGAAAGTACTGGCACAAAAACCATCTAGAAGATTCCATTCCAACACTGTCAGGTGGCCGTTCTCTCCACTCTTCCATTCAGCGCATTTTCCTCCAGAGAGAGATGGCGCGTTCTCTCGGGAACTTTTATAGATGGTTGTTGTCTTCGATAAGGGTATTTTTTCATGGACCTATTATATATGGACTCCCAGGAGCCAACTTCACGACGGTCCGACTTAAAACTAAACGCCACCAGCGCCCCGTGGTGCAAAGCGGAAAAGTGTGTGTAACTTTTGACAATTATTGATTATGTATATGTCATATGTACGTAACTTTCTGTTTATTTTTTTCAAAAGTTGTATTGAAAATGGTGAAGAATTTTAAACAATTAAAAAATATTTAAAAAAAACAATAAAATCCTTAATATTTGTTCAATTAAATAGAGTAGTCTATATTAAATTGGTTGCAATTCTTTTATTTGCCTCATCTAACTCATTATGTGGGTGAAATCATATATATAGTACGTCAATGCCACATACTTCCGTTCTTTGCGGCTCAATCGTACGGCATCCAAATTTTACTTCACTAGGCAGTCGTATTGTTGTTCCAAACAAGATTTCCGACGGTGTATGTCCTGTCGAGCTGTGAACTGCACTCCTATACGCCATTAAGAATAATGGAATATATGTCTATCCCAATCTCGTTGGTAGTCGCCGACAACCTTAGATAGATGTTCTTTTAGCGTCCGATTGAATCCACCATCCCATCAGATTGTGGATGAAGCGGCGTTTTCCTCGTCTTTTTAATGCCAAGGAGCGAACAAACTTCCTGGAAGATGTTAGATTCGAAGTTCCTTCCTTGGTCGGAATGAAGTTCCATAGGTACGCCGAACCTGCTCACCCAATTAAAGACAATCTGATCCACAACTGTTTTGGTTTCTTGGTTTGGGATGGCAAATGCATCAGGCCACTTGCTAAAGTAATCCATGACTACAAGAATGTTTCGGTTTCCACTGTTGGTCTCAGGAAAAGGGCCTGCGACGTCTACTGCAATCCTCTCGAAAGGCGTGCCTACGTTGTATTGTTGCATTTTACTTTGAAGCTTCCTACCTGGGCCTTTTCTAGCAGCACAAGTATCACATTTTCGGCACCACTTTTCGACGTCCTCTCTTGCATGTAGCCAGTAGAACCGTTGTCGTATCTTTTCCAAAGTCTTATTGACTCCCAAATGACCTCCGGAAGCTCCGTTATGCATCTCTCGATGAACGTCATTAACCTTGGACCGAGGAACGACCAACTGCATCACATAGGACTTACCGTCTGCGGATTCCCACTTACGCCTTAGAACACCTTCTTCCACATGAAGCGAGTCCCATTGTGCCCAATATGCTTTCAGGGCCGGACTTCTGTCGGAGATGTCACACCACTCTGGTTTTTCTTGGTGTTCTTTCCACGCAAGAATGGGCTCTATATCCGAGTCTTCTTGTTGGGCAGTCCTTAGTTCTTCATTACTTCAACCGTAAATTGGATCAGCTCTCATGCGTTGGACAGCGACTGTCTCCTTTTCTTCTTGGCGTGTGCAATGTTTGCAGTCCTGTTTGCAAGGTCTTCGAGACAATGCATCTGCGTTTGAATGCAACTTTCCTCTTCGATGTTGAATCTGATAGTCATATGTCGGCAGTCTTTCGATCCACCTTGCTACTTGACCTTCAGGATTTTTAAAGTTCAAAAGCCAGTTGAGTGCGCCATGGTCTGTCGCAGAAGGAACTTCTGTCCATAGATGTACTTATGGAAGTGCTTTGTTGCCAAGATCAGAGCTAGAAGTTCCCTTCTGGTCATGCAATAATTCCGTTCTGGCTTTGAAAGTACCTTACTGTAGTAGGCGACAACCTTTTCTTCTCCATCGTGGACTTGTGACAATACAGCTCCAGTTCCAACATTACTAGCATCCGCGTCAACAATGAAAGGTTTTCCCGGGGTCGGATAGGTGAGCACAGGAGCATTACATAAACGCAGCTTTAGTTCCTGAAAGCTTTTCTCACACTCACCTGACCATTTGAACGGCTTTCCCTTTTCCGTAAGCTGATGCAAGCTTTTGGCAATTCCAGCTAAATTCTTCACAAAACGCCGGTAATAAGTGGCTCCTTGGGATGAGATGATGTGTCCCAAATATTTTACTTCGGTCTTGAAAAGAGCACATTTATCTGGATTAAGCTTGAGGTATGCTTCTCGAAGCCTCTGGAATACAGCTTTTAGGTTGTCACAATGTTGGTCAAATATTTTACCATACACGATGAAATCGTCCAAATAGACCAGGGAAGATTTCCAAGTAAGTCCTTGTAAAACGCATTCCATCAAACGCTCAAATATATCCAGAGCGTTGCACAGTCCAAATGGCATCACTTTAAATTGCCACAGACCATTTCCTGTGGAGAAAGCTGTCTTTTCACGATCTTCTGGGTGAATTTCTACCTGCCAGTAGCCGCTCTTTAGGTCTAGTGTAGATAACCATTTAGCACCTTCCATTGCATCTAAAGTATCGCTGATTCTGGGCAGAGGATAGCTGTCTTTCTTTGTCACATCGTTCAGCCTCCTGTAGTCCACACAAAATCGAGTGCTTTCGTCATTCTTTTTGACAAGGACCACTGGCGATGCCCAAGGGCTTTTAGAGTTTTCGATCAGCCCATCTTTCTTCATGCCCGATATCATCTCTTCAACTTCTGCTTGTTTGGCTAAGGGAAGACGTCTTGCTGGTTAACGAATCGGTCTGGCGTCTCCTGTGTCGATCCGATGCTGCACGAGTTGTGTTCGACCATACTGCCCACTTGGTGAAGAAAATATGTCAGCATACTCATGAAGAAGGCTACCAGCAATACTTAGTTGACTCAGATTGGTTGAGTTAAGGATTTTTGCCTTTAGTTGTTCGGAGTTCGCAGGCTTCTTCGTGTCCCCTTCTGTGATCTTAGTTATCGCTGACACAGGTTCACATTTTCCGACTATTTCTCCTTTTCTCAACTTAACTTCGTACGGTTTGATGTTCAGAATCCGTACAGCTACCATGTTGTTCTTTGATGCCACAAGAGTCTTCCCAACGATGATGCTTTGGGAGCCTTGGTCAGTATCTGGTTCCACCATGAGCTATCGATGACGACCCCAATCGCCTTTTATTTTAGCCCAAACGAACACTTCAGAAGAAGTCGGCAAGCATATGTCTTCTTTGATGACACTTCTTAGAGTTGATGATTTTTCGTCACCATAAACCATAGGAATCTCTACATTTTGATAACTAAGAACTTGCTTACCAATATCCCGAATTATTCCATGTTCTTTCATGAAGTCGATTCCAATGATGCACTCGTCACATATATCTGCTACCAAAAACAGATGTGAAAACTCCAGTTCTGCCAAACGAATCGGAAGACGAACTTCTCCGTACACTTTTGCTGCCTCTCCTGTAGCTGTTTTCAGACGATAGCTATTGGTGTTATGCAGCCATGTCATCTTGACCAAGTCCCTTCTTACAATGGAGGCAGTGGCACCTGTGTCGATTGTAGCCACGTGTTTCCTGCCGTTTAACGTCGCCTCCACAGTCAGACTTTTGTTGTTTCGTTTAGTCTGTGAGACCTGGACAGTGGTTCTGGGGCCATCGAAACTTCTTACCTGTTTTTCTGGTTGTGGAACAAGTCGAGTAAGAGGAGCGTTGGTGTAATTGCCACGTTGTTTTCTGTTGTTTTCTCTGCTTCCACAATGGTGACATGTAGCTTTTCTTGGTGGCAATCTGCACTGCCACTGAAGATGTCCGGTATTATTACAATTCCAGCATCGAACAGGTCCGTCTCGCTGATTTCTTTGGAATGCGATTCTCTGACAGGAGCATTCTTCAACTTCTATTTCTCTTACCTGAAGAACTTCTCGAGATGCTTGTTCTGCTGCTTCCATAGTTAGAGCGAACGCCAATGCTTTAGGAAGCGTGCGTTTTCCGGCAGTTCGAATCGCTCGCTGAAGGTTGACGTCGGATACAGCGCGGACAAATGCTTCTGTTGCGAACTGTACCGAGATTTAGCTAATGGCGAGTGATAGAGATGACTCACTTTTCACTGAAAATCGATTTAGCTAGTAAAAGTGAGTGAGTAGGCGAGTGAAATGAAACGTCAGTTTACTCGCCGGATGTTTCAGCGGTGACTTGGTGTATGTGTTGGTAAATTTCCACTTTTGAATAAGTATGTGTTCTTTTTGAAAGGAATTTCAACATACCTATTCACGTATGTGAAACGAACTAGCAAAACAACAATGTATATAGGTAAAAATGAGTATGCAGCACATAAAAGATTTGTTTTTTTTTATACAAACATACATTTATGTAAAAATGATATTTGATGAACATTATTAATTTGTTATTTACATTTTATTTGTAGGTATAAATTTTTTTAACACAAGTGAAAAATATAATTCAACATCGCAAGGACGACCTCATCAACTTCGTGAGGACTAACTACAAAACTTTGGAAGAATGTTTAGGATTGGGTAGGACACACTAACTTCACAATAAAGTCACACATTAATTAAATTTTGTTTTCCTAAGTTTTTCGATAAAGTTTAATTAAAATAAAAATACAAAATTGAAAAATTAAACCTGAAACAAACAAAACCAAAGACAACGAATTAAAAGATAGCCTTTGTTTATGACATTTCATGTGTTCGAAACTTGATTCGAAATTACTCATTTCACTTTAATAGCTAAATCACTTTTGCGAATGAAGTGAGATGAGTCGGCGAGTAAGGCGAGTCATCTCACCTCACTCGCTGAAATAGCTAAATCTCGGCACTGGTTTATTATTTCCTTTCCTGCAGTTGGATAAGCCAGGTGAGCCAGCCGTTCGATATCTGCTTGAAGTTGTTGCAGACTTTCTCCTCTTTTCTGAACTCTGGTATTGAGTTGGACGCGGAAGACTTCTTGCATATGGCCATCTCCAAAACGTTTGTCAATGGTCTGTACAAGAGCCGTGAAGTTGCCGTTCTTGTCTGCTGGTAAGGTTTGCAATAATTCAGCAGCAGGTCCTCTAAGGGCAAGCGTCAGAGCTATAAATTTGTCTTCGTCATCCCAGTCATTTGTTGCTGCGGCTGCCTCAAACTGCTTCTTGTAGATCGACCAAGAAGTTTGTCCATCAAAGGTTGGCGGATGCATTTCCTTTCGCTTTACAAAGTCGCCAGAACTTTCTCGAATCTTCATTTTTAGAACTTTGTCCAATTCATTGGTAATGCTTTGAATTCTGTTTTCGAAATATTCTTGAACTTCTTCGAGCTTTGTGTCTACTTTCGAAAATTGTTTTTCGACACGCTCGTCAAGAGCAACAAATTTGATCTCAAAAGTATCGAGCTTATTGTCGAGGAGAATTTTCTGTTCCTCAAATCGTTCAAGAAGCTTCTTTTCTTGTTTTTCTAGAAGATTCTTTTGCTCAACACTTTGTTTTTCCATTTGTTCGCGAAAGATTATTTTGTTCATTCTTTTGTTGATCTTCAAATCGTTCGAGAAGATTCTTTTGCTCTTTTCTTTGCTCTTCGAACTGGGCGAGCAGCAGAGCCATCATATTGGTCATATCTGAACTAGTACTTACTTGCTCTTCCTCCATTTCAATCGTGAAAATAAACGTGTCTGGGTTTTTACCTTGTTGTCTTAAATGTTCCAAAACAAAACTTAAATTGTGTACTTGTTCGCAGTAACACCTGAGGGAATTTTTCCCTGATAAAAAAAAGTATCTACACTTATTGACAAACAAATATCAAGCCCTTATTAAACTAATGGTCCACTTTAGAAAAATCTAAAATTCTGACATCCTGAAGTTCATGAAGAGTTTGGGATAAGTTTGCGCACTTTTGACTTTGAAACCGGATTCAAAGTTTAATTGAAGAAATTTTAATTGGATTGTAAAGAAATCTACATGTTTTGTTTACTTATATGTATAAACAATTAAAAAATAATCATTATCGACAAATTTATTGGGTGAGTGTAGGCAGTCTATGGCTTAAGGCCGCACAGGGTTTTAAATTAACGTTTTTAAAATTAAATTAAGTTTAAAGCCCAGTTTTTATATTTAACTGTTTTTACAATCCATAAATAAATATTATTTCGCATTAACCAAAAAAAAATATATTTCAAGAAACCTAACTACTTTGATAAATGGAACTTTTACACGTCAAAAATTTCAGATAAATTTAACAATGTAACTATAAAATTCAAATTTACTGTCAATGTATGAATTTCCATACAAGTTCGCATTGGGATTTTTCTTTAAAATTGAAATTAAGCAGAAATAGGTATATGAAGTTTCATATGAGTTCCATGCGCAGACTTGCCCTCAAAATGATTGCGCACATTTAACTCCAAACGAAGATTTTTTCTATTTTTGCTAATGAATTATAAAAAGAATGCAATTTTTATTGAATTACTATGCTATATAATGTTTGCATCAAATTTAAACTTAAATTGTATATTTAAGGAAATATTTGGGCATTTTCACAAATTTGAACTTCACCCCTCTCCCCTTTTTGTTTCGTTTAAGGTATTTGCTTTTTTATGCAATAAATAATTTTTTGTGTTTTTCTTAAGATCTTCTATAAAGAAATATATCTATAATACTCAAACGATTAATTAAGAAACATTGGGTGAATAACCAATTTTTTGACTTAAGTTCGATAGTAAATTGCGTAAAAACAAGTTAGCTTCAACACGGCATAAACGTGGTACTTATATTAAGTATACACAAGCAAACGGAAGATAATGTTGAAAATCCAACAAAAATTTGGTTACGTTTGCAAAAACACCCCGTAGGTACAACCGTGATTTCGAACTTTTGGTCCTCTGGCTGGTTGCCCCCCTAGGGCAACAAACAAGTGATGGTTCTTTTGCTTTTTTTTCTTAGAAATTCCACTTTGGTTTTTGCCCCTCTTCGGTTGTAGTAGAATTTTTGAGATCTCAGCAACTTGAACTGGCCTTCTCAGCCTCACTGAACATACCTAAAGTGTTGAGTTGCCTCTCTGAACATACCTAAAGTGTTGAGTTGCCTACGTACTTGTCATCTTCAATTGGAAGTAGAAAAACTGTTATACTTTGTAGGGAATTCAATATCCAGTGTTTTATAGAGATCAGTAGGTCAACAGTAAAAGGAATGTATTTTTTGCGAATGAGAGGAAACTGGATTAAAACTTCTTTAACACGCTAAGCACAGACCGTACTGAGCCAACCGTATTTCATTTCGGTCTTGTTCGTTGCCAGTTATGTGTGAGGTTTTCGATTTTTATTTTGTAATTGTCCAGGCTTCTTTGGGCGGTGTAGCCTGGCCTCCTTTCCCCTCCTGTATTCGCTCAGACAATGGGACAAATTTTATTGGAGCTGACAGGGAACTAAAGAACAGCTAAGTAAGTTCGATTAAAAGCAAAAAGCAGACGCCTTGGCAAATCGCAAAATTGAGTGGGTTTTCAACTGCCCCCTTAACCCCAACTGGTGGGTGCTGGGAGCATCTTGTACGAATCGTCAAGAGCTATGGGACACGCACTTTATACCGAGCAAATACAAGAGCACGGTCTTTATAGTCTTATGTGTGCGGCTGAAAACCTTGTGAACTTAAGACCATTAACCCACATTCCTCTTGGTACGCCCACTGATGAACCCTGTTATGTTTGGTCTTGAATGAGAGTCGAGGGAGCACTCTGAATCATGGCTACTTCAGTCCGGGTTTTTTTAAATTTTGAGTCTCACCAAACTATACAAAAAAAATGTGCTCGCTAAAAAAAAAGGATCTTGAATCTATCTTCGCTAAATCTGAGACAAAGGTGGCCTCGCTTTCCCCTCCCTGCCATGCACATTCAACAGAAGTTATCGAATGGCCCAAATAAATGAACTTGAAACCTGTTTTTTTCTTTTAAGGGTGTATACCCTACTTAACAAAATTTTATTCAAAATAAGATAATAAAATTCAAAATGTTTAGCAAAAAGAATGACAATACGGAATAGGTATAGGTATTAAATCTCCAAAGCATCAAAGGTTTCAACAAAAAGTATTCAAAATCGCGTTACTATTACCTATATTTTTGGGCACAAAGTCTTCAAATTTTCTATAGTTATAATAGGCCTATTATCTGAGAAAATCGTTCGCCTAATCAAATCCACAAAAAAACTACGTTTTTTTTTTAAATGCCTGGAAGGCCACACGAATCCCTATCAACGCTTATTTATCACTGGGATGATGCAGCTTTTCTTTTCGTTTTATAATACACGAAAAAGAAAAAATATGTTTCAGAAACTAATGAATTTAAATTTTAGAATTTAGAAAAAAAAAAAATGTTTGGATTTGTTAGAGAATAGTTTAGTTAATTTAGAAAAAAAAATAATTTATAGTAAGATTATTTTGATTGTGAATTTAGTACGAATGGTTTTGGCAAAAAAAATATGTAATTTAGGAATAGTTACCAAAAAATGTATGTATGAAAGCTTTGATATTATTGAAAATTGCCTGTGCAATGATATCCTCATCTGCATTTTTGTTTGATTATCCGGTAAAGATGGATAGGCTTAATAGATTATAATTAAGTATGGTTCTTTTTTTGTTGTGGCTTCTTGGCTTCATGTATAGATTCATCGGATTTTGTTTAGCACCATATATGCCCAGGTACTAGAATCGGAGTTTTGTCGTCTCCTATAACGATAAAGTATTCTTGTTTGTTTTGTTTAAAAGAACGCTTCGCATTTGCATTTGGGGGATATGTACCGCTTTATTATAATTTAATTTGCTTATTGTAATCTCAAACAGTTGGATGTTTAATTGACGAGTAGATAGTAGTGTCCAGTAAAAATAACGGAATTTATCCGTTCCCTTTTTCTTCGATTATTGGCCTTTTTCTTTTTAAGACGGTAGGTTCTTTAGATTTGTTGCATCGCTTCGGGCAAAGTTACGCCGAAATAAAGTTTGTCCTGGGCTAAAGATGGATAGAGTACTTCCAGTGTTTTATCTTTTAGCGCTGGTTTCATACGCTTTTTGGATATTTGCTTGTGCGTCTTCTCTTATAATCTGGAGTCGGTCTTTGTGATCAAGAATTACTTCTCCGGAGTCTAGATTATTGAGTTTTCTCAGCAGTTTGTAAGATGAAGCATGAGCCACCATTTCTTGGCCAAAAAGGGTGAAGTAAGGTGAAAACCGAAGTGATTGATGGTATGAGCTACGGAGAGCGGACGCAATGAAGGGGAGGTGTTCATCCCAACGAGTTTTTTCGTTGCTTAAGTAGGATCGGATACCTGCAATAATTGAGCGGTTCGTTCTTTCAGACGAATTGCTTTGAGGAGAATATAACGCTGTATAAATATGGTGTATGGCATACTTTTTAAGAAAGTTTTTGAAAAGATCACTTTTGGATTGGGACCCATTATCTGTCAAAACATCTTCACGAACACCAAAAATACTGAAGACACTTTCTTCTAAATAATTAACGATTTTTTTCGAGGTCATGTTTTTAATATGTATAAATAGAGGAAATTTTGAAAAATGGTCTAAAGTTATAAAAATAGCTATGTTTCCTGACTTAGACCTGGGAAAAGTACCTATATTATATCCATATATAATTTCTGAAATGGTCTTTCGGATGTTGGTTTCTCTCTCATTGGAGCACGCAAAACTTTATTAGGAGCCTTTGACTGTTTACAGATCTCACAGCTATCCACAAACTTTCGAACATCTAAAACCATTTTTGGCCAATAAAAATGTTTTTTTAATTGTTCTATCAATTTGTGAATGCCAACATGATTGTGAATAGGTGGACTATGACATCGGTTCATTAGGTCATTTGTCATTTGGGAAGGAATCCATAACTTCCTTGGTGTAGATTCATTTTCAGAATCTTTTAGAGATTCAGAACAACGGTAAACATAGTTATCAACAACTTTAAGATTCGGGAGTTTTGATTCGTTTTCAAGGATATTAAGTCTTAATTTTCGGTATTCATCAGAGTGGAAATGTTTAGATTCCAAATCGATTCCAATGTCGACAGAAACAATAGCAGAAACATCATTCTCATTCGCGCGGGACAGTGTATCGGGTACAACGTTTTCGGAACTACGTCGATGTTCAATCGAAAAATCATAACTTTGCAGCTTAAGTGAGCATTTAGCTAGTCGGCCGGAAAGATCTTTTTGCTGCATTAGCCATTTTAGGCTAGCGTGATCCGTTATGATTGTGAATCGTTGCCCTTCTACGTACTGGCGAAATTTCTTCAAACTATGCATGGCAGCTATACTCAGTTTCGCTATACTTTCTCTGAGCTGAATTGAGCTTATGAGAAAAGTATGCGATCGGCGTTTCAAGGCCATCTGCATTTGTTTGAACGAGGACACCTCCTACACCAAACAAGCTTGCATCGCAATGTATTGCAAATGGGCGAGAAAATCGGGATTGGCAAGGATAGGCGCAGTAGACAGCAGATTTTTAAGGTTTTCCAGACTGTTGGGCTTCTTCTGTCCATTTAAAAGTTTTTGACTTTTTCAAAAGGTCAGTGAGTGGTGTGGTTATACCAGCGAAATCGCTAATGAAACGGCGATACTAACCGGCCTTTCTAAGGAATCGTCGAAGTTGGCGGACTGTTGTTGGCTGGGGAAAACTCGTGATGGCAGCAACTTTATCGGGGTCAGTACGAAGAGTACCATAACCGACAATATAACCGAGATACTTAACCTCTTTTAGGCAAAACTTCCTTTTTTCTAGATTAACGGTTAATCCGGCCTTTCTAAGTCTGCGGGCTATATCGGCAAGTAAATCAAGATGTTTCTCAAAAGTTTCAGATAACACGAGGAGGTCATCCAAATAAAAAAATACGTTTTCTCGGAGCATAGGAGGAATCACTTGATCCATAAGACAGAGTGTTTGGGGAGCGTTACAAAGCCAGAATGGCATCACTTTATATTGATAAAGCGGACGGTTTGGAACGGTAAAAGCAGTTATTTGTCTAGATTTTTTCACTCAAAGAGATATGCCGAAAGGCCTCTTTTAAGTCTACGCTTGAGATAAATTTTGTCTTCGGCAATCGACTCAAAATTTGTTCGATCAATGGCAAGGGATATGCGCTCTTAACAGTCTTTTCGTTTACTTTTCGTGAATCTAGACAAATTCTGGCTTTTCCATTTGGCTTTTGAAGAAAAACGACTGGGCTACTCCAAGAACTTTCTGATTCCTCAATGACTCCAATCGAAAGCATTATATCGATTTTTTCATGAAGAAGTTTTTCTATGTCTGGCGAGATGGGGAAATATCTTTGTTTAATTGGCTTGCAACCTGGCTCAATTTCAATTTCGTGCTCGATGAGATTTGTTTTACCAAGGCCTTTAGAGGGGTACGATGGAAACAAACATATAATTGCATCAAGATTTTTTCTCTGCTCAGGTGTTAACGAGTGGACTTTACTTGGTTGATTTGAATTTTCTGTTAAGACACTACTTATGACATTAGGTGCGATGTTAAAAGCAGACCAAAAGTTTATGTCTAGATATGTAAATATCTTATAACAAAGTTGGAATAATAAAGAATTTAATTTTTTTCACGATATCTCGAAAAGTGACATCAACTTCAATACAACCTTTGACTTCTTTTGTTTTCCATCGGCAGTTGTAGCATAGGTGTTAAAATTACGAGGTTTATTTATTTTGAAAATCAGATCTATCGCGGCTTGGCCACTTAAACAGGAGATAGTTGCTCCACTATCAAGCAAACCTACATAATTTTTCCCAAAAATTGAAATGGTTGCGTAAGGGCGAATATCTGAAGAACCAGTTTGTAAACTAGATATGGATTTTTTCAAAAGTTTTCTATTCGATCGAACTTCTTTCCAAAATTTTCTTAATCGAGCAGTTGAACGCTTTGGATTTTTGAAAGGAGGTGATAACGTTTCAATAGAGTTGAAAATATTTGCTCTTTTCTTATTTTAATTATTTAAACTTTGTTCGTATGGAATTATAGTGAGTTACCCTATAGTTAAGTGTACATCCGGTTTGTAAATTGTAATTTTATTTAAGATATCAGGTAAGTTTGTATCTAGGGTAGATTCAGGTGTTTCAGTGGTCATAGCTGAATTGCCTCCAAGCTCATCTTTTAATTCGAACGAGGCTGAGCTGGAGTAATTTTCGGTTTCACCGCGTTCGCTTTCAAGTTTCCCTTCTGAGAGCACTTGGAGCAATTAGGTTTATAGGTGTCCGGGGCACCACAACCATAACAGAATTCAATTCTTTTTTCCAGACAATCTAGATATGTATGCCCGTCACATCCACAATTCCAGCATTTGAATGGGGTTGTGCCAGATAAGAAGAGAATAACAAAAACAAAAGAAAATTATTTTTGTTATTGTTTTAGTGGACTGTATTGAATTAAATTCAAATGAAAGATTTTTGCGACCTTTAGTCCAATGCGTTTCGCCCAGGCAGAAACGCATACATCACGAGTTGGATTATAGTCATCAAGTCGGACATCATTTTCGATAACTATTTCACTAACAGGGCGTTTACTATAAAGAGGTCTAGTTGGTAAATGGGACTTGTTTGAGTTTTCACTAAAAACTACATCTCTTTTGAAACAAAAGTTTCTGAGTTGAGCTACAGAAGCAAATGCCATATAAAAAGTTTGTTGTCTAATTTCTGGACGAAGGTTTCGATGCAATATGTCAACAAGTTCATGGTCCATTAAAAGATATCTGAGCTTATCGCATAGTTTCATGACATCATTGTAATAATCTTCAAAAGTTTCTTTTTCTTTACGTTTCCAAATAAGTTCTTTAATATCGGTATCTGTTTTATAATCTTGAAATTGTTGACGAAAAACAAAGCAGAAAGGTTCCCAGTTGATACGCTCTACACCCCTTCTGTACCTCCAGTACCATTCTCTGGCACGATCGGTAAAAAGTATGTGAAGATTTTCACAAAGAAGATTAAAATTACCGTTTAGACAATCTGTAGTAAGTGCAGTAACCTGATAGATAAACTGATCAGCGGAAATATCAGATTTTATACCGTCAAAGCGTAAATTCCAGCTTTGAAGTATATTCGCAACACGATTTACTTCAATTCTAGGTACGAAATTATTTGAATGACCTTGGAATGTGTTATTATTATTGTGATTATAAGCTTGCGGTGGCGGTTGTGAATACAAATCTCTCGAGGGTTGGCTGTTCCTGTTACTGAAGGGATTAGGTTCTTGTTGTTGATTGTTACTATCTGGTTTCTTGTTTTGGTTTAAGACCATGGTTTCCAGACGATTCATCATGGAATTCAATTTTTGTTCAAATTTCTGTTCAATCAATTTTTCAATTTGATTTGTCAGATTTTGAACTTGTTAAGGTTCATGAACCATTCTCGAAGGAATACTTTGAGAATTGTTCAAACTTTGTCTTATTTGAGAATCTAAACGAGGCTTTTCAAATAATTCAGTGTGGTTAAATGCATGTTGAGTTGTTATAAATATTCGCAGAGAGTCTTCAATATTTTGAACTGAAGGCATGGGAATTATTGGAGATGGATTCAAAGACCAATCTATAGGATTTTGCATCAAAGGTAATTGCATATCGAGTTTTTTCTGAGGACGAGTAGTAGGGGCTTTGCTTTTAGGTATAGCTCCTGTGAATGAAGGTGGTTGAATTTCTTTTCCTATTTTGGAAATATCTTTAAGGGTAAGTTTAGATTTACATGCAGGACACGTTAAAGAGTGTTTTATTGTTTCAACAATACATGTTTTCTGAAAGATATGTTTGCATGTCGTTTTAACAATTGTCTTTATCAGTGAATGAATCTTTGCATATCGAACAAGAATTATTTGCAGAAAGGTATTCGGAAAAATTTTGAGGTGTGCGTATTTAAATTTAAGGGTTTTGATTTTATATCATGAATAGTAAGTTTCGGGTATACATCCAACAAAAAAAAAGTTCCAAATTCTCATAATAATTTGACTCAGACAAAGATAGATCCTTAAGAAAAAAAACAAAACTTTGAAAAGTTTATCGAATAGTATAGTAATGGATTTTAATAAGTGAACAATCTTAAAAAAAAAACTCTTAATGATTGTAGTTCCCTTTCTTAAAAACCACACTGAATTTTAAAAATGCAGAGGTTGCACGGTTTTCGGTTATCAAAGTATACGCTCATCTATACGATTAATCAGACGATTATGTAGAATAACCACTTACATATTCGTAATTCCAGATAACATATAGAGCTGTACACTAGACAAGTATTTTAAAAATTTTTGAGTTTAATTATAAAAAGTTTATGCAAGATCGTCGATAACCAATGATCAAAATTCCAAAAACTAAAAGGAAGATATAAATATATTGAATAACTGAACTTTCGACAAATTTTGTTCAAAAAAAATTCACACGAAAATTTGATTCAAAAGAACTATGATTCAAGACTATGTGTGGAAATCTTGCAATGAAGAAGCCCCACGTTGGGCTCCATTTTGTTATGTTTGGTCTTGAATTAGAGTCGAGGGAGCACTCTTAATCACGGCTGCTTCAGTCCGGGGTGGGTTTTTTAAACTTTGAGTCTCACCAAACTATACAAAAAAAATGTGCTCGCTAAAAAAAAGGATCTTGAATTTATCTTCGCTAAATCTGAGACCGAGGTGGTGATTAGGCCTCGCTTTCCCTCCCTGCCATGCGCATTCAACAGAAGTTATCGAATGGCCCAAATAAATGAACTTGAAACCTGTTCTTTTCAGAGATCAGAAATAACTGTTGACCTTTATTTTTAATTGGTTTCTCTCTGAGAGTTACCACATTTCTTTAAGAAGATTTCGGTTACGGTTTGAGATTTATTTATTGAAAAACAAAATATCGGTTATCGGTTGAGATTTATTTTTTATTTTTTAAAATATCTCTCAATGGTTGAGTTTTTTACGAAAAAATTAATGGAAAAGGTCAACCTTTAACCTTTTTCGTAGAAAATAAATCAAAAATGGCTAATTCGAACAAAAAATTTTAATAATATAACTAAGCGACCTAGCGTCTTCAAAAATGCATATTCGTAATCTAGGAAGTGCCACCTTTTCAATTGATGCATGTCGTTATATGAAAAATCGACTTTTATCTTTAAATACGATTTGCGGCTAAACTAGACGTGCTAGAGGCATCAAAGTTTGCATCTTTAAACTTGACTTGCGGCTAAACTAAGCGTACTATCGACTTCAAAAATACATATTCCTGATCTAGGTAGCGCCAGTAGTTCTAAAAAATCAATAAAAAAGTTGGTAAAAAAAGTTTTTTTTTTCAAAAACTTTCAAAAAAGGCCGGGCAAGGTGCTTTTAATAAAAAAGATTGTAAAGAGAAATTAAATTTTTGGTTAATGAGTATTTTGGTCAAGAAAACTGTTCACATTGGCGCCTGCCTGGCGACTGATAACCCCCTAAGCGGAGCAACGGATTTTTATGTTTTTTTTAATTTATGGTATTAAATTTCGCTAATGATAAACTCTCAAGGTTTTTTTGACCCAAAATTGTTCTTTTTTGTCACTAAAAATAAAATTTAAGGATGAAAATTCCCTTTCAATTTTTAATTCAGTCGCTGGGACGCCAAGCAAATATGTCAGGAAACTTGATGATGATGACTAAAAAGCCTAATAAGCTGCATTTCAGCATGCAGTGCTAACGAAAAACTAAGGGCCATACTAAGAGACATTCTGATTGATAAAATTGCCGATGAGATTTATTTTTTTCTCTCAGCGATTTCTCTCACTGGTTGACCGTAACATAAAAAAAATCAAAATAAAGGTTTCGCTCAGACCTTGACCGAAAAACTTTTTTTTTTAGAATAAAGGTTATTTTGTGACTTTTATTGAAAATAGCAACAAATAAGAGTTATTAAGAGACCTTTCAAAAGGTTGAGATTTATTTCTGATCTCTGGTTCTTTTCTTTTGGGGGTGTATACCCTAACAAAATTTTATTCAAAATTCATTATTTAATATATAATTTCAAGGTTGAATTTAAATTTAATTTAATTTTTGTTAAATTTAAAATTTTGACATTAATGACAATTTTATCATTTTTAACTCGAAATCAAAGCTGAAGAAAATAATAAAATCCAAAATGTTTAGCAAAAAGAATGACAATACGGAATAGGTATCAAATCTCCAAAGCATCAAAGGTTTCAACAAAAAGTATTCAAATCGCGTTACTATTACCTATATTTTTGGGCGCAAAGACTTCAAATTTTCTATAGTTATAATAGGCCTATTATCTGAGAAAATCGTTCGCCTAATTAAATCAACAAAAAAACTACTTTTTTTAATGAAAATACCTGGAAGACCACACGAATCCCTATCAACGCTTATTTCTCACTGGGATGATGCAGCTTTTCTTTTCGTTTTATAATACACGAAAAAATATGTTTCAGAAACTAATGAATTTAAATTTTAGAATTTAGAAAAAATGTTTGGATTTGTTAGAGAATAGTTTAGTTAATTTAGAAAAAAAAATAATTTATAGTAAGATTATTTTGATTGTGAATTTAGTATGAATGGTTTTGGCAAAACAAATATGTAATTGAGGAATAGTTTAAAAAAAAAATGTATGTATGAAAACTTTGATATTATTTAAAATTGCATGTGCAATGATATCCTCATCTGTATTTTCGGTTGAAAATCCAGTAAAGATGGATAGGTATTGTGAATATAACTTAAAATTACTTTTCGTGTATCTGGCAACACTGCTCCAATTTGTACTTGTCAAACTATTGAAATAAAACTTTGTTCTTTTTCCTTTTACACTCTGTAAGTTCGGCTGTTTTATTTCTTGTGCTCCGATCAATTAATATTTGCAACAGGTTATGGGCCCAGTCCTCGCATTTAGATAAGCACAAGAAACTGTAGGGAAAGTCGCGAACCGAAAAAGATATTGATCAATAAATAATTTCTACGGATTTCCAAGATAATTTCCGATTAATAAAGTCCTTCATCTTTTTAGATTACTTGGCTTCTTGAGGTTATAAAATGGCCGTTCACCATCACGCTCTTTCCATTGAAAAACTGAAGGAAGGGAAAATTATGATTCGTGGAAGTTTGCAATCAAAAATCTTTTTGAATATGAAGAGTTATGGGATTGTGTCGAAGGCACGTGCACCGACGCAAAAATAAATACGAAGGCGAAATCTAAATTGATTTTACTAATAGATCCTATCAACTACGTACATGTCCAAAACGCTACGACAGCCAAAGATGTCTGGGACAATTTGAAGAAGGCGTTTGATGACTCTGGTTTGACGAGGAAAGTTGGGTTGTTGAGAACATTGATCACAACCAAGTTAGAGGATAGCGAATCAATGGAAGATTTCGTGAACAAAATTGTCACGACTGCGCATAAATTGCGGGGCACAGGATTAAATGTCAACGAAGAATGGGTTGGTACACTGCTTCTCTCAGGTTTGCCGGAGCATTATCAGCCTATGATAATGGGCTTGGAGAAATCCGGAGTGGACATAACATCCGACTCGATCAAAACAAAATTACTTCAAGATGTCACGGATGCGCCATGTAAAACAGTAGCTTTGTACAGCAAAAATTCTTTCGTGAAAAATAAAAAGCGTGTACGTTGTTTCCAATGCAATCGATTTGGACATTTTGCTAGGGATTGTCCCAATCCAAAATCGCAACAGCCAAAGTCTAAAGGAAACCAAAATGTGTTGTTTACGTCATTAGTAGTAAGTGAAGTCAACACTCAGGCGTGGTTTCTGGACTCAGGGGCGTCAGCCCATATGACCTTGCGCCGGGATTGGCTTACAAATGTTACGAGTCCCAGTAACAATGAATTCGTCATTGCAGACAAAAATCGATTGAAGGTAGAATGCATGGGCGACGTTGAAATCCGATTGTCGAATGGTGAGACTGCTACAGTCAAAGATGTTCTTTATGTTCCGGACATTTGCGCGAACCTTTTTTCCGTAAGCAGAATAGCAAAAGCAGGGAACAGTGTTAGGTTTTATGGAAGTCGAGCCGAAATTTTCAACAAAGAGAATCGTCGGATTGTCACTGCGTTCCTTGAGTCAGATGTCTACAGGTTGGATCTGCCAACACCGATGTGCGCAAATTTCTCAGTTCGTGCCAATCAGGATATGAATTTGTGGCATCGCCGGATGGGGCATCTCAGCTTCGATAATTTAAAAAAACTCAAGGACATGGCTAATGGTGTAAACTTTACCGTGGCAGATAAAAACATCTCGTGTGTCGTTTGTTGCAAAGGCAAACAAACAAGAATGCCGTTCAAGCACATTGGAACTCGTGCAACTGAGATTCTACAGGTAGTTCACTCCGATGTTTGTGGACCGATGAGTGTAAATTCTATTGGAGGCGCGCGTTATTTTTTGGTTTTGGTAGATGACTACAGCAGGAAAATTTTCGTATACCTGATGAAAGAAAAAAGCCAGGTTAAGGAAAAATTCGAGGAATTTATGCGACTGGTCGAGAACCAAACTCAATTAAAAATAAAGGTACTGCGCACCGACAACGGTACTGAATACTGCAATGCAGCATTGCTCTCATATTTAGTTAAAAACGGAATTCAACATCAAACAACCGCACCGTACACACCGGAGCAGAACGGTCTTGCCGAAAGAACCAACAGGACAATAGTAGAAAAGGCCCGCTGTTTGCTTTTCGATTCAAAATTGAAAACAGAATTTTGGGGTGAAGCTGTAACGACGGCAGCATACATAAGCAATCGCTCTCCAAGAAGGGGATTGAGAGATAAAACTCCTGAAGAAACATGGAGTCGGCAGAAACCAAATTTGGAATTCTTCAAATTTTTTGGTTGCCGTGCAATGGTGCACATACCAAAACAATTAAGAAAGAAATTTGACCCAAAATCCAGAGAATGTTTAATGATGGGATATTGTGAAAACTCGAAAGCTTACCGACTGGTGGACCCTAAGACAAAAAAGATGTACGTTAGCAGGGATGTAGTTTTCTTTGAAAATGAACGTGATGAGCCAAAAATTAAAAGTTCCGATGGAAATGATGAAACTGATTCTGTCAGTATATGCTTTGAGGATTCAATGGGGGATGAGTGTGAATCTCGTGAATCTCTTAACGTAAGCACATCAGAAGAGGAGCCAACTAATGTTTCACAGGAATCCGACACTCACCTTCAAGAAAGTTCCAGATCTAGCTTATCCGACTCATCTGAAGAAAGTTTTTTCTCGGAAAGTGAAACAACAATTCAACCTGAAGATGAAGACTATTTGCCGCCAGAAGGTTTGGAAGCTGAAGTCTTAGAAACACGAAGATCATCTCGCGTAACGAAGCCTATTCAGAGGCTTGATTTTGTGAGTATGGCAGCTGCAGTTTTGGAGTTGAATGATCCAGTCACAGTAAGTGAAGCTATGGCCAGAGCAGATGCCAACTTATGGCGTGCAGCGATGAATGAGAAGTTCGACGCTTTGAACCAAAACAAGACATGGACATTGGTGACGCTGCCACCGAACAGAAAACCAATTGACTGCAAGTGGGTGTTTCGCACAAAAAGGGATGCTACAGGTAACATTGTAAAATACAAAGCACGTTTAGTAGTCAAGGGCTGTGCGCAAAGAAAGGGCGTCGATTATGGCGAAACATATTCGCCAGTGGTGCGTTACAGTTCTGTTAGAGCACTTTTGGCTTTGGCAGTTCGCTTTGACCTGGACATCGACCAGATGGACGCGGTATCTGCGTTTCTGCAAGGGGAACTCAACGAGGAAATCTTCATGATTCCACCCGAAGGTATGAGTGCAGATACAACGAATAGGGTTTGCAAGCTACACAAATCGCTTTATGGTCTCAAACAATCGAGCAGGGTTTGGAACATAAAATTGGATTCAGCATTGGCAGCCTTTGGAATGCAGAAATCTTCAGCTGATCCCTGCGTTTATTATAAACTGGTAGGGAGTAAAAAGTTATTTATAGCAGTCTATGTGGACGATCTCCTGGTTATGTCAAACGATGTAACAATGAAAACGGACTTGAAGTCGAAGCTGATGGAAAGTTTCCAAATGAAGGACCTGGGAGAAGCGCGCTTTATACTGGGTATGCAAGTACTACGCAATCGAACCAATGGTACTATTTCCATTGACCAGGAGCAATACATTAGAGAAATTCTTCAGCGCTTTGGAATGATGGATTCCAATCCAGTTTCAACTCCAGTCGATATTAACCAGACTATTTCTAAGGAGATGTGTCCGAAAAATGATGAAGAAACTGCAGAAATGAAAAATGTGCCTTATCAGGAAGCCATCGGGTGCATAATGTTTGCCAGGTGACTCGCCCAGATTTATCATTTCCTGTTAGCTGTTTGAGCCGATATAATACAAATCCCGGTAAGTCACATTGGAATGCAATCAAAAGAATTTTTCGTTACTTAAAGGGTACCATCAATACGAAGCTGGTGTTCACCAGAAATGGTAACAAAAATTTACTGGGGTATTGCGATGCAGACTGGGCTTGTGATACAGACGAGAGACGGTCAACAACTGGATACGTTTTCAAGTTGCAGGGTGCTGCAATTTCCTGGAGCACCAAAAGACAACCCACTATTGCATTGTCCACCACAAAAACTGAGTACATGTCGATGTCATCAGCGACTCAAGAAGCCTTGTGGTTGCAGCGGTTCTTGGGTGAACTATTGGAAGATGATGCTTCAACGAAAATCTACTGCGACAACAAGAGTGCATTGGACTTGGCTATTCTCAATGCGTACAGAGCACGTACAAAACATATAGACGTACGTCATCACTTTGTCAGATAGCAGATCGACAAAAATAAAATAATTCCGGAATACATTGATACAGACAGGATGTTAGCAGATGCATTAACGAAAGCAGTTAAAAGAATTAAAAATGATTTTTGTTCCAAGGGTATGGGATTAGAAATGCAGGTTGCCAAGTAAGTTTTTTCATTATAATGGGGGTATTGTGAATATAACTTAAAATTACTTTTCGTGAATATTTATCGGATTTTGTTTAGCACCATATATGCCCACGATAAGGACATTTTTTTTTGTTTGTTTAAAAGAACGCTTTGCATTTGCAATTACCACACTTACGGGGGGATAAATAAAAACAAAAAATAAATTTGATGGCACAACAGCTTGTGAAGAACTAGGGCCTAGTGACTTACAACTCTCAACCATTCCTGCCTGCGTGTCTGCAGGAATGGAGGGGACCTACAGTTTATTGCCGAATCCGAACGACTAACGACCGGCATTTTTATGTGACAGGAGATACCCTTGGAGGATTTGGCAGTAGCCGTTTTTTCTTTTAAATAAATAGGTGGCGATGCTGGGGATCGAACCTTAGACCTCCGGCATGACAGGCCATCGCACTAACCATCACGCCACGGCTACTACACTAACAGGGGGATACGTACCGCTTTATTATAATTTAAACAGTTGGATGTTTAATTGTCCCCTTTCACACAGGGCAACTGAGTTGCCGGCAACAAATAGTTCATAGGCGAGAAGGGCAGGAAGAAAGAGGGGGAAATGAAATCTCCCCGGTCAACAAATTCAGGAAACTTTTTTGACGTTTCTCTTCACACTACGTTTGTGTGCGTTCAACCAAGGTAGTTTAAAAGGAAAATACAGCAAGTCTCCTCCAACTTTGTATCTGCGTGTGAAAGGTACAGGAGACTGTTAAGGAGATTTAAAGAAAACGTCAAAAAAATCACCAGCAACTAGTATCTTCGTGTGAAAGGGGACATTGACTAGTAGATATTGTCCAGTAAAAATAACGGAATTTATCCGTTCCCTTTTTCTTCGATTATTGGCCTTTTTCTTTTTAAGACGGTAGGCTCTTTAGATTTGTTTTTGGATAAACCAAAATGAGATACGCTTAACTAATTTAACTATCACTTTTTATTTATATTTAGATTAAAAATCAAAGTAAGAAGTTCGTCACTTTCAACAGAATAGGTAGTTTTTTTTTTGTTTGAACACTAGCGAATTTGAGTGATGCTTCTGCTTTGCGAATTCATATCCAACTGTGCCGGTTTGAGTTTAGGTTTTACCTATGACAGTTCAATAGTTCGATCTCTCGCTTCAACTCATCATAATTATGCGGCTTAACCGTAAGCTCTGGTTTTCTCTATGCCCTTGACCCTGAATTCGTATGTACCTAAGAATGAGTTTTGATGTTATTTTTGCGGTAAATACTTTCAAGAGAGAAAACGGTCATCCTCTTTGGTAGAAATTTTCGTTATATGACAAAGCAAAGATAGTGATGGGCGTTGGTGTTAGAGACAGTGTTGATACAGGAATATCACAAATAGCACATTACAACCTTTAACCCCTAATCATTTTCTTATAGAAACAAGAACTTTTGGTGACAAGAAAGCAATGGCGAAAAGTGCAGCACATACCATATCGATTCTGGAAGAAGTGGCTCGCAGAATATTTTCTCGATTTATGTCGGCGGACGAAATAGTTTCAACCGATTACTCCTCTTAAAGTCGACTATCTTGTCTTCGTGTGTGATAGCTCTATTCATCGTTCCAAGTGGCCCATGGGGCGAGTTTCGAAGGTCTTACCAGGCAAGGATGGGCAAGTGAGAACAGCCGAAGTGATAACGAGTTCTGGAACTTTCAAACGACCGGCTTTTATGCTAGCGAAGCTCGATGTTGGTAAATCTGACTCGTCGTAGATCCACGGAGGTGGGAATGTTGCGGTGGCCGGCAGCGTATTTATTTATTTATTATGTTTTAGGTTTTATAATTCATTCCTCGTTTTATATCCAGTTGTTGCAATATTTTTAACCGAATTTAAAAGACGATTAGGATGACGATAACTATAAAAACCACGACTTAGGATTATACGAATCCAATTACAATTATATAAAGACTAAACGAATTAATTATTTATTATCAAATTGTGCGACCGGCACATGCGAAAGACAAGATCGAATTGACGAACTGTCAAACGATCAACGAAGGATGGTGAAGAGATAGAGAACAATAAAAAAAAATATTGCAACAACGCACTGCAACAACGATGCAGCCAACCGGCTAGTCAGCTGGGGGTGGGTTCGTCGAATTTAAATAAACACAAGAAGCGTACGATTGATATCGAATTAATAAAAATGGTTATGATAAAAAGGTGATAAATACTAAATCGAATTTAGGTAAGCACAGGGGCGTACTTACGCTGAAGGGTGGGCGCCAGGAAACAGTTTAGGGTCGTTTGCCTTAACCGGGATGCTGAAAATTCTTCTTCAAAAATATGAAGGAAACACAAATTTAAATTCCCAATGGGAAGTTAAGGAAGTTTTATTTAAAAATATCTGGGAAACCGTGGCTTACGCCTGGATTAAAACCCAGAATTTTTTCAATAAAAAAATGTATAAATGTAAATTTAAATTGGATGAAACCAATTTAAAACAAAGGAAAAAAATATTAAATTTAAAAAAAAAATGAAACAAAGAAAATTATAAAATCAAGACCGCAAGAATGGACCGCTATCACTCGGTCCCGAAACAAAACGGATAAAGAAAACTAATTTAAAAAATGGGGTCGCGCGTCTCACAATTTTGAGATTTTTAAAACCGAATCAAAGGTCAACCGAATTTCTATTTTACAACATTTTTTTCTGCAAACGAATAAAATCTAAAAGAACACTCTACTTATCTTTTTCACAATCTGTAATTCCTTCCCCTTTCTCCTTCTTTCCTCAACGATTCCGCTCGCCCCTTTCTGGCGAATATCAATACTTTTCCAAATAACTCCTTCTTCGAAAAACCTTCAGAACCTTCACCAAATTATTTTCTTTTCCAATTTATCTCCTCACAAAACTTTATTTTCAACTTTCTATTTTTCCTTCTTTTCCTTTTCCAAAAAT
Source organism: Epistrophella euchroma (assembly GCA_947049315.1). Classification (NCBI taxonomy): domain Eukaryota; kingdom Metazoa; phylum Arthropoda; class Insecta; order Diptera; family Syrphidae; genus Epistrophella; species Epistrophella euchroma. Next base: position 70,815,433 of record OX346245.1, read on the forward strand.
TACCAAGAAACCTCTTACGGCTATGCAAGTCAACCAAGAAGTTGTTCGTCAAGCTTAGCCTTTGTCCTCTATTGGCCTCCTCTTTCACTCACACATACACACTCTCAATCACAAGCTTTCGTGGAACTCGGCTACGGTATCACTCCGAGGTTGAGTTCCAACGAAACTCTCTCTCACCCACACAATCACTGAATTCCCCAAGTTGTTGGTGCCGTCCCAAAACTTGACGAATCCAAGGCCGTATCTAGACATATTCACAATAATAATTATTTTTGAGAAAAACAAAAAAGAAACCATAAAAAGTTGAAAATACTATTCTGAGCATTCTCTCAGCTACTTAACTAAATTTAACTTTTCTGAAAATTATTCGAAGAGGAGCAAACATAAGTTATCAATCTTTTTACAATTTTTAGGAACCGAAGGAGGAAGGCAAATATTCAAATCAAACTAGCTAACGCGCAATCTACCATTCGGTGGGCCTTTGTGCAGATTTGGGGGATTGAAGGGATAGCGTTTAGCGTTCCATTCTTTTACGTCGGCTTATGTTATTTAAGTTAAATTATAAGTTAAGAATTTTAGGGCGGGCTCGAAGCCATGTTTAAAAGAAAGTTAAATTAATTTAATTATATTTATGTTGTGTTGTTCAGATATCCACTTTAAGCGTAAGTGTATGTTTCGTTCTGTTGTTGTCTCCGATTGTTGTTACAGAGTATTATGACTCTGAGCTTCCTCGCTCTCTATATAGATGGCGTGCGAGTCTCCAGCCCATCCACTGGCTCAACACGATCGAATCCAGTGGGTACCTACTTTGTCATCCTCTCCGAGCCACTCTCAAGCTCAATGAGGACAACGGACTCAAAATGTGGGTCGAAAAATGGGAATGGTTGGGATGGAGGGGAAAACAGATAACGAGAGTAAGACTATGACCAAACAACATAGTCAGAAGAAGGTTTTAAGAACCAATCTAAAGAATGGTTTTTGTTGCGGTAAATCTTACCGTAACAAATTCCACCCTTACCTACCGAGGAGTAGAACCTGGCTTTCAGAAATGAAAGCGAAGTAACAAGGGATAAGAAAAAGGTCTAACAGCACGAAAATGGAAAACATACACTACCATACAATACAACTAAGAATAGAAACTCAATCACTCCAGGTGAGAGTAAAGCACATCACAGAGCTTGAAAACTCTCAGTACCTCTTTGCGCAGCTCATCCGCTACACGACTAATTTTCGGGTCCTTCAGGGTCGTTGCAGTAAGGCTTTAAATCCTTAACATTCCAGGTACCTCGCTCTGTACCTTTCTTGTCTACAAGGACGTAAGTCCATGGCGATACGCGTTTCTTAATTAGAAACGGGCCTACAAACTTAGGCGCTAATTTCGCCGAATAATAATTCGCTGCCTCTGAGAGGGTGAAGTTACGTCGCCAAACCAATTCGTTCGGGAGGAATTGGACATCTCTCCTACGAAGGTTATATGTTTTCGCTGCCTTCTTGGTTGCCGACTCTAACTTTTTCCCTATCTCTTCCCTAAGCTTCGTAAACTGTTCCCTAGTATCGTCCGTATTATCGCCCCTACCGTTCGGAATAGTGGTTAAGGATTCGCCTCCAAAAGTCACCATTCCTCGACCAAAATTTGCGTAATACGGCGACACACCTAACACCTCATGCTGGGCCGTGCGTATGCTACACGCAACTTTCGCCAACTGCGAATCCCAAGCCCTATGGTTTTCTGAAATATAAGCCCTAAGTGTTGTTTTTATAATTTGGTTTATCCGCTCTGCCGGATTGGCCTGCGGATGATAATGCGCTGTAAACTTTATTGTCGAACCGTAACTTTCGCATAAGGACTTCAATTCCTTGCTTTTAAATTGGGGACCGTTATCACAAACTACGAATTTGGAGACGCCGAATAATAAGAAGACAGTCTTCCAACTCCTTACAAACAGATTTGGCCGTTGCAGACCGCAAAGGGAACAACAAGGGAAATTTCGTGAAATAATCAACGACAGTTAAAATATAGATAAAGCCCCTACTCGATTTGGGAAGTGGACCAATCAAGTCCACACAAATCATCTCCCAAGGATTGGTAACCCCTTTCCTCTCCGTCATCAACCCAGCCGGTTTTTCATTAATAGGTTTCACGCTTTGACATACTTTGCAGTTTTTGACATATCTAGTGATATCTGACCTCATTTTTGGCCAGTAATATCTTTCTCCTATCCTAGCAAAAGTTTTCTTTACCCCCATATGCCCTGCTAACGGATGGTCATGATTTTTCTCTAAAATCTTTTTCCTATCATTCTTTGGAATTACTAACTTCCACTCACTATTAGTATTATGCACTACTATATGGTTTGCTTTCACAAACTTAAACAATTTTCCCTGATCCACTCGCCAAGCTGGAAAAGACAACGGTTTCTTTTCCACTTCCCCTATCATTTTCCCTATCCACGGATCGTTTGTGGGCTCTGAAATCTCGGATAGAACCGGTACGCTCCTCGAAAGCATATCTGGCACCACATGATCCTTTCCTTTGCGGTGAACAATGTCGAACTCGAACTGCTGCATACGTACAGCCCATCGAGCCAGCCTACCCGCTGGGTCCTTCAACTTGCTCAACCATATCAAGGAGTGGTGATCGGTAATCACCTTAAATCTCACCCCCTCCAGATATGGCCGCAATTTCTCTATTGCCCACAGAACAGCTAAGCACTCTTTTTCTGTGGTCGAATAGTTCCTTTCGTTCCTATTGAGTGATCTGCTCAAATAGCAAACCACCTTCTCTCCCTCATCAAAGTCCTGTGTCAAGACAGCCCCAATCCCGAAATCAGAAGCATCTGTCTGGACGACAAATGGCCTCGAAAAATCCGGACACGTCAGGATGGGTGCGGCAACAAGACACTCTTTAGCTTTCCTAAAGCTTTCCTCACATTCCCTACTCCACTCAAATTTCTTATTTTTCTTTAAAAGGTCGGCTTCACCAAACTCGCAAAATTTGGGATAAATCTCCTATACCAGGATACCGTTCCGATAAAACTCCTAACCTGCTTAACATTTTTCGGAGATGGAATCCCTAACATACTTTCTACCTTTTCTGGGTCCATGTGTAAACCGTTTCTGTCTACGACATAGCCCAGAAATTTTAAAGATGGCCTAACAAAATTACATTTTTCCCTGCCTACTTTTAAACCTGCGTTAATTAATCTCCTAAAAACTTCATTCAAAACTTCTATATGCTTCTCAAAAGTATCTGTAACGATGATGATATCATCGAGATATACGAAGGCATATGGTTCTAACTCAGGCCCTAAAACAGTATTTAATAAAGATGGCCGTAATATACGGAAGGGGGTATGCATCCCTAGCCGTAACCTCATTTAACTTCCTATAATCTACACAAAACCTATACGTGCCATCTTTTTTCTTAATCATGACAATGGGAGAAGCCCACGGACTGTCAGATTTTTCTACTACCCCATCTTTAAGCATTTCTTCTAATTCCTTATCTATGAAAGACTGAACCACAGGAGACTCCGGATAATACCGTTGCTTGATTGGTTCAGCTTCTGTCCTAATTTTGTGCTCCACCATCTGTGTGCACCCTAGCCCTTCTGGCATTTCACTAAAAACTTTTTCTAAGCACCTATCTAACTCTTTCTTCTGTGTCTCGTTTAATTCTGTTAAATGATCCGCCACGGACATCGAAGCCAACGAACTTTGGTTCGAAAATGTCCATTCCCCTGATTTTAAATCCGGGACCACACCCGATAGAGCCCAAAAGTCTGCTCCTAAAATCAGTTTGTGGGGAAGGCGTGGAATTACAAGACATTCCATGAGAACTACTTTCTCCTTGACCCTAATTGGGAGTGAAGCAACTCCTTCCACTCCGATACCTGCACCATCCGCTAAAATAACTCTACCTAAATTTGATTTTTCTAAATGTATTCCTAAATCCTTTAAAATTTCCCATCCGTCCCTACCTATAATTGTGCGTGAAGCACCTGAATCCAAAAGTCCTAACATTTTAATTCCATAAATTTCAACGCCAAGATGTGGTCGTTGATCCCTACCGTTTTGCTCAAGCGTGAAACCCAAATGAATACTATATGCCGACTGGTTACCAGTAGGCAACCTAACAGATTTTAACGGAACTCTCGTCCTACTGACCCGAAAGTTCGTCTTCCGTTTCCCGAACATTGTTGGCAGTTACGTCTATTAACTCCAACCCTACCACAACCATAACAACGCCTAACAGCGGAACACCTATTTGCAAAATGGCCTTCTCCATTGCAATTATAACACCTAATAACTGGCCCTGCACTATTATTTGAAAATGGGTTCGAATTTTGTCCCTGTCGCACAATTTGATTGTTTCCACTACCAACCGAAACTGTGGGAGTTTGTCCCTGTCGAACAATTTGGTTGTTCTCCGTAACAACCGAAACTGTTGGAAGATCTACACCTACGTATGCTAGATCCGGCTCTAGCAAAGTCCTACTCCTAATATTTGGAGGGGGAACGTACGATTCGACGTTCGACCTCACTGCCTCTAAATCTCGACCTAACTCTACTAAATCCGAAATGCAATTAGGTCTAGCCAACCCAAGTTGCGTCTGGTAGAAAGGTGTCAAGTTCCGCTGAATCATTGACAACTTCCTCCGTTCGGATATTTGTTCAGAAAGCCTGCCGAACAAATTTTGCATCGTAGCCACATAGACGCCGATAGACTCGTCTCGTCCTTGTGTTCGATGCCTAATCTCCTCTAATAATGAATCGTCGTAATTCGGTGGCAAGAACTCCAGTTTTAATTCTCTGACCAGTTCTGGCCACGAATTGATAGAAAGCCTAACTGCCCTAAAACATATCAAAGCTTTTCCTACAAATAATTCTACCGCGGACCTAAAAAGTTGCGCTTCCGATACACCTCGGGATTGACGCATTTCCTCAACTCTTTCTACAAAAGCGTTCACGGAGGCACCACAGCGCTCACCATTGAACTTCACGTCCCATTTATAAACCTGTTCACACTGATTAACAGTAACCCTCTCTACAATTTGGTTTTCAGATCCAACACTATCCCTAATGCCACCAGTTCTACTATGTGCCACTCCTAAGCCCGTTGATGTACCGGCAGAAGTACTCATCGACCTGTTTTGAGGTTCAGCTGAACGCTGCTTTTCAACCTCCAAATTTCTATTTTCCTCCTTTTGTTTTGCCTCATATTCGTGATTTTCAATATCATCTTCTTCTTCGTCATCACTAACCTCTAAAGCGGCCATTGCCATTACTAATTTATTTTTAAGAGCCTGCTTGCTCTTTTCATCCTTTTCATTTTCTGGGATAGACCTATCTAACCTACGCAATCCCCATTCTACTTTAGTCAAAATCTTCAAATACTCCTTTGAAGTTTCTGACTTTGGAGGATTTTCTAAAAGTTTCCCTAACTCCCCTAACTTTTTCTCAACCGCTATTTGATCCTGTTCAAAGCTGAACGGATAAGCGGGAGCTACAAAAGAATCCCTACGCTCTAACTTGGTGGCAACCCTAAGCGACTTTCGCATTTCCTCAACTGTCCCTACTGGTAAACCTCGCCACTCCATTTCATAAGCAAGTTCGTCTTGCGAGAGTCTGTTTACCTCCATTGTAAAAAAAAAAAACAATTTAAAAAAAGAGCAAATTCTTTAAAAATCTAATAAAGTGCTTAAATTGGACTAAAAGCCTGTTCAAAAGTTCTTAAAATGATTTAAGAACGAAGAAAAATGTTAGAAAGTAACAAAAAGAATTTAAAACCTAAAATTAAAATTTTTATATATTTTTTTTTGCACTCTGGCAACCCTAGCCAAATTCTAAAAATTTCACTAAAAAAGAATAACTTGCCTCAAGTTGACAAAACAATTAATCAAAAAAAAAAAAAAAACAATAATAAAAAACTATAAAATTATTTTTAATGTCAAAGTGGGAACACTGATTTTCTGTTGTTTACAACAAAATTCTAATTTAATTTCCCTGACCAAAAAAACTATTTCCAACCAGAAAGAGACCGCACTATTTTCTTTTAGTAAATAAACTGGTATATAACAAGTAAATAGAAATTTTATAACCTCAATTGAATTAAAAAAAAAACACTGATATTGAGTCGAAAAATTAAACGAATTGAATAAAAAAATAGATATCATAAAAGAAATAAATAAAAACACCTTACTCTTACGTAAAATTGAATTTATACACTTCCTCACTTCCACTTTTCAGGTCTCAATAAAAGTACTGGAGCGTCACTGAATCTGTTTCCAATTCACTTTCAATAAACCTAGGAATAAAAACAATGAATAAAAGAACCAAACAAATTGATAAAAAAAGAACAATTAATTTCACCAACAAAATACACAAAAACAAACACTTGTTTATCCCAAATATATATATGTGGACTTTTTTTTTGCAGCACTCAATTTCAGAAAGAAAAACACGTCTGGGCGCCAATTTGTTGCAATATTTTTAACCGAATTTAAAAGACGATTAGGATGACGATAACTATAAAAACCACGACTTAGGATTATACGAATCCAATTACAATTATATAAAGACTAAACGAATTAATTATTTATTATCAAATTGTGCGACCGGCACACGCGAAAGACAAGATCGAATTGACGAACTGTCAAACGATCAACGAAGGATGGTGAAGAGATAGAGAACAATAAAAAAAAATATTGCAACAACGCACTGCAACAACGATGCAGCCAACCGGCTAGTCAGCTGGGGGTGGGTTCGTCGAATTTAAATCAACACAAGAAGCGTACGATTGATATCGAATTAATAAAAATGGTTATGATAAAAAGGTGATAAATACTAAATCGAATTTAGGTAAGCACAGGGGCGTACTTACGTTGAAGGGTGGGCGCCAGGAAACTGTTTAGGGTCGTTTGCCTTAACCGGGATGCTGAAAATTCTTCTTCAAAAATATGAAGGAAACACAAATTTAAATTCCCAATGGGAAGTTAAGGAAGTTTTATTTAAAAATATCTGGGAAACCGTGGCTTACGCCTGGATTAAAACCCAGAATTTTTTCAATAAAAAAATGTATAAATGTAAATTTAAATTGGATGAAACCAATTTAAAACAAAGGAAAAAAATATTAAATTTAAAAAAAAAATGAAACAAAGAAAATTATAAAATCAAGACCGCAAGAATGGACCGCTATCACTCGGTCCCGAAACAAAACGGATAAAGAAAACTAATTTAAAAAATGGGGTCGCGCGTCTCACAATTTTGAGATTTTTAAAACCAAATCAAAGGTCAACCGAATTTCTATTTTACAACATTTTTTTCTGCAAACGAATAAAATCTAAAAGAACACTCTACTTATCTTTTTCACAATCTGTAATTCCTTCCCCTTTCTCCTTCTTTCCTCAACGATTCCGCTCGCCCCTTTCTGGCGAATATCAATACTTTTCCAAATAACTCCTTCTTCGAAAAACCTTCAGAACCTTCACCAAATTATTTTCTTTTCCAATTTATCTCCTCACAAAACTTTATTTTCAACTTTCTATTTTTCCTTCTTTTCCTTTTCCAAAAATTACCAAGAAACCTCTTACGGCTATGCAAGTCAACCAAGAAGTTGTTCGTCAAGCTTAGCCTTTGTCCTCTATTGGCCTCCTCTTTCACTCACACATACACACTCTCAATCACAAGCTTTCGTGGAACTCGGCTACGGTATCACTCCGAGGTTGAGTTCCAACGAAACTCTCTCTCACCCACACAATCACTGAATTCCCCAAGTTGTTGGTGCCGTCCCAAAACTTGACGAATCCAAGGCCGTATCTAGACATATTCACAATAATAATTATTTTTGAGAAAAACAAAAAAAGAAACCATAAAAAGTTGAAAATACTATTCTGAGCATTCTCTCAGCTACTTAACTAAATTTAACTTTTCTGAAAATTATTCGAAGAGGAGCAAACATAAGTTATCAATCTTTTTACAATTTTTAGGAACCGAAGGAGGAAGGCAAATATTCAAATCAAACTAGCTAACGCGCAATCTACCATTCGGTGGGCCTTTGTGCAGATTTGGGGGATTGAAGGGATAGCGTTTAGCGTTCCATTCTTTTACGTCGGCTTATGTTATTTAAGTTAAATTATAAGTTAAGAATTTTAGGGCGGGCTCGAAGCCATGTTTAAAAGAAAGTTAAATTAATTTAATTATATTTATGTTGTGTTGTTCAGATATCCACTTTAAGCGTAAGTGTATGTTTCGTTCTGTTGTTGTCTCCGATTGTTGTTACAGAGTATTATGACTCTGAGCTTCCTCGCTCTCTATATAGATGGCGTGCGAGTCTCCAGCCCATCCACTGGCTCAACACGATCGAATCCAGTGGGTACCTACTTTGTCATCCTCTCCGAGCCACTCTCAAGCTCAATGAGGACAACGGACTCAAAATGTGGGTCGAAAAATGGGAAAGGTTGGGATGGAGGGGAAAACAGATAACGAGAGTAAGACTATGACCAAACAACATAGTCAGAAGAAGGTTTTAAGAACCAATCTTAAGAATGGTTTTTGTTGCGGTAAATCTTACCGTAACACAGTTAAGGCGAGAGGACGCACAAAAGCGTAAGTTCTTCATAACTTGTTAATTAATATGTCTACATTATGTATCTTATTTTACAATTTTATCAGGAAATAAAACGAATGTCTGTGTACAAGCCTAGAGTGTTTTTATTTATTCCTCATCGCCCTAAGGTTTTACAACACCTGCCATGTTTGAAATGCTGTAACATTTTAACGGTTAAGAACAAAGTTTCACAACTATTCGTATAGAAGATTATTTCAGCTAAGTATAAGTTTGTAAAAAAAAAATATCTCCTTTAACCCAAAAAAAAAATCTCATTGTTATTAACACGGGCCCCTAGTAACTGACTTTTTGAACTGTTGTAACTTTTTAACGGGTAATACTATGAAAAAATTGAAAAGCCATTTTTGCTGAAAATTACATCAGCTACACCAATCATCATCAGCTCACCAACGCCAATGCTAAATTTGAGCCTCTAACTAATTTATTCTTTCTTTGGCATTTTTGCGTCTATTCTTACTGGACTATCTTGTATGTTGCAAAGATTGATCTGCCGAATCTATAAAGGGATCCCATCTAGGACTTTGGCATTACTTACTTTTTTTTAAGCACTGTATGCACACGGTTCTGCAATGATTATACGGAGTGTTTTGCATACGATGCAAAAAAAGGCTAGTGCGTGTAGGTTGGGTCGAGGTAAGACAAATCGTATGGAAGTTAGGTCTATTGCCTCACCAGTGTAACTTTTCTAAAAAAAATCGACTTGAAATGGAAAAAAAATTATTATATTTAAATTATTTTAGCGAATAGTTTTTGCAATTTAAGTTACAAATAATACTTTATTTTCTGAAAATGTAAATATTGTTTAATTTTTTTTTTTTTTTTTTAAGCAGAAACTACGAATGCGGAAACAAATGTGAAATAAAATCACTTTGAATTTGCACAAACAAAAAAAAAAAAAAACATTAGCCGCGGATGAAAAGTTAATTATTAATTTATCATTACCTCTTTTTTATATATTTTTTTTCTTAATCTTTACAATTTTTAGTTTTTTTTTCATACAAAAATAAAGCAATGCATATTATGATTCCTTAATTTTCAATGTTAAAATATGTTTTATAGATCTAAAAAAATACTTATCATATGTTTTAAGAGTATGTAAGTTATTAATAAAACGTTGAGAGCTATAATTTTATTTATTATTTTAAATAATTCGATTTAGTTTTTATCTCGTTTTTTTTGCAAGTTGTTTTAAAGGTCCTTATTTTCTTTTATATAATTTTCTGCAATATTTTCGTGCTTATTTAGTTAATTTGAAAAATGTTAAATATGAGAATAATTTGAAATATTGTTCGATTTAATACATAACTATGATCCAAATGGAGGGCTTTATATAATAGTATACATAAAGTAAGAGAAGGTAATTCTATTATCACACATTTTGCATATTTTAGGCAAGAAACTTTTTCACATTAGTTTTTAGTTGTTTTCTTTTGTTACACATATTATTTGTTCAACTTCATTTATTTAAAATTGTAATAAGTATACGGTCTAATAAATATTAAGGTTTTAAGTTTAATACGTCAAGTAATTCAGTTAAAAAATAATTAAAAAAAAAAAAACGATTAGTAAATTCGAAGTGTAATAGTAATACTAAGTTTTCATAAGCATAGTGGTTGTCATGACATTCAGCTTAGGCCAAAAGAATTATGTACAAATTCTCTTAATTGATTACATTCCACTATGTAAGTATGTATATATTACTGAATGTCAGTAAGACGTTTACTTCTACCAAAGTTTAACTAAGGTCAATATTAAGTACATGATTTCTTGTTTTTTATGATTGCAGAAATCATCAATCGTCAGTGAATATTTATAAAAATTATTTAATTATTTGATTCTCTTAACAACTGAGTATTTTTATTCGTTTGCTTTGTTAAAATTTAACTTTTAAATATACTAAATAAATACTAAAATACACAAAGTAATTTGATCCATTTTTTTTTGCTTTATAAAATAATATCATGTTAATTGCCAAATTTGATTTAATTGCTTATTGTTTTAATATAAATTAATGCTGCTTCTCCTAAAAGTTAAATTTGTTCGGTTTTTTTTTAAGCGCTCTTAGTTTGAACGGCTGAAGTTGGTATTATATTTGAGTTTAGCTTGTGAATCGTTTGATACCAAATTTAAAGGTGAGTTGCAACCTTCATTTTCATGACTGCTATTATCGCTTTCAGTTTCTTCTTTTCGACATGTATTGCGTTGTTTCTTAATGTCAACTTGTACTTTACTGTCGAGTTGAGTATTTAGACGTGAGCACAGGTACTGTGAGTAATGCTGAAGTAATTGTATAAAATATATTGCAATGATACAAATCAATTAAGAAGAAATGTTAGTTACCTGTGAAGGAAAAGCTGCATTGCTGGGATTACTGGAACCCAAGGTCATAAAATAGCTGCTATTTTTTAAAACTTGGAGATCATCTTTCGGTTCGCCTTCTTGATGATTACCAATATCTGATGAGCTTACTGCAACACTTTTATTCTCTGCAATTTTGAGTAAAGGGTTTATTTCAAATTTGTTATAAATATATAAATTTGTTATAAATAGATAATTATTATTGATCTCTCTCTCTCCTGTAGCCTTACTTATGCTATCTATGTATTTAAGACTTTTGCTTAGTTGGAAGCATATTTATTATTTGATTAATTAATTGAACACGTAAAAACCGTAACACTTTTAACATAAGCGACGATCACACACACCTTATTGTTTTCACAAAAATTGTTTTTTAATTGTTCTTAACAAAAAATTGACCGAATTGACATGACACTTATGCACAACAATCAATCTCTTCTCACTAATTTAATGCCATAAAAGGAATCCAAAAAAACAAAAACAATGACTTCACTAATTGGATTAGTCGTGATGCTGATGATGGGCTGTAAACAGTCCGAAATGCATTCAGGTACGTGTTTTTAATCGTTCAATTTAAAGTTTGTGCGTTTTGATTGTCGTGTCAATTCGTTCAATTTTTTGTTAAGAACAATTAAAAACAATTTTTGTGAAAATAATAAGGTGTGTGTGCTCGTCGCATATGTTAAAAACATATTTATTATATTTAGTAATTTTCTTAAATTTGGAGTATACGAAGGTTTGAATCAAAGATACAATGCACATAGTCTTTCATATATAGTCCGACTAGTTTTGCTTGCGTTAGGGTTGCAATCGGATAGGTAATCTGAATATCACAGTATCAGCGCCTTCGACAGTGAACCAAATAAAAAGCAAAGTATTTTCGTTTAAATCTAAAGGTCTCCCTACCTATTAGTATTTCAACTATTTGTAAACTGTTTAAATATAAATTTTAATTGAAGTTTTGACGAAACAACATCAACTTGAGTGAGTTTTATTGGCTGGAGCGACTCTTTAAAAATTGAGAGAGTTCGTCATCGATCCGATGACCGCTAGGTCAGTTAAAAAAGGGTCCAAGGGTAAAAAAAATGAGTTTTGTGCAAATATCTCAAAAACGGTTTGTGCTGGAGAAAAATTTTATTTCCCAATCTTGTAGCTAAGGCGATTTCCCACAAAAATGGGATTGCAGCTTTTTTGTAGCACTAACCGTTAAAAAGTTATAGCAAATGAAATGTTAAAAAATCTCTTAAAAGAGGCCAAGTCATAAAAATTTAAGTTTTTGGCAAATATCTCAAAAACGGTTTGTCATAGAAAAGTATTATTCCCCAATCATAATAGCTCATGTAATTTCCAACAAAGATGGCCTTGCACTTTTTTGTAGCATTAACCGTTAAAAAACTATAGAAAATGGAAGTCAAAAAATCTCTAAAATAAAGTGGCAGTCATGAAGATGAGAGTTCTTGGCAAATATCTTAAAAATGGTTTGTGTTAGAGAAAAATTTTACCCCCCAATCTTATTACGCATATAATTTTCAACAAAAATGGCTTTTCACTTTTTTATAGCATTATTCCTTAAAAAATTACAGCAAATCGAAGTCAAAAAATCTCTAAGAAAATGCAGCAAAAAGTCATGAGAGTTTTTGGAAAATATCTCAAAAACAGTTTGCTATAATTTTTGAACGAATAATGCTACGAAAAAAGTGAAAGGCTACCTTTGTTGAAATTACATGAACTATAAGATTGGGGAATAATATTTTTCTATGACAAACCTGTAACTTTTTAACGGTTGATGCTACGAAAAAACTGCAAAACCTACCTTTGTTGAAAATTACATAAGCTATAAGATCGGGGAATTACATTTTTCTCTAAGACAAACTTTTTTGAGATATTTGCAAAAAACTCCCATTTTCATGACCTTTGACCCCTTTTAAGAGATTTTTTGACTTTTCGTTTGCTACAACTTTTTAACGGCTAGTGTTAGGAAAAAACCGCAAAGACCATTTTTGTGGGAAATCGCCTCAGCTGGGAAATAAAATTTTTCTCAAGCACAAACCGTTTTTGAGATATTTGCAAAAAACTCATTTTTATACCCTTCCCGCGGTTCTCACCTTGCAGTGGTGGGGAGGCTTGCGTTTGCAGCATCGACTGACCATCTGATGATCTTCAGCTGGTCGGCGGATGCTGTAAGCCAATTAAGAAGAACCAAAAAGCTATAACAATCATGGAAAAGTAAAAAGAAAATAATATTAAATCACTAGTAGGGATATCTACTAGTAAGTCGGTAGAAGTCACGGCTACCGGCGACGGCTTTGCTTCCGCTTCCCTGGAAGAGAAATCGCCAGTGACAAAACTTTCCCACGATGACAGACAACATACTTCAGAACGAAACACGACATTGGGTGATATGAATAAAACGGAGTAGGTACTCAGAGAAGGTGCTCCATGAGAATCAGAGGAGGTGCTCAATAAAGAAGCACCTGCTCCCGTTTCGTATGAATAAAATTTTACAATAACTAGTGAGAACCTCCTCCTTCATGAAGAGTAGGAGCTCTCATACATCAAACCGATTTCCTGCCTGAAATGTATTATTTTATTATTTTTATTTTCGTTTCCATAGTTTCTATACTCTTTTGTCATTTTCTCTCGAAATATTTTTTTTTTAAGTTTCATATTAGTTGACAAAATATATCAAAAATGCTTCAAATAATAATAAATTAAAACTAATATAGTAGAGCAACAGAAATTTTGGGAGTTGGTGCATATACAAAATATAAGTGTCAGGGTTTTTGGGCATCATTATAGTAGAAAACAAATATCTGGCGTTGTTGCATTAAAAAATCATTTCTTTCTGAAAGCCCAGATAAAAGTAGATATCATTTAAAAAAAAAACTATGTATGTATGTATATTTAATAAAAGAGCTGAATATCCATAGACATGAATATGGGGGTATAAGACCTTTTGGGTGGGCCTTCTGTATGCAAGACGCACTATAAAAATTAATTTTTAAGTGCTTCTTGCATACAGAAGGCCCCACCTAAGAGATCTTGGACCCTTTTATTAATTTCTATGGTATTCAGCTCTTTAAATAAATACAATTTTTTAAGTCCTCTATCATTTATCTGGGGCTTTCAGAAAAAAATGCATTTTTAATGCAGCATCATCTGAAAACGCCACAACAATGGCTTGTAAGACTTGCATATTTACAAATAAAAAGTAAAGCAACTGAGCTTGCTCGCAAATGAGAAGCAGGTGCTCCTCTCGAAAGAGAAGGTGCTTCGGTTTATTCATATCTAACAATTGAGTAGGTACTTACCTTTGAGAAGGTGCTCATCAAACATGTAGATGCTCAATCGTTGAGCACCTCCTCAAGTATTTTATTCATACCAAATGGAGCACGTGCTCGAAAAAGTTGAGTTTTGAGCAGGTGCTCTTTTTTATTCATATCACCCATTAAACCATGACAGGGGAAGAGGAAAACCGCCTTCTTCTTGACCCTTTGCCAAACTCGGGGTAGGGGGAGGGGCAAGCGCCGGATCGGTTGACATTGATATCGAGGATGTCAGTGACTGCTGCTCCGTCGCCAGCTCCAATCTCTCTCGACTGTCGACCACTTCCAGAAGGAGCAAAGTCTCCAACTGCAAGAAGACAGTCAAACGACTTGGTACCAAAGACTGGAACGAACTTTCGACACAGGAACGGACAAGACTGCTTAGCGCACGAGCCTTTCTTCAGATGGAGTCAAGAACAAAGAATGGGCCTACTGCCTATACATTGGCAAGGACTGCATCTGTGGAACTCTCGGATGTGAGTAAGCCGATGAGATCACCCCCTTTATCCTCTTGTAAAATCCAGCATTTGGGAGGGGTGTGTGTGCCGGCTGCTTCAGCAACAACACATACGCACACAACGAAGGACTTACGTACTGACGCAAAACAGGAACCAACCTCTACTTCACTCTACTCGTCCACTAAGCACTGCATAGGGCCACCTGCCTCTGCGGGTCTGGTGGACGGAGGGGTGAAGCCGGACCGGACCATGCATGAAGCCATCTGCTTCTACGGGCCCGGGGAATGAAGGGGCGGCCTCTGTGATGGATGGAATCGATACGTGTGGGGGGGGGGCATGATGGGCCACAGCCCTACAAGCAATCCACGCACGTCTAGGTTCCCAGCACCAAGCAGCTGTATTGGAGACTCGACCATGGACAGCGCCGAAACAGTGAAAACCCTAGCAGTGCAGCGCAAGGCGAAGGGTTCACTGAACGCACAACAAATTCGGCGCCGACAGATACGCAACGCTGAAAGGTTTGTCCGGCGATTTGCTAGCAGGGACCCAGAGTCCCTAACGGCCAAAGAAAAGCTAGCACTGGAGAAATCCAATCAGCGTTTACAAAAAGTGCCAAGAACTGACTTACACGACAAGACAGAGCCGAGCCCAAAGAGTACGCAAAGGGGTTCTGGGAAGGAGAAGGCTGACCATCTGCCCTACTCTGCCTCAGCCTCCACGGCAGAAAAGTCCAAAAGGTCAAGGCAAGGGAGTAGCTCTTCGGCGACACCGTCACCGAAGAATGCAAATAAGAAGGCCAGATCCTCCCAAGTGACTGAAGAGGGGAACCAACAATTTGCCATTGCGGATTTTGGTAACCCTCAGAGGAAACTAACGGAAGATCAATGGCAACTTCTAGAAGTCAGGATCCTTGATGCGGTGAACGAGGCTATCGTCAAGAGCAGGCCACCGCCTCTCTTCGGTAACCTTAAAACCATCAACGGATTCAAATTGATGACTTGTGAAGATGGTAACACTCTCACATGGCTTCAAGACTTCGTGAAAAACACAGAAGCCCCCTGGGAAAAAATGCTGATCTCCGTCTAATCAATAGACGCGAGATTAATGAGCTCGATGGGCCTAGAGCAAAACTTCTGCTTCGTGGCCCTGCGATTCCTAGAGACCACATCGAACGATACCTGCGATCCCTCAACACCGAACAGCTAAGCCAAGACTGGGAGGTGGAGAGTATTGGGGAGCAGACGAAAAAGGGAACCGAGGTGGTGGCCAGACTGCCACACAAGTCGATCCCACTTCTAAGGAAAATTGGCTTTAAAGTGCGCGTCGGTATAAACCGATGCAAACTAAGGTTAATAGCCAATCCGAGAAAACAGGTAAATATAGGAGGGAGAGGGGTGGTTTTATAACAGGTATGAAATTAATACAAAAAAATCTTCACCATAGTATAGCCGCCAGCGCCAACCTGGTCTATCTCATGGAGAATAGACAGATCGACATTGCCCTTATTCAAGAACCCTGGATATCAGGTGGCAAGATAAGGGGCTTAAGTAGCAAGGGACTATTGCTGTACAAAGCCGACCAGCTAGGCAATAACAGTAGTCACAGATCATGTATTTTAGCTAGGAAAAATATTAAAATCTTCTACTATCTAAATATAGCAACTCAGACCAAGTTACCATTATGCTTGAACGGAACAAAATTCCACAGCTGGTAATAGCATCCTGCTATATGCCCTTTGACAGCGAAGGAGGACCCCCACCAGGGACCTGGTGATGGGGTGCGATGCTAATGCACATCACCTGCAATGGGGAAGTACAGACATTAACGCTAGAGGTGAGTTGCTTTTTGTATTCATTATTGGAAACAATATTCTAGTAGCGAACAGAGGTAATGAGCCCACCTTTATCACAAAGAACTGTCAACAGGTGCTTGATGTCACGTTGTTGTCAAACTCGAATTCGATTTCTTTAGAACATTGGAGGGTTGTTAAAGAACCATCCTTTTCTGATCACAATATCATAGAATTCAGCATACCTGCAACTCAGGAACTAGATAAACCATTTAGGAATTTTAGAAACACTAACTGGGATATTTTTAGTAAAGAAGTAACGCATGAAATCAATACACTCGACAGTAATATTTTACAAGACTCTGCGAACCTAGACAGAACCACTGCTGAACTCACAGAAATTCTGTGCAGAGCATATGAGAAAAGTTGCCAAATTAAACCTATTAGGAAGGGAAATAGAAAGGCACTTTGGTGGACCAATGAACTCAGTGAGATCAGGAAAGCAGCTAGAAAGCTTTTCAATGCTGCTAAGCGCACGCGTACTGAGCATGACTGGCAGCTTTATAAAACCAGTGAACGTAGGTTCAAAGCAGTAACGCAACGCGCTAAGCGAACCTCCTGGAAAGAATACTGCAACAAGGTTGAAAGTACCAATGAATTAGCCCGGCTTAGGAAAATTCTCGCTAAGGATCCAATTCCTCTGGGTTCTCTTAAAAATCCAACTAGACAAGGGACAGAATTCAACAACGAAACACTTGACATTTTGACGAAGGCTCATTTTCCAGGATGTAGCTCAAGCACACCTGATATTTAGAAAACAGAGTCTCTGAAAGAACACTCAATCCCGATGGATGTAATAACTGAGGAGAAGATTAGATGGGCCATCAGTTCATTTTCTCCTTATAAATCCCTGGGACTGGATGGTATCTTTCCCAAAATGTTACAAGAATGTGACTACTACCTGACACCACTTCTAAAGAAAATATTTGAGAACATTCTGAAATGGGGGTATATCCCAAATTCGTGGCGTGAAGTAAAAGTAATTTTCATCCCTAAAGCTGGTAAACCCAGCCACACAAACGCCAAAGACTTAAGACCGATCAGTTTCACTATTAGATATACATATTCGATGCACGCTTCCGCAGGACGTTTTATCTCCAGCGCAACATGCTTACACTAAAGGTAAAAGTACAGAAACGGCTCCTCACAGTGTCGTTTCGACAATAGAAAAATCCTTAATTAACAAGGAATACACCCTAGCTGCCTTTCTCGATATTATTGAAGGAGCCTTCAATAATGTACAGAATGTGGCTGTTGAGTGTGCTCTTGTAGAACTTGGTGTTGACAATGCCACCATAGATTGCATAATGTGTATGCTGAAAAACAGACATATTTACTCAGAACTAGGGTGGAGCAAAATAAATGTGGTAACATCCAGCGGGACACCCCAAGGAGGAGTCCTCTCGCCACTTCTCTGGCTTCTTGTCATGAACGTCTTACTGAACAAGCTTAAATACAGTGGGGTCAAAGCGGTAGCTTACGCGGAAGTTACATATTTGTATGGTGACCTCCACCAGTAGTGCATTATTCACACCCCGCTGTTTTTGCAATATGATATTTCCTCTCTAAAATTTTATCAAGCAGCAATTATGTATATATAAATATATATTTCTGATTTATTTTGTTAAATAATATAAGTTTTTCAATCAGCATAAAAATATAATAATGAATGTAATAGTATATCTGATTGAACAACATAAAAATGAAAATTTAGAGTCAGTCGAAAAAAGACCTTCGAGAAATAAAGAAACCTATTTAAAAACAACAACACTAGTTTTTCTTAATTGGCGCAGTCGGAACGGAAAAAAAATAAAAGAAAAAATTGAAACTACAAATCAGTGCAAAGTTTTTTTTTTAAAAGAGTGTTTTGAAATAAAATTCTTTAAGCTCACTCAGAGAGCAAGAGATTTAGAAAAATATCCCTATATCACATAGAAGAGAGTAATCACTCAGGTATAGTAAAAACATATCACAAATTAAAAAACAAAATATATTTTCCAAAACTTATAAGAGAAATTTCTAGAGTAATAGGGAATTGTCAGACTTGTCAAGAAGGTAAATATGGCAGAAAACCGATAAGACCTAAGTTCAAGCTAACAGAAACCCCAATTAAAGGTAATGAAATTTTGCATATGGATGTTTACCATTTCAATAAATTAACATACCTGACATTCATTGACAAACTGACTGAAAAAGCTTATGGATACAATTTAAGTAGTAAAAATTGGACAAGTAAGTTGGAATGCATTGAAGAACAACTAAGTAAATTCGGAAAACCTAGAAAAATTACCTGTGACAATGAATTTAACTCAGAAAATATTAAAGAATACTTTAGGGAAGAAGGAATAGATATGCATATGACAAAACCAAATTCACATACTGGAAACTCAGATATAGAGAGATTCCACTCAACATTACTAGAAATCTTACTGACAATTAAAAATAAAGACATCTCTACTAATCGCAAAATACATAAAGCTATTCAGATATACAATAATAGATACCATTCAACGTTAGGTATGACTCCAAACTCGGCTGAGAAGACGAATCAGACTAATTTAAGAAACAAAATAGAAGCTAAAAAGGGCAAAATAATAAAAAAGAGGAATATATCTAGGGAACATTATTATGAAAAACGCAATGATGGCTACATAAGAAACTATAAACATTTAAGACATAAAAACGAAACATACTATAGAAAACATAATTTAAAAAATGTTGACCCAACAAATACTAAAAGACCAAATCAATTTGCAGGTAATCTTTTGGCTGCAAGTGATCTTCTGGCTGATAATAATGAGAGTAACGGAAGCAACGCTCATAATAACACCAATAAAAACCAATAGAGGATATACTACCTTAAACTTAGGCCCAGTAGAAATAATAAATAATAGCCAGACTGTATTACACATACTAGATACTAAGGATATATTTTCAACAATCGGAATGATAGAAGTTAATTTGCAAACCCTAAAATTAGAAAACAATACTGAAATACGGAATGAAATTTTTAACATAAAATCAAAACTTGAAGCAATAGTCCCACTAAGAAGACAAAAAAGAGGACTAATAAACATTATAGGAACAGGACAGAAATGGCTGTTTGGAACAATGGATGACAATGACAGACAAGATATTATCGGACATATGAACGCAATTGATACCAACAATCATGCAGCCATAGCAAACCTTAACCACCAAATTAAAATTAACGAACAATTTATGGACTCTATTAACAAATTTAAAAAAAACATAGAATCGGATAGAGAAGCTTTATCCTATACCTACCAAAGCATTGCTTCAAACCAAAAAGACATTCTTAGAAAACAACTTATTAAAGATCAACTATTAAAACTACAAATATTAGAAAGCAAAATTGATAGCGTACTAGATAACATAGCATCTGCTAAACAAGGAATACTCCACCCAAGCATATTAACAGGAATGGAAATGTAGACATTAGGGATAGACTTCTACAAACTCGAAAATGCTAAAATAGGACTTATGAAACTCGACCAAGATAGACTCATAATAGCTGTGAAACTACCAAAAGACTATATTTTGACTCAGTTAAAAATGATTATTCCAATACCAAATAATAATAAAAAAGAAATAGATATAGAAAATTTAAAATTTATAGAAATAAATAATGTACAATATGAGTATAATCATAAGTTGTTCAATCAGCATACAAATATAATAATGAATGAAATATTATATCTGATTGAACAACATAAAAATGAAAATTTAGAGTCAGTCGAAAAAAGACCTTCGAGAAATAAAGAAACCTATTTAAAAACAACAATACTAGTTTTTCTTAATTCGGACGACTTATCACTTATAGCTACAGGTAAATTCCTATCCACTATTAGTGAGCAAATAGTATACGCCCTGTCTATAGTTTGTACCTGGACAAGATACTGTGGTTTTGCGGTTAATCCGTTAAAAACAGAACTAGTCCTCTTCACAAATAAGAGGAAGTTACCTGCCTTCAATATTCCATCAATTGACTGCATTCAACTTAAGATTTCAGATAGTGCAAAGTATCTGGGAGTAATCCTAGACAAAAAGCTAAACTGGAGTCTGAATATCAAAGAGAGAGCTCAGAAGGCAATGTTTGCCCTCTACTCCTGTAACAGAATTTTCGGTAAAACCTGGGGACCTAATCCAAAAATCATTCTATGGATGTATACGGCAGTAGTGAGGCCGATACTAACTTATGGTTGCATAGTTTGGTGGAATGGAGTAGAAAAAGCTACCAATCTTAAAACTTTAACCAAAGTACAAAGAATGGCATGCATTGGGATCACAGCAGCAATGAGAACCACCCCGACAGCGGGGCTTGAAGCTATACTTAATCTTAAGCCTCTAGACTTATTTGTACAAGAATCTGCAGCAAAAAGTGCACTACGCCTAAACCAAACAAATGTCTGGAAACACAGTCAAGTTGGCCACGCTCAGATTTTAAACAAATATATAGGTAGTAATGTTTGCACAGACTATATTACTCTCCAACTAGATTTCTATAGACCATTCATATCTACCTTCCCTAGTAGACATGAATGGGAAGTCACTCAACCACACGACACAACGGTAGCAGTCTTTACCGATGGGTCTGAAATGGAATGTGGAGTTGGATCGGGATTCTATTCAGAAACCCTAAATTAAGCCAGCTCCTTTAGACTCCCGGACAGCAGCAGTGTTTTCCAGGCTGAAGTTCTGGCAGTAACCAAAGCTGCGGAACGGCTGTCAATGGTGGCGGTACCGCCAACTGATATTACCTTCTTCATGGACAGCCAAGCAACCATAAAAGCATTATCTGCCATCGAAATTAAATCAAAACTCGTTTCCTGCTGCTGCGAAGAGCTCAAAGTTCTTGGCTCGCAGCACAAGATAAGGCTCTGTTGGGTTTCTGGCCATATAGGAATTCCAGGTAACGAGAAAGCAGACGAGTTGGCACGAATTGGATCATCAATTGATCCAAACCAAGCTAAACTCGTTCTGCTCTGCTCGTTCAAACAGATTGTGGAAAAGAAAACTCTTGAGAAAACAAATGTAAGGTGGACCCTACTCAACTCCTGCACACATACCAAAAAACTTTGGCCGTGTTTCGACAAGGGGAAGACAGAAAGGATCTTGACGCTAAATAAGAAATCACTATACTCTCTCGTAGGTACAGTTACTGGACACAATCTGTTGAAGTAACCCATGAAAAAACTGAGGCTCAGCATGGATGATCTATGCAGAGGTTGCGGAGATGAAGAAGCACATGAAGACTCTTCTCACTTCCTATGTCACTGCCCAGCACTCTCGCAACTAAGAAATAAACACTTAGGAAGTTACTTCTTCAATAACTTAGAAGAGCTCTCCAAATTATCTGGTGTGCAACTGTCGAAATTCATCAATGCCTCTAGATGGCTAGATGGTCCATGAAAACTTATAGGTTAAATTAGTAGTATTATTAGGAGCGTCCAATCCTCCAGGGTATCACAAGGGATCTACATTGATCTAAGTGTGATAGATACAAGATCCTCTATCAGCCCAACAACCTAACCTAACCTAACCTATACCCTTGAACCCTTATAACTGACCTAGCGGTCATTGGATCGATGAGGAACTCTCTGAGTTCCAACGTCCACGCCAAATTTCAGTTTCTAATTAATTTTTTCCTTTCTTTGGCATTATTTGTTGCCTTTAAGTATGCTGTCTTGTTCCGCCCCCATTTTTCTCCGTACCTTATTTGATAGACTACAATTCATAGTACGTATCAAAGGGGGAGAGGTTGGAAGATCGGTAACAAACCAGACTATTAAGTTATTATTATTTGTATTGTAATATTCATACTAGAATGTCAGTTTATTAGACTTGACCATTCTTTATTCCGTCAATTTCATTGAATTTTGAACAACAACAACAACTTTAATGTGATACCACCAATTGCTTACGAATTAATTTTAGGTATTTCAATTCGTTTTATTTTTGTTTGGCTGAAGATATACATAGCTATTTCAAGAGGTGCCAAGCCCTATCATCAGTCTCCTTTATAGTGGTGCTGAGCTTTTAATCTAATTTTATTTGAAAAATTTTCTACACATCATGCGGTATTTGAACCCGCGCATCAGATTTGCTCAGTCTTCGAAGCTGCGTGCACTACGCACTATGCTACTGCTGACCACTGACGTCACAGGTCGAGATGTGCTGTTTGTTTATCAAATGCATTTGGAGCATCAGCATTTTTATAAGCGTCTTTAAGTATGCTGTCTTGTTCCGCCTCCATTTTTCTCCGTACCTTATTTCATAGACTACAATTCGTAGTACGTATCAAAGGGGGAAAGGTTGGAAGATCGGTAACAAGCCAGACTATTAAGTTATTATTATTTGTATTGTATTATTCATACAATCAGTTTATTAGACTTGACCATTCTTTATTTCGTCAATTTCATTGAATTTTAAACAACAACAACAACAACAACAACAACAATTAAAGGTAATACCACCAATTGCTTACGAATTAATTTTAGGTATTTTAATTCGTTTTATTTTTGTTTGGCTGGAGATATAGCTATTTCAAGGGGTGCCAAGCCCTATCATCTGCCTCCTTTATAGTGGGGCTGAGCTTTATTGGTGTGCAATAAAATATGCTTCTAAATTGTATTTATATAAATGATGAAAATAAAAGTGTCTTGAAATGAAAAAAAAAAGCATTGTTTGTTTGTGGTACGTAAACTGATTGGAGAAACTTGGAATGAAAAAAGCTTTGTTGTAGGTAATGTAGAACTCAAGTGGGGAAGTACTTTTTTGCGATTCGTATTGGACTCGTTTTGGTTTCGTCTTTTGCTGAGTATGGTGAACTCTCACTCTCACAATACATGCGCAAATGGGTCAGTGGTGATTCTAATTTCCATACTAATTTGAGCCGACAAACGCAGTTTTGCGGATCCGTACGCGGAGTCCTCCATACGTTGTTGACTACGTGTGCGGATCCAAAACGGACTCTTTTTCTTAAAGGGATGAGGGAAAAAATTTATGGATTTTGAACTCTAAACGCTGCTGCCACATATTTTGTTCGAGTTATAAAAAAATCGAGTTACTGAAGTTTGACTGTATACACATATATATACAGGGTGATTCACATAACGTGGGAAAAAAGCTAGAGCGTTTAGGTCAAGTCGAGACAAGAAAGAAAATCATATGTGAGGAAGGTGTATTTCCCTCCCGTTTAGGCGGGTGGGGCAATTTTCCAAAAAAAAACAGATAAAAATTCATTAAAAAACAAAGGCAAGCTGGAAGTCCGTTCTATTATCATGTTTTTAATTAGAATTATTTGAGAGAAGAGTTTTTGAAAAAATGAATTTTCAACCTCAAAATTAATGAAAAAAATTGTGCTCAAACTAGTTTTTTTTTTTCTTCAAAATTTTACGTTATTAAGTTGAATTTTTGTTTTTAATATTCGATGCTCCTATAATTTTTAGTAGCCCGGGGGTAATGATGAGTGCGTTGGACTGTCACGCTAGAGATCTGGGTTCGATTCACAGCCTCTGTCACCTTACTTACTTTACTTTACTTTAGATGGCGCTCACAGCCCAGGATGGACTACGGCCTCAACCAAGAAGCCTCTCCAGCCAGCTCGGTCCCTAGCTAGCTGCCTCTAGTTACGCACTCCAAGTTGGTTGAGGTCGTTCTCCACTTCTGCTGCGCAGACCGTCAGGGGTAGATTTAAAGACTCGCTCCACGTGTCCCAGCCATCTCAGCCGCTGTATTTTCAGCTTCTTGATCAGGTCGACGTCGCTGTAAAGCCCGTAAAGCTCCTTGTTAAATCTTCTCCTCCATCTTGTCTGTTGTTGACTTGCGAGTTGCGTACAATTGCTTCAAGAACGATGTTAAACAGGTTACATGATAACGCGTCGCCTTGCCTCAAACCTTTCTCGACATCAAAGGGTTCGGTGGTGTTTTTGCCGACTTTGAGCAGCGAGATTTCTCCATCGTCATCCTGCACAAGCAGACGAGTTTGGCAGGGATGCCGAGATGCGACCTGGCTCTGTATAGCTCGTCTCTGTCTACGCTATCATATGCGACTTTGAAATCGATCGGAGTGTGAACATTTGATCGACGGTTGATTTGCCGGGCCTAAAACCACACTGATAGGGGCCGATCAGATCGTTGAAAAACGGTTTTAAGCGATCACACAGTACAGATGACAGGATTTTGTATGCGACGTTGAGGAGTCTTATACCTCTGTAGTTGGAACAGGTCAGAGAATCTGCTTTTTTGTGGATAGGGCACACTATACCGAGGTTCCATTCATCGGGCATACTTTCTTCCGACCAAATTTTGGAGATAAGCTGGTGTATACTCCCTTACAAGTCAGTTCCCCCTGCTTTGCATAGCTCGGCTGGCAGGCCATCCGCACCAGCAGCCTTGTAGTTTTAAGCTTGGCTATCGCTAACCGTACTTCATTTAGGTCGGGTGGACGGAAATTTTGACCATTATCGTCCAGGTTGAATGGAGTGTTCTGTACTACAACGGAATTTTGGCGTTCTTCGGCGCTTAGCAGTTGTAGTGATCAAACTACATTCCAACCTCCCAACAAATGCATTTTACCCTATTCCCACGCATTTTCCAAAAACACTTCAACCACCGATACTCCACCAATAATAAAAAACTATAACACATTCCTCACTAGGTCATTATAATGCTCACTCGCCATAGTTACGTCAAAACCCATAAACTGCTATGAGTAATGAATATCCAATGTTCAACGGATTGTAAACAAATCCAATGCATTAATTTGCAGGCATTGAGGAATACCCATACTAAATGCTGAGAATGCATCGTAGTAAGGGTAAGCGGCACTATGAGAGAAGTAAATATATGTGAAATATGATACGACGGCACTTTTGTGAAGAACAATTAGGAATATTTATATTAAATAATTCCAACTAGGTCACAATTGGTCATTAAACCATTTTCGATAATTGGGTTAGTATATAGGAAATATTACCAATTGGGATCGATTATGTAACTATCGGTTGGTGGATATATGGTCGGAAAATTGTGTGTGGATTGTGTGTATTGGGGTAAAATTTGTAAATTAAAAAAGTATAAAAAGGCAGGAATATTTAAATTCTACACAGAATAATTTGAAGACAATAAAGAACAACTTACTTGGTCACAGCCCAGCTAAAGACAGCGGGCCATTAAAGTATTAAAAATAATTAATAAACTAAAAGTCTTTTTTATTTCTTATTTCTGTCAGCTCTTAAGCTCTTCTCCCCCAAGGAAAGCACGGCTCAAAGGCGTCACAACACAGTCTAGAAAAGTGTTGTTTCCAGATCCTCAGCACCGACTGTGTGTCTACCACCATATTCCCACTCTCATCTCGGCAGGCTTACGTTCTGGCCTTGTTACCCTGCGTAGTTTGCCTTACCCTTTGGTAGAACTTCCGAACATCCCCCCTGCCGCTACAGTCCTCAATAGACTCCACCGCCCTCTCGCATGCTCTCTCTTTTTCCTCGTGAGAAGTCGGCGTTCCTCCCTTCGTTTTTCCCCGTAAAGCTCCCGGGCTGCTCTATCAGCAGCTCTGGTTCTAGTCTGCAGCATTGAATGGTAGGCCTCGTTCTTTGCTTCATGCGCCAGTCTGCATTCTTCATCGAACCAGGGGTTTCGTTGTGGTGACCTAGTGAAACCCAGCACATCAGTAGCGGCACTTTTAGGCCAGGCGCGCACATGCAACTAAACCGTTTGGTTTCGATTTTGAGTACTATAGAATTATATGAGAGTCCGCGCACATAAGCCGGCGCGCACTCCCATATATGCCCATTGTGCTCAAAATCGAAACCAAACTGTTTAGTTGCATGTGCGCGCCTGGCATTAATGGCATTTTGGCAGTGCTTCCACTGATCCTCTACAGATGATGCTTGTGGCGGGCCTGTTGAGAGTTTAAGAGAGACGTGGTCTGCAAAAGTCCTGGTTAACTGGCTGAACAGAATAGAATGACGGAACTGAAGCCGCAGACGGAACTGGAAGAGCTGTCAAAAAGTGTCGTACGTCATTTTTTTTACATGTCCACAATGGGGCTGTACAGCTTTGAAAGTATTTTGAAGAAAAACAAAAGAATATTATTGTGTACAAGCTCAGAATTCACATTTTTTGTTTCCAATAATTTTCCTTTTAATAAATAATTTTTTTCGCGATACAAATAACCACATTATTTTTTTCCGACCCAAAAAGTTGTTTTTTTTCTTCATACAAATTGAAACGTCAAAAGTGCCGTACGTGAAAAGTTAAAAGATGGTAAACTCTTCCGTCTGCGTCTGCAGCTCCGTATGCGTCTACGTTCCGTTGTGTTCGCAACATTGAATTTGCGTGTATTTAATATTTTGACAGCTATTCCAGCTCCGTCTCCGGTTCCGTCTGCGTCACCATTCTGTTCAGCCAGTAAATCGTTTTACAGCATCCGCTCGTCGTTGTGGCGTCATGGATATCCGCATACGTACTTGCGCTACCACCAAGTAGTGATACGAGTCAATGTTGGCACCGCGGAACGGTCGGACATCCAGGATACTGGAAGCATGTCTGGCGTCTATCGCAACATGACCAATCTGGTTGATGGTTCGTTGATCCGGAGACCGCCAGGTCCCTTTGTGTATATTGAGGTGTGGGAGTTGAGTGCTTGTTATGATGACATTTCGCCCCGCCGCGAAATCAATGAGCCTGAGTCCATTACCGGAAGTGTTGTCGTGCAGGATGTGTCCTCCGACTATCGAACCAAAGATGCCCTCCTTTCCGATCTTGGCTTTGAAGTCCCCAAGAATATTCTTGACGTCGTACTTGGGGCACCTATCATACGTATCCTGGAGGAGATCGTAGAATTCTTCTTTGGTTGAGTCATCTTTTTCTTCCGTTGGGGTATGGACACAGATCAACGTGATGTTTTTGATTGCGGATTGTGACCAGGCGCTCGCTTACATTTCTGAAGCATTGTAGGTGTTGGTCTCACAGTTGTGTAAATATATGAAATAAAAGACAATCTTTATACTTACAACCAACCAACAAACCTACCACTGACAAAAACCCTCTTATTTGCTGATGACTCCATCACCTATAGCGCATCTATTAGCCCAGACATAGCTCTCCGTAGAGTGAAGGATCATATCCTTAGACTCTGGAAGTATTATCTTAAATGGGGAATAAAAATCAATCCAGCTAAAACAGAACTGACCTGCTTTAGAAATCCTTCGCATAATGGCTTAGCCACAAAATGCAAAAACCTCCCCCTGACTCTTCCTGACAACAGAATCATTACGCCCATTACCTCGGAGTTCACTTCTTCGAAAGGTTCAAATTTAACCAACACGTTAAATTCAAACTTCCTAAGGGAAATTGTGTCTTATCTCTCCTCCGACCCCTTATGAAAGTAAGAGGCGGACTTCATACCAGGACGAAACTTCTGCTATACAAGCAACTCATTCGCCCAATATTACCTTATTGCTTCCCTATATGGTACACAATAAGTCCAACGTACATGAAAAAAGTGCAAATCTTCGAGCGAAAAGCTCTTCGCCATTGCACTGATCTTTACCGAAAACCAAACAGCATTCGCTTTTATAATAACGAAAGACTTTACGAAGCATCCGGAACTGTCCCGATTGACAAATACATTTACAATCTCAGCATCAAGATGCTGAGAAAAATACCATTCCATCCCAGCCCTCTTATTAATATAATTTCAGGTAACCCAGCCACAGACGACCGGTCGCGACCGATATCTCCAGGTGCTATCCATAATGGATCCAGCACTCAGAATATCTACAGAAGACAGCTTCGGGACCTTCTTCGATGCTGCAGGAACGCAGTACAACAGAGGTTGAAGCCACAGACGACCAATGAAGCTCCATCACCAGCCCCATCATCACAACATACCAACCAACGACAACCGTCACAGGCAGCGCCGAGAACATCTATGATGCTGCAGGAACGCAGCACAGAGACCGAAGCCACCTGATGATCCACCGAACTCCAAACAACAAGGAACCAGAACCAATTATCCCATCACCACCATACCAACCAACGACCGTCAGCAACGCTCAAGCCGGCGAGAAAAATTAATTTATTATAAAACGAACAATGTTAGATTACTTTTTATTTAACATGTTATAAAAGCAACAATTAACGAAGCAGAGCCCCTACTGAGCTCGCAGATTTCAAATTATAATAGACTTAAGACTTAAAAAATTGTATATAATAATCATTGTGAACACTTTGAGCAAAAATAAAACTTATAAATTGTAAAAAAAAAGAAGTCGCAGTCTGTTGAATAAAGCAAATAAGTTAACATACAACGATAGTTGGAGTAACAAAATTCTTTTATTTCTTACAAACTGTTTCCTACTGCTATTGGTCGTAGACAGGCTGAACATTTTTTGGTCGCCTGGCTCTTCTCCTCCTCTTTTCAACGTCGTTTTATTGAGCTAGGCAAACTGAACGTCATAGACGGTCGCTTGGCTTAGGTCTTAGGACATGGGAAGAAGTTTCGTCCACTGGATACATGTAGTCATTTACAAACAACAACACACAGCAAGCACCACGCTTCAAAAGCTATTTTTGTAAGTAGCTAAAGTTAACTAGTTAAAGCCTTTACAAGTAGCTAAAACTATATAGTTCCAGCTAAAGCTTTATTTAATGTGAATAGAAAAAAGATTTCGCTAAATAGTTTCAGCTAGAAAATTCTAGCTTCAGCTTTATAATTTTAGCTTTGGTTTGATTATTCACATGTTTTAACTTAAGTAGCTTTAGCTAATACTGTTGTAAATATACTGGAATGCAATGTAAAATGTTTTGTTGTTTTAAAAAATGTTTTATCATATCGTTTATCGTCCGTCAGTCTCTGCATCCTTATGTCCCCTGTACTGTACATCGAGCTTGAGATTAAAGGGGTGGACCGAATTGGTTAATTTTTTTTTTTTATTTTACTGTGCTATATCTAGTTCAGGTAGAGTGGGTAGGGTAGCTCTAATAAAATGCTTTGAGTATTTTTTAATGTTTACAAAATGGATATTATGATTATGATTAGTCTTCGTTTTTTAATATTTAATTTTAATAAAACCACGTTACAGCTTTTTTGGCAAAAATTCAGATATTGGAAAAAGAGTGTTAAATTCCTTAAGAAAATTTTCTCATGTTTCTCGTACATTTAATCAACAATCTCCTAATTTGTATCCTATATTAAGAAAGAAATTAAACTCACATATCTCAAAAATATCTGCATCCTCTGCTACGAGGTTAATGCACCTCCTCTATGCTCTGATGAATTCCCTAAAAAGTAATTAGAGAGCCAGTGCACATTTTCTTTTGAAAATCGAAACATACTATGAAAGTCATTATCACTGATTTCCGACAGTTTTCTATAGAATTTCGGGCATATACGCAATAAAACTGAATAAAATAATGACAATAAAAACTAGTCAAATCTTTCTAGTCAGGAATGAATGAATCTTAAAATTTTTATAGCTTTTACTATATTATTATAGCTTAAGCTATTTTTATTGACATAATTTGAAGTTTAAGCTGGAAAAACAAGCTAAATGAATTTAGCTTTGGCTATTTTAAAATATCTATTACTAGAAAGGATTTTAAACTAGATAGTCACAGCTATTTTTTATTCACGCAAAACTCAGCTTTTACTTAAAAATTCAAGTTTTAGCTTTAATCCTAGTACGCTGCTGATACGAAACGAAATTTTTAGTTGGTTTCCAACATGACAACGAAACGCTTACGAAAACCATAACGAAAAATTACCCCTTGAAACTGTCACCATTTTGCAAAAACAAAAAACAAACACAAACGCATAAAAATCACAGAAAGCAATGTCGTGATGAAAGAAACAGAAAACAGAGGGGATATCTGTCCAAATAATCTGCTACAATTATCGATTTCGTTCATCGAACAGCGTACCGCAGAACGAAAAGCAGAACGAAATTTTTCGTTTATGATTTCGTTGTGTCATTTTAGTATGGGGTTTTTCGTTTCGCATCAGCAGCATACTAGGCTTTAGCTTTTTTTTATTCACAAGACCCATTTAAACAAACTCTGGAAATTTCATCCAATTCATTAGAGCCGTTTTCGAGAAATCAATTATATATACAGGGTAATCGGTATAAGATGCATTCAACTGCTGGAGCGAGTAGGTTGGGTTAAGACACGAAAAAAATCGTATGTTTCCAGGATGGCAGAAGGGCCATTTTCTAAAAAATTTACTTAAAACAGAAAAAAAAATATTTAAAAACAACGGTACAATTTAAAATGCCATGCTATACCTTTTTGGAAAGCCAGAAATCTCTTCTTTGATTTTCTTTTTAAATAAGTTGTGTTAGTGAATAGTTTTTGAAAAATTAATTTCCAAACTCGAAATTAAAAAATAAAAATAAAAAAAAAGTTTCAAACTATTTTTTTCAAAATTTTATGTAATTAAGTATAATTTTTGTTTTCAAAATTTAATGCTCTTATTAATTTTCAATAAAAAACTGAAAACCGGATGTTAAAATGTATCTTAGTTTTTGAGAAATTAAAAAAAAATAAAAAGTACTTTTTTCCAAGAAAAACACTTTTTTTGGTTCTCCCAAGTTTGATCTCCTCAGGTTAATTATTAAATAAGTGGATTACCCCTTTTTTATTGCATACCATCTAGTTTTGAGCAGATAATAAAACTGGATTAATTAGATTTCACCATTTTTATTGAGGAATGTGTTCAATTTAACAAAATTGACCTGCATGTCTACCTGTTACCCAAATAAAAAGGATTACCAAACCAAATGAAAAAAGACATATGTGTTTTATATAACCACAAATAAATATGGAAGGACATTCTGTTTGAAACTTATTTCTAAATTGGGTATCAAATCGTCAATACAAAACGATGGCAAGTTACTCTCGGGAAGAATTGACCGATATGCACTATTGCTACGGTTTAGCTGATGGTTTCAGTCGGGAAGCACAGAGATTGTACGCTGAAAGGTTCCCCAATAGGAGATGTCCCCACTAGTCACTTTTTCCAAGACTTCACAACCGTCTTCGGGAATATGGAGTGCTGGAGACTCGAAGGAGAGAAAGGTCATCTGGTGGATCAACAGACATAGAGGAACGGATTTTGGATTTGGTACGACGTAATCCCAACCTTAGCACCAGAAGGATAACAACTATGCTTGGATTGCCCCAAAACAGGGTTTGGACAGTGATTCATACCGAAAGCCTTCACCCATATCACTTTACCCCAGTGCAAGAGTTGACATCAAATGATAAAATTTTGAGGACTGAATTCTGTAGAACGCTATTGCTGAGGGAAGAAACAGAAAACAACTGCTTTAAAAGGATAGTTTGGACAGATAAAGCACAGAGATGGAGTTACCAATTTCCACAACTTGCATTACTGGATTCACAACAATCCACATGTTAAAAAACAAAATAAATCGCAGCACCGCTTTAGCTGCAATGTGTGGCTTGGCATTGTTGGACGTACGGTTATTGGACCACGTTTTTTGAATACGGTTTTATTTTAAATAAAGAATCCTATGAAGCAATTCCTTTGGCCAGATTTACTAGAAGATGTACCTTTGGCTATAATAGACAATTTAATATACCAAGAAGACGGAAGGATAGGAAGGGGAGGTCCCACTGAATGGCCACCAAGATCACCAGATTTAACTCGTTTGGATTTTTACGCTTGGGGATTCATGACGAACTATGTATATGAAGTTGAAATTTCTTCTTTGAAGCAACTTAAACAACGCATTGAAGTTGCTTTAGTCAAATTGTTGGAGAATTTGGCGGACTTAAATTTATCTGCAGCCATAAGAAGAAGATACAACCTTTGCCTTCTAAAGAGTGGGGATCATATCGAAAATTTCTTATAACATCATTAATTTTTATTAGAATAGGCTAAAATGTAACAGATATTAAAAATGTAATAAAGTTTTTTTTTGTATTACTTGCTAATAAAACTAATGGTGTTTATGCAAAGATAGAACAAACAAAAAAATGTTTTTTTGGAAAAAAATACTTTTTTATTTTTTTTTTAATTTCTCAAAAACTAAGATACATTTTAAAATCCGGTTTTCAGTTTTTTATTGAAAATGAATAATTATACTTAATTACATAAAATTTTGAAAAAAATTAGTTTCAAACTTTTTTTTTCATTTTTTTTTTTCAAAATTTCGACTTTGGAAATTAATTTTTCAAAAACTATTCGCTAACACAACTTAATTTAAAATGAAAACTGGCTTTCCAAAAAAGTATAGCATGGCATTTTAAATTGTACCGTTATTTTAAATTTTTTTTTTAATCTGTTTTAAGTCAATTTTTTTTAGAAAATTGCCCCTCCTGCCTAAACGGGGGGAAATAAATCCTCCCTCTCATGCGATTTTTTTCTTATCTTAACCCAACCTACTCCCTTTAGCAGTTTGGTGCATCTTATACCGATCACCCTGTATATTGTATGCACAATAAATATACAAAAATTGCTCGTTTAAAGTAAGAATAAGTACATAGTAAGTAAAAAAATGCTAAAGAAAGGAAAAAATTAGTTCGAGGCTTAAATTTGGCATTAACGTTGGTAATAGGACTCTTTAAAAACTGAGAGATTTCCTCATCGATCCGATGACCGCTAGGTCCGTTATAAGGGGTCCAAGATTGAGGTTTGTTCCAGAGAAAAATTTTGTTCCTCAGTCTTGTAGGTGAGGCGGTTTTCCACAAAAATGGTCTTTTCGGTTTTCTCGTAGCATTAACCGTTTAAAAGTTACAGCAAATGAAAAGTTAAAAAATCTTTTAAAGGGGGTGAAGTGTAATGAAAATGGGAGTTTTTTATGCAAATATCTCAAAAACAGTTTTTTTTAAGAGAAAAATTTCATTCTCCAGTCTTGTAGCCCATGTAATTTCCAACAAAAATGCATAATCATCTTTCTCGTAGCATTAGTTGTTAAAAAGTTACAGCAAATCAAAAAGTCAAAAAAATCTGTAAAAAAGGGGCAAAAAGTCATGGAGGTTTGCCGTAGAAAAATTTTATTCCCCACCTTGTAGCTCATATAATTTGCAATAAAAATGCATTCTCACTTTCTCGTAGCTGTTACCGTTAAAAAGCTACAACAAATAGAAAAATCAAAAAATCTCTTAAAAAGAAGTGGCAAAAAGTCATGAAAATGGGATTTTTTGGTAAATATCTCAAAAACAGTTTGTGTTGGAGAAAAATTGTATGCGCCAATCTTGAAGATCATATAATTTTAAACAAAAATGGCTTTTCACTTTTTTTGTAACATTAACCGTAACAGCAAATCGAAAAGTCAAAAAATCTCTAAAAAAAAAAGAGGGGCAGTCATGAAAATGGGTTATTCCTCAATCTTGTAGCGCATGTTATTTTCAACAAAAATTGGTTTTCACTTTGTTCGTAGCATTTTTGTAGAAGGGTATAGTATTTCTAACATGCCAATATCGCAAAATTAACCAAACTGTGTACTTTCTTCCACACCACCTTAGATGTACGGTGGGATGACATAATGTCCGCGGACATAATGTCCATGGACATTAATTCTGCACAAACGGACATAAGGTCCA
This sequence comes from Epistrophella euchroma, assembly GCA_947049315.1. Lineage (NCBI taxonomy): Eukaryota > Metazoa > Arthropoda > Insecta > Diptera > Syrphidae > Epistrophella > Epistrophella euchroma. The sequence continues at coordinate 70,849,654 of OX346245.1, forward strand.
TGGACATTATGTCGTTTTGTGCTTATTAAATCATGGATGGACATTATGTCCGTTGAACAAGACTTATTGTCCACTTGTTTGAAACTTATATTCCTGAAAAAATAATGAAACAATAAAGTTATTCAATCTTTTTCAAAATTCATTTTATTTTATTTCTTAATTTTATAAATAAGTATATTCGAGTATATACAGAATGCTTATTTACAGATTAACTTTTGTAGAGTTTGAAACGATTTGTCGACAGTTAGGACATAAAATGTTGTTTTGGCTATATGTATAGTTTTCAAATGCTTGTTGGCAAATATTTGCGTAACAGCTGCAAAAAATCTTTATTTGATTGTATGGCGCGCCATCCCACCGCACCTCGCGCCGCGCCCGCGCCACCCGTGCCGCCACGCGCCGTGCCTGCGCCACCCGTATCGCCTCCACCCGTACCGCCTCGCGCCGCGTCCCACCCCGCCCCCCCCCCCCCCCCCGCGCATTGATCACTCATTACAAATGTATACATCAAAATTACACATATTTACCTATACTGCTATACAATCATATAAAGATTTTTTGCAGCTGCTATGCAAATATTTGCCAACAAGCATTTGAAAACTATACAGATAGCCAAAACAACATTTTATGTCCTAGCTGTCGACAAATCGTTTCAAACTCTACAAAAGTTTATCTGTAAATAAGCATTCTGTATATACTCGAATATACTTATTTATAAAATTAAGAAATACATACATGAAATCAAAATGAATTTTGAAAAAGAATGATTAACTTTATTATTTGACTATATTTTGAGTAGGCTCTTTTGGTCTATTTGAATTTGGAATGCAAATAAAAAACTTTATTCCATTCTTTACCCAACGTTTCGTAAGAATTCCTTACTTAATCAGGGGTTTTGTTTTTTTATTCAATCTATTATACAATTAACAAAAATTAGCTTCTTTCAAAATACTAATTTAAAAAGTTCTTACAATTGTATTAATTCATACAACACTTGTCACCTAACTCCTTTCAATGTTAGTAGTGATTGTGAGAGTGTGGTTGTCGATACTCTAGCTGAGTTCGGACTCATACAGATCAATAGTTTTCATAATAATTTAAATCTTGATTTAGTTTTTACTGATAATGAATTTGGTGTGTGTATTGACAGTCCCACTCCTCCTCCTTTACCTAACACTGATAATCATTTATCACTTTGTATGAGCTTTGAATTCTTTGAATATATAAAACAAAAATCTGAAATTTGTTATGTTCTAACTATGATAAATGTAATTTTTCTAACGTTTCTCGCTTTTTGAATAGGGTTGATTGGTTTTCAATTTTTAATAATACGGATATTGAAGAAACTTTTACCATATTAACGAATTTATTAAATGAGGCAGTTGATTTTAATACTTCTAGAATTCCTAAAAAATCTCAATCGAAGCCTTGTTGGTTCAATAAAAAATTAATAAATTTAAATAATCGTAAAAACAAAGCTTTCAAACTTTATCGTGATTCCAGGGATGATAATGTTTTATATACGAACTACCTTCGATGTACTCGTGAATTTAATTTTCTCAATAAATTTCTTTATAGTCAATACCTATTAAGTATTGAATCTAAGCTAAAACAAAATAGTAAATGTTTCTGGAAGTTTATTAACAATAAGAAATGTTCTACTGGAATACCTAATTCAGGCCGATATATGGGGTGACCCGTCAACTATCTGTATTTTGTTTGCTGACTTTTTTCGTTCTGTCTTTAAATCTTCAAATAATCAAACAAAGCCTTCTTTTATTTCTTTATCTGAATTGATTAATATTAATCAATTATATTTGGAGAAAAGTGATATACTAGATGAACTTTTAAATTTAAAAGATGAAATGCTCCCTTTATTTTAAAAAAATGTGCTATTTCTTTAGTAACTCCTCTTGAAATCATCTTTAATCGCTCTCTTCGAGATGGCTACTTCCTAAAACAATGGCAAAATTCTTATGTGTACCCAGTTTTTAAATCTGGATCAAAAAATGATGTTACAAACTATCGGCCTTTTTGTAAGATATCCGTAATACCTAAACTTTTTGAAGAAATTATTTATAATAAACTTGTTTCCTCAGTGAAAGAAATAATCTCCCCTTTACAGCATGGGTTTATTGGTGGCAGATCAACATCGACCAATCTTACGATTTTTAGTAATTATGTATTGGCTTCTTTTGAACAGGGATATCATGTGATGTTATATACACTGATTTCTCTAAAGCATTTGATAGGGTTGATCACTCAATATTGATTGCTAAACTTCATGGTTTAGGTTTTCATTCTAATTTATTAAAATGGTTTGAATCATATCTTACTGGCAGAATTCAGTATGTTCGAATTAACGACTTTATTTCTAATCCGATTGTTGTAACTTCCGGGGTTCCACAAGGAAGTCATTTGGGACCCCTTCTCTTTCTCCTTTTTATCAATGATATTCCGAGTGTTTTGATAAATAGTCTTTGTTTAATGTATGCTGACGACCTTAAACTATACTTACGTATTAAATCTATTTCAGATTGCATAAACCTGCAAAACGATCTTAATAATTTATCTGTTTGGTGTACTAATAATGATCTGCATTTGAATGTTTCTAAATGTCATAGTATGATGTTTTACCGTGGTGCGTCACCCATATTATTTTCATATGATATATATGGATCTTCTCTGTCCAAAGTTACCGAAAAAAAAGACTTGGGTGTAATCTTTGACTTAAAATCACGTTTTCCAATCATATTGACTACATCCTTTCTAAGGCCAGTTCAATGCTTGGATTTATTTCTAGGAATGCTGAAGACTTCTCTGATCCTTTCACTCTTAGATCAATATATTTTAGCTATGTTCGTTCAATTTTAGAATACTGTTCTTCCATCTGGTATCCTATGTATGCGGTCTATTAAGTAAGAATTGAAAGAATACAGAAACGTTTTACCAGAACTGCAATTCGGATCCTACGATGGAATGTTGATATGCCATCATATAATACAAGGTGTTTGTTATTAGGCATTCAATCCTTGGAAACACGCCGTATATATTTTGAGGTCATGTTTGTAAGGGATTTAATTAATTATAAAATCAATTGTCCTCATTTGCTTTCGTTGGTTGGTTTTCATGTTCCAAGTCGTAACCTACGAAGTAATCGTTTATTTTGTGAACCTTTTCATAGGGTTAACTATGGAACCAATGAACCCTTAACTCGCTGTTAAAGACAAGCTAATTCTCTATGTAAAGTTATTGATTTTAATTTAAACCTAAGTAGAGACTGTTTTAAAAAAAAAGTTGTTATTAAGTCTTAATTACAGTGTATAGTATTTATTTTAAGTACGTATTATTGATATTTTTCTTATATTGTTAATTATTTTTTAAGTAATCTTTAAGATCTGTGTCTCTGCTTGATGAATAGTATAATAAATAAATAAATAGTTTTCAGTATTGCATCGTCCCGACAGCACTGACACAAACTGAAAATAAATAACAAATATGGTAACGAAATAAACAATACAAAACTATCAAACTAGACAAAAAATGACATTTATATCACAGCTTAGTTCAGGTACTTGATGGTTGAAGTGCTACAGCATAGCTTTGTTTGATGTTATCGGTGTCTTCCTTTGTGTTCATCGTTCTTTTTATTTTTTGTTGTATTCGCAGGCTTTCTAGCGTTAGTCTTGTATTTAGTTTCCTCTCTCTGTCCAGAATTTTCACCCCCTCGAAGCTCACCGAGTGTCCAGTTTGTGCTATATGCTGTGCAAGCCCTGTATTCTCTTTGTTTTTCCTTATGTCTGCTTCGTGTTCAGTTAGTCTTATTCCTCAGTTTCTCTTTGTCTGTCCTATGTACACCAGATCACATTGCTCATTCTCTTTACCTTCACATTTAATTTCGTAAACTACGTTGTGTTGTTGTTGTTTTTGTATTTTAGATTTGGTGTTCGTAAAAATTGATTTAAGTGTTAGATTTGATTTGTGGGAGAATGATATCTTCTCTTTATTTATTAGTCTATGTAAATTTCTATTGTCAGTTAGATTTGGAACATATGGTACAGAGAAGAACTTTTTTTCTTTATCAGCTGTGGTTCCAGAATATTTGTTGTCATTTTTACTTGTTTTTGTTTTTAATTGTTCTGTTTTTTTCTTAAGTAGGTTGTTTATTACGTAAAATGGAAAGTTGTTGGTTTTTAATATCGTTTTTATTTTCTTTATGTTTTCTGTTTCATATTTTTGGTCGCTGAGATCTAAAACCTTATTTATGAAGTTACCATATTTGTTATTTATTTTCAATTTGTGTCAGTGCTGTCGGGGCGATGCAATACTGGAGTTTGGTGACAAGTGTGGTATGAATTAATACAATTGTAAGAACTTTTTAAATTAGTATTTTGAAAGTAGCTAATTTTTTTAATTATATAATAGATTGAATAAAAAAACAAAACCCCTGATGAAGTAAGGAATTCTTACGAAACGTTGGGTAAAGAATGGAATAAAGTTTTTTATTTGCATTCCAAATTCAAATAGACCAAAAGAGCCTACTCAAAATATAGTCAAATAAAAAATTTTAAAGAATTGGTCAAACACACACAAGAATAACTTTATTGATTAATTATTTTGGCAGTTTGGACATTATGTCTGTTTAGTTTTTTTTGAATCGGACATAATCTCCATGTGGACGTAATGTCTATTTTCAAATGGACTATACTTCTGTTGTCAACGGAAACAATGTCCAAATAGACACTTTGTCATTCTTAAATAGACAATATGTCCAAATGAACATTATGTCATTTTTTAACAGTCATTATGTCCAAATGGACGGTATGTCTTTAATAAACGGAAAAAATGTCTATTTGTACTTTGATCCGGTCATAGTGTCCATGGACCTACTGACCGTTTGAGATTGGACGTTGTTTCTTGACATAATGTCCATGGACCTTATGTCCGTTTGTGCGGTATTAATGTCCATGGACATTATGTTCTTATCTTTATTTTAAGACATTGCATTGAACATCTGTGCATAGTATGTGTTATCTTTCGCTTTTTATTTGTTTGACTGTACTTTATATATTTTATATTGTATGGTCATTATGATTATTAAATAAGGTTTCTTTATATAATTTGTATAATAATTATTAACTCCCCGCTACCCGAAAATTTTTCTCCCGAAAAATCTCAATATATGGAAATTTTACAATGTTGTTAATAGTAATTTCCTTTGTTTCTCACATAATTTTTGGAATTTACGTTCATTTCTCTGTTTTTTTTTAAATTCTAATATTATATTAATAATATTATAAATGACAAAAATTATAATTGATAAAATGATTAAATTGATTATAATATGAATAGTATTAAATATATTTTCATCATGAGGAATTACAAAGGGTTTTAATAAGTCTATATTATTAAAAGCGTGATCATTATTGACTCTCAAATATTCTTTAATATTCATAGTATTATTGTGTTTTAATAGCATAATATTTCTTAATTCTTCATGTCTGTTTACATAAGTTTGACCATTTATCGTTAAAGTTTTATTGAATTCTACAATGTTTTTGTCATTAATCTTATGGTTTCCATTTACTAATAATTTACCTGTATTTATTTCGTATATTGGTATATTTCGTATATTGGGAAAAGACAACCCTGGTTACTAACTGACAAGACGGATAAAAATTTAATAGAATATCGGGCCACAAGTCCGATATAAATAGTGGTAGTACACAAAAAACTGCATTAGCCTTGCATTGTATAGAGGAAGGCCATCGTCCAGATTTTAAAACATCAAAATTTTACAATCTGAGAAAAATTATAACAAAAGAATGTTATTAGAAATGTTGCATATCAAAAATACAGAAAATAGTATTAATAGACGTACTGATTGTGACAGCCTTAGTGACATTTATGGTCAATTTATAAATAGGCATTAAAACATGCATGTATGTTATGTATTTTACACTACATTTCACACTACATACAAATGTTCTTGTTTATACACATTATATGTTTTGATATTATTTTCAAAACACATACATTTGAATTTTGGTATTAAAATTAAAAAGAATTTTTAAACGTCTTTTTTAAGATATTTAGAAAATTCATTTGCCACAAAAAAGAATAGACCGCTTTTTTTAACATATTTGATTTTATATAAATTGTAAGTATTGCCCTTATTTATCTAGGTATGAAATTATGTATAAAATATTTATAAAAAAAAAATTCTCAGGCCTGAAGAAGGGTGTAAACACATCCGAAACGTCGCAAAAATATATAAAAAGAACAAAGACCTATAGCCAACGAAAGGTATTGAATACTCTAAAATATTGATTATAGGTAAATCTAAATCTTCATGTTTAATTATTTTTCTGATATCATTCATATTAATTGATTTACTTAGATATTTATTAGTCTTGGCTAAATTGATACTTTTTGTTAAGTTTGAAAGTACTAGGTAAGTATTTTCTATAATTAAATGATTTTTACTTTTATCGCGGTTTCTTAACATTTTCTGAATGACTCTATTAATATTTCTTTGTCCATTATTATTTTTAATTAAATTGTTCAAACTCGTTTCAATTGCTATTAAATCGTCATTGTCGGGATTTCCATAGACACATTTCATTATTTTCATTATTTTACCTAGAAAGTTGATTGCTCTTCTAGATCTGTGTTGTTTTAGTTGTTCAATAATGTTCGTTATTTTATCTGACCAGAATGTCTCTTCTAAAGTCTTTTCGTAAATTGTGTTTAGTTCTTCATAGGGTTGTATAATTTCAGTTAAATTTGTAATGTGATACAAGTATTCATATTTTTCGTCTTTCTTTACGTTTTTTATTGCTATTTGCCCTGTTGTGAGAAATATTACATTCTTTAGTGATATCAGGAATATCAACATTTTTATCTTTGGAAAATAAATTTTTCTTTATACTGTCCTTGTGTATCACTATATTTTTAGTAGTAAGTACAGTTTCACCTAAGTCTTCTTTGACTATATGTTTGACGTGACGTGCCTTCGTCTATTTTCCTCAAACTTTTAATTATACAAAATATTGTATCTCCTTTTTGATATTTTCTATCAACTGTACCTTTATTTAGTGTTTTCAATACTTTCTCTGATGCTTTAGTCAGTTTTCTTGTAATAGATTCATTATTAATATATTTCTCTTGGTTGAAATAAATTCCACCAGGTTTTAAATTTGTTACGGAATGAATACTAGTGTTTAATTCTCTTACCGTTTTGTATACTTCTACAATGACGTTTGTACGATTCTGAATCATATAGATTCTAGCTATTTCACTTATGGCACTATGACTTCTTTCAACTTGACCGTTCGACGTAGATCGGTACACTGGCGTTGAAACTTTCTTGATTTTCTTCATCATGACCGAATTGAAGTATTGTTCGTTATTTGTCATCGCATCAGTATTTCACAATTTGGGAATGCATTTACTAATATTTCCTCAACTTTTGAATACAACTGTAATCTGTTGTCGAGATATCGAGCTATCGTGTATTTTAAGAACTTATCTTTAGCTCTTAGCCATATGTCGTTCTCATTGAAGTATACGATTCCATAACAAGCCTTGACAAAATTTGACAAAAAAAAAAATCCAATCTTAAAAAAAAAAACTCCCACAATAGCTGAATTTAGTTGGAAAACAAGAATTTACTCAGAAGAGCCCTTAAATGTAGATAGTTTTTTTAGATATGGGGCGGGGAGGGGGGGGGGGGGGCTAGATTGTCAGTCTCATTTCCCATGTCTCATGTCTTTTTTCTTATATCTTATGTCGTTTATCGTTTGTCGTATGTCTTATGTCTTATGTCTTATGTCTTATGTCTTATGTCTTATGTCTTATGTCTTATGTCTTATGTCTTATGTCTTATGTCTTATGTCTTATGTCTTATGTCTTATGTCTTATGTCTTATGTCTTATGTCTTATGTCTTATGTCTTATGTCTTATGTCTTATGTCTTATGTCTTATGTCTTATGTCTTATGTCTTATGTCTTATGTCTTATGTCTTATGTCTTATGTCTTATGTCTTATGTCTTATGTCTTATGTCTTATGTCTTATGTCTTATGTCTTATGTCTTATGTCTTATGTCTTATGTCTTATGTCTTATGTCTTATGTCTTATGTCTTATGTCTTATGTCTTATGTCTTATGTCTTATGTCTTATGTCTTATGTCTTATGTCTTATGTCTTATGTCTTATGTCTTATGTCTTATGTCTTATGTCTTATGTCTTATGTCTTATGTCTTATGTCTTATGTCTTATGTCTTATGTCTTATGTCTTATGTCTTATGTCTTATGTCTTATGTCTTATGTCTTATGTCTTATGTCTTATGTCTTATGTCTTATGTCTTATGTCTTATGTCTTATGTCTTATGTCTTATGTCTTATGTCTTATGTCTTATGTCTTATGTCTTATGTCTTATGTCTTATGTCTTATGTCTTATGTCTTATGTCTTATGTCTTATGTCTTATGTCTTATGTCTTATGTCTTATGTCTTATGTCTTATGTCTTATGTCTTATGTCTTATGTCTTATGTCTTATGTCTTATGTCTTATGTCTTATGTCTTATGTCTTATGTCTTATGTCTTATGTCTTATGTCTTATGTCTTATGTCTTATGTCTTATGTCTTATGTCTTATGTCTTATGTCTTATGTCTTATGTCTTATGTCTTATGTCTTATGTTTTATGTCTTATGTCTTATGTCTTATGTCTTATGTCTTATGTCTTATGTCTTATGTCTTATGTCTTATGTCTTATGTCTTATGTCTTATGTCTTATGTCTTATGTCTTATGTCTTATGTCTTATGTCTTATGTCTTATGTCTTATGTCTTATGTCTTATGTCTTATGTCTTATGTCTTATGTCTTATGTCTTATGTCTTATGTCTTATGTCTTATGTCTTATGTCTTATGTCTTATGTCTTATGTCTTATGTCTTATGTCTTATGTCTTATGTCTTATGTCTTATGTCTTATGTCTTATGTCTTATGTCTTATGTCTTATGTCTTATGTCTTATGTCTTATGTCTTATGTCTTATGTCTTATGTCTTATGTCTTATGTCTTATGTCTTATGTCTTATGTCTTATGTCTTATGTCTTATGTCTTATGTCTTATGTCTTATGTCTTATGTCTTATGTCGTATGTCTTATGTCTTATGTCTTATGTCTTATGTCTTATGTCTTATGTCTTATGTCTTATGTCTTATGTCTTATGTCTTATGTCTTATGTCTTATGTCTTATGTCTTATGTCTTATGTCTTATGTCTTATGTCTTATGTCTTATGTCTTATGTCTTATGTCTTATGTCTTATGTCTTATGTCTTATGTCTTATGTCTTTTGTCTTATGTCTTATGTCTTATGTCTTTTGTCTTATGTCTTATGTCTTATGTCTTATGTCTTATGTCTTATGTCTTATGTCTTATGTCTTATGTCTTATGTCTTATGTCTTATGTCTTATGTCTTATGTCTTATGTCTTATGTCTTATGTCTTATGTCTTATGTCTTATGTCTTATGTCTTATGTCTTATGTCTTATGTCTTATGTCTTATGTCTTATGTCTTATGTCTTATGTCTTATGTCTTATGTCTTATGTCTTATGTCTTATGTCTTATGTCTTATGTCTTATGTCTTATGTCTTATGTCTTATGTCTTATGTCTTATGTCTTATGTCTTATGTCTTATGTCTTATGTCTTATGTCTTATGTCTTATGTCTTATGTCTTATGTCTTATGTCGTATGTCTTATGTCTTATGTCTTATGTCTTATGTCTTATGTCTTATGTCTTATGTCTTATGTCTTATGTTTTATGTATTATGTCTTATTACCAAAACAAAGAATAAAAAATAATTCAAAATAATATTTCCCTCAAACTATTTACCCGATATCATTTTAAAACTTAATCCAAACATTCCAGCTGAAGTTATTGGGCTTCAAATCACGCCTCTGCAGTCAGATCATTATAAACTTAAATTTAAAAAATTTTGCAACTCAATATTGCTCTGCGTCCTGCGTCTATAAGTAGCATATCCATTCATAAAAGTTGAAAACGAATCAACTAAAAACTTTCTAATTGCCCGACATTAAACCTCAATTGATTTTCAAAAAGTTTTAACAAACAACACTACTGGCTTTCTCCACTCCCCCTCCCATTATCTATGTGGCGGTTACACTTGTTAATAATTACACTATACATTTTTGTTTTCGAAAAACATCTTATTTTGTTTTTAATGTAATTTGTTTGATATAGAATATTTTTCATTCTAGTAATTTAACTACACAAAACATCACGTTTCATCATTATAATTTCAAATAAAATCTTTTTTCAATTATAATAGTTTCTTTATTTAAAGTTTGATTCCAGCCCAAATCTACATTATTATGTCCTCCCTCCATTTCCTTTGCCGCTAAATGGCAAAGGGATGAGGCTAGGGAAAAATACGTGTATACAAAAGTACTGCCAGCCAGACCATCAAGTCGGTCACAGAGGACAGAAAACCACAGAATCTATAGACATTACACATAAGGCAAAAAAGAAAATGTAATAACAGTTTTCCAAACCGGAATCTAAAATGAATTTTCTCCTACTTTTCCAATCTAATAGAGTAATTTAGTTAGAGGTAGGCGTGTGTATTTTTGGTGCAGTTAAGTTTGGAATCTGTATCTTATACATAGGAATAGGTATAGGTATAGTTGGGGGCTTCAAAGATATCGAATAACCACTTTGTACCACTATAACACAAAATTCCAAACGTAAATGAAGTTGAAAGCGAATATTCTTATTTAAAGCCTAGATACTACTTAGGTATACATAACCACAAATATCGTAAGGGTTTATCGCTAGGAAACGGTTATGCAACAGTTCAACAAATGCACAAAACTACACAGGACCCAGGAGCAATGTGTTGTGTGTGTGTTCAAGATTGCCACATTCCGAATAGTCTAGGAGGTAAGAGTTATCTTTTTCACAAAATTTTAAACAGGTCATATTTGTTTTTTTTTTTGCGAACTTTAAATCAATAAAAATATGCAATTTTTAAACTGAGATCTCATGAAATTGAAGCACAATAGTTTTATTATATTGGAAAATCCGCCCTCTGCCACGCCCACTTTTGTTATATTTAATTTTTTAGGGTATGTATGTGAGTGCCTAATTTATGTGGGATTTCACTGCCTTTAAGTGGTTGTTTGTTAGGATTTCTTTCATGTTTACCATACAAACATGCTGTGCATTTTTTATAAAATGCCTTTGCATCCCTTTCTAACTCGGGTCAACAATATTGGCTTAATATTTCTTGAATTACATTTTTATATCCCCTATGGGCTCTGTTATGTACTTCTTGTACAATACTCGGTTGCTTGTCTCTGTCGGTCACATCTTCGAGTATGTTTTGTGTGAATACAAAGTCTATTTCGTTAAATGTTTCAGTGATTATACGCTCAAATCTATAAATAACTTCCTGTTTTGTACATATTGCATTTACTCTGTGTGGAATAACGATTTCTTTCATAAATGAGATAAGTTCTATGCTATTTGTGAACGTAAGTAATTACATGTCGACATTTGTTTTTGAAAATATTTTTCGTGACTTAACCCTTCTTAGTTTCGTCATATATGAGTTCAACTTGAACGGAACAAGTGTTTAATGCCTTTTTTACGTGTTTAATTAATGTTTCTCTATAGCTCTCGTCTGAGTGTACTGTATGTGCTAGTGTTCAATTCTTGTCTCGAAAGAGCATCTGCTACTACGTTTTCCTTACCTGGCTTGTATACTAATTTTGACCCGTAATCTTCTATAATGGCCTTCCATCTTTTTAACTTTAAATTCGGATTTTTGTCCGATCTGCTATTCCATAGATATAGTTTCTAAGTTTTTGTAATGCCCAAATTATGGCTAGTAACTCCTTTTCATTCGTAGAGAATTTCTCTTCTGATTCTATGAGTGTTACACTCAAAAAGAAATTTAGGTTTGTTAAATTTGCTTAAAACGGCCCCTTATGCAATATTTGATTCATCAGTTGTAAGCTCGAAGGGCTTATTAAAATCTGGCTGGAATAATTCTACAGTTTCTTTTAAAGAGTTTTTTACTCTATCTATCGCTTCTATGGCAATTTGGTCAAGATCTATTGTCCCTTTCTTACTATTCCTAGCAGATATATTTCCATTTCTTAAATAATTCGTCAGAGGTTTACTAATCTCTGCATTTTTATGAATAAATTTCCTGTAGTACCCAGTGATGCCTAAGAAACTTCTTAGTTCTTTTATATTCCTTGGAATCGGAAATTCTTTTATTGCTTTAAGTTTTTCTGAATTTGTACAAACTCTATTATTTTTAATTACATGGCCTAAATATTCTACCTCTGTGTGGAAGAATTTAGATTTTTCATTAGATACTTTCAAAGTAGCTCTATTTAATCTTTCAAATACTAGTTCTGTGTATATGTTTCATGTGTTCTTCCTCATTGGAAGAATAAATTAACACATCATCTACGTATGTACAAATTTTCCCATAAAATCTCTTAAAATGTCATCAACATATCGCTGGAATATTATAGGCGCATTCTTTAATCCGAATGGAATTCTTTTAAATTCATTTTTGCTCCATTAATAGAAAATGGCGTTTTTTTCTATCTTTTTTTTTTCTGTATTTTGATCTGATGGAAGCCTGATTCAAGGTTCAATGTCGTGAAAAGTTGGCTTTCCCAAGATTTTGTATCGTCATATTCACATCTGAAACCGGATACTTATCTGCAATTGTTTGTGAATTTAATTTTTTAAAGTCGATGACCATTCGTCGCTTTGGTCTACCATTTTCATCTAATCCTTTCTTTGGAACTGTCCAAATAGGGCTAATATAAGGCGAGTTACTTTTTTGAATTATATTTTCTTTAATAATTTTTGAACTTCTTTATTTACAAATTCATTATCTGCTACTGGATATGGATTAGGGTGCGCCTTATTTTTCAACTTTTGAAATTACCTTGTCCCAACCCGTCAAGTGGTTCCATCTCATGAAAAAAAATTTACAAAAAAAAAATTTACAAATCGGATAAAATTTAGGGGTCGCTACCGTATTTTGAAAAAAAACACCGGACCAGTCGAAAGGTTTTCGATTCATAAGGCAAGAAAACTTTTTTATTTCAACCCACGCCAATAGAAATAAAACATAATAAAACAATAATTTTGAATATGCGTTGAGAAAATAAAACCATAAAACAAAATTCTCAGCGAACATTTTCAATTATTTTAAGCCCTAATGTAACAACGACACTGGTTTGAAACATAATTTATGTATGTAATATAATTGTTGCGTTATCCGTACTCCAAGACATACACACGGTTGCCACTTTGGTCATTTGTGACCAAATTTGGTCATTATTTTTTCACTTGGTCGCATGGTCATTTTTTATTCCATTTGGTCATTTTTTTTAATATTGATTTTATGAAAATATATTTGTTTTTATTAAGTTCTACTTTGATCTCATTTTAAAATGCTCTGAGAAATTATTTATTTATTATTTATTTATTTATGTTAGTCTAATTTAATTAAGTTCATTATTTATTGATACATATTTCATTTCGGTTTGAATTTCACTTCGCATTGATGTATAAACTAGACTTAATACATACAAAAATAGTATGTCATCTACGTAATATGAAGAATATGTTAAAATAAATGTGATGAATTCATTGTTTTCTGTGTTTAGAGGTTCAAATATTTCGGACTCAAATTATTTTGGTCATTTTTAGCTACAGTTGGTCATTTTTATTTTTAATTTTGGACACAAACTTTATTTTCAAGTGGCAACCGTGGCCATACATGCTCTCACAACAAAATTAGTTTTGTTGTGATTTGGTAATGTTGTGTTGGTATAAATGACTAGACATGTTTCAGCACGTTTTGTAGGTAACGCTTTATAACAGTATTGAACCTTATTTTAAAGTCTGGTGCGAGTCCATGTTTGTAATTGGCGTTTTCAGGAAATAAACTATTAAATTACAGTTTTAAGTGCTAAAATATATTATAAAATTGTGAATTGAACAGTGGACATGGCGACAGCTCGTTGTAGTTCTAATCGAGAAAAGTTTTTAAAGTCTGTAAACGTAAACACTAGAAAGAAAACCGAAATTTGGTTAATTGGACAAATCATCATGTCTTAGTGAAAGAATGTTACCTTCGCGGAAGGAAGTTATTTCACTGTTCTTCCACTACAAACAAATTTTAAATGAAAATATTAAAGAAGCATATAGATCTACTGCGAAAAATGTCTTAGAAATTTGGAAAAAGGCCCGTATTCCAACAAAGCGGAGTGACCATGTTGCTGATAAAGTGGTGGGTATTTTCAGAGAATGGGAAAGATTAAAAAAAAAATAAAGCGAACAAGGCAAAGCGTTCAGACGCATTAAAAAAGAAAGAGGATGACTGGAAGGAGGAACTAGGTAACCTATTTGATATTGCCCATGCTAATGCATTGAAGAGGACAAGAAATTCTTAATTGCTCAACGGGAAAAGGGTCGTCGCGGGAAGATTGGTAATGTTGATTTAGTACTTGTGAAAAAAGAACTGTGCTTGGAAAAAAAAAGAAGATTTAAAGAGAAGGAGGGAATTGGAAGAGAAGGAAATAAAGTCTAGAGAAGAAAGGGTGATCTTTGCGTCATCATCATCCGAATCAGAATCGGAAGTTGATACTGAAGATCACGGGGACGGTGAAGAACCAGTTCCGTCAACATCTGGAATGCTGCCTCCAAAGAGAGGACGGAAAAAAATACTGGATCAAAACTTGGCGGCTGTACTTGACGTTGCTAAACTGAGTGACCGGAATGCAGCATTAGTTTTGACACCCGTAATTAAACTTCTTGGGCATGACCCTGCTAAATATAATATAAATGCCAATTCTATTCGCCGAGACCGTGCCAATCATCGATTGAACATAGCTGAGAACTTAAAAATGGAGTTTACCCCAGAAGTCCCATTAACGATTCACTGGGACGGCAAATTACTGGAGGATATCGTTGGGAACGAAATTGTAGATCGCCTTCCCATTTTAGTTTCTGGAAGTGGAATAGATCAACTTCTCGGAGTCCCAAAGTTAGAGTCTGGTACAGGTGAAGCTGCAGCAACCGCAGTTTATGAGGCGGCTTTAGAATGGGGAATTTGCCATCAAGTGAAGTGCTTAGGCTTTGACACGACATCAGTCAATACTGGAAGAAGAAATGGAGCGTGCATTCTTCTAGAGCAAAAGATGGATAAAGATATGCTTTGGTTAGCATGCCGTCACCATATCTTCGAGATTATGTTGGAAGCAGTTGTAATGACATCACTTGGACCGTCAACAGGCCCGGACATTTTGATTTTTAAACAATTTAAGAAATTCTGGACTAACATCGATCGGAAAAACTACCAAACAACGTTTTCTAATGAATTTGCCAAAGCTGCAGTTATTGATATCTCTGATGAAATGATTATCTTTTCCAAATCTCAGCTCTTAGAGTTCCAACCCCGAGATGACTACAAGGAACTACTGGAAGTGACAATTGTATTCTTAGGCGGGGTTCCTCAGAAAGGCATATCATTTAAAGCACCGGCAGGTCTACATCGTGCTAGGTGGATGTCTAAAGCTATCTACTCCCTTAAGATTTGGATGTTTAAAAGTCAGTTCAAGCTAACAAAGAGAGAAGAAAGCGGAATTCTTGACATTTGCGTTTTTGTTGTCAGACTATACGTTAGAGTTTGGATGACTGCCCCAAAATCTACGTCTGCTCCACGAAATGATCTTGAGCTTCTCAAAAAACTTGACAACTACAAGAAATTAAACGAAGTTGTTTCAAGGGTAGCTCTTAAAAAACTCCTTGGACACCTTTGGTACTTGTCAGAAGAACTTGTGGCTTTTGGATTTTTTGATGACGGAGCCTCCAATGAAACAAAAAGGAAGATGGTTTGCGCCCTAGAAACTGAAGGAGTAGAGAATCCTTTAAAGAAAATAACTGTGGACATCGCTAATATCCAGCCAAAGGGTTGGAGGACTTCGTTAGCTCAAATACCCGTCGGTTCTTCAATATCACAGGATTTTCGTCGGAGTTCTTGAATAAGGATGTAGATGAGTGGCACATGGACATAACCTACAATGAAGTAAAACACGGAGTTCGCAACATGAGAGTAATCAATGACATTGCAGAGCGAGGAGTAAAGCTTATGGACGAGTATAATAAGCTACATACCAACAACGAAGAACAGAAGCAGTTTCTTTAATTGGCAGTTAAAGACTATAGAAAGAAATATCCTGACAGGAAAAAGTCAACACTGATGAACTAAATCATCATCTGAATTTCAGAAAACTATTTTGAAATTGGTCTTTTAACTTATTATTTGTATTTATGTTCTTACTAAAGAACTTCTAATTTAACTCTTTTCCTTTTTAACAAGTAAACTAGATCAACCGGATGTAATATATATTTTAACAGAACTTGAATAAGTTAATTTGTAACTGAAATAAATTTGAAAACATAACTTTATTTGTAGTTTTTCATAAATATAGATCGTATATTTTAATGAAGCACCTTGTAATAATAAATATTATCCGATTTGTATAAAATTTTCAGAGGATTTTTTTTTCATGCAAAGGAACAACTTGACCGGTTGGGACGCTAAAATTTCAAAAAAAAAAAAAAAAATCATACATATAAGGCGCACCCTATATGGATATTGCTTAACATATACCGGATCCTCATTTTTGGTACGAATTGCACATTCTATCGTATTTGTAAAATTATTTCTCATTACAACATCTATTTTTTTCTTTATATTCTTCATTAACTTCATTTTTTATTATCTAATTAGTTTTAAGATTCTCAATTGATTTTTCAATACATATGCTGAGCATTTCCAAATTGATTAAATCTATCCCTGCATTTATTATTTTTAGAACGTTAAGGCCTTAAATCATATCGAAGCTCTCGATATCATTTAATTTATAAAATATTAAATCATGACCGAATATATTAACTTCTTTTTGAAATTCTATTACTGTAGAACCGTGCATAGTTTTCATTTTTACTTTATTTATAGCAAAAATTTTCACTTATTTTACAAATTTTCTTTACATAATTATGGGTTGCTCCCTTATCAATCATTATTGTATACCTTTTTTGAGTGAATTTGCTTTTTAATTCTAAACAGAGCAACCCATCTACTAGTTTAAATGATCCTTTCTCATGTTCTTTACCTTTTGATCACTATTCCCTATAGTTGAGCTGAAGTCGTCATCGATGTCTTCATAGAGTGTATTTTTGTTGACTCTCTGTTAATTAAACGGCTGCGACTGTTGTTGTTGTTGATTCATATTCACTTGACCCAAATTTTCTCGTTCCCGCTTAATGCCCATCTCATTGTTGTAGAAAGGTTTCTCAAAACGTCTGTTTGCTTGTATATTTTGCCTGTTGTTCACTTCCATTGGCTGATTTTGGTTATTCCTGAATGGATTTTTACTTTAATTGTAATTAGATTGATTTTGATATTTATTATTGTAATACTGTGTTTGAGAATGGTTTTGATTAGCTTGATTATAATTTTGTCCATATGCTATGTTTAGACGTCTTTCATTCTTGTTGTTTTCAAACAATATTTTATATTTGTGATGATTATCACCAAATGATCGAACTAAATGCATGTTTCTATGCTGATTGTCGTGTTCTATTTTACGAGGAATTGCGAATGCATGTTCTAAATCCTTAATTTTCGCTGTATAAAGCGCTCCTTTGGTAAAACTATCACTTATACCATCAATAAATACTCTGACTGCATTAGCATGTTGAGTCATTCTATCGTTCACTATTTCACTTTCTCCGCTCATTGTTATTTTTGATATTATTAAATCACTTTTATACATTC
This sequence comes from Epistrophella euchroma, assembly GCA_947049315.1. NCBI lineage: Eukaryota > Metazoa > Arthropoda > Insecta > Diptera > Syrphidae > Epistrophella > Epistrophella euchroma. Next base: position 70,867,559 of record OX346245.1, read on the forward strand.
ACTCCTTAAACCTAAGTAGATCTATTTCATACAATATACTTTCTAACGGCCGTAATATTCACGCCGTTTAAAACTGGGTTTAAAAGCCCTTAACCGACTACCTTTAGCCGAGCTAAACCGACAGAATTTAAACAACAAAATCTCGTTTAAATCGGTAAAATTCACTCCGTTTAAGCGAAAAATTCCATTCGGTTTACGTCGGTTTAAATTTGTGATTTAAACCGAACGTGGCATAGCATCACAAGTATGAAAAAACTAAAAAAGGCTTTTTTTGACATTTATTTTTCGAATTGACATTTTATATTTAAATAAAATAAATTTATTAATTCGTGTCAATCACAAATACGCATTAGAAATGTCTTTCATTTTTTTTTACCGTTTTTGACGTTGGGCAAAAATGTGAACAATACCGTCCACTGCATTGCGTCATCCAGACATTCCTTTAACGATTTGTTGCGAGTTGAATTTTTCTTGATCTGGTTGCACTTCCGTGCCGGGTGTTAATGCGGTTCCCATATCTATCTAGGCGCACGGTAGTGCGCCCGCCAAGACGAGCGGTTAGCACTACTATATATTTTCTCGAAACGTTTCGTCGTATTTTCAAGCCCTCATAGCTTCGGTATAGATAGAGCTAGAGAGCTCAAATTTTCAGGATTAGATGTAGTCCGCGGCCTTATAAAACACACCAAATCTGGGGGCACGGTAGTGCCCCCTGCCAAGACGAGCAAAACGAGCGGCGGGCACTACCTATATTTTCTCGTAACGCTTCGTCGGATTTTCAGGCCCTCATAACTTCGATCTGGATAGAGCTAGAGAGCTCAAATTTTCAGGATTATGTGTAGTCCACGGACTTACAAAATACACCAAATTTCATATTTCTAGCTTTTATACTTTGGGTGTAATTCATACCCAAAAACGTCGATTTTGTCACTGACCACTCACTCATCAAAACCTAAAGGGTACTTCCCGAAGTCCTAGAAAGCTGAAATTTGGAATGTAGGCTAGGATTTGCACACAAACAACAAACAAATTAAGAAATCTATAACTTTCACTTTCCAACACCCCAAACATGGGGGTTCATAATAAGACATCTAAGACAACAACAATTTTCACAATGCACACAAAACAATGCATATAACCCGCCTATACTTGACGTAAGGGTTGTTTTTTTATTTTTTACTCACAAACACAAAAAACAATGCACAATATGTCTTTGCTTGAAATAAGGGTTGTTTATGTATTGTATGATCTTCACCACAATTGGTGGAAAAATTGTCGTGCCGGTATCGCTATGACGTATCTTTGGAATTATATGTTATATGTATGTACGCATATGTATTTATATTCAGGGGTGTGCGATAGGAAAAAATTATGAACTTTCAACTCTGTTCGTCAAAAAAAAAAATTAAGAGATTTTTCATTGACGGCTCATTTTTTTAAGGTTTACCCTTATTATTGCGAAGTTCAAAATATACGGGTTACTTTTAATACTATATATTATATTGCTTAATAATTATGTATAGGTACATAGTTATATGATTTTCAAGTACATATCTGGTGTTTTGCTAAGAGACTTAGCTCAATATAAAGGTTATAGGTTTGGTAGGTTGTAGGTAGTTATTTAATTCCTAGGTTATACATATGCCTATTGCTACAATATAAACTGTGAAGTAGTTTTACTGGAAGCAGGGTTTTACAGTGAAGTATTTAAGGGAGGTTCAAGTATTTTTCTTACAGATAATAGGTGATCCTACAAAAAGAAATGAAATCCCACCAAAAACATTTCATGTAAAAAAAGGTCGCCAAGACTCACATGCACATAACGCTTTCGCTGTGAAAAAGTTATGAGATCTCATGAAGAGCCAAGCCCATAACTCTACAAGGCCTTACTCCACAAGACCTAACTCTACCAACCCTACATCGTTGTCAAAAAGTATGGCTTGGCCGTTTCATAAAACTTTTGCATAACCGACTTACCAAAAATCTATGGAAGTTTCTGTGTTTCGGCTGCGAAACGGCCAAGTCATACTTTTTGACCACGATGTAGGGTTGGTAGAGTTAGGTCTTGTGGAGTTAGGCCTTGTAGAGTTATGGGCTTGGCTCTTCATGAGATCTCATAACTTTTTCACAGCGAAAGCATTATGTGCATGTGAGTCTTGGCGACCTTTTTTTACATGAAATGTTTTTGGTGGGTTTCATATTTCTAGCTTTTATAGTTTGGATGTTATTAATAGCCAAAAACGTCGATTTTGTCACTGACCACTCACTCATCAAAACCTAAAGGGTACTTCCCGAAGTGCTAAAAAGCTGAAATTTGGAATGTAGACTAGGATTTGCATACAAACAACAAAAAAATTAAGAAATCTGTAACTTTCAACCTCCAACACCCCAAAAGTGGAGGTTCATAATAAAACCTCAAAAACAACAACAATTTTCACAATCACACACAACAATGCAATGCAAACCCCGCCTATAATTGATGTGAGGGTTGTTTTTTTTTAATTTTATATTCACGAACACAAAAAACAATGCACATATGGCTTTGCTTGAAATAAGGGTTGTTTATATATTGTATGATTTTCACCACGATCGGTGAACTTTCGTCTCGTTTAGTATGACGTATCCTTGGAATTTTATGTATGTATATGTACTTATATTCAGGGGTGTGCGATAGGAAAAAATAATGAACTTTCATTTTTCGCTTCGGTCAAAATAAAGAGATTTTACATTGACGGATCATTTTTTTAAGGTTTAAGTACCTTCTTACCTTAATTTTTGCGAAGATAAAAATATACGCGTTACTTTTACTTATATAATTTCTAAATAAATTCGTTCATGTTTCTGGTCTTTGCTAAGAGACTTAGCTCAATATAAAGGTTAGGTATGTAGGTAGTTACTTTATTCCGAGGTATTAGGCCTATTGCTACAATATTAATTGGGAAGTAGTTTCATTGGAATCAGAATCCCACCGTGAAGTATTTAAGGGAGGTTCAGGTGTTTTTCTTATGGATAATAATTGATCCTACAAAAAGAAATGAAATCCCACCAAAAACATTTCATGTAAAAAAAGGTCGCCAAGACTCACATGCACATAACGCTTTCGCTGTGAAAAAGTTATGAGATCTCATGAAGAGCCAAGCCCATAACTCTACAAGGCCTAACTTTACAAGACCTAACTCTACCAACCCTACATCGTGGTCAAAAAGTATGGCTTGGCCGTTTCATAAAACTTTAGCATGACAGACTTAATTTTACCGAAAATCTATGGAAGTGTCTGTGTTTCGGCTGCGAAACGGCCAAGCCATACTTTTTGACCACGATGTAGGGTTGGTAGAGTTAGGTCTTGTAAAGTTAGGCCTTGTAGAGTTATGGGCTTGGCTCTTCATGAGATCTCATAACTTTTTCACAGCGAAAGCCTTATGTGCATGTGAGTCTTGGCGACCTTTTTTTACATGAAATGTTTTTGGTGGGATCATATTATACCACACAATGCGATAAATTTGGTAAGATTGCAACTCATTGCACCTGGATGTCATATGGTATGTCTAAATGAGAATGGGAAACAGCCTCTTTATAGAACACCATACGAACGCTCGACCGAATTGCGTGTCGTCAACAATGATTTTTGGTAATAGACCGAGAGCTGTGGAACGAATTGATCAGTGCTATATACCGCTCCAAAATTTGTGGGCATAATGTTTATATGTATGTGTCCAAATTAATGTGTCGGTCTGGCAGTGATACCGTGGCCCTAACACCTCCATAATGCACTTTCAAAATGCAACCAAAAAAATCAGAATAGTTACTGCCTACTGTGCAAACTCAACTACTACTTTCAACTTGACAGTAATATCTCATACCTAACACCACTATAATGCACTTTCAAAATGCAACAAAAAAATGGGGTTTTTTAAATCGTTCCAACTGTTGTTTACCTTGTATTTATATGTGTCCAAACTAAATTCGATCGGTCTGACAGCGCTACCGCGGACCAAACACTACCGTAATGCACTTTCAAAGTGCAATACAAAATAAAAGTTTTTCAAATCGTTCCAAATTTTATATCTGTCCAAACTGAATTTCATTGGTCTGGCAGTGATACCGTGAACATTCCACTACCATAAAACACTTTCCTAACAACAAATAGTATTAGAATTTTTAAAGTGCATTATCTGGGTGTTAGGCCCGCGGTATCGCTGCCAGACCATTGCAATTCAGTTTGGACAGATACAAATTATTTGTGAACAAAATTTGCATTTTTAAAGTGCATTATGGTGGTGTTAGGGCTGCGGTATTACTGTCGGGTTGATGGAATATAGTTTGGACAGTTACCAGGTACTAGAAACATTTGGAGCTATTTAAAAGACATTTTTTTTGGTTACATTTTAAAAGTGCATTATTATAGTGATGCTAGGTATAAGGTATAACTGTCAAGTTGATGAAATTGAGTTTGGATAGTCCCAGCAACCATTCTGATTTTGTTGGTTGCATTTTGAAAGTGCATTATGGAGGTGTTAGGACCACCAGGCCGATGGAATTTAGTTTGGACACATATAAATATTATGCTCACAAAATTTGGAGCGTTATAAAACATTTTAAAATCACTCATTTTTTTGAATTTTGAAAGTGCATTACATTGGTCTTAGGGCCGCGATATCGCTAAAAGGTCTATGGCATGTAGTTTGCGCTAGTACAAATGCCATGCTCACAAGCGAGCAGATAAAACACTTTGAGCAAATCGTCCACCAGCTCTCGGTCTATTAGCCTTTTCCGGTTAATTGGTTAACACTACCCCGATGTGTGAATAACGTGCACAAATATGGTGTTTGGATAGCCAGTATCGCCAAAAATCACATGATTGAATATTTTTCACTGACATTTAAACCGTACCTAAACGACACGAAAATGCCTCGTTTAAGTTTGAGTCGGTTTATCGTAGTTAAACCGATCATTCGGTTTAAAATTTTGGTTAACGTCGATTTAAGTGAGTGAATATTACCGATTAGTCGGTTTAAAAATTCTAAACCGACTTCTGAATTTAAACCGATTTTAAACGGCGTGAATATTACGGGCATACGAGTAACCCCATCATACATAGAGCGTTATATTTATACTTATCTTAATTCTATATAGTCCAGTCAACGAAGGAAAAATAAATGAAATAAATCGTGTAGTCTGGGTTATTATTTTAAGTGGTAAGGGTGATCCCCAGGTCCAACATACCAAAAGTCCCCAGCCCAGGGCCGCGAGCTTAAGCCAGGAGAAGGTTAAAGGTTCCCTTTTTTAGTTTTTCGCGAATATTTCGAAAACCAAGGGCTTAAGTGACTGAACTATTTGTGTACGTGACCATAATGCATGTCTGTACTTATCTTTATTTTTAGACATTGCATCATAAGGGGTCCAAGGGTCTAAAAATTAGTTTTTTGCAAATATCTCAAACACGGTTTGTGATAGAGAAAAATGTTGTTCCTCAATCTTGTAGTTGAGGCGATTTTCCATAAAATAGATTCCTCGGTTTTTTCGTAGCATTAACCGTTAAAAACTTACAGCAAATGAAAAGTTAAAAAATCTCTGAAAGGGGTCAAATGTCACGAAAATAAAAAATAAGAGAAAAATTTTATACTCCAGTCTGGTAGACCATGTAATTTCCAATAAAAATGCATTTTCACTTTTTTCGTAGCATTAACTGTTAAAAAGTTACAGCAAATCGAAAAGTCAAAAAATCTGTAAAAAAAGGGGCAAAAATTCGTGAAAGTGGAAGTTTTTGGCAAATATCTCAAAGACAGGAAATTTTTCAACGTGAAATAGAGAAGGTTTTGAAGAATATTAAGAAGCATAACCAAATAGTTCGCGAATCTTTTCGGAGATTACACAGTACTGGACTTTAACTTAATAAAAATAAGTGTCTATTCGCAAAGAACAAAATCCAGTATTTGGGATATTTAATTTCGGGAGAAGGCTATGTTAAAGTTTATCGAGACGAAACAATTTCACAGTTTCCGGTACCGAAAAGTATATCGGATGTTAGATCTTTTTGTGGTTCTGTTAATTATTTCGGTCGATTCATTCCAGATTTGGCTACTAACATGTCTCCGATATACGATATGTTAAAAGCGAACACATTTAAGTGGGATAGGCAAGCTATGGGGGCTTTTGAAAACATGAAGCAAGAAATAGTGTCAGATACCGTCCTAGTGCATTTTAATCCAAAGCTGTCTGTGGTACTCACCTGCGATGCTTCTAATGTAGGAATAGGAGCGGTATTGGCACATACTTTTCCGGATGAGTCTGAACGACCAATTAAATTCGCTTCACGTTTGCTATCGAAATCCGTTATAGAAAAGAAAGCTCTAGCCATTGTTTATGCCACGCGAAAATTTTATCAATATTTAATTGGAAAACCATTTGAGTTAGTCACGGATCACAAACCTCTGGTGGCTATATTCGGAGAGAAGAAAGGGATTCCACAAATGTCTACGAGTAGCCTGCAAAGCTGGCCTTTTCATCTCTCAGCTTTTCAGTATACCATACGATATGTTAAATCCGCGGATAACGTTGCTGATGCAATATCTCGTTTTCCCCAAATGAGCGTTTATGAAGAACACCAAATGGGTGATGAAAAAGACAGGATGTCGTATTTTAATCTAATTGAAAATAACACGAACATTTTATTCGATGCCGACTTGATACGTAAAGAGACGTTAGTTGACGAAATTTTGTTTACAATGGTAGAGACGCTTAAAACGGGAAACTTTGGAAAGTTGAACGGCAAGGAAGCGTTTTCTCCTTTTTTGAAAAGCATCAACGAGCTTGTAGTTGAAAACGAAGTTCTTATGTGGGGTTATAGGGTGGTAGTTTCACATTCTTTACGTAAATTAATCTTAAAGCAATCACATATGACTCATATGGGAATTGTTAAAACAAAATCGCTTTTAGGATCTTACGTTTGGTGGCCAAACATGGATGCAGAAGTCGAAAATATGATTAAAATTTGCGAAGTTTGTTTGTCACTTTTGCTAAATCCACCTAAAGCTAGAGTTATAAACTGGGAAAGGCCTGAAAACCCTTGGAAGCGAATTCACGTGGATTTCGCTGGTCCATTGAGAGGTTTTTATTTTTTGATAATTATCGACGCGTTCTCAAAATGGATTGAGGTGTTTTATACTAAATAGCCAAGCTCATCGTTCTATATTAGATGCCTTAAAAGTGTATTTTCAAGATTTGGAATTCCAGAAGTGGTTGTTTCATATGATGGAACCCAGACCCAGTTCGTTTCCGAACAAAGTAAGGAATTTTTGAAATCTTTGGGAATTAGCCGGTGCCTTACAGCACCAGGTTACCCAGCTACGAACGGAGCTGCGGAGAACGCTGTTCGAACAGTAAAAAATGCAATTAAAGCGAGGGAACAAGAGGACGATATAGACGAAATTCTGACGCAATTTCTATTTCACTACAGAAATACCAAGCATTGCTCTACGAAAGAAACTCCTGCATCTTTGATATTCAATTACTTACCGGGAAATAAATTCGATCTTTTGTCACCATCTAGTTTAAATCCAAAGCCTTTTAATAATGCTCTAAAGCTTTGTTCAAAAGATAGATTTTTGAAGTCGGGGAAGTGGTGATGATTCGGGATTTTAACTTGTTAAAAATGTTCCACAGTGGTCTAAGGCTTATGTAATTAAAATTTTCGGTTCGCGAATGTACCTATGTAAAATGGAATCGGGAAGCATATTAAAAGACATCTGGACCAGATAAGAAAATGTAAATGTGTTATTACCAATAAAGAAAATGTAAAAAGGTCGCAGATTGGTTTTAACGAAAAACCGAAAGTTGTTAAAAGGCATATGTATTTTAATCGCAACACAGCTCAAATTGTAAATAATAACGTAAATGAATCTTCTGATATTAGTAACTCAGTTGAATCACCCAACACTGTATCTAGTAGAACTTTAAGAAATAGATTGGCATTAAAAAAAACTATAAGGTTAAAAGATTATGTATAAATTATGTATTAAGTATGCATTTGGCAACATTGTCCATCCACACTATAAAATGACATTTGATATTTAGATGAGTTTGTCTTTTTCTAAACATGTATATCTGTCGCTTTTCTGTGACGACTAACTTCTCATCCAGGCGCCAATTGAACAAGTTCTTTTCTCTGCTTTAATAAGTATTTTCTTTTAAATTAAGTATTATCAAATTGTTATTGAATATAATTAAATAAAATCTGAATTCAAACAAATATAACAAATACAAAACTGCTTGAATTCCTTAAAGACTTTTAAAGGTCTTTTGACATCATTGTGTCTTTTGACATAATTGTACACAAAAGACTGCAATACTTTCAATGCAATCAATAAAGAATTCTAGAAGGCAGTTAATATAAAAGACTTTTAAAAGTTTTTGCAAATAAAATTCTATAAAGCGTTCGATTTCCATATATGAACAATATTTCAACTTACTTTTCCTTCCACCCATTTCACTGCCTTTAGGACGTCTTCGCCGTGTATGAATTGTATCGCGCCTCATCGAATGTGGTCTATTAACGCCATGTAATTTGAAATACAGCCCGCAAGCATTGCAAACCATTTCACCCCGAACATTCCTTCTCCAAATGGTGGTTGTGAGCGTTCCACAGTTCGAGCAAGACATATCTTTTTGGCTGCTAATAAAACTTGAGGTTTTATTCTTTGATTTGTCGCCTGGCGCATTATTTGTCCAACTGCTGCGATCTAAATTATCATCAGAGGGATGTTGACTCTTAAATGTATGACCTGCATTTTCAAGAAGATCCTTGCAGTCCGATTTGCTTGGCCAGGCCTGCTTCCTGCGGCCAGTTTTCATAGTTAAAGGCGTTTTTTCTTCTACGACATTGCTCTGTAATGAGATAAAAGAGAATGTTATTTTGAATGAAATAATTTTTTCTATATATATAAAAATGGATGTATGATATATCGATGTTCCTTATAGACTCCGAAACCACCATACCGGGTCCAAAATTTCCGAAAATCTTACTTACATGTTTGGTCAACGTCAGTCTAGCAGCATGCCAGCAAGATGCAGCAGTGCATGCATTTTCGGAATAATTTCAGAAGATAGGCTACAATTCTGTTCAAAATTACACAAAATATTAGGTAGAACTAAAAAAGTGTTCCTCTGTTTGTTTGGTCAAAATCAGTTTACCAACAATGCAGCAGCGCATGCATTTTCAAACTAATTTCAAAAAGCACGGTCAGATTTTGTTCAAAACTTAAGAAAGTGTAGGGTGAAAGTCTAAGCACGTTTCTGTGTGTATTTGGTCAAAATCGAACTAGCAGTTTGCCAGCAAACTGCAGCAGCGCACGTTTTTTCCTGCTAATTTTAAGAAATGTCAGTATAGTAGATTGCCAAAAACAAACCTAAGTTTTGTTTTATGCGTGGTAGTGATTTTCAGAAAATTAACATTTTTTTCATATGAGAGATCGGTCACTTCAAAACTGGTTTAAAAAAAAAAAATTTTAAGAGATATGACAAAAATTTAAGTTATATTTCATTCTACGAGCCATTTATATTATACTAGCTGATCCGCTATTCCTGTGTGCGTGTCTACAGGAATGGTCGGGACCCACAATTTATTGCCGAATCCGAACGGCTGGTGAGCGGCACTTTTCTATGACAGGAGATACTCTAGGAGGGTTTGTCACTTCCTCGCAAGAGGCAGTAGCCCTGAAAAAACTTTTATGTTTTAGGTGGCAGTGGCCGGAAATCGAACCCAGACCTCTGGCGTGACAGTCCAACGCACTACCCATTACGCCACGGGCTAAGACACTGTTGGCAGTAAATTAGAGTGAGACAGATCAACATTACACACGGTATGCTACGATCTACGTTCTGTGGGCTACGTTCTTGCTTTTACTAGCAACTTCTCGTAATTATGCGCCTTTGTGTTACCCTGGACTCGATTGGTGTTGTGGAAATTATGTTAGTTATTATCTGGTAATTCGAACCAATAGCCTTTCTTAAATAGAGTATTTGTACATGGCTCAAGAATATGAGAACATCCATATTAGTCCATTGAAAGTTACATTAAACGGGCCATTTTTTTAAATAACTTGCCGAGGGTAGTGTGCCACATTTTTTTAAAAATATGAAGTGTCAAAGTTAGCTTACAAATGTTTTTTTCACAATGACTCAGTCAAACTTTATTTTTCTTAAGGAACTGACAATATTTATTTTTGGATTTGTGATTGCGATCAATAGCATGGTTATTAAGGATTACGTTAAAAAAGAAAACATCACCCGCTTGACGCTGAGTTTCGGGACACCCTGTTCAAGTACATACAAATATAGTATATGTATGCAAAATATCTCTCTCTCTCTAATATTGTGTTTGCAAAGAGAGAACACATTTCTCAAAGTTAAAAAAATATAAGAACAAAGAATATTAGAAAAAGAAAAACAGAACATGATTTTTTGGACGGTAAGCGTTTAGAAAAATTATCAAATTTTTCAAGTGCGCAGATATGCGCAGCAACTTAAAAGCAATATGAAAGGTGAAATGTCAGCCTTTAAGACGTATATAGTTTCCCTCCTGAATAGCCCTGAGTACATTAAAATTTTCTCCAATAAATGTAAAAATTACCAAAAAAGACAATTTTTTTCACTTAAAAACACAACAACAAAAAACTGAACACCCTTTTAAATATAATTTTACTCACTTTCTTATTCTCTTATATTGTATTAAATAAATAAAAAATAAAAACTTCAAATAAGACTCACAAAAAACGTTTAAAAGTGAAAAACCCCGAACACCTTCGCACCGCAAACTTGACTCAAATAAATCACAAACTCTTACTTTAAAGTCAATTATCTCAGTGAAACATGCTCTCCACCTAAAAATTTTGGTATACTTGCTTACAGGGAGGTATTAGCTATATATTAAACCAATTTTTGCTTTGGTACATGCGAATGATTTTTAATAAAATTCCGCTAGATTGCCAGAATCCCACACTGTGCAACGCGATGTAGATCATCCTTGTAGCAGTTTTGTTTTAAATTAATTAATTGTATATATAAAATAAATATGTAAATATTTAATGGTAAGCCATTTGTTAGTATGTTTTATAAATGTTAAATTAGGAAATCATTTTTGATTTTTATCGGTGAAAATGGACCCCGATTGCTGCAGGAATTATCGCATGATCCTACACTACACACACTTATGATCATTGATTTTGATATTGCATGAATAATATGTTTCGGGCTAAGAAGGCATTTGAGTAATAAAGCCCTCTCTCAAAGAACCAAGAAGACCTTATATAAGACCCTAATCATCCCGGTCCTGCTTTATGGAGCAGAAGCATGGACCCTGTCAAAATCGGATGAGAATCTGCTTGGGTGCTTTGAAAGGAAGATCCTTCGAGTGATTTTAAATCCATCCTGTATTAATGGAGTATGGAGGAGAAGATTCAACAACCAGCTTTACAGCGACGTCGACCTGGCCAAAAAGCGGAAAATATAGCGGCTGAGATGGCTGGGAAACGTGGAGCGTATGAACACCAACGACGAGTCTTCGAATCTACCCCTGACGGTCTGCGCAGCAGAGGAAGACCCCACCTTAGGTGGCGCACACAAGTGGAGAACGACCTCAACCAATTTGGGGTGCGTAACTGGAGGCAGCTAACTAAGGACCGAGCTGGCTGAAGGGGCTTGTTGGTTGATGCCGTGGTCCATCCTGGGCTGTGAACGCCATCTAAGGAAATAGTCCAAGAGCCCGCAACAGTTTTTAATGTTTTATTTGTTCGTCGATCATAACACTCTGAAAGCTTTAACTTGTAAGTAAACATTACAAAAAGGGACCGCTTACAACTAGATAGCGGGACAACACTTGGTCAGGGCGTTTAAAACATGTAAAAAAAAAAACAGCAACAAAAAACTATGTGTTCGTCATTGATTTTTTTTATATATAATTTATTTATTGAACTGAAATATATACATACGATTGATTTTGCATTATACTCCTATCACATTGACATTTTAATTTGTTTTGGCACATAATTTTAAACATTGTTTTGTTTTTTTATAAAATTTATTTAAAAAATTGTCAATTAAGCAACGATTAAACGGTCAATGCAAATCGTCAACGCGTTGACTCTGTGACGTCAAAATGACGTCAAATTTTGTCCCAATGCTATCAAGTCGTGTAATCGTCATTGCAAAACGCCTTCAACGCGTTGACGCTAGCATTGACACTTACGATGACACACTTTTAAGAGTCAACGCGTTGACTGTTTTCGTTAACCGTGTAATCACCCTATCAGAACGTTTAGGACACATCGACAAATTTGTTCGGACTGTCCGTCAACGCGTTGAACATGTCTCACCGTTGACACAGCATATTTTTCTGCCGTGTCAACGTAGTTGGCGTTGACTTTCTGTACTTCATTGTATTTATAAAAAGCAGCAACATAATCTCGCCAAAATGATCCAAAGAACAAGTAAGTCGGATCTTCGACAAGTAGAGTCACCTCCTGCTGATAATTCGAAAGCAAAGGTGTCTGAGAAACGAAAAAGAAAATTAATTTACTCGTGGACCCACCAGAATGAGGTCTCCGCTTTGATTGCGGCTAGGGTTCCCAACTGTCCTCCATTTGGGAGGACAGTCCTCATTTTCAATTAAATGTCCTCCCGTCCTTCTTCACTTTGAAAAGTCCTCCTTTTCAAAAATCTAAAGGATATAATCAGTAATTCATTTTGTTAGTATGTATCTTTGTTGTTATGCGTCATAATATCATTATTTCTGCCATCATTTCATTAAAATGTTGGTCTTAATCCCGCTTTATGACAAATTAACTGCCAAATGACATTTTGCCACTCATGAAAATGAGGCATTATATTATTCACTTTCACTCAATAGTAAATGTAGTCCTACTACTCTTTACTTTGCAGGATGCATTGGAGAGAGTGCAAATTTTATTGCTGCACACGACTGACAAAATGTCAGTAATTTTTTTCAAAAAATAATATTTAACTTTGAAATGCAACATATGTGATGATTAAGAAGAGTTCAACCAAAATACTTGCAACTTCCCTTAAAAGCTTTTTAATTTTTGAGTTTAAAGCTCGCCTTTCACGATCGAGCCAAATGGCTCGGTGCCAATTGGACTGGTGGATTGATAACCTGCTGAAAGTCCAAATGGCTCGGCTCAGCCGAACTAATTCACCTGATGCAATTTTGCTCGGACGAGCCATTTGGCTCTATCGTGTATGGTCAGCTTAAGTTTTTTTTTAATATGGCAACAAAATGCTTTAATAAGTTATGATTTTTTTTATAATTTTTTTTTATTAATTTAAGGAATAACATGATAAAATTTGTACTTATATTTCCTTATTATTTAATCTTTTTAATAATTAATGCCAAAAAACCGCTTGGAATAATGGTAAGTTTTGCCAAGTATACCGAACGCCCTGAAAACTCTGTTGAGGAAAACTTGGCAAACATTTCGTTCTTGGCAATCTATAAAAAAAGACAACATTTTATGGAGATTTCATATGTCGCATTTCAAAATGTTCGCACCTGAATGAAGTCACCAACAAGAACCTTAAAAATTGCATCAAGAACTTCCGGGATTATGCAGGATATGGCTGGCTGGGAAACAGATACTGCTGCGAACGAAAATTTTCACCAGTGGCCAGGTAGCGCAACGTGAGAACCAATCGCGCTTCTGCCGAAATACTCGCTCACATATTTGTATTCTGTTTTTCTATGTGCTGCTTTACCAGGTTTAGCAAATAATCGAATGGAGCCATTGACATTCGCAGGAAGTTTCGGTTTAAACATCTTTTTGATGTTTTTTTCCCCAAAATTTGAGTTTAAAACCCATTTTTTCAAAAACTATCCATAGATTTCATTTGATTTAAAATTTGTCTAATAGAACAGAGTATTAGCTTTAAAAGAAGGTATAACACTTGATTATAAGTATTACCGTTATTTTTTTATATATTTCTTTAAATTTTTAGTAATTTTTTAATGAAATTGCCCCCCCCCCGTCTAAACGGACCCCAACTCCCATAGTAAAAAATGCTTTTATTGAACTGTTCTACAAAAAACAGTTATCATTTCTTGGCGCCTAAGTAATCGTACTTTCCCCCCGGGAACGGAACAGGCAGAGAAAAACTCATGTACAGAAAAAAAAACTCTTTTTTTTTTATTTTTACTTGCCCCTACTTTTTGCGTGAGATCAAAAAACTGTGAGATTATCCCTAATCCATTTGTTTATTCTTTATTAAGCTCTATCATATAATTCTAACTATCATAAAATAGTAAAATTTTTAACATAATTTTCCCAAGAAAATTGAGTTGAAAGTTGAAAAATTTTCCAGGCAGAAATAAATTGTTTTGCAAAAAATCGAATTTCGCAGACCTTGGTCAAGGTATGAATTTTATTTTATTTTTAAAATAAAGGTACGCATTTTTTCTAAAAAATAATGGGTTTAAACAGCTCGTTCTGATAATTAGAACTGAAGAAATTATAACTATTTGATATACACCACCCTCAAAACCGAGTTTTTTAAAAACCGATTCAGTAAGACAAATTTGAACATAACTTTCAGATCGGCAAGCATCCGCAGCTGATTTTTTCTGTGTTGTTACTTGAAGGTATGGAGCACACATTGGCGTACTTCACTACGTGTAGCTAAAAATTGAAACTGAAAAAGTTTTCATAAAAACCATTTTTTGTTAGTACCAATATCTGACGCTTCTTATAGAAGGCTTCTTTTATATGTAATTCATCATTTTTTTTTAGATAACCAAGAATAGACCAACAAAATGATATATGTATACCTTTTCAGAATTTAATTTAAGGAACTTCGGTAAAAGACATCTAAAATTTTGTTGAAAATACGGTTCGCGATTTTAATAAATTTTTGTTACTTGTTCTTACCAAATCATAACGGTTTTCAAATAACGGCTGTTTGTTTAAAATTTCTACAAACCCCTACCTTGAATGAGTTTTTTGGTCACACCGTCCATAATTGATTTTTAATTTTTTTTTTATTTTAACACTTAAATATAATTTTAATTTTATACGCCCTTTTTTAAAAAATTATTAGATAAAGTCAAAGTTTCATCAAAATTAATTTTTTACTTCAGACTTCGATAGAGCATCCTGAAAAAAAATTCGTATGACTCAATATTGGTTCTCACTTTTAAAAAATTGCCTTGTTCTAGCACTTTCCAGAAAGGTATAAATCTTACCAAAGCGAGACCTAAATAAAAAGTAATAACCATTTGAACTCATTTAGGCATGGTTCTAAAAAAAAAATAAAGTAAATAAAAATAAGTAAAATTTATTTTTTTTTTTTGTTTTTTTTTTTTTTTAAGTGTTTTAAATTCCTTGCTTATCTCTTATAAAAATTGTTCAAAATGTCCCCCTTCTGCACGTATGCAAGCCCGACAACGTTTACAAAACTGTCCTTTTAAGTTTCTTGTGCTTCCCGAGTTGCTTATTTCTGCAGCAAAAACTTGTATACGTTGGTGCAGTTCAATTATGGTAAACTATCCATAGATTTCATTTGATTTAAAATTTGTCTAATAGAACAGAGTATTAGCTTTAAAAGAAGGTATAACACTTGATTATAAGTATTACCGTTATTTTTTTATATATTTCTTTAAATTTTTAGTAATTTTTTAATGAAATTGCCCCCCCCGTCTAAACGGACCCCCACTCCCATAGTAAAAAATGCTTTTATTGAACTGTTCTACAAAAAACAGTTATCATTTCTTGGCGCCTAAGTAATCGTACTCTCCCCCCGGGAACGGAACAGGCAGAGAAAAACTCATGTACAGAAAAAAAACTCTTTTTTTTTTATTTTTACTTGCCCCTACTTTTTGCGTGAGATCAAAAAACTGTGAGATTATCCCTAATCCATTTGTTTATTCTTTATTAAGCTCTATCATATAATTCTAACTATCATAAAATAGTAAAATTTTTAACATAATTTTCCCAAGAAAATTGAGTTGAAAGTTGAAAAATTTTCCAGGCAGAAATAAATTGTTTTGCAAAAAATCGAATTTCGCAGACCTTGGTCAAGGTATGAATTTTATTTTATTTTTAAAATAAAGGTACGCATTTTTTCTAAGAAATAATGGGTTTAAACAGCTCGTTCTGATAATTAGAACTGAAGAAATTATAACTATTTGATATACACCACCCTCAAAACCGAGTTTTTTAAAAACCGATTCAGTAAGACAAATTTGAACATAACTTTCAGATCGGCAAGCATCCGCAGCTGATTTTTTCTGTGTTGTTACTTGAAGGTATGGAGCACACATTGGCGTACTTCACTACGTGTAGCTAAAATTGAAACTGAAAAAGTTTTCATAAAAACCATTTTTTGTTAGTACCAATATCTGACGCTTCTTATAGAAGGCTTCTTTTATATGTAATTCATCATTTTTTTTTAGATAACCAAGCATAGACCAACAAAATGATATATGTATACCTTTTCAGAATTTAATTTAAGGAACTTCGGTAAAAGACATCTAAAATTTTGTTGAAAATACGGTTCGCGATTTTAATAAATTTTTGTTACTTGTTCTTACCAAATCATAACGGTTTTCAAATAACGGCTGTTTGTTTAAAATTTCTACAAACCCCTACCTTGAATGAGTTTTTTGGTCACACCGTCCATAATTGATTTTTAATTTTTTTTTATTTTAACACTTAAACATAATTTTAATTTTATACGCCCTTTTTTAAAAAATTATTAGATAAAGTCAAAGTTTCATCAAAATTAATTTTTTACTTCAGACTTCGATAGAGCATCCTGAAAAAAAATTCGTATGACTCAATATTGGTTCTCACTTTTAAAAAATTGCCTTGTTCTAGCACTTTCCAGAAAGGTATAAATCTTACCAAAGCGAGACCTAAATAAAAAGTAATAACCATTTGAACTCATTTAGGCATGGTTCTAAAAAAAAATAAAGTAAATAAAAATAAGTAAAATTTGTTTTTTTTTTTTTGTTTTTTTTTTTTAAAGTGTTTTAAATTCCTTGCTTATCTCTTATAAAAATTGTTCAAAATGTCCCCCTTCTGCACGTATGCAAGCCCGACAACGTTTACAAAACTGTCCTTTTAAGTTTCTTGTGCTTCCCGAGTTGCTTATTTCTGCAGCAAAAACTTGTATACGTTGGTGCAGTTCAATTATGGTACTAATGGGTTTAGCATATACTTTTTCCTTGAGACAACCCCATAGAAAAAATCTAACGGATTTAAGTCAGTGACCGAGGTGGCCATAAAATTGCTCCCCCTCGCCCAATCCATCGTTTATGGTAAGCACTGTCCAAAAATCGTCTAACATTACTACCATAATGAGCTGGGCAACCGTCGCATCGGTCGTGTTGAAACCACATTGACTGGACTATGGCAAGTGCACGTCTTCTAATTAAAAAAAATAACCTACTTTCCAAAAAATCTAAATAAATTTTACTGGTTAGTGTATCTGGTAATTGAAAGGGTCCTATAATGTGGCCATTCAAAATCCCAGTCCACAAATTGATTTTAAATTAGTAGCCGTGGCGTGATGGTTAGTGCGATGGACTGTCATGCCGGAGATCTAAGGTTCGATCCCCAGCCTCGCCACCTATTTATTTAAAAGAAAAACGGCTACTGCCTCTTGCGAGGAATTGACAAATCCTCCAAGAGTATCTCCTGTCACAGAAAAGTGCCGCTCGTTAGCCGTTCGGATTCGGCAATAAACTGTAGGTCCCCTCCATTCCTGCAGACACGCACACAGGAATGGTTGAGAGTAGTAAGTCACTAGGCCCTAGTTCTTCATGAGCTGTTGTGCCATCAAATTTATTTATTTTTTTATTGGAATTTTCCTTCTCTTACCAAATGCGGATTTTCCATTTGCCAACTGTCGAGGTTATGTATGTTCACATATCCATCCTTTTTGCATGACGACTCGTCAGTCCATAATATTTTATCAAAAAAGCCTGGATCTTCTTGGTTTTTCCGAAGCATAATTTGACAAAATTCAACCCTTTGTCTATAGTCTTTTGGAAGTAGGGTTTGGACACTCTGCACATGAAAAGAATGCAAGTAGTTCCTTCTGAGCATCGTGTGCACGGTTGATTTTGGAATTCCTGTTGCCTTTTCGATGGCTCGAACAGATGTAGTACGCTCATTTTCGATGGCACGCATAACTGCCTCATCGTGATGGCCTTGATATCCACTTATTCCAATTCTGCCTGGTATTCTGCCTGGTATTCTGCCTTCCAAATAAGCCAAGTGAACCCTTGTAAAAACGCGATGGTCAGGATGGGAAGCATTTGGGTACCTCTCAGCATAGGTTCTCGCTGCTAACCTCGAGTTTCCTCCTCATTCTCCGTAAATAAAGTGCATTAACGCGTATTCCCGCGGCGTGTAAGAAATTTTCAACTTTTTTTGTCAGTCAAATAAATAGCTTTTTATAAAACACAAATATTTATATTCTTATTACTTTTAATAAAAAAAAACAATTATCACACTTTGATAACTAATCAGCTCCATTAGAACGTTAGAAATTCTAACCAGCCATACCATTTCCGGTAAAAAATAAATAAATGATTAGTACAAGGATTGGCCAAGCGTGGCGTCGCAAGGCAAAAGACTGCCATTTTTGGTAAAATTAAATTGGTTTGGGGATGAGATTATTAATTGAAATTGCTACTAGATGTCTCAAAAAAACCAAGAAAAAAACCTAAACAAAAAAAAAGACAAAACAAAACAAAAACAGAAAAACAAACACAAATGAATTTATTAATTTTTTTTAACCATGCCTGATTGAGTTCAAATGGTTATTACTTTTGATTTAGGTCTCGCTTTGGTAATATTTATACCTTTCTGGAAAGTGCTAGAACAAGGCAATATTTTAAAAGTGAGAACCAATATTGAGTCAGACGAATTTTTTGCAGGATGCTCTATCGAAGTCTGAAGTAAAAAATTAATTTTGATGAAACTTTGACTTTATCTAATAATTTTTTAAAAAGGGCGTATAAAATTAAAACTATTTTAATGCAGAAAAAAGGCCTTTTTATTTGAAAATGTTTAAGTGTTAAAATAAAAAAAATAAAAATCAATTACGGGGTGAACAAAAAACTCATTCAAGGTAGGGGTTTGTAGAATTTTCAAACAAACAGCCGTTACTCGAAAACCGTTATGATTTGGTAAGAACAAGTTACTAAATTTTTAGATGTCATGACCTGGTCTATCACCATATTCAGTTTGGACCATTGTCACCCGGACACCCTGTATAAAAGTACTTAGACATAAAACTTCAAAGGCTACTCATTACTGTCTGAAATGGATTTTTTTCCGCTCTCAAACCACTGTGCGGCGCCGCTTCATCCACAATCTGATGGGATGGTTGAACGTTTCAACAGCACGCTAAATGAACATCTATCTAATAAACATTTTAATACATTATATAAAATAAAACACTTGTTAATTCCACAAATATATATATATATATATTGATTAATTAATTGAACACGTGAAAAACGTAACACTTTTAACATAAGCGACGAGCACACACCTTATTGTTTTCACAAAAATTGTTTTTTAATTGTTCTTAACAAAAATTGAACGAATTGACACGACACTTACGCACGTCAATCAAAACGCACAAACTTTAAATTGAACGATTAAAAACACGTACCTGAATGCATTTCGGACTGCTTACAGTCCATCATCAGCATCACGACTAATCCAATTGGTGAAGTCATTGTTTTTGTTTTTTCTGGATTCCTTTTGTAACATTAAATTAGAGAGAAGATGTTATATTGCCGTATTGATGGCATTTGAGAAATTAAATCAAATACACCGAACAAAATCAATAATGATTTTGAAACCATAAAATCTCTTAAATCAAAAGATTGTGTGTACATTAAAGCCGACAAAGGAAATAAATTAGTAGTGTTAAACAAAAGTGATTATGAAAATAGAATGTTGAGTGTAATCGAAGTGTGATTATAAAGAAATAAAGAGAAATCCTTTGCCAAAAATGAAAAAAGAAAGTAGTGATTTGATTAAAAAAGTAAGTTCAGTTTATGGCTTTCGGTTAAAAAGAAAATTACTAGTTTCAAACCATCAAGTCCCGCTAATTTATTGTCTCCCAAAATTACATAAAACTGGTGACAGACCAATTGTGAGTAGTGTTTCCTCTCCAAGTTACCTGTTGGCAAAATGGCTAGTTAACGAAATGAAGCTTTCACCTTCAATTAATAAATAGCCTTTCAGTGAAAAATACGTTTGATTTTGTTGTAAAGTAAAAAGTGAAATAATAAAAGATGATGAAATTATGGTTTCGTTATTCCCAAGTATCCCGGTTGATATTGCTTTGAATGAGTTTGAAAAATATTTAAATACGGTAGACATAGGAAATGAGAAAAAAGAGTATGTTATTTAAATATAGCAAAACAGTGAATGCAACAAAACTTTTTCCAATTTCGAAACAAATTTTATAAAGTAGAAAAAGGAACAAATATGGGAAATCCATTAAGTCCTTTAGGTCCATTTGCTGAAACGAAACTTAAATATTTATGTTCAACTTAAAGGCTTTATGTTTTACTTTTTCCTCAGCGTAAACTGTCACATAAGCTCTTATATTCAACTTAAATATTTAAGTTTTGTTTCAGCAAATGGCCCTTAATAGCAGAACTTTTCATGTCAGCTTTCGAAATAAGACTTAAAAATACAAATTTATTACCGCGTTTTTGGTGTAGATATGTCGACGATGTTTTTTCTATTGTCAAAAAAGACAATTTAGAAACAAGCTTAAATGTTTTAAATAGCCAATTTGAATCTATAAAATTCACGTATGAAACAGAAGTGCAAAAAAAGCTTTGTTTTCTAGACAAAGAAATCACTAAAAATGACGAAAACAAAGTAGAATTTTTAATTTTTCATAAACCATCCAGTACGTTGAGATTTATTACAAGTGATTCACATTGCCCAATGCAACACAAACTAGCCGCTTTTCATTCTTTAATACATAGACTGTGCAAGTTACCGTTGTCAGTTATAAGTTATAAGAATGAATATTAATATATATAAAAAAAATCGCAGAAGTAAACGGGTACAATGAATCTTTGGTTGATAAATTGATTTATAAACATTCAACGAAAATAAAAAAGAAAAACATGTCAACATTTTTCTCAAACACCGAAAAGAAAAACGATATGAAACGTTGTGCAGTTAATTATATACCTGAAATAACGAATAAAATTTCAAAAAAGTTCCGCGAACATAACGTTGAATTGGTATATTCAAACAATTCAAAGCTAAAATACTTATTAGAAACTACAAAAGATAACATCGAAAAAACTAACAAATCGGGTATATATGCAATTGAATGTAGTGATTGTGATGGTGTTTACTATGGTCAAACAAAAAGAACAATAGAAAAAAGATTCAAAGAACATTGCAACTACATCAAACAAAACAAAAACCAGTGTTCATCTATAGCAGAACACGCTTTAACATTAAAACATTAAATAAATGCAAGCTGTTTAAAATTAAAAAAAGAAAGTGACTCAAATGCCATCAATGCTAATAACGGCAATATAACATCTTTTCTCTTCTCTCTAATTTAATGTTACAAAAGGTATCCAGAAAAAACAAAAAACAATGACTTCACCAATTGGATTAGTCGTGATGGTCCAGCATCACGACTAATCCAATTGGTGAAGTCATTGTTTTTGTTTTTTCTGCAGTCCGAAATGCATTCAGGTACGTGTTTTTAATCGTTCAATTTAAAGTTTGTGCGTTTTGATTGTCGTGCGTAAGTGTCGTGTCAATTCGTTCAATTTTTGTTA
Source organism: Epistrophella euchroma (assembly GCA_947049315.1). NCBI lineage: Eukaryota > Metazoa > Arthropoda > Insecta > Diptera > Syrphidae > Epistrophella > Epistrophella euchroma. The sequence goes on from OX346245.1 coordinate 70,889,406, forward strand.
AGAACAATTAAAAAACAATTTTTGTGAAAACAATAAGGTGTGTGCTCGTCGCTTATGTTAAAAATATATATATACATATGTAAATACTTTATTTAATTATCTTAAAAGGCTGCTGCGTTTTGTCTTATTAGGACATCTTCAGGGCACTAACATTTACAAAATTATGTGTTCCTGGTGAATATAATAGGAGGTTAGGTAGGTACATAAATTTACATGAATTTGGGATAGTCTAGAAGAGCGATCATGATGTGATGATGCTTTGATATGATCCATAATTCGTTTACCTAGTGGTCTAGATGTTTTGCCCATGTAAATTCCATTACATTCTTTACAAATAATTTTATAAATTAAACTTTTTTTTAGCTTTATCAACAGGTTGTTTGATTTTGTTGTTGCATAGTGCATTTTTTAAAGTAAAATTATTAAAGAAAGCTGGTTTAATTTTTGATCCTAAGAGTGGCTTGGAAAGTTTATTCGAAATACAGGGGACATAAGGAATTTTACGCCACATCCCATTGTCCTTTTCACTTTGCAAAGGAAAAATGGATCGCAATGTATGTTGTCTTGTTTTTTTTTGTAAAAGGCGGTGAATTATTTTAGGGTTGTATCCGTTATTAATGGCTATGTTTTTTTTATTAAGTTAGGCTCCTTTTTGAAGTCAGTTCGACTCAAGGGAACATTTAGGAGGCGGTTCAACATGGAGTGGAATGCAGACATTTTAATATTCAATGGATGGGCTGAAGACATCGGGATAACTGTATCAGTAGCCGTGTTTTGTCTATATATATCGAAAGATAGTTTCCTTGAAGACGTAGATACAGTTAAATCAAGAAAATTTAACGACTCAGGTCCATACTCAAAGGTAAACTGCATTAGAATCCAATTTATTTAAAATGTTTTCAACAAAATTCAAAAGATTTTATGTGGTCCTGTCCAGATACAAAATATTGGAAGCAAATAACCGGTATTCAAAATCATCCATGTAAAACTCAGCCGCAAAAGGGGAAAGCGAAGAACCCATAGCAAGATCTGATCTGTGACTGTAAAACTTTCTATTAAATTCAAAATAATGTTGGTCAATGCAAAGGGAGACTAGTTTAAACAGCTGTAGTAGGCATTTTTGTTCATCTTTGGAATTTTCATAAATCCGGCATTTAAGCAGTTGTTTAAGATTTAAAGTTGAAACTGACGGAAATAAGTTCTTCACGTCAAATGAAACTAATTTAGCGTTTGGCTAAAAGCATACTTTGCTTGGAAGTTTAACACATCGGGTAGTAAACGAGCTAATTTCTTACAAAGCTTCTTTGATGGAGCGTTAAAGGAGGAAGATACGGGTCGAAGTGGAACACCTTCTTTATGGATTTTTGGTAGACCATATAAAGTAGGGGCAAAAGGGTTACTATTTCGGACGAGATACTTTTCTTTTATATCAATTATAAGGGTGCAAGAGTTAGTAATATCATAAACATTTTTGTTGTATTTTAGGATCATATATAGCAACTCAACTAAATCCATTTCATTGTTATCACACTCCCTTTGTCGGCTTTGCAAAGAATCAAATTATTCTCTTTGGGTTTATTTTTTAGCCGAAACCATACAATCCGAAACCAGCGACCCAGAAGACAGCGTACGGCGCATAGAACATAACACAGGCGAAAAGATATAAGGACAAGGATATAAAATAGCTTTTAATGGCATGTCTATGAAAATTGGCGTTTCGTCCCGGCAATCTCACTTGGACTCATCAGTCGACTAGTGAGGGCCTTGTCAATGCGCAATTTCCATTAAGTTCAGTCCATCTTACATAGATTTCATGATGAATACCTAGTGTGAACTATATCAAAACCAGATTAGAATTCCTAATCATTAAAGCTAGAAGTTTTTTTGTGCCCGTGGCCTGGCAATGTTTATATACGAAGATTTTTTAATAATACAAATTCTATATACTACTAAAATAAATCAGCCAAGTAGAAGACTTAGCACTATTTTATTGGACTTGTTGAATTATTGATTCAAAGTAGCTTTTAACGGCCTTTAGTCCATGAAAATTGGCGTTTCGTCCCGGCGGTCTCACTTGGACTCATCAGTTGACTAGTGAGGGCCTTGTCAATACGCAATTTCCATTAGTTCAGTTCATCTTACATAGATTTCATGATGAATACCTAGTGTGAACTATATCTAACTAGTTTAGAATTCCTAATCATTAAAGCTAGAAGTTTTTTTTTTGTGCCTGTGGTCTGGCAATGTTTATATACGAAGATTTTTTTAATAATACAAAATCTATATGCTACTGAAATAAATCAGCCAAGTAGAAAACTTAGCACTATTTTATTGGACTTGTTGAATTCATACCATGATGTCAGCGTATTGAAAGCAGGTAATTTTTTACGTTCGTGATACCTACATAGGTATCTACTTTTTACTTTACATCTCGGTATCGAATTAAGATATTGACTTCAGATAATTTTTATTTTATTGATTGTAATATGTAATGTCATATAAATTGCAGAAAAGGTTAACAAAAAAAAAACAATATACCCTACGACGTTATAAAGAATTGATAAGAATTTAAAAAAACCAGCAGACATTTTTGAATAGAAGAAAATATTTAAATAAATAAACTGCTTTAGTTTTATTGATACCAGTTTTTTGGCTCTAATATATTGAATTATATTGACTCTGGGCTTGTAACAAAAAAATTTAAGTTTACATTTTATTTATTTATCTAGCAAAAAAACTATACGTTGTTGACGTTAAAGGAAGATCCTCCGAAAGACGATTTTTTTTAACATACCTACAATCAATACGTAAAAATGAACAATTTTTGATTTTTTCGAATTTACTCTTATTGCTACGAATTCTTATACAGTATAGGAGGGAGGGTTATATTTCCCCCTGTTTAGTTAGGAGGGGAAATTTTCAACAAATCGACATAAAATAGAAAAAAATCATTAATAAACAACGGCAACACTTAAAATGTCATGCAATAATTTTTTTTTAAAAACCAGAGGTCCATTCTTTTATTATGTTTTTGATTCAAATTGTTTGAGAAAACAGTTTTTGAAAAATTAATTTTCAAACTAAAAATTTAAAAATAATAATGAAAAACATTGTGTTCAAACTAGTTTTTTTTCAAAATTTTACGTTATTAGGTACTATTTTTTTTTTAAATATTTGCTATTTTATTATTGTAGAAATAGGATCTTTGGAGCAACAAAATAATGAAAGTAAATTACTCCTCACATTATTTTTAATTTTCTGAAAACACTTGAGCATCTACTCTTCAGTGGAGCATCGAATCCTCAGTCCCCTCACGTGTCCTCTTCGCGTTTCCGAAAAGAAAAATCATTATCGTTCTTTTATTTCAGGCTTCACACTAAACTGAAGCCACCATTACTTACGTCAAATAATAAACCTTCGTTATGAAATAGATAAATATTTTTTAACAATTTATTTTAGTGCAAAAAAAATTAATTAAACTTTGTCCGCGGCATTTCTATCAGTAGTTCCCTGGACTATTGAAACGATTAAGAAAAATCGATAACTAGAATATCGATCGAAGTTCCAATGCTAGCAATGTCAAACATCAAGTCTCCTTAAAATAAAACCGTGTGACCAACCCAATTCTATTTGTTAGTCCCCTTTCACACAGGGCAACTGAGTTGCCGGCAACAATAAGTTCATAGGCGAGAAGGGCAGGAAGAAAGAGGGGGAAATGAAATCTCCCCGGTCAACAAATTCAGGAGATTTTTTTGACGTTTCTCTTCACACTACGTTTGTGTGCGTTCAACCAAGGTAGTTTAAAAGGAAAATAAAGAAAATCTCCGGGTTTTTGTTGCTTGTGTGTGAAAGGTACAAGAGATTGTTAAGGAGATTTAAAGAAAACGTCAAAAAAATCACCAGCAACTAGTATCTTCGTGTGAAAGGGGACTTATGTGAGTCGTGAAGAAGGCATTTGTGCGAGAAGTCATCGATTGACCGTTCAGTTTATCAGTTCTTTGGTGAATATTTACCAAGCAAATTTGTATAAAAGTATGCATTATTGTTAGCAGTATTATTATTTCCTCGGACTATATTGTAAGAACATTAGATCTATCTGATAAAATTAATAAATGATCTGAAACTCGTAAAAAAGTGCCAGCATATCAAGGTCGTTTACCAAAATACGTAAAAAAAACGATATAATTTGAAAAAAACATATTTTTTGTGTTAGAAACGGGAACTCCTCGGATTATATTGTAAGAACATTAGATCTATCTGAAAAAATTAATAAATGAGCTGGAATTTGTAAAAAAGTTCCAGCATATCAAGGTCGTTTACCAAAATACGTAAAAAAACGATATATTTGAAAAAATCATATTTTTTGTTATATTGTAAGAATATTAGATCTATCTGAAAAAATAAATAAATGAGCTGGAACTTGTAAAAAAGTTCCAGCATATCAAGGTCGTTTATCAAAATACGTGAAAAAAACCATCTAATTTGAAAAAAATCATATTTTTTGTTAGAAAAGTGTTAGAAACGGGAACTCCTCGGATTATATTGTAAAAACATTAGATCTATCTGATAAAATTAATAAATGAGCTGGAACTCGTAAAAAAATTCAAGCATATTAAGGTCGTTTACCAAAATACGTGAAAAAACGATATAATTTGAAAAAATCATATTTTTTGTTAGAAAAGTATTAGAAACGGGAACTCCTTTGATTATATTGTAAGTACATTAGATCTATCTGATTAAATTAATAAATGAGCTGGAACTCGTAAAAAAGTGCCAGCATATCAAGGTCGTTTACCAAAATACGTGAAAAAAAAACGATCTAATTTAAAAAAAATCATATTTTTTGTTAGAAAAGTGTTAGAAACGGGAAATCCTCGGATTATATTGTAAGAACATTAGATCTATCTGATAAAATTAATAAATAAGCTAGAACTGGGAAAAAAATTCCAGCATATCGATGTTGTAAGAAAAATTTTTGAAAGTTGTATCTTAAACGATTAGAAAAAAAAATTATTATATGCATTAGAAATGTATTAGAAAGGAAAATTATTTGAAAACTATTAGACACATTATACCTATGTTTTTGAATCGATGAAGCTGATTGATTTTCCGTAATATATGAAATTTAGTTGTTTTTCCCATGACAAAAGTTTTTTTTTTTTTATTAAAATTAATTTATTTATTTTTTTTTTTTGTAGGCCCTAGTGTAACGGAACTATTTTTTTAGGTACGAGGATCTCTTAAGGGTAAGTGTCCCTCTGAAAAACAGGTTGGAGTGTAGCGTTCACAATTTTGCGTATATATTAATGAAGTAAACCGTTATCGATTGGAAATAAGTTTGGTCACATATTTGTGTGGCTAAAAAAAAAACACAAACGCATTTATGCCTCAAAACCGCCTGACCGATGGAAAAATCATGAAGTTTAGTGAGATGCTTACAAAAATGAATGGGGCAATGGGTAAATATTACTTTTTTATATTTTTTGTCTAGAGATAATTGATCTCGAAACTTCGAATAGATTTTCTTTTTTTTTTATTCTTTTTATTTATTCCCATACAAAATGTACAAAACTATCAAAAATGAAGGAAATTTACAAAGAAGTATGAATGCATTATTCGATAAAACTTTTGAAGTTTAAAAGGCAATGAAGTCAAATTAACGTTTTTATAAAGCTAATATGTATGCGCAATTAGTTATATTTTTCTTTTATTTTTTTTTATTTTTTACATTAAATTTTAAGAGACAAAACGAAAAAAAATGGTCCGTTTTTGTCAATTATTTTGCGCGTTTGCCTGGGGCATCAATGTTATATTTTTAAATTTTCTAAATGCTTTTTAAAATCAAGGATCATATGTCCTGAACTTGGAATGGATCTTAAAAAAAAATAATGTGTCTTATAACACGCCTAAAAATGCAATTAAATACGACACTATTTGTAATGCCGTGGTTGGGTCAGGATAGAAAATACAATTAACACATATTTTTTAAATTTTTGTTTGGTATTTTGTTTATTACATTTAAAAAATAAACTAGTATTTACTCTTACGGCTTTCTTAATTTTAATTTTTAAAAAATTGTCTATTTTGCGTCTTTTTACCAGAAAAACATCATTGCTCACGCACACAAAGACGTTTGGTTCAAAAGAAATCCACTGGGTAGTATGAAGATGCATTTCTCTTCCTTATTCTCTTTTTCTTACAAAATAAGTTGTTTGCTTGGTATCGACTCTTGACTGCTAATGTTTTTTTTTGTGTCATATAATAGTATTCGTGAATAATTGTGAAGGATAGCGATCTTTCTGAAGATAAAAAAGACGTCATGAAAAAAAATGTGTGTATGGTATGTTTTTTTTGTTTTTTAACAGGTAGGTAGACTTGGTGGAATTCGTGTTCACTTTGCGTGATGGGGTCGTTGCAGGAGATTTGTTTGGATTTTGTGTAACTTCTACGTACATACATGTAGGTATGTACCTAGCTATTTTTTTGTTGGCTTATCTCTTGAAAATTTTTTTCTGCTTCTTTTGCGAAAAGAAATCTATGACATTGCCCGTAGAATAATTACATATATAGGTCATGTACTGTTTTTTTTTTTTTTTTTTTTTTTAATTTTTTGTTCTCATAGGCAATGGTGCAAGGTCATGATCATGATTGAAATGTTTGGTATCGATGCTGAAGGATTGTTTTGATTTAATTTTGCGTATAGTTGATACCTAAATGATTCTGAAAAATACATTACATGTTAATGCAGGTCAATGATTAACATTATTATTGAATAGGGTTCCCAATTCATTGTGAGTGAAATATTGCACCAAGCAATGAATGTGTCAAGTAGTTGACGCCAAAATATATGTACGTAGGTAGGTATCTAGTATTATGTGGGTAGCTAAGTAGGAATTGCTATGTATCTGGTAAGAGGAAAAAATCGATCACTTTTTGGTTTGTTTTTTTAACAAAGTCGTTTTTTGTTCCTACTTTTTTTTACACCAAAAGAAATATTCGATTTAAAGTTTTGAAATAGTCTTGTAGGAATAATTCAGGTTTCCAAAACTGTTACAAAATTCAAAAGTGTCTGTCTTTATTCAAAGCCATATTTCTCAGGAAGAAAAATTTTAGAACAACGAAATAACAGAGAAACAAACCAATACATAATAGGTAATAAGATACAAAATTCAAAGGAAATGACACTTAAAAAAAAAAATAATTAAATTTTTGTCTCGTGCAATTTCTTATGATTGCGCAATAACGTTACATAAAAAAAAAACATTTGCAAAAATTTCTCAAAACAAAAACATAAAGCATTGAAATATTTTTGTTCCATCTCAATACCTCCATTTTTCACAGACACAGCTCTTCAAAAAACACAACAAAAAACTTACAAAAATTTTATTTCCTTAGTTGTTTGACTGTAATGTATGTAGATATTGGCACCAGGAGTCACGGCACCTGACAGTCAGTAAGTGAACTACTAGAGGGGGATACAATTTTTTTCGATTTGACATTCAATGTATTTCCCATAAGAGAAAACGAAAAAATTGTCTGAAAAACATTAATTTATCTAGTTAATTTTATATGAACGGGTATCCATATAATAATTGCAATAGATTAACAATGTATGTTAGTTTGTTAATCAAGAAGAATATATACCGAATTTAACTTCTTATTTGCTTTATTTTGCCCATAAAGAATGTAAACAAACGTGTATTGTTGTTGTTGTTTTTCAAAATGGATGAACGTCGGGAGTTGAAACGAGATCATGTGCGTAGTGAGGGAAGGATTTTAGGGGCAAAATTATATTATGGATTGAACTGAAATAGTTTTTTTAACATGGAAGTATAGATAGGTATATTGTAGGTATGTATTTGCATTTTAGTATGTGAAATAGGATAATAGGTATGTTTTATGTTTAGAACATTTTAACGTAAGAAAAATTAAATAATTAATAGATATGGTAAATTTTTAAACACAGGATTGGAACAGCTTGTTAAGGGCACACATTTATAATTCACTTAAAATGTTGTTATTATTCTTGCTAAATTTTTGATTCTATTTTTGCTTTTGGGAGCTTATCTTAGCATTAAAATTAAATTTTGTAAAAAGTACAAAACAAAGTAAAAAATAATTTTCAGCATTATTCGATTAAAAAAAAACAAAAACATTTCACCATGAAAAATAATTTTCAAACACATTTTACACAGCACAAAATAAAAACAAAACATATTTTAAATAAAACTGGCTACGCCTCTGCCTTGCTTTTTCCTTAACTGGGTATCGTTGTTGTTGGTTATCATTGTGAGGATGATTTGTTTACACTTTTTATCTATAAATTAAAGCATTCTAGTTTTTAGTTTCGATATATTTTAAGCTCGATTCACAAACTCACGTGTTTTATTATTACATTGCAATTAAAATACCGATACCCGTTCATATAAAATAAATTAGTAAAATTAATGTTTTCCAGACCATTTTTTCGTTTTCTCTTATGGGAAATACATTGAATGTCAAATCCAAAAATTTTGTATCCCCCTCTAGGTGTTTACGCGCTGATATGCAGGTGGTGTCGAAAGCAATTTCCCTGGTGTTAATATTATGTATGCTAAATTGACTTTATTTCCTGCAAGCTATTTAAAATAAAAAATTTAATAGTAATGAGTGTGTTTGCTATTATTTAATCACTTCTAAACATGTAGGTACAAATTTTAAGAAGAAGGAAAACATAAATAAAAGAATTATTATTGTTTTTGTTTTATTGGACTGTATTGAATGAAATTCAATTTAAATATTTTTGTGGCGTTCAGTCCTATCGTAATGCGTTTCGCCCAGGTACAAATTTAAACAAGATAACGTGAAAATATCGCCACCTGAATGCAAGAACTAGGTAACTACATTTTTGTATTTTTTGAGATAATACGATTTTAAGGTACCTTACGGTAGTTACCATTTATTGAAATATATATTTGAGTCTAATTCCCTCTCTGCTACTATATATGGAGCAATGAAAAAACTAGACAACTAAAATAACGCAAGAATTTTCAGTGCAAGAAGTAGGTATCTGCGATATGAATTTTTTGGGTGATCTTAATCAGGTAATTTAAGTTATCTAATTTGAACACTTGGCTTGCACAATCAGCTGCAACTCAAGTAAGACCTGTAAAGTCTAATAAAAAATTCAAAAACTGAACCAAAGCGAAAAAGTAATAAAAAAAATTTAAAGTATAAATACCTATGTATGATTTTTTTACTACTACTGTATACCCATCCAAACAGCAGCTAAATAAAATGTATCAAACAATATGGATAATTCTACTGACAATGTTGTTTACAATAATACATAATTTACCGTTTTATGCTTTTCTTTAATTTTGAAAAAACTATTGCGTTCGATGTGATCGGATTTAATTTATTTATTTTTCTTCGCGAATTTTAAAATTAAAGTGATGTTTTAGTAAAAATACAAATTATTACCCGAGATAAGTATCGTACGCGAAAAATTCACAAAAAGGTATTTTCTTAAAACATGCAAGATTTTTTTTAGGAATATAGCTAAGTGCTTAACCGCGAAAATAGTTATTTCAGATCTTGAAAAAAGACTTTAGTTAGCTGGTAGCTGTCTCCGATGTCTGTGTGGTTTCAGACTTACATATGTACATACAATTCTCAATGAAGTTAAGCATTCTTATCTCAGAAAGTAAAATGATTTTAATTAAGAATCAGCAAAAAAAATTGGTGCAAAAATTGGGTAACTACCTATTGTTTCACTAATTATTTTATATTTCAGCTAAAATAACAAAAAAAATAATAACTTATTCGGTATCTTATAGATCACGAATATCCTTATCACGTAAAAAAAAATTATGTTGCTGTGTTCGGATTACATTGGAAAAAGAGTTTAGTAAAAAATTCTTAATAACGTTTTTGCTGATAACTCGAAATATGAAAAATGCGAATTACCTAGTTCTGCACTCAGGTGACGATATAAATTTATGAAAAAAAGCTCCTTACTCTTTGCCATTTTTTCATCTTGCTGTAGTGTAGACTCTCAGTAGGTATATTCTTTTTATTTTCCAATAAGTTGGCAGATACCCTAACATTATTTTGCTTCCAACAATAAAATTAGCATACATACTGTACATCTCGAATTTATACATGCTTTAAAAGCATAAGTACCTAACAAAGTAAGTAGGTACATACACCTACATAAAATTATATAACATTTTAACAACTGCTCTTGCTCCCAAGGAAAATGCAATTTATCTTTTATCCGCTGAGAAGCAAAAGAAAAATATCTAGAAATTATGGGTTTTGCCAAATCGAAACAAAAAAACGGTTTATTGAATATAAAATACAGCTATGACTAAAGTTACCATTCACAATCTCCTTTTTTTAAATCTTTGGTTTCTTGCGGGGCTTTTATAAAAACAAAGCAAAGGGAAAATATCTAGAAATTATGGGTTTTGCCAAATCGAAACAAAAAAACGGTTTATTGAATATAAAATCCAGCTATGACTCAAGTTACCATTCACAATCTCTTTTTTTTAAATCTTTGGTTTCTTGCGGGGCTTTTATAAAAACTTTAATAAAATGTATAGCACTGACCTACATTCAACAAAATAGGTACCTAAAACAACTTTATGCATACAAAAAATTTCCTTTAGAAAAATTGTGTATTAGGTAGGTACATAGGTACTTAATTTTTTGACGATCTTTAAAATTATCTACCCTTTAAAAGCCATCAAATACAAAAAATTATTATTTCTCAAAATAATAGGTACCTGCTTTATACCTAATTTATCAAAAATTAAAAATTGGGTCATAGCCTTTTATTTATATCATTCATCCTCAGATTTCGACAAAAGATGTTTGTAGGTATGTAGGTTACATGCAAATGATCACACACACATAATCTAGTAAAACAATAAATAGAAGAAAACCACCACTGCCACCAAAAATACCCATATATTGCTTCACAACTATCATATACCTATACCATACGGAATAGACAACACAAAAAGTCTGCCTAGAGAAAAAAAAAAAAACAGAAAACCTGTTTATGATGAAAAAAATATAAATGCGATGGAATACATTCTCATCTTTTCTACTTTTGTTCTTGTGCTTGTGCGTAAGTCTTCTCTCCCCTGTGGCTCTGAGAGAAAAGAAATGCAAGAGAAAAGTTAAAACAATTGCAATTCAAAATGCTCACTTTTATAATAAAGAGAAGAATATTCTTTCACTTATACATTCAAATGCATTTACATGAATTCTGAGTTCGCTTTTGAAGGGAACCTACCCTTAAGGGCTTAAGGGATGTTTTTTACATCTAATAAAAATATTTTCATTTGAGATTTCAATAACTGATATGCTACGCGAAGTTAGCATATCATTTTTTTAAATCCCTTTTTACGGTGAAATCGAACAAAACTATTTTAGAAAACTATCAGGAACTATAAAACTAATGTGCATGCGATCAGAACTCCAAAAAAAATTGGTATGCTCATATTTGATATGCTAACTTCACTCACACAACTCAAAAAGGAAACTTACACCAAACGACAAACAGAAATATTAATAAATTGTAAAAATACCTCAGATTTTTGGAGAGTCCATTAAAAACTTAAAAGGAAACCAATTCGTTACAAATACTCTTTTACCTTCAACGGCACTTCGAGAACATTTTGAAAAACAAGTAAATTCAGTCCTCGGTGAGCATAAAATACAGTACGCTAGACCAGTTTTTCGAAACGAAATTCTAGACAGTGATATAACACCTTATGAGGTAAAGTTGACAATCAGCAAATTAAAAGACAATTAGGCACCTGGCTGTGACCGGATACCTAATGATCTTTTTAAAAATGCAACAGAGAAGTTTCTTAAATATCTTTTTACTGCATACAACAAATTGTTTAAATCTGGAGAAATACCCGAGGGTTTTAAGAAATCAGTTATTTTTCCGATATTTAAAAAGGGAGACATGATGGTTCCATCTAATTGCCGCAACATTGCCTTCCTTAACTCATCTTTAAAAATATTAAGACTTATCATCTCCTTAGTGAGTTCCAAATTGGATTTAGAAAAGGCTATTTCACCGTAGATTACATCTTTACCCTGACGTACGTCGTGGGCGTACAAAATTGTATGTCTTTTTCGTAGATTTTCGAGCAGCATTTGACTCTATTAACAGAAAAGCTCTCATGTACGAATTGTATAGGGAAGAAATGACACTAAAGTTTGGCAGTGTAATAGAGGCTATTTACAATGAAACATGGAACCCAGTATGGAATGGCAAAGACCTATCCGACTGGTTTCTTTCTACAGCAGGATTAAAACAAGAATGCAATTTTAGCCCACCAGCCTTTGCTTCGTATATAGAAGACCTTCTGAAAATCATGCCTTGTGAAATCACAATAGACTCCAAATTAAGATCCTGATGCTGACGATCTGGTTCTTTTGGCAGAGTCTCCCGAATCACTGCAGTTGATGATCAACAGACTGCGCAGTTACGACACATCTAAATCAATTATACTTTATACAGCACAATCGTGGGGATGGTGTCATTATGAAACCACTGAAAAGCTTTTAAGATTCTACCTAAAACGCCAGTTTCAGCTCCCTGAAACAACACCAAACTAAATGCTCCTCATAGAAATAGGACTTTCACCTCTCCACCTTACATCCTTAAAGGTTCATTTCAACTATATTATTAAGCTAATGTATAGTTCCACTGAAAAAATTGCTCGAAAAGTTGCTGTTTCTGTCATTACATCAAAAATTTCTTGGTTGGAAAAACATAGCTGATGAGTGTGCGATGCCTTTCAAATTAACTTTAGATAACCTGCCTACGTGTAAACCTTACCTGAAAGATTTATTACAAAAACTTACCTCTAAACTAAGAGACGATAGTATCGAACAGGGAAAGAGCTCATTACACTACAATCTTGGCCCAACGAATTATTTTAATGACCACCATAATGTAGAAAAAATATCGACGATTTTTCGAGCAAGGGGAATTGCTACCATTAAACTTCATACCGCACCGAAATGATCTACTGCTCCATTGCTCGAAAACGTTGTACATTTCATAGCAAAATGCCCTATCCTTTCGGAAATACGACAACAGATATAGCAGAAAAATTATTTAAACCAAATAAAAGTAATGGCAATATTAAATGGTGAAGAGTGGCAAAAACTAATACATTTCATTAAGCACGCTTTAGTTAATAGAAACAAGATAATAAGAGAAGATTTTTAAAAAAATAACATATACTTAGTAATGAAAGCTAATGAACTTTAAATTATTTGAAACTGTTATACAAACTACAAGCTATCATCTGGCTGACGGCCCTTCCGGTCATGCCCTTAAAGATTTGTGTAAATAAATATTATGTACTTGTAACTACACTTTTGAGTAAAAAAATGGAATGGCCCTCTTTCTTCACGTAAAAACAATAATTGCTCTCAATGTAATTGACATGCGTAAATTTTTATGGTATCTTTAAAATGCTGGAACCATAAGCTTTAAATCAAGGTTAAAAACATAACAAACACTTCGGGATTTCAAGAGATAATCGTCAGAATTCAAGCATGTAAGAAAATAAAGTGAAATTAAAACAGGTAGTAGCTCGAAAATTAAACATTTACGACAATATTAAGCGAAATTTATCGTTTCATCATCTTGTATTACTCCGCTCCAACTCTAATTACAGCTTCTAAACTATTTTTCATTGTCCTGATGGTTTTCTTGACTGTCTCTGGTGGTATTCTTTACCATTCGTCTACCAGTGCCGCTTTCAGTTTTTAATGGTCTTTGGAGCTGGTTCCTTCGCGCGGCAGTCACCTTGATGTGGTGCGAAGGCTTAAGTTTCAATGATTCATCTGACCTGCCGTTTTGGGGCAACCCAATTCGGTAGTATTTTGAGGAGTTACGAACCAAGAACTGCACCCCCTAATCCTAATTACGTGAACCGTGCCTATTGGATTGGTTTGCAGCCAGGGGGTATACCGGCTGTATTATAACGGCGCCTCTTTGAAAACAGGTCGAATCAAAGAGTAATTAGACCTTACCATGTTATGCGGAGCTCTGACATGGCGGACCAACCTTTCTCTAGCTACTCGTGGGATCAAAAATTATGCCAAAACAAAAGAAAAATAAAAATAACAAAAACCACATAAAATTCAACACTCCGCGGGATGTAACCGCGAGTGAATTTGCGGATTACATGGAGAAGAAACTCCATGGAGAAGATCCGAGACCGGGATGTAGTAAATTCTTTAAGAGGACACCTCCAAAGAACACACAAAACCGGGCAGACAAAAATGAAGCATTGTCCACTAGTCAGGGGAGTATTGTTGAAAGTAGCATTTACATCAAGAAACTACCTTGAACTAAAACTACTTTAGTTCCTTTCTATAGATCGTATATGTAGATTGATTTGTACTTCCAAATTATATTAATTTTTTCATTACTTGAATTTATATTCTATTCAAAGATAGTTCAAATAAATACTTAATTTTTCTATAAGATTATTATTCTTTATTGGCACAAAAGTTTTTCCATCTAGAAAAGAATAGTTCAACAGGTTATGGGCCCAGTTACAATGGCTGAATCAAAAATAACCATTTCCAAGCTTAACGGGGAGAACTACTTCATTTGGAAATATTGGAAATGTTGCTGATGAAAGAAAATTTATGGAATGTCTTGAGTCAAGAAAAGCCAGTTCAAGCTGCTAATAATTCAAATGCAAAAGCAATAATGGAATGGCAAGGACGTGACGATCAAGCTCGTCGATGGATAGGTCTTCTGGTTGATGATAACCAGCTATGCCATATAAGGAATTCAAACACAGCAAAAGAAGCATGGGAGTCACTAAGGTCCCATCATGAAAAAGATACGCTTAGTAATAAAGTGTGTCTTATTCGGCGTATTTGCTGCACGAAGTTAAGCGATGGCGATAATATGGAGGAGCACATAGCAAACCTTAAAAATTTATTTCAAAAACTAGTCGACATTGGAGAAGAACCGAAACCAAGTTGGATTGTTGGTATGCTTCTAAGCAGTCTTCCACGAAGTTATGATACGCTTGTAACAGCACTAGAAACGAGACCTGAAAAAGATTTGACATTAAGTTTGGTCAAAGCGAAACTGTTAAATGAGTACCACAGGCGGAAAGAAGCAGACAGCAGCAATGGTGAATGCAGAGAAGCAGTGCTCAAAACACTTCAGAAAGATATAAAGTGTTTCTTTTGCAAGAAATCTGGACACGTCAAAAGTAATTGTCTTAAATACAAGAATTGGAAAGAAAAACAAAATGGAAAACATTTTAAACAGGGAAGAAATGGAGTTTTAAACTCTGAGCAATCGAATACAAATCATAATAATAGTACATTATTCTCCTTTGAAGAGATTAATTCTCTTTTGAGTGAAGTTTTAGCTAAACTTAGTGTCTGTCACACCAAAAGTGATCAGTTCAATGTAATAACATCTCTTGCTATCAAGTATATCTACTCAAATAATCATGCTATCTAACTCTCTTAAAATTATTACTTGGAATGCCAGAGGCATCACAAAAAAGCAATTAGAATTTTTTAATATTATTACAGATAAAAAAGTTGACATTGCGTTGGTCACAGAAACCTGGTTAAAAGAAAACAAATCATTTTCACATCCAAATTTTAAATGTTATCGTCTTGACAGGAGAAACGAAACAGGAGGAGGCGTTGCTGTTGTCATAAGAAAAGATATCGATCATTCGGTTCATCCTCACTTGCAACTACGATGTATTGAGTCAATAGGAATAGATGTATTTTTGGAAAATAACTCCAAAGTGAGTATTTTTTCTGTCTACTTCCCAGGTGGAAATAGAACTCATGATAAAATAACTCAATTTAAAAGCGATCTACAGAAAATTTTTAGAACTCGAAACAAAGTCATTTTTGGTGGTGACATAAATTGTCGCCATCAATTATGGAATTGTCTTAGAGCAAATTGCTGGGGTAACGTATTGTATGACGTCAATGAGACGCATCCAAATTTCTCTTTACTATACCCACCAAATCATACCTACGTTCCTACATCTATATCTAAAAGCCCTTCGACTTTAGACTTTTTTGTTACAAATATACCAACTTATTGTAACAGGCCAGTTACTTACAACAAATTAGGATCTGATCATCTTCCAGTCAAAATGAATCTGAGTCTTCAATTACAAGTAAAACAAACCAGATTGTATTACAAATTTTCTGCAGCAAATTGGAACTTATTTACTTCTTTTTTTAACAGAACCTGCAATATAAACAACATTTCTACTAGACCGATAAATAGTACAACCCAAATTGATTCTATGTGTAGTAATTTTGTTTCATTGCTGAATAGCGCTGCTGACTTTGCAATTCCTAAGTGTCGTGCACAAAATGATCATTCGGTTCGACTCCCTAGTAATATTTTGCTGTTGATAAGACTGAGAAACTCAGAGAGAAGGAAATGGCTTCGCTATCGTTATGACTGCTTCCTCAACAGCACAAAACTTTTAAATACCGAAATAGCTATGGAAATTGATAAATACAGAAACACACGCTGGAACAGTCTTCTTTCATCCTTTGAAAAATCAAGTAAACCCTTTTGGAAAGTTTCTAAGGTTATCAAAAAACGTTGCTCAGGTATTCCGCCTCTCAAAACAAATGACCAACTTTTAATAACGGCTAAAGATAAGGCAAACCTTTTAGCTTCAAATTTTTCAAATAATCACGAAATTACAGCTCACTATAGTGATCTTTGTACTTCCACTGAAGTTGCAAATACAGTTACTTTTATATCGCAATCAAATATCGAATTAACAGATTTAAATTTAATTAATCCTTGTAAAGTAAAAAATTTGATTCAAAGCCTTAAAACTAAAAAATGTCCCGGCATGGACGGTATAAGCAACAAACTTTTGAAAGCTGTCCCCCTATCTGGCTTGCGATACCTTGCCTCAATTTTCAATGCTTGTCTCAAATTAAGCTACTTTCCAGATTGCTGGAAAACTGCAATTGTTATACCAATTGCAAAGCCCGGCAAACCAAAAGATGATGCTAACAGCTACAGGCCTATAAGCTTACTGAGCTCTATAAGCAAAATATTAGAAAAAATAATCAAAGAAAATCTTGACAATCACTTAAATGCAAATAATGTTTTGCCTGATTTTCAATTCGGATTCAGACCGTTTCATAGCACCAACCATCAAATTCTCAGAATAAAAAATCATGTTAAAGAAAAATTCAATAGTAAAGAGTCTACTGCTTTAATACTTTTAGATATTGAAAAGGCCTTCGATACTGTCTGGCACGATGCCTTACTACACAAACTTGTTCAATTTAACTTTCCCATGCAGATAGTTAAAATTATCCAAAGCTTTTTGAGTGGCAGGAAATTTTTGGTAAAGGTACAAAACGATAAATCTTCTGTACAAAATATTCCATATGGAATCCCTCAGGGTACAGTACTTGGTCCTACTCTTTTCAATATATTTGTCTCCGACATACCCACTCTGGGAAATAATATTGGTATTGCAATGTTTGCTGACGACACGGCTATTTTTACATCGGGCACTTATTTTGTGGACGTTTATCATACGTTGCAAACAACTCTTTCCACAATAGAAAAATACTTTTTCAAATGGAAGATTAAGGTAAATCCTTTGAAAACGCAAGCTATTTGGTTTACAAGACGTCGAAAACCTTGTTTCCTCCCAAACAATGTACAACTTCGAATGGGCACCGTGAACATTGAATGGTCCGAGCATTGTCGATATCTTGGGGTCATGATAGACAGAAAATTTAATTTCCAAAAACATATATCTACAACTATTGATAAAATAAATCTTTACAAAAGAATTCTATATCCATTAATTTGCAGAAATTCCAAACTTAGCAAAGAAAATAAAATTTTAATGTTTAAATCAATTTTCCAATCTATCCTCCTGTACGGTGCTCCTGTTTGGTACGATTGTGCCAAAACTCACAAACTTAAGCTACAAATATGTCAGAACAAAATTCTTAAAATGATGCTTGATTTGCCATGGTGTCATTCAACCATCAGGCTTCATGAGCAAGCCAATGTCAATCTTTTGAACTCCCTTATTGAAAATTTAATACAAAAATTTTATGTAAATTGTTCTTACTCTGATAATGAACTAATCAAATGTTTATCTCCACCATAAATTTATATATAGATTGTAGTACTATATTACACGTTAAAATTATAGGCGGTGAATTTGGAGTGAATGAGCTTGTTGAGTGGAATATTTTCCACTTGGCAATGTTAATTTTCTCCGCAACTATACGACCTAGTTCAATTTATAATTTAAGAAACTTAATGTGGGAGTTTTGCAATATTAGTTTTAAGAATTGAATAAGGGTTTTTGTTCGTAGCTTTCCCTTGAATGATCTATATTAAAATTCATTATACAACTTTATTATTATATCATAGTTTTAAATTATAGTTGAAAAGGAAAATGTTAATCCTAAATCTCTAACCTATATATATTACCAAATGAAATACTGTTACATATATTGCTACTAAATAAATGATAAATGATGATAAAATGAATAAAGTCGAACAGACCCAAGAATTTCTGTTTATGGTATCAGGAGCAGTGCTGCCAACCGTATGATAATTATGCTACATGTATGATAATTTCAGGTCGTGTATGATGTATGATAGGAAACCATTATCATACGCCAAATGTATGATAATTTTCATATTTGACAAAAAATAATAATTATAATTTTGAAGATGCCTATATTAAGAAATAAAATAATTTAAATTAATTAATTTAAATTAAGTAAACTAATTAACAATTTTTTTTGCCGGTTTATTAAATATAATTGACTTATTTTTGGATACATTCAAATGCTTTGGAAAAAAATAATGATCTCGTCAGCTGAAATTTTTTAATTTATAAATGGGTAGATTTTCAAAATAGACCAGCTTTAATAATACTATTTGAGATATCCGGTTTTACCTCAGTAGCCTTCTCTTTTTTGTGATAAATAAAACTTCCTTTATTCACATACAAAGAATTAGATAAAATGGCAAAAAAAGAATTAAACTCATTGTGGAAATAGCCAAAAATGTAAACTCCTTATAATGCTTTGAGCTCAAAATAAAGAACCCGTCTAAATTTTTGCAAAAATTATTAATTTTTTAAAGTTTTCTTAAAAAAAAATAATACGTAACAATTTGTGATTATTTTTAAAAATATTGATATCCCAATTTTTAGTATTTATTAAATTGCAATTAAAACTTCAAATTAAAAATTTAAAAAAATCATTTTATCTACCATATTTTAAAATATAATAAAATGTAATATAAAAATTATAATATAAGAACAATGAGAAAGACCACAGCAGTAAAAACAGGTTCTATCAGAGGTAAATCATTGTCTACACTAGTATTATTTATTCCTGTTTATTCGTAGATCGTATTAATATTTACTCACAATAAAAAATGATCAAAATCATAAGAGTCGTTCTTGAGAAAAAATAAATTTTCCTTGTCGATTTTTAAACAATTATTTTCTTTAATTTTAGCTGTAAGAATAATAATTCTTGTCTAAAACTTACTGGAAAAAAATGAAAGTGCTGAGTTCCAAAATGCATCGGATGCGCATTTGCTGCTAAGTCATAAGTTCCAAAACTCAAACAAAAAAATTATGACAATGTAGCAAGTTCCAAAATGCATCCGAAAAGTCTATACGAAACGCAATAACTGCGCAAACTGCGCATCAAAAAATGTTTTCCTGCTTTGATATAAAATATTTTTTTAAAGAACAACATCGCCTTAGAAGTCATCAAAACATTTGTATTGTTTATTTTTCGTTTCGTAACGTCAAACTTATGCAAAGTAATATTTCAACGCATCAAGTTTGCGTTGTTGATGCGTTTTAAAAATGTATTACTGCCGCATCAAAGCATTTTTTTTTTTACATAAGCTCAGACTTCTTTAAAAGTAAAAAAAAAATAGATTTTGGATTTCGGGTTACAATATGTGCTACAAAAAACAATCTCCATAAAAATTGATCAAAGCCAATTTAACCGTTTTCGAAAAAAGCGAAAATCGTGAGAGAATCGTTTTTTGAAAAAAAAAAAGGTTTTTGGCCAAAATGTAGCCTATCCGGTTTTTATACGCAAAAAGTAACTAAAACAGCGAAAATGTAAACTTGAAAGTATAAGGAAAAGAGAGAATCTAAATGACGGACACAGGATTTTCTGCTATGGATCTTAGATTTCTTTTTAAAAACGGCAGAACTATTTTAAAACATATGTACATATATTCTTGACAGATTTCATTTAAATATATGTATCCTTAATGTGAAACAAAACGTCCTTACAGAAACAATAATTTTATTCGTCTAAAAAACTTTATTAGAAAAATTCTGATTATTGATAACACTCGAATGATAACAATTTTATATTAAAGCTAAGTGATAAGAAAAAAGTGTTTTCTGATTAAGTTTAAAGCTGATGAATGTTATATTTAACATAAATAATATGTTGCAGAAACTAAGTGCCAGTTGTACAATCGTGGGTTAAATATTGATTCGTGGTTCAGAATTTTTAATTCACCGATTTCGGTGGATTTACTGAGGTTAAGCATGTGATTGGCTATTATCACATACTTAAACCTTGAACCATCGTTGAACCCCACTTAATCCGCCGAAATCGGTGAATTAAATTTCCTGAACCGCGGGTTAAATATTGAACCACGATTGTACAACTGGTCCTAATTGTGGGACAGAATTATAAACAATTTAAAGCCCAACAAATTTTTACACGAATTAGATCTTCAAAAACTATTTATTAACTTTTTTTGTAGAATTTACAGAAGCAATAAGTAAAATCCAATATTGCAGTGAATTTAGGGCGTGCGAAAAATCGGCGTTTTGGTCTTTAGTCAACCATACTTTGTATGAAAATAAAAATGAGGCGGGGTGCGGGTGAGATTATAAATGCATTTGACTATAGTTTATAACACCAACAAACGCTTTGCGTTTGCGTAACATCAATCATCACTTTAGGCCAGAAGATAAGTTGAAATTGATAACGATCTCTACACAAGATTTTTATTTGTGTATGATAATTTTGTCCTTCGTATGATAAAAATTAGACCATTGTATGATAATTCTATTTCATGAATATGGCAGCACTGATCAGGAGGAAATAATTCAGGATGGGTCATTGATTCCGGAGCAACATGTCACATAGCAAGCAATGAAGAATATTTTGTTTTGCTGGATCGTTCGGAATTTCATCAACTAAACGTAGCAAATGGAGCAAAAGTTGCAGTCAAAGGTAGAGGAACATGTAAGATTAAATTTTTAAATGAAAGTGGAGAAGAATCCTTAGCTACAGTGGAAGATGTTTTATATGCTTCAGAAATTGAAGGGAATCTTTTATCAGCAAAGAAACTTTTGGATAAAGGATTTAAGATTAAGTTTGTTCCAGGTGCATGTGAGATATTATATCAAAACAAGCAAATTGGAGTTGCTGATGAGCACTCAGGCTTATTCAGATTGCGTCAACCTAACAAAGTGTGTTCTATCACTGAGCATAACCACAAGTCAAAATGTATTCACTATTGGCATCGAGTTTCTGGTCATCGTGATCCTGAGGCTATCAAAGTAATGTGTTCAAGAGGATTGACGAATGACATGGCAATTGAAGAATGTGGAATAAAGGAATTTTGTGATATATGTGCTAAAGGAAAATTAACGCGTGTACCATTTCCGAAACAATCAACGAAGAGGTCGAATAAAGTACGATATTATTCATACGGACGTATGCGGTCCAATGCAGACTCCTTCGCCCAGCGGTCGGCGCTATGTACTAACTTTCATCGACGATTTTTCAAGGTATACCGTAATTTACACATTAAAGAATAAATCGGATGTTTATGAGAAGATAAGAGAGTATGTAGAGCTGGTAAAAAATAAGTTCGGGATGAAGCCTAAGGTGTTACGGTCGGATCGAGGAGGAGAGTACACAGGAGAGAAAGTGAAATCATTTTTGCGATCAAATGGTATTCAAATTCAGTATACCGCTCCGTACACACCTCAACAAAACGGTTTGGCTAAAAGGAAAAATAGGACACAGATTGAAATGGCTAGATGCATGCTTCTTGAAGCTAACTTACCATACACTTTTTGGGCGGAAGCAGTAAGCACAGCAAATTATGTTCGAAACCGTTTGCTGACGAGAGCTGTAGAAAGAACTCCGTATGAGTTGTGGAACGGAGAGAAGCCTAATACGAAGCATCTAGCTGTTTTTGGAACAAAGTGTTTTGTTCACATACCCAAAGAAAAATCGACGAAAGCTTGACAATGTAGCAGAACAAATGGTATTTATCGGATATGATGAACACTCGAAGGCTTATAGATGCTACAACCCATTAAGGAAAAGATGTGTAATCTCTAGAGACGTTAGATTTATTGATTTGCAAGTCTCGGAAGCCAAAATATCTGACAAAAGTGCAGAAGAACCTGATTTTACTGAAGTTGATTTAGCTCAACATAAGGATACAGTTGAATGTGAAGACCGAAACAGTTTAAGTGATTTTTCTTCAGACTACGAATCACTAGAAAATTCCGCTGAACAATCCAATGAAGATGAAACTGAGGTAGAACAACAGCAAGAAATTCGGCGTTCACAGCGTTCTAATAAAGGAAATCGAAATCTTCGTCTAATCGAAGAATGTAAAAGTGTAGCTTCCGAAATTAAAAAACCTAAAAGCTTAAAGGATGTTTTAGCCAGCAGTCAAAAGGAGAATTGGTTAAAAGCTATGAAAAATGAGATGGAGTCCTTGAAGAAAACAGGTACCTGGGAGTTATGCAAGCTACCAAGCGATCGAAAGGCAATCGGTTGCAAATGGGTCTTCAAGCTGAAAACCAACTCAGACGGTAGCATAAAGTGTTTTAAGGCAAGATTGGTTGCACAAGGATTCTCTCAAAAGTTTGGAACAGACTACGATCAAGTGTTTGCTCCAGTTGTTAAGCAAACAACGTTAAGAATTTTGTTATCAATTGCCGCTAAAGAGTCCATGCAGTTACAGCATTTGGATGTTAAAACTGCTTTCTTGAATGGCAAATTAAATGAGACAATTTATATGAAACAACCACCTGGGTACCAACAAGAAAACAAACTTGATTTTGTGTGTCATCTCAAGAGAAGTTTATATGGTCTGAAACAAGCCGCAAAAGTTTGGAATGAAGCAATTCATCAGGTCCTACTTGAAGCAGGATTTACCCAAAGTGATGCAGATCCATGTTTATACACAACAAAATTTGAGGGTGAGTGGTGTTTCTTATTAATTTATGTTGACGATTTATTAATAGCAAGCAGACTAAAAAATGCTATTAAATGGATAACAAACAAGCTATCATCGAAATTTGAAATGCAAGACTTAGGTAAAGTTGAGCATTATATTGGCATGAAGATTACTAAAAACATAGATGGGTTTTATCAATTAAGTCAAACAGCATATATCAATCAAGTTGCATCAAAATTTGGTTTAAATGATGCCAAGCCATCAAATGTACCACTTGACCCAGGATATGAAAAACCAAATGACGATGAGGGACTTCTTCTCAACAATGCTAATTACCAAAGTTTAATTGGATGCCTTCTTTATATTTCTGTAAGTACTCGCCCAGATATATCGGCAAGTGTATCCATCTTGGCACGAAAAGTCAGTAAGCCAACGCAACGCGATTGGAAGGAATTAAAGCGGGTATATTGAGGTACTTAAAAGGTACATCTGAGCTAAAACTGACATTGGGAAAACATGAAACAAAAGAACTCATTATCGGTTATGCAGACGCAAATTGGGCAGAGATCAGAGGCGACAGGAAATCAAACAGTGGCTACATATTTTTGATAAACGGTGGAGTTGTAAGTTGGGCGTGCCGAAAACAAACCTGTGTTGCGCTATCAACAACTGAAGCTGAGTTCATTGCCTTGTCTGCTGCTTCCCAAGAAGCTATATGGATAAAGCGAATTTTATACGACCTGAAACAACCATATGATCAAGCAATTACGATCTACGAAGACAACCAAAGTTTTCTCAAACTTATTAAAGAAGAGAAATTATCAAATCGCACCAAACACATTGATACACGACTGTATTTTGTAAAGGATTTTGTAACTAAGAAACTGGTGATATGCAAATATTGTTCCACGGAAATGATGCTTGCAGATTTACTCACAAAACTGTTACCTGCACTTAGATTAAGGACCTTACGTGAAAGATGTGGTCTCTTGTGTAAATGAGGAGGAGTGTTGAAAGTAGCATTTACATCAAGAAACTACCTTGAACTAAAACTACTTTAGTTCCTTTCTATAGATCGTATATGTAGATTGATTTGTACTTCCAAATTATATTAATTTTTTCAACAAGTATACCTCCCGGGCAAGGGGAAAATGCTTCTAGTAGTACATCGTCCACTAGTCAGGGGAGAATACCTCCCGGGCAAGTGAGGGATGTACCAATAGCCAAAAAAGGAGCCATAGATGGGAAAACACCACCATCTGGGCAAACACTTCAACCACCGAAGAGGCCACCAAAAAGCCGAAACCGCCGAACTCACTCACTTCCAAAGCTGGGTGAACCAGGTGGGCTAGACGATCCGTACCGAAAAGGACTCAGTGGAGCGGGCGGAAAATGGTACCTCCGGTTTCTTGATAGGGGAATGACCCCACAAGAAGCTAGGAAGAAGGTGGATGAACGTAAGGCGCTATCAGAAAAAGATGAATCCCAAAGCCAAGAACATGGTAAGAGGAAGAGCCACTATATTACTCCTCCCCATAGGCAAGTGGTAAAGAAGCCTAAAATAGCGGCTTCAACAGCAGCGGGAACAAACACCGCGAATAAAAAATCCGGCGTTGAGAGGCCAAAATCCTATGCCAACGCAACAAAAAGTTTTCGAATTGCGGTCCTGCCTAAGGATTACCCTCAGGTCACTCTGAGTACTGATGAGATGACAGTGCTAGAAGAGGCCATTATAGAGGAAGTCTCTAAAGGATGGGAAACGAAGCTGAAGTTTAATGGTCTTCACTTCAGAACCGGTCTGCTGTTGGTTGACTGTGCTGGTCAAAAAACAGCGGATTGGCTGAAGGAGAGAGCATCAAAGCTGAGCACTTGGAAGGGCGTTGCACTAGTTGCATGCTTGGGAGATGACATTCCCAAGCTGCATGCTGTTACAATATTCCTTCCAAGAAGTACTGGTCAGGAAGACAATAAATCCTTAGCACTGATCCAGGCGCAAAATGAAGGACTGAATGTCCAGGCTTGGAAGGTCCTGAAGAGCAAGGCTGAGGGCAGAGGTCAATTGTTGGTGGTAAACATTGACGCCCAGTCAGCAGAAGCCATTATGAAAGCAGGCCATGAACTGCATTATAAATTCGGCACGGTACAAGTTTCAGGCCTCAGGAAAAATGAGAAGAGGGAAACCCCAATCAACCCTACCACAGAACCTGCCACCGCAACCACTTCAATATCCACCCTACCCACCCTTGCTTTACCTACAACAGCGACTCAACCCACCCTTCCCCAAACTACCACCACACTTCCCCCAACTAACATTCCCTCCCTTATCATCCTTCCAACACCTATCACCACATCCCAAGTAATTCCCCTTCCAACTCCCCTCCCCATCACTTTGCAAAAGGATGAAAGCCAGGCTGAGGAACTGGCAGCCGCAGTCGTAAGTCGATTAGGAGTAGAAATGGAGGGCATTGACCTCTCTCCTAACCGATTCGACGAGGATGAGCTACTTCCCACAGAAGAGGTGGAAGAAAGTCTGCTCGCAGACGAGGGGGCATTACCTCCCAACCCTTAAATTAAAGATGACTGGACGCGGGATCAGCACCAGGATGGCCCAGGTGAATATCCACCATGCTAAGGCGGCATCAGCCGTCATAGCACAAAAATTCATTAAGGATAACCTGGGTCTAATACTGATCCAAGAACCCTGGATAAACGGGGGCCAAGTAAGAGGCCTAACAAGTAAGGACTCTCAATTAATATGGGACACGAGACAAGCCTCGCCCAGAGCATGCATAAAAATAAGAAATAACATTAATTTTATATGTCTTTCAGAATTTATGACAAGAGACCTGGTGCCGGCAACCCCCAAACGATGGTAATTGCGGCAGCATACTTCGCTGGTGACGAAGCCAACATACCACCAACGGAAGTAGAGAGGTTAGTGAACTACTGCTTCAACAAAAGACTACCGGTTATGGTTGGGTGTGATGCAAACGCCCACCATACAACGTGGGGTAGTAGCGATATAAACCAAAAGGGTGAGTACCTTTTAGACTTTATTATCGAAAAAAATCTAGATATATTTAATGTGGGGAACACACCTACCTATGTAACTAGAAATAGAAAAGAAGTTTTAGACTTAACTTTCGGATCTCCGATTGTAAGTAATTTAATCAGGGATTGGAGAGTCTCCAACGAACCCTCAATGTCTGATCACAGAATTATAGTGTTTACCTTAGACAACCTTCTCACAGAGAACACCTCTGGAAGGAACCCTAAGAAAACAAACTGGAATCTGTACAAAGAGGCCCTCAAGATAAACCTTGAGAAAGTAGGTCCAGCTGAAACTACAAACAGTTACCTTGAATTAGAGCACATAGTAAACGAGTTTACCGGGGCGATAAATGAGGCCTATGAACTCAGTTGTCCGTTAAAACCCGTTAAAAAGCAAAAAGATGCTTCTTGGTGGAACAATAGTTTGTCAGAGCTAAGACTCAAGGTAAGAAAACTCTTTAACGAGGCTAAGAGAACTCGAGAGTGGCATAACTACTCTGCAGAGTTGACCAAATATAATGGGGGAATAAGAAGAGCTAAAAGGAAAAGTTTTGCAACGTTCTGCGAGGGTATTTCATCTACCCCTGCAGCTGCAAGACTACACAAGGCTCTAGCAAAAGAAAAGGCTTTAACGTCGTTAGCACTTCGTTACCCTGATGGTAGCTTTACAGAAAATGAGGAACAAAGGGTCACTCTGTTGTTAAACACTCAATTCCCGGGCAGTTTACCTATTATAGGAAATACAAATGAGAGAATACCTCTCAAGGCAAGGCAAACCGGGACAGCTGGAAGATAGCCTCAACTATCTGTTCAGCTAATAGGATTGATTGGGCACTAAACACCTTTCAACCTTTCAAGTCACCGGGAGTAGATGGCATTTTCCCAGCCCTCTTGCAAAAAGGGAAAGAGGAACTAATGCCCTATCTTATTAGCGTACTTCGAAGTCATTCAGGCCAATAAGTTTAACATCCTTTCTACTGAAGACTTTGGAAAAGGTTATTGACAGGGTTGCGAGTTTGTGAATTAAAAAAATTATTAAGTCATAAGTTAGTTGATGACTTGTGAATTAAAAAAATTTAATTCATAAGTTAGTTAGTGACTTATGAATTAAAAAAAAATAATTTTATAGCTAGTTAGTGACTTATGATTTAAAAAAAGTTTAATTCATAAGTCAGTTGGTGACTTGTGAATTAAAACAATTTAAGTCATAAGCTAGTTGGTGACTTATGAATTAAAAAAAATTTAATTCACTACCTACTAAGTGACTTGTGAATTAAAAAAAATTTAATTCACTTCCTACTAAGTGACTTATGAATTAAAAAAAATTTAATTCGCTACCTACTAAGTGACTTTTGAATTTAAAAAAATTTTATTCACTACCTATTAAGTGACTTATGAATTAAAAAATATTAAGGTCATGAGCAAGTAAGTGACTTATGAATTAAAAAATTGTAATTCATGAGCAAGTAAATGACTTATGAATTAAAAAAAAAATAATTCACAACCTAATAAGTGACTTATGAATTAAAAAAATATTAATTGACTACCTACTAAGTGACTTATGAATTAAAAAAAATTTAAGTCAAGAGCAAGTTAGTGACAACATTAACAAAGTGATTAACGAAGATTAATTGCGCGTAACAATGGCGCAAAATTTTAGACGATTTAGTATGACGACGAAAACAAGCTTTTCCAAATTTCAAACGAGTTAACATCGTATTATCTTTTTAACATTTTACTAAAGTTAAAATCGCCAAATGCCTATTTTATATTTTTAGTATCATACTAAATCCAAGTGTCACTTTGACAGCTACAATTGGAAAAATGTGTTGAACTGTCACTATTTTAGGCGTGTTCAGCTAGAAAAACACGTTTAGTATGATACCAGTTAGCAAATGTTAAAAACTAACAATAATTTAGTAAAGAGTTTTAAAGTGAGCAAATTGTTAAGTAGTATCATGCTAATACCTTAACATCAGGCTGTTTAAAATTTTGCGCCAATAGTTTTTCTTAAAATAGTGTTAATCCGTGCTAATATAAAAATAATAAAGTGACAGTGGATAATCCAGCAATGGATTCCATTAATCCGGAGTCGGCATTCGCTTCGCTGGAAGCATTGCTCAGACGGATAGTAAACGACCTCGGACCTGAATGCGGACTCTGATTAGTGATGGTTTTTAAAACCATCGTGCAGCCCATCGCAACCAACGAAGGAGAAGAACCCGTAGACAATGCAATGGAAACGGAAGAAGCTGACAGCGGCGAATCTTCCGACAGCAGCAGCGTTGAGGAATCTTCAACCGATTCCCCACTACCTGGACAGAAGAGACCACGCAAAAAGAACAAGACACAACAAAAAGACAACCACGTTACTTAGCGCCCCCAACTGGATTCGGGTCAGCTTCAACATCGACAACACCAGCTCCAACGCCAACAGCCGCCAAACAGCAGCCAAAGCAAACCCAGCCACCGAAACACGCAGCAGCGGCAACAACAACAACCGTCACTCAGCCGCCGCCACCACCACAAACCAAGGACAACACCGCCAAGCCTACAGGAATGCCGCCAATTTTTGTCTTTCCAGGAAATATCGCCGAAATAAGCCGACACTGCAAAGGCAAGAACCTCAGCATCACCTTCAGGAATCGCAACGCTAAGACCATTATCATCAACGCTGGAAACAGGGAATCCTTCGACGCCATCAAGAAGTTTCTACAGACGAGCAAAATCCAGTACAACTCGTTCACGCCAAAGGATGACAGGAAGTACCTGCTGCTGCTGAAGGGAATCCACCAAACCTACGCCGCTATTGAGGTAAAAGACGAGCTGAGGATCGAAGGACTTCCAGTCATCAAAGTGTCGCCCTTCAAAGCCAAGAAGGCCCAAGGAAAAACGTACAACAACTTCGTTGTGGAACTGGCGAAAACCTGCGACATTAAGGATGTCTACACGAAGACCCTCGTCATGAATCAGCGGGTCCACTGGGAAAAACTGGAATCCAACGACATCGTGTAGTGCCAGAATTGCCAACGCTTTGGACATGTGGCCACCAACTGCGGACGCCAGTACGTGTGCGTCAAATGCAAGGACACCCACGAACCTGGGCAGTGCCAGCGGAAAGAAAACACTGGACTGGAGGTATGGTGTGCCAACTGCCAAAAAACTGGCCACCCGGCTAGCTTCAAGGGATGCACAACACTGAAGGCTCGTCTGACGGAGAGGAACGGGCTAAAGGCGTAGAAGCGGTCACACCAAGAATTTGCTGCTAAGTCAACTTGCTTTGTCACTCTTCCTGAAATCAGCTACGCAGCAATGGCGAAAGGAGGCTCAGCTACCAAACCAACATCCCTAAAGACAACAGATCGAAGGAACTTTAGCCAAGATAGCCGCACCAAGGATACCAGCAAAAACTGGATCATCCAAAACAACAAAGTCCAGAGGATCTTTGGCTCCGACCTACTCACAGTCATGGGTAAAGCTAGAAGTGCTGTTCCACCAAACTACGCCCAGCTGACCGATGGAGAGAAGTCCGTGGCACTAGCGACATTCCTTTTCCAGATATGCAATTAAAGGCACTCCGCGACAGCGACACAAACGCGACAAGGAGAAACAACATCAACATCACCGGATACAAAACCTTCCGGCAGGACAAAACGGAGAACCAAAGAGGGAGGGCCATCTTTATAAGGAATAAGATCTCCCCCAACACAGGCGAAGTCATCATTACAGGACTGCAAACTAGTGAAGCCACCGCCATCCGGATGCAACTAGGAGGAGGAGAAACCTTGACAGTCATCAGTGTATACTTCAAGTGCACTCCTCCGCTGGAAATATTAGTAAAGACCTACATGTTCTCAACCGGACTCTGAAGCAGACAACCTACGGACTCATTGGCGGCGACTTCAGTGCGAGGCATCATCAATGGCTGGACACCTCTATCGACCCTAAAGGAAAGGCAATCATGGACTGGATCAACCTCAACAGCGAAGAACACTCCTTGGTTGTTGTGTCGCAGCCAAAACCTACCTTTCCCAGGACTCCATCAACTTTAGATTTCTTCTTATTAACCTCTAACTTTATTTAATTAATTTCAGGAATCAGAAACTACATCTACTCAACCTTGCCCAGTGACTCAGACCATGATGCAGTCGATCTTTCCATTAACCTCCGCCAACCTGTTCTGATGACAACAGTCCCACCCCCCTTGAAGCCCAAAAAGTGCCCAAGACGTTGAAAGATAGGTACGAACATCTCCCGGAGTATGCACGGAATCTTTATTCCCACAGGCAAAGGTTGAGGAAACGGCTACAAAGGATAAAGAGAGCTGAAAACAACCAACAGCGACTACCAGACAGTGAGAAGCGAATTCCAGTGTGTGAATATAATGTTCCGGAACTCGATCCAACACCACAACAACATGCGATTCCAGAAGAGACTGCAGGGCATCAAACCTGGACTAAACGCCTGCAACGAAATAAACAAATGTCTAGGGAAAACATTGCCTATGCCTGACGTCATCATCAATAACAACATAGAGGTTTTCGCGAATCACTGCGAGCAAAACTTCACACCCAACCCATAAACGGACCCTGTGTTCTTGGATAAAATCAGGACGTCCATCTAGCTGACTTTATAACCAAATTTGGAAGGAGTGGAGTTTGACGACCATCTTTCAGCTAGTTGCCCAACGGACAACCCACAACTATGCCAATCAGAGGAAATAGCGGAAATCATCGCCAATTCCAATCCAAAGAAGTCACCAGGCCCGGATGGAGTCTCCAACTACGTCATCAAGAGGCTTCCACAGGCAGTGATGGTGATGATACTACTTACAATCATCATAAACAACTGTGTCAATAACGACTACTTTCCCCAGAAGTGGAAGGCAAAAATCGTGGCAATCCCGAAGAAAGGCGATAAATCCCTGGTTTTCAACTATACGCCTATATCCCTCCTCAATAGTATCAGCGAAATTCTGGAAGAAGTAATGGCTTTCGGGAAGGACATTCAACACTACATCCGTTACTAAAGTTCCAGTCTGACGTCTCCTCAGCACTCAACAGCTATCGTGCCACCGTGGGATGCTTTCTAGATGTCGAGAAAGCATTCGACAGCGTATGGATAGAAGCCCTTTTCAATAAGCTTCGACTACTTGGATTACCTTCGCCACTAATAAAAATGTTATTTTCTTTTCCTTCTTTCAGAAAATTTTTCGTCCAACTGGATAGCTGCAAGTCATCAATCAAATTCATCCAAGGATGAAACTGGGTCCCTTCCTCTATAGCCTGATGACGTCCGATCAACCGGTGCCAACTGACTGCGCGAACCTGCTCTTTGCTGACGACTCACTTACCTACGCCTCATCGATAGCGCCAACAATTGCAGCTAGGAAAGTGAAAGCTCACTTCTCCAGACTCTTTGAGTACTACAAAAAGTGGGATATACGAATCAACACTACCAAATCGGAACTTGTGTGTTTCAGGAGACCAT
This sequence comes from Epistrophella euchroma, assembly GCA_947049315.1. Classification (NCBI taxonomy): domain Eukaryota; kingdom Metazoa; phylum Arthropoda; class Insecta; order Diptera; family Syrphidae; genus Epistrophella; species Epistrophella euchroma. Next base: position 70,921,240 of record OX346245.1, read on the forward strand.
CCACCAATGCCGTCCGCTGTCGTTCTGCAGCCACATCCAGAAATCTGACCCTGAAGCTTCCTGATGGTCGACGATAGCAGCCAAAAACAACGTCAAATATCTCGGAGTCCACTTCAACAAGCTGTTTAACTTCAACCCTCACTCCCGGCAGGTACTAAGGAAAGCCAACTTTGCGTTTCATCGCTTGCAGCCACTGCTAGCTACAAGAACCGGACTAAGCCAGCCAATGAAACTGCTTATATACAAGCAGTTACTTAGACCAGTCATCAGCTATAGTTATCCTGGGTGGTACACCATATCGAAAACGGTGATGCAGGAGCTCCAGCTCTTCGAAAGAAAAATACAACGGATATGTACCGGACTCATGTTCGATCGACAACGGCGCAGATACTTCAGCAACCAAAGACTCTATGATGAAGCGAAAATCAAACAACTGGACCAGTATCTCGTCTAATTGTCTATTTTATTTTATTTCAACCAAATTAAAAGTATAATACAACTTGGAGACAAACAACCAAAACCATGCATTTAACAGCCGAACAAGCAAAATATGTCTACGAACACAAAAATGCTAAAATCAAAATGACAAAAGCTAATTTGAATATAAAATTTAATAAAAAGTGCCTAAAAAATAATGTTACACCGAAATTCGCCCAAATAATAATTAAAGACTAATCAATAGCTGCACAAAAAACACAAAAAATAGACCGAAATATAAGAATAAAAGAAGAAATCAAATTTCTATATAATAAAAAAGTGAAATTAAACAATAAATTATACAATTCTCACCTACAAATATATAAACACATACAATACATCGCTGCTGAAAAATAAAAATAAATTTTATGGCACAACAGCTCATGAAGAACTAGGGCCTAGTGACTTACAACTCTCAACCATTCCTGTGTGCGTGTCTGCAGGAATGGAGGGGACCTACAGTTTATTGCCGAATCCGAACGGCTAACGAGCGGCACTTTTCTGTGACAGGAGATACTCTTGGAGGATTTGTCAATTCCTCGCAAGAGGCAGTAGCCGTTTTTTCTTTTAAATAAATAGGTGGCGGAGGCTGGGGCTCGAACCTTAGACCTCCGGCATGACAGTCCATCGCACTAACCATCAGGCCACGGCTACTACATCGCTGCTGACATATACATAAAAGAAATAAATCAATACACACAAAAAATCGCAATAGAAATTGCCAGATCACAAAATAACAAATTACAGAAACTAATAAACGAACAAATAGACAACAAAAAACCAACAACTGACCATATATTTTAACCTAGGGTTAAAAATAAAACAAACATTTCAATAACAAATACAGAATTAAAAACATTAAACAAAGGCCTCAAATTTAACATCCCAAAAATTAACAAAAAACAGTATAAAACAAGAAGTAATTACCAGAAGCAGCAATAAAAGCAATACAATCATATGAAACACAAAATGAAACAAGAATCATCCTAAACAAAAAGTTAAAGCAGATTACCAAAACAAAAAAATATAAATAAAACACTACATAAAAAATATAAACAAGACATGCAAAACCTTAAAAATATTAAACAAAAATTACAAGAAAATAAAGCAATAATCACAAAAGACGACAAAGGAAACACAATAGTTTTACTCAACGAACAAGAATACATAACAAAATCAGAAAAATTTTTCCAAGACAATAAAATACAGCAACTACAAAACGACCCTACCAAAATTTACACCAAAGAAATTAATAATGCCATCAACAAATGTGAACATCTACTAACAAACATAAATAAACATACACTCAAACAACCAAATGCTAGAGCACCACAATTCACAGGGCTCCCAAAAATACATAAAAAGGATACACCTATACGACCACTCATCAATTACACAACAGCCCCATCTTACAAGCTAGCTAAAAAAACTACAACAAATAATTAAAAACAATATAAACCTAAAAAACAACAACAGTATTAAAAACACAACTAATAGAAAAAATAAAAAACATACATATAACTCCAAACCTCAAATCAATTTCTTTCGACATAACTAATATGTACACCAACATACCGATCAACGAAACAATCAAAATACTCAAAGACAAAATCACACACACAGCTAAAATCACAACACAACAAACTAATGAATTAATAAACCTACTAGAAATTACACTAAAAAAGAACAATTTTACCTTCAACAATCAATTTTATACACAAACAGAAGGGCTAGCGATGGGTTCCCCTCTAAGCGGACTATTAGCAGAAATATATCTAAACCATTTCGAAAACAAATATATATTATAATCAATCAACCCACAAAAATGCAAAATAGCAGAAATATATCTAAACCATTTCGAAAACAAATATATATTATAATCAATCAACCCACAAAAATGCAAAATTTTATCATATTCAAGATATTTAGATGACACCTTTGTGATCTTTGATGGTACACAAAGACAAATAGACATATTAACAAAATACATCAACACTAAAATAAGAGTCACAACAGAAATAGAAAACAACAACTCAATTAATTTTCTCGACATAAATATAACCAAATACAATAATACATTAAAATATGAAATTTACAGAAAAGAAACAACAACTGACACAATAATCCACAATGATTCACATCACCCCAATTCACAAAAAATGGAAGCATTTAATGCATTCATAAATAGAGCATTTAACATTCCAATGGGCAAAAATTATTTTTATAACGAAATAAACATAATAAAATGTATAGCTTACAATAATGGATACAAAACAACAACAATAAATAAACTAATAAATAAAAAGAAAATAAACAACAACAAAATTGCAACCACAAAAACAATAGAAAATCCAAAATACACATCAGTTACATATACTAACATAATACAACAAATGTTAACAAATCAATTTAAAAAACTAAACATAAGTTTCAAAACAAATAACAATATACAAAATATATTAAAACCAAAAATAAAACGAGAAACAAAATTCTACTCCGGCGTCTATAAATTAAAATGCAATGATTGCAAATTGCAACAAATTTTATATTGGACAAACGGGTAGAACATTTGAAGAACGATTCAAAGAACACAAACCCAAACCAAACACTAGATCCACATTACATATATGCAGAAAAGGCAGAATACTCGACGCGACAGAAGAGTTTGAAATTTACAAAGCTTACAGACAAGAACAGGACAATATACTAAACGACAAACTAACTATCAAACCCAACGCATTATACGAAACAGCAATAAAATTTGAACATAAACAATAAAGAAGACAACATCCTGCGAAGAAAAAAGCTCAAAATCAAATAAAATCAACCAAAACAATAAACAACAACAAAATAAAACCAAAAGAAAAACATAATTATAAAAACTCTAAACAAAGAATAACAAAGCTTTCACCATCAACAACAATAGAAGATCAAATAAGCCTAAGTCAAATGATAATATACAACAACACTAAGCAACAAAAGTATTCCGCCTGAAGATGGAGTAGCACCTCCGAAACGCGTCGTCAATACAAAAAACAAAAACAAAAAAGTTGTAAAATTTAAAACTAAAACTTAAAATAAATAAATATTTAAATAAAAATAATTTTTAATTGTCTATTTTATTTTATTTTATTTCAACCAAATTACTAACAGTATCTCGTGCAATCTGCAAGGAAACTTATCTCTAGCACTGCTAACCACCCCAACCCACTGATAAGAAGGATGACCACCCAGGAACGACATCCAGCGCCTAGATACCTAAGCGCTATGGATATACTTCAAAAGATGCCAACGGACAACGGAGAAGCAGTCTCAGTTTACACTGACGCGGAGTCTGCCTACCACTGTGGCTGAGCACTAGCTTTAACCCCTAAACCACACCAAACCCACCAACTGGAGAACCGGGACGAAGCACCCCGAGAACATCTAAGTCAACCGACTTTTAATTTAAGTTTGACATGTATAATATATATTATTTTTATTTTGTATTTAAGCCAATGTATAAAGTTAGGCTCCCTATGTGCCAATAATTGTATTATTATATTCATTGTATCTTTATAGTTTTAAGCAGACCTGTGTAATTTAAGCTTAAGTACAATTACAAGTACAATTACCTTGTATTTAAAAAATTTTAAGTACAAGTACAATTCCATGATAATTGTACTTAAAATTTCCAAGTACCAGTACCGGTACTTGTACTTGTAATTATAATTCCACAAAAGAATTGAAAATTTTGTACTCATTACTTTAGTACTTAAAATTGTTGTACTTAAATACTCTTCAAATACTTTTAATTCCTTAATAAATTGTAATTCCTTTTAAAAAATACTTAAGGAATTAAAAAGGAATTAAAAGTATTTGAAGAGTATTTAAGTACAACAATTTTAAGTACTAAAGTAATGAGTACAAAATTTTCAATTCTTTTGTGGAATTATAATTACAAGTACAAGTACCGGTACTGGTACTTGAAAATTTTTAGTACAATTACCATGGAATTGTACTTGTACTTAAAATTTTAAAATACAAGGTAATTGTACTTAACTTGTACTTAAATACCAATATATTTAATTATTTTACAGCTCTGGTTTTAAGTTAACCAAATTGTATATATAAATGTTCAATAAAAAAATCTTGAATCTTGAATCCTAAAATCATCCAAAAACAGCCAACTAAAGCTAGTCTTATTTTACAAATAAGTGGATCAAATTAGAAATCCTAAGGACAAAGAGTGAGTATAAATTTTGTTATTACCGAAGGCTTCCCCCCCACCAATGTTAAGGGGTCTCGGTTTAATAAAATAATATACAAAGCCGGTTATTATTTCCGAAGACTTCCCCCCACCAGTGATAAGGGGCCTCGGTTTAAAAGCCGTTGATTAGCCGGTTAAAAGCCGTTGATAAGCCGGTTAAGGGCCGTTCATAATCCGGTTTAAGGCCGTTGATAAGCCGGTTAAAAGCCGTGGATGACGGTTAAACCCGTCATTAAAGTTAACTGGCTTTAATGACGGGTTTAACCGTCAGTCAGTCAGTCGAAGACCAAAGACAATTAGAGGACCAGACGTGAAGCAACCCAGAAGGACGAATCTAGCAAGGAAGACAAGCAGCCTGAAGAGCCTTTGTTACCGCAGCAATTAAGCCAACCAACAAGGAAACATCAGGAAGCTGATCATATTGTGTAGCATTGTAAAATAAATATTAAGAATAACATTAATATTGGAGTATTAATAAAGAAAGAACTTTCATACCAAAGTTTTAATGTACCTCCTTTAGTTAGACCCTGGATCCGACGAGTGTACCTCAGCCTGAAAACCCAAGGTACATCACACGGTTTCGACAAAACAGCATTGTTCAAATCGTTCGCCAGGTCGTCTGTGTATTCTGTCCCTACAATCACGTCCATGCAGACTTATTTTGCACTCATCAAGAACATAAATCGCCTCCAATGCTCAACTTCCCAACCGTAGTGCACTAGAGAAAATCGTAGTCAACCTTGTAGGTGGTTTGCACTCAATTTCGGTCTCCTGACAGGTCGTTTCGGGGTAAGGTCTGCTTCTTTAAGTCGTCTTCTACCTATCCATTTACTAGCAATTCTTCCTCGTACTTATTTGAGCTGTTGTTGGACGATTTTGGAGAGAAGTCATTGCGATGAATCTTTCATATCTCTAAGTGGTACACCCACGACTACGTCCAGATTTTGGCATTCGCACAAACTATCCAGTTTCCCTGAACGTTTGTAGATCTTTGATACACAACATCTGCTTAGATGGAGCTGACGGGCCACAACACGTTGGGTTATTCCTTGTAACAACTTGAGCACCATTTGCAGGTGTGATATCCATTTATTTCGAAAATAAAAAGAAGGCCTGTTAAATCGAGATTATGTACCATTTAATTTTTAACAGCACACCGATAAACAAAAACTAGTAATGGGCGCGTATATCGACTGTCAATGTTTCCTACTCGTGCTTCCTTTTTTAGTATAATTTGTTATTTTCTTTATTTTGGCGAATAACGCGAAAACTATCCAATTTAAAGTTTGAAGTTTAAGCTTTAAAATGTGACCATAAACATTTAAGCGTACATATTGTATCCATAGAGATTGTTGCTTTTAGAGGGCGAAACGGAGTGATTCCACTTTTTTGCTCGCAAGCGTATTTTGAGGAATAATAAATCTACTTATCTATCTATCTAAGTTAAAATCGCAAGAGATAGCCAAGACTTTTGTAGACCACGTCCCTCTTAATATCTCAGCAAGCCCGCCACAAGCAGCGGGAGATGACTTGGTAGGGAGTATACACCATAACTTATCTCCAAAATTTGGTCGGATTAAAGCATGCCCGATGAATGGAACCTCGGTATAATTTGCCCCATCTACAAGAAAGGAGATGCTCTGACTTGTGCCAACTACAGAGGTATAAGTCTCTTCAACGTCGCATACAAAAGGATTCGGATGATACAGGTAGTCAAACTGTCCTTATTTTTAGAATCAAAGAAAAAATATTTGGTTTATGAAAATTGTTAAGAATATTAAAATGAAATTAAAGTAAATACTTAGTATTCATACATACATAGTAAATCCATATAGAGCCTTTTATATAAATGTACCTACTCACTCTCATTTGTAAGCTATTCATCACATACCTAATTGTAAACCTAATGGACTCGGTCATATGAAATAAACACTCACTCTAGTTTTGTACTCCACATCGATCGGTTGTTATTATTTCAACAGGTTATGGGCCCAGACCCAAGTCTACTGTGTTAAAATTAACAATTTTTTTTATTAGGCAGTCAAAGCGTAGAAATTTTTTTTTCGCATGATTATTTTTTTTTTTGCACGTGATTCAAAAGAGCAGATATTTAGTTCATTTTAAGCATAAAATATCGGGAAAAAAAAAAAAAGAATGGAAAACGATTTGATAAAAATTGATAAGCTTTTGAATGCCGACCAGTGGAGTACATGGAAATTCCAAATGAGAGTCATGCTAAGCGCCAGTGATATGTATGATATTGTAACTGGTGTGATGGTGAGTCCCGCTTTAACGGAAGCTGCAAAGTTGGCGGAATGGGTAAAGCTAGATAGGAAAGCACAAAAGGTTATAGTGATGAGTGTGGGTTCCCAAGCACTTGTTCATCTTACGAACTGTTCAACATCGCATGCTATGTGGAAAAAATTAGAATCGGTTTATGAGCAAAAAGCCGCAACCAATATACATTTGATTCAACAAAAATTTTACAGTTTTTCGAAAGATCCATCTGATGATGTCGCAACTCACATTTCGAAACTTGAGTCGATTGCACATCAATTAAAAGACTGTGGTGAATCAATTTCGGAGAACATGCTGATAACTAAAATAATCATGGTACTTCCAAAAGACTTTAACCATTTTTTTACTGCTTGGGAGTCAACGGCACAAAGTGAAAAGACGATAGAAAACTTAACGGCTCGTTTGATAATGGAAGAGTCACGCTTAAATTTACAGGTGCATGATGAAGTAGTGCACTGGTTGCCAAGAGGGGTACACACTTTTCAAAGGGTCAGCATAAATCGAACGGGAAGCTAGGGAAATGTTTCTTCTGCAAAAAGCCAGGCCATTGGAAAAAAAATTGTCCATTGAGGCATGGACATGGACATGTTGCTCAGAAGGAATTCCATGGCGATGCTTTTGTTTGCACATCGACGATAGTCGCTTCAAGTGAAAGCAAGTGTAATGCTTGGTTTTTGGACTCCGGGGCCAGTGATCACATGACATTTCGTCTAGATTGGTTAGTAAATTATGTGCCTTTCAAAAATCCGCAATTTGTTCGGGTGGGTAACGGAGAAACGATTAGTGCAGTTGGTAGTGGTAAAATTAACATTCTTTCCTACAACGGTAAAATCTGGTTACCTAAATTTCTTATGAATGTTCTGTATGTGCCCGCTATTCATATCAATTTATTCTCGTCAAATGCACCTATGGACAAAAATCTGAAATTAATATCAAATAAATCAAAATGTCAGCTTCTGCAGGATGGGTGCACTGTGGCAGTGGGAGTACGGCAAACCACGCTTTTTAAGATGATGTTTAAAATTATTGCACCTGCAGTAGCCAATGTGAGCGATAAAATTGATGATATCAAAGTTTGGCATGAACGTTTAGGGCACCAAAATGTAAATTTTGAAAGAGCGTGGTATAGATTATCTCAGATAATCCTTTTTGCGATGCATGTGCGTTAGGGAAAATGCATCGGTTTCCTTTTGAAACAAGTGGTAATAGAGCTAGCTCGGTAGGAGAATTAGTCCATGCTGATTTGTGCGGCCCCATGCAAAACATATCAGTTGGTGGCTCCAAGTATTTTCTTTTACTTAAAGATGACTTCTCCAGGTACAGAGTTTTATACTTTATAAAAGAGAAAAGTGATGCTCTAGACTGTTTAAACAATTTTGTGAATAAACTTAAGATAGAAACTGGAAATACTCTTAAAACGATTCATTTCATTTCATTTCATTTCACTTCATTTATTTTTAATATAAAAGTACAGAAGATAACAAAATCTTATAACGTACAATAAATAACTAATTATTTCAATTACATAAACGTTAAAAAAAGAAGATAATAAAGAAAATAAAGTCAATACATTTATGATTTTACATTTTAACTAATAGTGACAATAGATGCCATACAAAAATAATTAAGTATTCAAAAACGTAAATACAAGTTTCTTAAATAATTTGATTGAATGACTAAGTTTTATATTATGTGGAATAGTATTCCATAATCTAATCGCTTGGACAACGAACGAACTTTCCATAACAGTTTTATGATGTATCGGTATAACGAAATTTATATTTCGGTTAGATCTTGTATAGACAAAAAGCACTCGAAGGTATGAGGGTTGGCGACATTTTAAAAGTTTAAAGACGAATACCATTTCACGCAACTTGAGATAAGTATCGAGAGAGCAACCCAGCATTTGGTCCGTGAAACCCGATGTATGGTCAAATCTTCTCAATCCAAAAACAAAACGCGTACAATCATTAAATGCCACCTGAAAACGTCGTTCACAAATACTATCTTCCTTGGATGAAAAACGGAAGAATTAATGATTTGAAAAGACGAAGTCGCAGTTCAGTTGACATGAGGTAGGCCGAAAGTCTCAAAGTTCTCAGACTACCATAGATTTTGCGTAACATTGCTTTTACATGATCACAACATTTCATTCCCGAGTTCAGAACAATTCCTAGATTAATAACTTTGGTTGAATAAGTCAGAGAGGAGCCCGCAATAGTGATGTCTGGCACAGGGTCTCTGTTAAGATTACCGTTGTGAAAGAAAATACATTGGGTTTTTTTAGGATTAATCAGAAGATAATTACGCTGTGCCCACGTGCAAACTTCATTGAGATCATGATTGATTTTTCTAACACAATCTTGCATATCATCTTTGGGAGAAGAGATAAGAAGCTGGGTATCGTCTGCATAAAGATTGATATTGGAATGAGTGATAACGCTTGGAAGGTCATTCGTATAAAAGCTGAAGAATAGAGGGCCAAGAATTGACCCCTGTGGAACTCCTTGAGGTAGTACCAAACAGTCAGAGAGCAAATCACCAACACCTACTCGTTGCGATCTACCAGAAAGAAAACATGTAATGAGCTTTGTGGCTGTGAATCCAAAATTGAAAAATGATACTAGTTTTGATACCAGAATTTTGTGATTAATGCAATCAAATGCTTTGGAAAAGTCTAGTAATATTAAGATTGATAAATTGTTCTTATCCAATGCAGACCTTATGTCTGTTGATATTCTCATTACAGTTGTTTCACAGCTATGTCGTTTGCGAAAGCCCGATTGATGCGGTTTCATCAATGGATTAGAATTTGTAAATTCAGGTGTCAAGGATTTTCTTGAAAAAGAATGTGTTCATCATCAAACATCTGTACCCTATTCTCCACAGCAGAATGGAAGGGCTGAGAGGGATTTGAGGACAATCGTCGAGGCAGCAAGGACTATGATTCACGCAAGAGGTTTATCACTACGATTATGGGCAGAAGCAGTCAATTTTGCATGTTACTTACTGAACCGAACAGGACCGACACATTCTTATGGAAAAAGTCCAGTCGATTTGTGGATGGGAGTTAATCAACAGCTAGATTACAAGAGCTTTAAGGTATTTGGGGATGAATGCTATGCCTATATTCCCTCGCAAAAACGTCGAAAGTGGGATCCAAAGTCACAGCGAGGAGTTTTTGTTGGATATCCGGAAAACACAAAAGGCTACCGCATTTATTTTCCAGCAAGTGATAAGATCGAGGTAAATCGCGATGTTGTTTTCAAAAACCTGGCTGATAACACGGTGATTCTGCATGAAGTCACAAAACAGCCTGAAGTCGACAAAATGGAGGTCGTCAAAATTGAAACACCAATGTCATCAGATAAAGAAGCTGATAGTAACCTGGATTTATCCAAACAAAATTGTGATGATGAGATACCCACAGAAAAGGTAAATGAAACTAAAATGATGAAACTAGTAGAACCAGAACCAGTTGAGCATATAAGTAGTCGTTTGAGAAGTACTCAAAAAGAAGGTGGAAATTCTTTGGTTTCGATTTTGGAAGCAAGGGCTTTTGTGGCGACAACGTGTGAACCACGAAGTTATGAAGATGCTCTTGAATCGCAAGAAAAGGAAAAATGGCAAGCGGCAATGGAAGAAGAAATTAAGGCGCTGAAGATAAATAACACATGGGAACTGGTCAAACTTCCATGTGGCAAAAAAGTCATCGATAATCGTTGGGTGTTTAAAATCAAGCATGAAACCAGTAATGAACCAGAAAGATATAAAGCAAGGTTAGTTGTAAGAGGATTTTCCCAACAGCATGGGGTTGATTACAAGGAGACATTTAGTCCTGTAGCTAAATTTGGTTCCATTCGTTCAATCCTTGCTATTGCAGCAAGCAAAAATATGTCTTTAAAGCAGTTTGACATAAAAACTGCTTTTCTTAATGGTGACCTGCAAGATGAAGTTTATATGCGACAGCCTTGTGGCTTTGAAGATAAAACGGGACGAGTATGTAAGCTGAAGAAGAGCCTCTATGGCTTAAAACAAGCTTCAAGATGTTGGAACATAAAGTTCACAAATTTTCTGCGTTCGTTTCAACTTAAAGCAACTGAAGCTGATTCATGTGTCTTTGTTGGCAAAAATATCATCATTGCTATCTATATCGATGACGGCCTGATCGCTGGCAGTGAGGAGGATATAAATTAACTTATTCAACAAATGAAGACGATATTTGAGGTTAAAGTGTTTGAAGCTCGATGTTTCTTGGGATTGGAGATTTGTCGGCAGAAGGATGGTTCGATTTTTCTACACCAATCTTCTTATGCTGATAGAATCATGACGAAATTTAAAATGAATGAGGCAAATCCTGTTACAATACCGGCTGATGGAGTAACTTACAAGGACCTTCCAAATTCAAACGAAGAGGTGCATAATTTTCCCTATAGAGAGGCTGTAGGCAGCTTAATGTATTTGGCAATTGGCAGCAGGCCAGACATCTCCTATGCTCTTGGAGTTGTGAGTCGGCATCTGGACAAGCCAACTACACAGGATGTTACCGCTGTTAAGCGTATTATTCGATACGTGAAGGGAACAAGGCTTTTTGGTATTTATTTCAAATCAAATAATAAATCAATCGTTAGTTGTTTCAGCGATGCGGATTATGGTGGTGATGTTGAGACAAGGCGGTCTACGAGTGGCTTCGTATTTTTACTGGATCATTCACCATTATCATGGGCTTCACAGCGCCAACAATGTGTTGCCTTATCCACCATGGAAGCCGAATATATGGCAGGTGCAAACGCAGTTAAGAGGCCTTTCCTTACATTTGAGGAAAAAATGAAAAAATGCTCATTCGCTATGTTACTTTACGAAGTCATTTGAGCGTGTATGACAATAATTTAAATAGCACATAAAAGAGTTGTTTATTGCCTTTAAACTGCAGGTATTATTTTGTTGATAGTTTGCACAAAACATAAGATATTTCAAAAAATGTACTGCTATATTGTCAGATTTTTGCAAAAACTCCTTATCCAAATGCGACTTTTTGGGTAAATTAGTAACTTAATTAAATCTAATTTAGTTTTGTTTTGAAGGGTTTAAATAGATCTTTAAACTCCAGGAATAAAAAAAACAAACCTCAGCACCGTTTCGACAATATATTGATTTTAAAAACAGTAAAAATACTGTGTTTCAACACGTTTTTTCTTGTATGTAATTAACGAATTTTGCACCTGTAATGATGCCTGCTAACAAATTGATATTTCTTAAGTCAAGTTCAATCAAAAAATTCAATCAGTAATCGTGTTTTTCATATAAAACAAAGAATTTTTAAAACATCTCCCCCAAACAAAATTATCAAGATTTTAGTTCAGACACAAATCATTCCATTTATTTTTTTCTCCAAGCGACCGCTAGAGTTTGTATGAAGAACAAAAAAAAAAAAACCGTGTGCATTTTTAGTTTGGTGTGCGCTGTATGGAGATGAGAAATATGGTTTGTATGTGTGTATATGGTTACTTTGAATGCTTGGTGTTGGTGCTGTAGGCGTTTTGTAATTATTTGTTTTCTAATTTTTTTTTGCCAAGAAAATGGGTATTTGGTTTTTGCGAAAAATCTCAATATAGGTAATTTGTGTTCTATTGAATTTTATGATTTCGGGTGTTTCTGTAATCATGTTTTTTGATTACAAGTAACCATTAGATTTCTATAATATGTTTTGAAAGTTAAAATATTTAGGTAGGTACATAATGTACATTATCTAGGTATGTTTAGTTTAGTTTGCTTAGGCAGAAAAGTAGTTTGGTATTTATAGTATACATAAGTAGATAGAACCTGGAGTAGGTATGTTATAATAATGAAGTGACTTTTTGTTTTCCGTATGTAGGTACAAAAATATGTATGTAGGTATCTTCTTTACTTCGTGTATTTTTTTGTTCTTAGGTATATTTTCAATAAGGAAGCATAGGTGGTAAGGTAAGATTTCAGGTATAGGTACATAATGTATTTTTTTTTTTTAATAAAAGTGAGAATAGGTAGATGCCTAAGGTATGCGAAACTAGTGTATGTGCATATATTATGTGCATATATTATGTGTAGTATATACATATGTAGGTATATATGTATTTCCTTGTCTTGGAGCTTCGCCAGATGGAATTATAGATGAAAACACTATTTTCGAGATCAAATGCCCTTTTTCAATTGCTGGATTGGATCCGATTGCAGCCATCAAAAAAAAAGGAACTTAAATTTATTACAATTTCCGATGAAGGTTCCATAACAGGGTTTAGTAAGTCATATTTACTATTATCAAATTCAAGGACAATTGCATATTTCCAAAAGGAATATCTGTATCTCTGCAATTTGGACTAGCAGCAAATATGATCTTTACGTTGAAAGAATAGAAAAGGATGACGACTTTTGGGAAAATCAAATGGTGAACAAACTTTCATCTTTTTGTGAAGATTGGCTTTTGCCAGAGCTAGTAGATCCCCGCATCCCTCTTGGTATGGAGGTACGTACTCCACCAAGTAAATAATAATGAAAATAATATAACATATGTATAAACTCAAACTCCAGATTGTTATACCTACCTTAGAATGTAGTAGGTGAGTAGGTACAAAAATAATTTTTTTTGTGGAGTAGGCCTATTGGGGATACCACTTTAAAAAAAAAAAACCCGACTAATGTCTTACCTCATGGGTGGTGTGGAAAAGACCTAACATTAGAAAGTAGGTACCTTTTCTAGGTACCCATTATTGAACATACTAGGGAACTTTCTTTCCTACATCCTCTCATTTTTTCTAAATTTATAATCAAACAATAATAGTAATAAATAGTAAATTTCACATACCTATCTATCATAGTAGGACTGCCTACCTACATATGTACATATGTACATACATGTATAGGTAGGTAAGTACATAGATATATTTTCATTTTTAATCTAACATTTTTTATCAATAATTAAACCAAACGAAATACAGAAAAGAAAACAAATCTTCTCAACAATCTCTCTACTATTTTTAAATTAAAATTTCGTAATTTTCTAAAAATAGATATATGTGAATAATGATTTATACCTACTTTTCAAAATTCAACAAGTTGTGAATTCTGTCAGAAAACGACCTTGTCCTTAATTTTCCTTACGCACAGTCTAAAATATATAACATATGGATTTTTTCCCGATCACTGTAAAAAGCTATTTATGAAGAAATTTTAGAAATGCTAGTCAACACCAAATCAGTATGACCAATTACTGTGAATTTATTAACAAAAGAAAAAAACACTTACTGTAATAATCTATGTAGGTGACTTGTTTTTACTTTTTAAAATTGTAATTAAATATCAAAAGCTTGTTTTCATATTTGAAAATAGTAATTGATTTAAAAAGGTTTTTGAATGGCTTTATTATCTAATAAAATCAAAAAGACAACCCAAAAATTAATAAAACCCATCTTGCAAAAATATACCTGGGTCACACCAATCAAGAGAAAATACACCTACTCTACCAACGAAACCAGTTTTTTGCATAAAAACAGCACACAAGTAATGTCTAACCTTTTCATCATCGTATTCAATTTTTTTTTCGTTTCTATTGACCTACAGTAAAAAGAAAAAAAAAACAAGCAACAATGCACGCACCGCACACACACTTCAATGCTGAGTTCAACCGTTGCGTGTGTTTCTCTCTGACTTGAAGGAGTAAACGGTGGTGCGGTGCACAGTGTGGGAATTTAGAAATCTAGCGGAATTAAATTAATGGCGCTCGTGCATTAAACTTTTTCTTATATTTTTTTCTGCTTATATAATATAAATGGCTCGTAGAATCAAATACAACTTAAATTTTTGTCATATCTCTTCAAAGTTTTTTTAAAAGGAGCTTTGAAGTGACCGATCTCTCATATGGAAAAATGTTAATTTTCTGAAAATCACTACCACGCATAAAACAAAACTTGGGTTGGTTTTTTGATAACTTTTTGCAACAAATATGCTCAGATGTAATGCTAAAAAGATAAATTACAATTGGCATAGGTCAAAATGTGTGGCAAGGGGGGCGGGAGGCTTTCAACCTTACCAACAAGAAAAATATTAATAGCATGTCGCATGTTGAACTTTTTATACACATTTTTCTTCTAAATTCAAGAAAAAAGTAAACAGAAAATTAAATAAAGCAAGTATTTTATATACAGGGTGTCCCGAAACTCAACGTCAAGCGGGCACCGGGTGATAGGGCAGGTTGTGCCCGTTCTTTAATAAGTATGAAAAAATAATCCATCTCGCTTGGTTTGGTAGTTATAGCAATATTAAGAAAAATAATGAAAATCGATACCCTAGCTCACATTTTTAGATACAGTGGTTACAAATTTTAAAATTTTGCTTTGTTTTATTTTTTTACGTAATCCTTAATAACCATGCTATTGATCGCAATCATAAATCCAAGAATTAAAATTGTCAGTTTCGTAAGAAAAATAAAGTTTGACTGAGTCGTTGTTCAAAAAAATTTTGTAAGCTAACTTTGATACTTCATATTTAAAAAAAAATGTACTACACTACCCTCGGCAAGTTATTTAAAAAAATGGCCCGTTTCATCAAGATTTCAAAATGGTACAACACTTGCTACTTATTTACTCGTAAAAAATACGATCGCAAAATTGAAAACAAATTAAAATTTAAAACAGACGAAAGTTTTAAGAAAATTATAATTAAAGGGATATAAAATGCCAGGTTACTGTTACTTTCAATGGAGGATGTTTTCATATTTTTGAACCATGTACTAATACGCTATTCGCGAAAGGCTTTTATTACGAATTGCCAAATAATAACTAACATAATTTTCACAACACTAATCGAGTCCAGGGTAACACAAATGCGAACAATTACGAGAAATTGCAAGTAAAAGGAGGAACAAAGCCCACAGAACGTAGATCGTAGCGTACCGTGTGTAATGTTGATCTGTCTCACTCTAATTTACTGCAAACAGTGTCTTATTCAAGTGCCTCTGTTTATCTTACATACACCTTGGTAAACCCGATTTTTGAGCACAAAAAAGCATTTTTTACGTAAAAGTGATATGAAGTGAACTGATGTCCTTTTGCAAATAAAAAAGCAATCGTATTTTTTACGAGTAAATAAGTAGCAAGTGTTGTACCATTTTGAAATCTTGATGAAACGGGCCATTTTTTTAAATAACTTGCCGAGGGTAGTGTGGTACATTTTTTTTAAAATATGAAGTATCAAAGTTAGCTTACAAAATTTTTTTGAACAATGACTCAGTCAAACTTTATTTTTCTTACGAAACTGACAATTTTAATTCTTGGATTTGTGATTGCGATCAATAGCATGGTTATTAAGGATTACGTAAAAAAAGAAACCAAAGCAAAATTTTAAAATTTGTAACCACTGTATCTAAAAATGTGAGCTAGGGTATCGATTTTCATTATTTTTCTTAATATTGCTATAACTACCAAACCAAGCGAGATGGATTATTTTTTCATACTTATTAAAGAACGGGCACAACCTGCCCTATCACCCGGTGCCCGCTTGACGTTGAGTTTCGGGACACCCTGTATATTATCATATCTGAATTTTCCTGAAACAATAAGTTTTATTTTTTAGTCTTATTTTTGATGTAATAAATAAATCGACATCAGCATTTAATAACAAAAAAAAAGTACATGAACAGATTTTTTAATTTAAGATGGAAAATCAAGAAGCTTCAAAATTTCTTGTTCAATTGGACCTTTTTTTTCTTTTCGGAATGCACCTTAGACTTGCTAAGAAAGGGTCTGAAGATATCAAAAGCCTGTTAAAAGGATCTATCATTGTTTCCAAACTGGATATTTTTCTCGTAAATAGTTCGCGATATTTAAATTTGTATTTAAATTTTAAAAACACCCTGTACATTTTTTTTTTTGCTTTTATATTTATTTTATTATAAGTATTATTTTATAAAAAAATATTTCTTTTAAGTAACATGTTAAATTTTTGTATTAAATAAATAATTGACTGAAACACACTGTAAGTTGTAATACATATATAATATATGTACACAAAATACCTCAATTTGATATTATGTATTATTTTCTTAATACATATTTTTTTAAAGTAAAATGTTAAATTTTTGTATTAAATATATATTGATTGAAACATAAAACACCCTGTAAGTTGTAGTATGCAAAATATCTCTCTCTCTAATATTGTGTTTGCAAAGAGAGAACACATTTCTCAAAGTTAAAAAAAATATAAGAACAAATAACATTAGAAAAAGAAAAACAGAACATGATTTTTTGGACGGTAAGCGTTTAGAAAAATTAGCAAATTTTTCAAGTGCGCAGATATGCGCAACAACTTAAAACGCAATATGAAAGGTGAAATGACAGCCTTTAAGACGTATATAGTTTCCCTCCTGAATAACCCTGAATACATTAAAATTTTCTCCAATAAATGTAAAAATTAACAAAAAAAAAAACACAGTTTGTTAACTTAAAAACACAACAACAAAAAATTGAACACCCTTTTAAATATAATTTTACTCACTTTCTTATTCTCTTATATTGTATTAAATAAATAAAAAATAAAAACTTCAATTAATACTCACAAAAGACGTTTAAAAGTGAAAAACCCCGAACACCTTCGCACCGCAAACTTGACTCAAATAAATCACAAACTCTCACTTTAAAATCAATTCTCTCAGTAAAACATGCTATCCACCTAAAAATTTTGGTATACTTGCTTACAGGGAGGTATTAGCTATATATTAGACCAATTTTTGCTTTGGTTCATGCGAATGATTTTTATAATAAAATTCCGCTAGATTGCCAGAATCCCACACTGTGCGGTGGTGCGTGGTGGATGTTTTTTTTTTGTGGATTATTGGATTGTATTTTGTTTATTATCTGATGTTTAAACCTTGGGGTGAGAATCTCAGATGATGAATAGGTTCTACAAATAGTTCCCACATTTAGGTGAAGGGCTCTTAAAGAGATTATGTGGTTATTACTTTTGCTGAACGAGCTATTAATAGAAGGATGTGGCAAACCCAATCTTTATCTTGATAACCAAAGTGCCATCAAATTAGTACGCAACCCAGAATACCACAAACGAAGCAAACACATTGATGTCAAGTTCCATTTCATCCGGGAAAAGTTCGCTGAGGGTATGTTTGAGCTCACCTATGTTCCAACTGAAGAACAGCTCGCTGATATTTTTACTAAACCGTTGCCAAGAACACGGTTTGAATATTTAAGAAAGAAAATTGGAATAAGTCATTTATAGATTTAGTATTTCTGAAATATTTTTTTTTTGTATTTAATTTAAATGAATTGCAATTACATATACATAACATACATATACATGAAGATTATTATTCAAATATTGATGAAAGTGGGAGTGTTAAGAGTATTCAGCAATATTAAAATGAAATTAAAGTAAATACTTAGTATTCATACATACATAGTAAGTCCATATAGAGCCTTTTATATAAATGTACCTATTCACTCTCATTTGTAAGCTATTCATCACATACCTAATTGTAAAACTAATGGACTCGGTCATATGAAATAAATACTCACTCTAGTTTTGTACTCCACATCGATCGGTTGTTATTATTTCAACAAAAATTTTCAGAGTTTCGGCTATAAAATCTACAAACCTTGTTTAAAAATTATATATTTTTTTATTTAAGCTTGTAAAAAGGACCATTTGTATTACAATTATGATCCAATTTCTTTGTTTAATTGCAAAATTTTAAAATTTTTGAAAAGCTGTTTTTGGCTCAATTTTTTTACTTTGAATTGAGTTATAAAAACCCGCTAAAGAGTGCTTGGTCTTAACTCAATTTAATCTTTAAACATTTCTGAAACATTTAGTAAAAAAATCCAGCTGTCAGTATTTGCCTATTTGCGGTTTAGAGAAATTTTATTAAAGAAGCTTTTTTTTATTATATCCTTAAAAATGCAAGTGGTCATAAATACATGTAAAAGTGTATTCTTAACTACATATAATAAATATTTTATATCTACGTAATATTTTTTATAATAAATCAGGTAGTTTTTTTTATGAAAAATCAGGCAGTTTTCGTGATTTGTAAAAAATCTATTTTTATGACAGATCAAGTACCTGTTGTGCAATCCTTTTTATTTAATGTAATAAGAATGTTAGGTACCTATAAATATTATCATCACAAACGAAGTAGGTATGAAAATTTAAAGAAGATTGTTTAAATAATTAGTTATACTAGTACGTCCAGCCCTCGAAATTCGAGTGCCAATTACATTATCTTCTAATTGACAGACATTTTGAATGAAGTTTAAAGCCTACAAAGTACCTACTTACAAAATTTTTCGTGAATTTGCCTATTTTTTTATTTTGTATTGTAATTGTTTTTATTTTCAACTCAGTTTTACAAATAGGTATATTTTCTTTCAGCCTTTTTTTACTTTTATGTCAAAAATTCAAACCTACGACAATGACCTTAAGAGTCGTCTGTTAAAACCTATAATAAGACCGTGACCGAACCTACAATACCCAACCAAATGTATTTCTGTTTTTGTTATACACGACGATTTGTATACTTATACGACGTGCAAGCCGCCAACTCCACTATGACTGCATTCTATCTCGCTCTCCATTTTACATATCTACTATCCAAATCAAACACATGCACAATAAGTATGTTGCATTGTTTCGTAGTTGTTTTTTTTTCATTCTCTGTTTTTACAAATATTCTCTCTCGCTCTCTTCTCGCTCCATCTTAATACGAATTTTTTTTTGTTAATTTAACTTATTTGCGGTTTAATAGTTTAATTAATTTATATTTTGTTCACTTCTGTGGCACAAAACCTTTCCAACGGTATATAATCTATATGCCTTCGGCTTTTCTAGACCGCGTAAATTGTACCACAAATTTAATGAAGCGCGTTAGAAAAAATACTTTCATAACAATCTTCCCTTCCCTATCTCACACAGTCCACCCTTAAAATCCATGTATCTCTCACTCACACAAAAAAATCTTCATGCTTAATCCGAGAATATTTATTGAAACTGGTGCAATCCACCCTTCTCTTTTTCACACATACTCTACACGTCTCACTGGTTGCAAAATCCAATGTAAACAGGTACTAACAGATCATCCCAAGAAAATTCAATGTGCCGCGGCAGACTTGTGTCCCACCCTTAATTTCATTGTATTTCATTATTATTAGTGGCCGCGTTCATCAGCACATTTGACAGTTCTGAACTGTCATTTTTAGAGCTTCTGATTGGCCAGCAGTCATAAAAATTCAGTTGACGTCGATTGACATTTAGTTACGTTTCTTACGTTTTTTTCTGAATTTTCAGATGAAAAATTCTATCTGAAAATTCAGATGACAGCTAAAAGCAACAAAAAAACAGTTTTTGATCCAGTTTTTTTTTTTGGTGTGTGGTCTGATCGTCTGGGTCTTGTATCGCTTTTCGGATTTTGATTTTAAAGTGCAAAAAATAATAAAAACAGAATAAATAATTTCAGACTTTTTTGTGCGTTCAGTGTTACGTTTTTCAGAACTGAATTTTTAGATCTGTCAAAAACGTTGTTATGAACGTGGCCATTTTCTTAACGCTGCCAACTGATATTCCAATAATCTTTCCAGTAGTGCTGGAAAACTGGTTGGTTTTATTGTGGAAAAAATCGAAACGTCATCGTCACATCGTGAATTTTAAATTTAAAGTGTTTATGTTTATTATTTTGTCGGTCGTGTGTCGTGTCGCGAATTTTCAGTTTTAGTTAGTTTTGTGGTATAATTTACGCGGTCTTTTAATCGTTAAAAAGGTTTTATTGCACAGAAGTGCACATCGGAAATTTTGTTTAAAAAACTGCACCAAAAAAATTAAAAAACAATAAAAGAAAGTTGCATATTTGTTCGCTCCGTCTCGCTCTGGCTCTCGCTCGCACTTATTATGCAATTTTATTTTATTGTTTTTTGTCTTTTGTGGTTTAATTATTTAATACATTTTTGCATTGTGCACTTCTGGGCAAAAAAACCTTTTTAAAGATATATATTTTATATGCCTTCCGATTTTGTAGACGGCGTAAATTGTACCACAAAAAACACGTTTGCCGTTTTATAATTAGTTATATAAGGCAAACACGTAATTGATAAGTCATACAAACTAGGGTGCCTCGATTGGTAAAAAAAATGTATGGACAACATTTTTTTTTGTGTAATCGTGTTCGGGCGGTACACAAAAGTTGTCATAAGGGTCTCTCAATAGGAACCCGAAATATTTTCTAAAAATTCGATGCTTAAACACTGCCCCAAGGGGCTAAAATATTTTCGCAACAACACAAACCTATCCGGATAGCTTTGGATAGTTAGGCGAACGCGCCCATTGTATTTATGAAACAACACAGGCAGCCGCTAAAAGTAAAATGTTATGGCGGAGACCAATATGGAGAAATTAATATTAAACTCGTATCTTCAATATCTTCGAATTTTACTTTATTGGCACATTAAATGTCACCCAAAATCAACTTTTTCTGGAGCAAAAAATAAAATAGGAAAACCTTTCCCGGCGGGGAAAACAAAGTCTGAAAAATAAGCGGTTTCTATTCAAACGACATGCATACGTATTTTTCTCTGGATTTTCGCAGTGCAACTGAGTATAAAACTATGTACATATGTGGTTCGATATTTTAACGGGCATAGAATATTTAATATTTCGCAAAAAAAAAACTTGTGAATATTATAAAAATTGAACATGAGTACCTACTAAAAAATAAGTAAATAAAAAAATATTTCTTCTAGCGAAAACCGAAACAAAACCTCCGAGACCGGCGAGACCACCGATACCAACGAGACTCTCGGCGAATTTCGGTACCAAAAATACGGTCTCGTCTCGGTCTTGTCTCGGGTGCTTTTAAAGTAGTCTCGTCTCGGTCTCGGTCCGGAGCCAGCCCTATCACTGTGACCGTTTACATCGTTATAATTGTGAAAGAAGTGACGTAATTGTTCGGGACGATCAATGTTAAGAGGGGGGCAATTTAACGATCAAATCAGTACTTAATTACTTTCGGAATTTACGAGGAGCCAAGTGTAAACCTTCCCTTAGAGTAATTAGCGAAGATAACAACCGCCTACAAAAATTCTCGAGGGGAAATATTTTGACAACTGGAATAGAACAAATTCCCAAGTGGAGAGAACGCCATCTCTCTCTAAGTAGAGTATGTAGAGGAAATGGGTTAAAAACTGGAATAGAACTTTCTAAACTTTCTAGAAAGCTTTTGTACCAGAACTTTCAAGAGGACTCTTGAAGCATTCAGCTCGCTATAAAAGGCTAAGCTTTTGAGCGAATAGATACAGTTTAATTTTACAAGCGATTGTGTAAAGTTCAAAGTAAAAGTATTCGGAAATGAAGTTGTATAATACTGTAACGATGTAACCACTCCTTGACTTGAATTATTGCCTAATATTCTCTCATGTGACATCAGCGCCATCTTGTGTAATTTTGTGTAAAAAAAAACTTTTGACGAGCATTGTGACAACCTAAGAGGGGTATTTCAGAGGCTTAGCACACCTCAAAATTAATCCAGATAAATGTGCGCTATTCAAGACCGAAGTTAAATATTTGGGACACATCATCTCATCCCAAGGAGTAGTTTTGTGAAGAATTTTGCTGGAATCGCCAAAAGCTTGCATCAGCTTACAGAAAAAGGAAAGCCGTTCAAATGGTCAGGTGAGTGTGAGAAAAGCTTTCAGGAACTAAAGCTGCGTTTATGTAACGCTCCTGTGCTGACCTACCCGACTCCTTTCATTATCGACGCGGATGCAAGTAATGTTGGAATTGGAGCTGTATTGTCACAAGTCCACGACGGAGAAGAAAGTGGTCGCCTACTACAGCAAGGTACTCTAGAAATCAGAACGAAATTATTGTGTGACCAGAAGTGAACTTTTAGCTATGACATTGGCAACAAAACACTGATGATGATGATGATGATGATGATGATGATGATGATGATGATGATGATGATGATGATGATGATGATGATGATGATGATGATGATGATGATGATGATGATGATGATGATGATGATGATGATGATGATGATGATGATGATGATGATGATGATGATGATGATGATGATGATGATGATGATGATGATGATGATGATGATGATGATGATGATGATGATGATGATGATGATGATGATGATGATGATGATGATGATGATGATGATGATGATGATGATGATGATGATGATGATGATGATGATGATGATGATGATGATGATGATGATGATGATGATGATGATGATGATGATGATGATGATGATGATGATGATGATGATGATGATGATGATGATGATGATGATGATGATGATGATGATGATGATGATGATGATGATGATGATGATGATGATGATGATGATGATGATGATGATGATGATGATGATGATGATGATGATGATGATGATGATGATGATGATGATGATGATGATGATGATGATGATGATGATGATGATGATGATGATGATGATGATGATGATGATGATGATGATGATGATGATGATGATGATGATGATGATGATGATGATGATGATGATGATGATGATGATGATGATGATGATGATGATGATGATGATGATGATGATGATGATGATGATGATGATGATGATGATGATGATGATGATGATGATGATGATGATGATGATGATGATGATGATGATGATGATGATGATGATGATGATGATGATGATGATGATGATGATGATGATGATGATGATGATGATGATGATGATGATGATGATGATGATGATGATGATGATGATGATGATGATGATGATGATGATGATGATGATGATGATGATGATGATGATGATGATGATGATGATGATGATGATGATGATGATGATGATGATGATGATGATGATGATGATGATGATGATGATGATGATGATGATGATGATGATGATGATGATGATGATGATGATGATGATGATGATGATGATGATGATGATGATGATGATGATGATGATGATGATGATGATGATGATGATGATGATGATGATGATGATGATGATGATGATGATGATGATGATGATGATGATGATGATGATGATGATGATGATGATGATGATGATGATGATGATGATGATGATGATGATGATGATGATGATGATGATGATGATGATGATGATGATGATGATGATGATGATGATGATGATGATGATGATGATGATGATGATGATGATGATGATGATGATGATGATGATGATGATGATGATGATGATGATGATGATGATGATGATGATGATGATGATGATGATGATGATGATGATGATGATGATGATGATGATGATGATGATGATGATGATGATGATGATGATGATGATGATGATGATGATGATGATGATGATGATGATGATGATGATGATGATGATGATGATGATGATGATGATGATGATGATGATGATGATGATGATGATGATGATGATGATGATGATGATGATGATGATGATGATGATGATGATGATGATGATGATGATGATGATGATGATGATGATGATGATGATGATGATGATGATGATGATGATGATGATGATGATGATGATGATGATGATGATGATGATGATGATGATGATGATGATGATGATGATGATGATGATGATGATGATGATGATGATGATGATGATGATGATGATGATGATGATGATGATGATGATGATGATGATGATGATGATGATGATGATGATGATGATGATGATGATGATGATGATGATGATGATGATGATGATGATGATGATGATGATGATGATGATGATGATGATGATGATGATGATGATGATGATGATGATGATGATGATGATGATGATGATGATGATGATGATGATGATGATGATGATGATGATGATGATGATGATGATGATGATGATGATGATGATGATGATGATGATGATGATGATGATGATGATGATGATGATGATGATGATGATGATGATGATGATGATGATGATGATGATGATGATGATGATGATGATGATGATGATGATGATGATGATGATGATGATGATGATGATGATGATGATGATGATGATGATGATGATGATGATGATGATGATGATGATGATGATGATGATGATGATGATGATGATGATGATGATGATGATGATGATGATGATGATGATGATGATGATGATGATGATGATGATGATGATGATGATGATGATGATGATGATGATGATGATGATGATGATGATGATGATGATGATGATGATGATGATGATGATGATGATGATGATGATGATGATGATGATGATGATGATGATGATGATGATGATGATGATGATGATGATGATGATGATGATGATGATGATGATGATGATGATGATGATGATGATGATGATGATGATGATGATGATGATGATGATGATGATGATGATGATGATGATGATGATGATGATGATGATGATGATGATGATGATGATGATGATGATGATGATGATGATGATGATGATGATGATGATGATGATGATGATGATGATGATGATGATGATGATGATGATGATGATGATGATGATGATGATGATGATGATGATGATGATGATGATGATGGGCTTCTATAAGCAGCGTCAGATATTAATACTCACAAAAATTGGTTTTTATGAAAACTTTTTGCGTTTCAATTTTAGCTACACTTTGTACACGTAGTGAAGTATGCCAATGTGTGCTCCATACCTTCAAGTAACAACACAAAAAAGATCAGCTGCGGATGCCTGCGGATCTGGAAGTTATGTTCAAATTTGTCTTACTGAATCGGTTTTCAAAAAACTCGCTTTTGAGGGTGGTGTATATCGAATAGTTATAATTTCTTCGGTTATAATTATCAGAACGAGCTGTTTAAACCCATTATTTTTGGAAAAAATGCGTACCTTTATTTCAAATAAAATTCATACCTCGACAAAGGTCTGAGAAATTCTATTTTTTGCAAAACAATTTTTTTCTGCCTTGAAAATTTTTCAACTTTCAACTCAATTTTCTTGGGGAAATAAAGTAAACATTTTATTTTTTTATGATAGTTAGAATTATCTGATAGAGCTTAATAAAGAATAAACAAACCAATAAGCAAAAGTGAGGTGAAATATAAATAAAAAAAAGTGAGTTTAATCAACGGCTGTTTTTGAATTGTTCGAGCGATAATTTCCCTCCATTCGCAATTTCCTATTCGGTTTTGTGTTCCGAACTTATCACTAATGGTCGCAAAGTAAAAAATATGCGACCATATATTGAAAGACTATACCCCTAAAATAGATTTCGAAAAATATGCAGAGTACGGGTGGGAAACTGCACAACTTTATGTAGAGAATTATAAATGGTACCATATGCCAGCGACCGTCCATAAGGTTTTGATCCATGGAGAAAAAATCATAAAAAAATGTGCATTTCCTAGTAAAAAGTTCATATTTTACTAAAAATAACAAAAAATATATTTCAGTACAACATCAAAAACCCATAAATTTTAGAAAAATGACATTTTTTATAATAATTATTTCGTAACCAAATTTGGACCACATATGTATAAGATAGATTTTAACATGTGTGCCAAATTTCATTTAGACCCGTTAGGTAGTTCAGATTTTACAGATATTTTTCCGCTCTCCCATACAAACCAAACGCACAAATTTTAGAAAAATCTCAATAACTTTTTTTCTAATAACTATTTCCTAACAGAATTTGGACCACATGAGTATAAAAAAGATCTAAACATGTGTGTTAAATTTCATTTAAATCAGTTGAGTAGTTCAGATTTTACTGATTTTTTTCCGCTCTCCCATACAAACCAAACAACTGGGCGAAATGTCACCATAGCAAGCATTCAATTCCCACACCTCAATATACACAAAGGGACCTGGCGGTCTCCGGATCAACGAACCGTCAACCAGATTGATCATGTTGCGATAGACGCCAGACATTCTTCCAGTATCCTGGATGTCCGAACGTTCCCAGGTGCCAACATAGACTCGGATCACTATTTGGTGGTAGCTCAAGTACGTATGAGGATATCCACTACTACTGTGTTGGGTTTCACAAGGCCACCACAACGAAACCCCTGGTTCTATGAAGAATGCAGGCTGGCTTATGTGGGAAACAATGAGGCCTACCAAGCAGCCCGGGAGGTCTACGGGCAAAAACGAAGGGATAAACGCCGACTTCTCAGGAGGAAAAAGAGAAAGCATGCGAAGCGGGCGGTCGAGTCTATTGAGGACTGTAGCGGCAGGGGGAGTGTTCGAAAGTTCTACCAAAGGGTGAGGCAAACTACCCAGGGTTACAAGGCTAGAACGGAAGCCTGCCGAGATGAGAGTGGGAGTATGGTAGTAGACACGCAGTCTGTGCTGAGGATCTGGAAACAACACTGTTGTATAAAGTACAATTAATATAAAGAATAAACTTATACTTAGTTTTAATACTAAAAGTCTTTTTCTATAAAACCACATAACATGGTGTCAGATGTGTGTCACTAAGTCAAAAAATTTGTGGAAACATAAGTCAAGTCAGAAGTTTAACCATAATTTGATCGCATCTAACAAATAAAATGCCTGGTCCGGATAAAACTGATGGAACTCGAGCGATTTCATTCTCATCAGAGACGCCTGTCTCCTCAGTGTCACCACTCAACCTGAAAAGCACTAATCTTCCAGCCACATGGAGACATTGGTTAAGTCTGTTTAAAATTTATTTACGCGCTTCTAGTCTTGAAGCTCAACCAGATAGCCGCAAAGTTGCATTGCTGCTACATTACATGGGCCCTGATTCACTGGATATATTTAATTCTTTTAATGAAGATCTAGACAAAATCACATACGATGTGCTTGTCAAAAAGTTGGATGATTACTTTCTACCAAAGGTTAACATAATTATGGAAAGGTATTCATTTTTTTCCCGGCGCCAAGGTCCGGACGAATGAAGAAATGAAGAAACTTTTATAGGTCATTTGTTTAGTCATGATGGTGTTCGTCCTGATCCATCAAAAGTAGAAGCAATTTGTGCTATACCCAGACCAAAGTGCATGACAGAATTGCAACGGTTCCTAGGTATAGTAAATTATTTAGGTACTTTTGTCAAGGGCATGTCTGCCGAAAATGTAAACTTGCGTAATCTTTTAAAAAAGGATGTTGAGTGGCATTGGTCCGAAGACCATGAAAAAGAATTTAAAAAATTAAAAGAGTTGATTTCTAACACACCGGTTCTTACGTATTTCGATGTCAACAAACCATTGACACTTTCAGTAGATGCGTCACAAAATGCAGTTGATGCTGTAATTTCACATGAAGGAAATCCGATTGCGTACGCCGTAGCTAAACTCACAACGTCTCAACAAAATTACGCTCAAATCGAGAAAGAACTTTTCGCGATTTTGTTCGGATGTACAAAATTTCATTCTTTTGTTTTTGGCAAGTCAGTCCCGGTTGAGACAGACCATAAGCCTTTGGTTCCACTTTTTGAGAAGGCGTTGTATAAAGTCCCAGCTCGGTTACAGCGATTTATGCTGAGACTCTTAGCGTATGACTTAAAAGTTATTTTTAAACCGGGAAAGTACATGTATGTCGCTGATACATTGTCTTGTGCTGCAATGCCAAACGAAACGTTAACGGAGTTTGACAAAGACATAAGTCTCCATTGCAATTTTGTCCTTTCTTCTCGTCCTTTATCAATGTCAAAATCAAAGTATGAAGAAATACAAAATGAAACAAAGAAAGATATAGTATTGTCAAAAGTTATTGAATATCATTTTTCTGGTTGGCCAAATAGCAAAACAAAAATAAAGGATTTTGTAATGCCTTACTACAATATTCGAAATGAATTTGAAGTCATAGATACCCTCTTATATAAGTCAAACCGCCTAGTGATTCCTTCAAAAATGCGTCATGACATTCTAATGCTTTTGCACGAAGAACACATGGGCATTGAAAGATGTAGAAATCTTGCCAAATGTTCAATATATTGGCCTAATATTGACCAAGATATCTTAAACGTCATAAAAAATTGTGACGTATGTATTCGCCACCGCTCAAAAAACCAGAAAGAACCTATACAATTTCACAATGTCGTGTCCATTCCATGGTTCAAAATCGGAATGGATTTATTTGAATTCAACAAATCTATGTATCTATTGGTGGTTGATTACTTTTCAAAGTATATCGAAATCGCTCAGTTAATTAAAAGTTATTCAAGTTATGTTGTCATAACTCACATCAAGTCAATTTTCGCTCGTCATGGAATTCCAACCATAATGGTCAGTGATAATGGACCCCCTTTTAACTCTGAGGAGTTCAAAAAATTTTCTGAACAATGGAGAATCGATCATGTCACCTCAAGTCCATACTTTCCTAGGTCAAATGGTTTAGCTGAACGATCTGTTCAAACCATTAAAAAATTACAACAAATTCAGATCCGTACATGGCTCTTTTGCACTATAGAACCACTCGAAAAGGAAATTTAAATTCCCCTTCGGAACTTTTAATGTCCCGTCAGTTAAGAACAAAGATTCCAGTTTTAAATGAAAATTTAAAGCCCGTTAATGTTGACACTGAAACCCATATCAAGAAAATTAAACTTCAGCAAAATAAGACCCGCGATTATTACAATAAAAGAGCTAAGCCCTTACCAAATTTGACAAATGGTCAAAATTTTTACTACAAGAAAACACCAATTTTAAATTGGGAACCAGGTACGGTTCTACAGAAGTGTACAGAACCTCGATCTTATATAATAAGTTCAGATAGACCGAGAGCTGGCGACGGATTTTCTGCGTGATAGGAAACCAAACGATATTAATGTTACAACTAGTCCTAGGGAAGGTGATAACGAATACGAAAGTCTGTCTGCACGTAGTGGCCGCGTTTCCGCGAAAAAGTGCATCAAAAGTACAACTTTTCTGAAAATAGAAATAGTGAGGGAAACCACTTAAAATGCATCGCATCCCGACGCCACGGACTCGCTGATTACAAAAATGGTTTCGACAGACGTGCAGGTGGCCGCAAAACCCTCGACAGACGCCGCCGAAAATGCGTTTTTTTGGCGTTTTTTACTTTTTGGGAAACCACTTAAAATTGGTGTCATTCGAAAGCTCTCGACTCCCTGAGTGCGAATATGCAAATGACAGACGTCTAGGTGGCCGCAAAACCCGCGACAGACGTCGCTAAAAATGCGTTTTTTTGGCGCTTTTTTACTTTTTGGGAAACCACTTAAAATTGGTGTCATTGGAAAGCTCTCGACTTCCCGAGTGCGAATATGCCCATGACAGACGTGTAGGTGGCCGCAAACTCGCGACAGACACGATTAAAATCGCGGCTGTTTTTACGAAATTCTAGATAACTTATGTTACACACCTAATTACATCTGAGGCTCTTGACTGCCAAGAGTATAAATATGTGAAAAAAACCAACTTTCAGCTTTATCCAACAGCTGGAAAGCGCGATAAAAATCGCGGCTTTTTTCAGTGTACGACTTTTTAATGGGCTTTTGCGGGAAACCACTTAAAATGTACTTAATTGAAAGGTCCTGACCTCAACAAAATTAAAATTTAAACGACAGACGCGTAAGTGGTGATAAACGGATGGTAGCCACTAAATAAGTCGCGGCGGTTATTTATTGTTTTTAAAATGGTGTTTAGTGGTAATCTCTTCAAATGTACTCAAGTTAAAGGTTTTAACTCCCTTAAGAAGAAAATGTAGGTGACAGTAAGTAAAATTTTTCAAGCGAGGGAGGTAAAACCTTTGAATTGGCATACATATGAATAGGTTACCACCAAAAATCCAATTGATAAAATAATAATAACATGCGCGATTTTTTTAGCGGTTTTCAGCAGCTTGGTATAACTCAAAACGTCTGTCAGTAAAATTTTCTTGGTCAGGGAGTTAAAACTTTTGAATAGACATCCTTTTGGGGAGGTTACCACCAAAGTCCAACCAATTAAACAATAATTACATTCGCGAATTTTATCGCGGTTTTCAACATGTTCATATAACTCAAAACGTCTGTCACCTACATTTTCTTCTTAAGGGAGTTAAAACCTTTAACTTGAGTACATTTGAAGAGATTACCACTAAACAACATTTTAAAAACAATAAATAACCGCCGCGACTTATTTAGTGGCTACCATCCGTTTATCACCACTTACGCGTCTGTCGTTTAAATTTTAATTTTGTTGAGGTCAGGACCTTTCAATTAAGTACATTTTAAGTGGTTTCCCGCAAAAGCCCATTAAAAAGTCGTACACTGAAAAAAGCCGCGATTTTTATCGCGCTTTCCAGCTGTTGGATAAAGCTGAAAGTTGGATTTTTTCACATATTTATACTCTTGGCAGTCAAGAGCCTAAGATTGCGATGTAATTAGGTGTGTAACATAAGTTATCTAGAATTTCGTAAAAAAAGCCGCGATTTTAATCGTGTCTGTCGCGAGTTTGCGGCCACCTACACGTCTGTCATGGGCATATTCGCACTCGGGAAGTCGAGAGCTTTCCAATGACACCAATTTTAAGTGGTTTCCCAAAAAGTAAAAAAGAGCCCAAAAAACGCATTTTTAGCGACGTCTGTCGCGTGTTTTGCGGCCACCTAGACGTCTGTCATTTGCATATTCGCACTCAGGGAGTCGAGAGCTTTCGAATGACACCAATTTTAAGTGGTTTCCCAAAAAGTAAAAAACGCCAAAAAAAACGCATTTTCGGCGGCGTCTGTCGAGGGTTTTGCGGCCACCTACACGTCTGTCGAAACCATTTTTGTAATCAGCGAGTCCGTGGCGTCGGGATGCGATGCATTTTAAGTGGTTTCCCTCACTATTTCTATTTTCAGAAAAGTTGTACTTTTGATGCACTTTTTCGCGGAAACGCGGCCATTACGTGCAGACAGACTTTCGTATTCGTTATCACCTTCCCTAGGACTAGTTGTAACATTAATACCGTTTGGTTTCCTTTCACGCAGAAAATCCGTCGCCAGCTCTTAGACTAAGATGATGGTTCCGAATATCGCCGTAATAGAGAACATATTCTAGAGGGATCTTTAACGGAAACCGATAAAATTAAATTGGAAGATAATCAACAGATTCAAAACGAATTACATGTTGAAAAAAGTCAACAAGAATCTTCGGAAATTAAAGGAAAAGGTAGTAGTAAAGATGTACCACGTTCAAGTGATTCGTCTTGCCTCACTCCAACGCCTGAGTATGTAACTCGTTTTGGAAGAACAGTAGCGCCACCTAATCGTTTTGCTTTTAATTAATAGAAGATTAAATGGCATTTTTCTAAGAGCAAATTTATAATTTTTGTATTATCTAATAATTTCAAGTATTTATTTTTTGAATAGAAATAAAAATCTTTCAAATGTTTATAACCTTGTCTACTTTAAAATATGTAATCCAAATTTTATAAGTCTTATATGAATTTAAAAAAAAAATGAATTTATTAAAATAAAAACATATTGTATAAAAAGGAGATGTTGTATAAAGTACAATTAAAAAGTATAAATTGTATAACACTTCAACTAATGTTGAATATCCAATACCTATATATATATTATACATATAAACGAAGACTCACAAATACATAAGATTACATTATATCCTAGTTATTAAGATAATTCTATAAGTCAGTCTTGTACTTTCTGCCTCTGAATAAACTTATACTTAGTTTTAATACTAAAAGTCTTTTTCTATAAAACCACATAACAAACACTTTTCTAGACTGCTAAAAGGCGAAGATGGCCAAAATTCCGCTGTTAGACAGAACACTCCATTCAACCTGGACGATGATGGACAAAATTTCCGTCCATCCGACCTAAATAAAGTGCGGTTAGCGAAAGCCAAGCTTAAAACGTACAAGTCTGCTGGTGCGGTTGGACGAGCAGGGGGGATGAGTATACACCAACTTATGTATCTCCAAAATTTGGTCGGAGGAAGTATGCCCGATGAATGGAACCTCGGTATAGTGTGCCCCATCGACAAGAAAGGAGATGCTCTGACCTGTGCCAACTACAGAGGTATAAGTCTCCTCAACGTCACATACAAAATCTTGTCATTTGTACTGTGTGATCGCTTAAAACCGTTTGTCAACGATCTGATAGGCCCCTATCAGTGTGATTTTAGGCCCGGCAAATCAACCGTCGATCAAATGTTCACACTTTGACAGATTTAGAAAAAAAACCCGGAGTTCAAATCGATTCACACCACCTTTTTATCGATATTAAAGTCGCATATGATAGCGTAGACAGAGACGAGCTATACAAAGCCAAAGTCCGCTTGTGCAGAATGACTATGGAAAAATCTCGCTGCTCCGTCAAAGTAGGTAAGAACACCACCGAACCCTTTGATGTCTAGAAAGGTTTGAGGCAAGGCGACGCGTTATCATGAAAATCTTATAAAAACAGGTGACTTTAATATTGATTTTATAAGATTTTCATGATAACGCGTCGCCTTGCCTCAAACCTTTCTAGACATCAAAGGGTTCGGTGGTGTTCTTACCTACTTTGACGGAGCAGCGAGATTTTTCCATAGTCATTCTGCACAAGCGGACTTTGGCTTTGTATAGCTCGTCTCTGTCTACGCTATCATATGCGACTTTAATATCGATAAAAAGGTGGTGTGAATCGATTTGAACTCCGGGTTTTTTTTCTAAATCTGTCAAAGTGTGAACATTTGATCGACGGTTGATTTGCCGGGCCTAAAATCACACTGATAGGGGCCTATCAGATCGTTGACAAACGGTTTTAAGCGATCACACAGTACAAATGACAAGATTTTGTATGTGACGTTGAGGAGACTTATACCTCTGTAGTTGGCACAGGTCAGAGCATCTCCTTTCTTGTCGATGGGGCACACTATACCGAGGTTCCATTCATCGGGCATACTTCCTCCGACCAAATTTTGGAGATACATAAGTTGGTGTATACTCATCCCCCCTGCTCGTCCAACCGCACCAGCAGACTTGTACGTTTTAAGCTTGGCTTTCGCTAACCGCACTTTATTTAGGTCGGATGGACGGAAATTTTGTCCATCATCGTCCAGGTTGAATGGAGTGTTCTGTCTAACAGCGGAATTTTGGCCATCTTCGCCTTTTAGCAGTCTAGAAAAGTGTTTGTTATGTGGTTTTATAGAAAAAGACTTTTAGTATTAAAACTAAGTATAAGTTTATTCAGAGGCAGAAAGTACAAGACTGACTTATAGAATTATCTTAATAACTAGGATATAATGTAATCTTATGTATTTGTGAGTCTTCGTTTATATGTATAATATATATATAGGTATTGGATATTCAACATTAGTTGAAGTGTTATACAATTTATACTTTTTAATTGTACTTTATACAACATCTCCTTTTTATACAATATGTTTTTATTTTAATAAATTCATTTTTTTTTTAAATTCATATAAGACTTATAAAATTTGGATTACATATTTTAAAGTAGACAAGGTTATAAACATTTGAAAGATTTTTATTTCTATTCAAAAAATAAATACTTGAAATTATTAGATAATACAAAAATTATAAATTTGCTCTTAGAAAAATGCCATTTAATCTTCTATTAATTAAAAGCAAAACGATTAGGTGGCGCTACTGTTCTTCCAAAACGAGTTACATACTCAGGCGTTGGAGTGAGGCAAGACGAATCACTTGAACGTGGTACATCTTTACTACTACCTTTTCCTTTAATTTCCGAAGATTCTTGTTGACTTTTTTCAACATGTAATTCGTTTTGAATCTGTTGATTATCTTCCAATTTAATTTTATCGGTTTCCGTTAAAGATCCCTCTAGAATATGTTCTCTATTACGGCGATATTCGGAACCATCATCTTAGTCTAAGAGCTGGCGACGGATTTTCTGCGTGAAAGGAAACCAAACGGTATTAATGTTACAACTAGTCCTAGGGAAGGTGATAACGAATACGAAAGTCTGTCTGCACGTAATGGCCGCGTTTCCGCGAAAAAGTGCATCAAAAGTACAACTTTTCTGAAAATAGAAATAGTGAGGGAAACCACTTAAAATGCATCGCATCCCGACGCCACGGACTCGCTGATTACAAAAATGGTTTCGACAGACGTGTAGGTGGCCGCAAAACCCTCGACAGACGCCGCCGAAAATGCGTTTTTTTTGGCGTTTTTTACTTTTTGGGAAACCACTTAAAATTGGTGTCATTCGAAAGCTCTCGACTCCCTGAGTGCGAATATGCAAATGACAGACGTCTAGGTGGCCGCAAAACACGCGACAGACGTCGCTAAAAATGCGTTTTTTGGGCTCTTTTTTACTTTTTGGGAAACCACTTAAAATTGGTGTCATTGGAAAGCTCTCGACTTCCCGAGTGCGAATATGCCCATGACAGACGTGTAGGTGGCCGCAAACTCGCGACAGACACGATTAAAATCGCGGCTTTTTTTACGAAATTCTAGATAACTTATGTTACACACCTAATTACATCGCAATCTTAGGCTCTTGACTGCCAAGAGTATAAATATGTGAAAAAATCCAACTTTCAGCTTTATCCAACAGCTGGAAAGCGCGATAAAAATCGCGGCTTTTTTCAGTGTAAGCCAAAGCCAAAGTCCGCTTGTGCAGAATGACTATGGAAAAATCTCGCTGCTCCGTCAAAGTAGGTAAGAACACCACCGAACCCTTTGATGTCTAGAAAGGTTTGAGGCAAGGCGACGCGTTATCATGAAAATCTTATAAAAACAGGTGACTTTAATATTGATTTTATGAACATTAATAGTTATTAGCTTAATCATGTAAACTTATTTTTGTGCAATATTGGTGTTAAACAGATAGTAACAGAACCAACTCGAATTACTAGCACATCGCGCACGCTTATTGATTGTGTACTAGCTGATTATACGTCAAATGCGGAAGTAAAGGTACGACGAGACTTGAAGATTTCAGACCATGAAACAGTATTTATTAAATTGTGTTCAAAACAAATGATTTCCCATAAACCTGTTATAATAAACTACGTTGAATTTGAAAAAAAAAAAAACAATTTTACTAGCGAATTTAATAATAACATGTTACAAATATCGCCTTCGCCTCTTATTGAAGTAAACTACTGTGCGTTATCATATGAAAATGCTATTAAAAATACTTTGATCACTTTAAAAAAAAATCAATTGTAGTAAATAATAAATGTGCCGAGTGGTACAACCAAAATTTGGAAATTTTAAAACGTGAAAAAAATAGTTATACATAGGGCTACATATACCAATACTGTAGATGATCGGGAAAAATACAAAATATCAAGAAACGTATATAAAAGTCAGTGCACTAAAACCAAAAACAGTTATATTGATTCAAAAATAAATGAAAAAATCTGGAGACCAAATTGGTCTTTGGAAAACTCTAAAAAAAACAAATTATGAAATCAGAAAAAAGTGATTTTAGCAGTGTTAAAATTATAAATGGTGCAGAATGCTTGAAAGCTAGAGATAAAGCATTTAAGTTTTTACGGGTTTTGAGGTCAAACAATGCAAATATTTTTAAAGTACTCTATAGTGAGGCTAACAAAGAGTTTAAACAGATTTGTTTTAGTAAAAAGGCAGCTTTTGAACATCAAAATATTGCTGTAATTAATAATACAAGATCTTCAGCTGAGTTTTGGAAAGCCGTTAAATGTGTTAATGGTCGCACCAACAATATAGCACTGACATTAAAAGCTTCTCAGTTGAAAATGCACTTTAATAGTGTGCTTAACATGCCATTAATCTCACCCTTATTTCAATATGCAGCCCCCTTGTAATTGGATGCCCCATTTACATTGCAAGAAGTTCAGGAAACTATAACCAATTCAAAATTAAATAAAGCCCCGGGATATGATCGTATTCCCTTTGAATTTTATAAAAATGCTACAAACGAGTTTATGAATTTGTTAACAGTGGAATTCAATCGAATCTTCTATAGTCCCCGAAAATTTCAAAAAATCGATTATATTCCCTCTCCACAAAAAAGGTGACTACAAGGACCCAACAAATTATCGAGGAATTTCATTTTTAAATACTTCAGCCAAGCTGTTTGCCGCACTGATATACAAAAGGCTTAATCAATGGGTTCAAGAAAAGAACATCCTTACAGAATTTCAAGCTGGATTCAGAAAAGGTTACTCCACTGTTGACCAAATATTTGCGCTCACTAATATTGCAGCAACATATAAAAGTAAACAAAAAAAGCTATACGCATTTTTCGTGGATTTTCGTGCGGCTTTTGACACAATACCTCGGGAAGCACTCTTTTACAAGCTTACAAAAATTGGAGTATCAAACAAGATTATTCGTATCCTGAGAGCGTTGTACGAAAATAATGTTGCTTTTGTATGGGATGGTGATCAAATTTCCGAAGAATTCCAAACTTCCATGGGTGTGAAACAGGGGTGCATACTAAGCGCGTTACTTTTCATCTTGTATGTTAACGATATAACGGATGAAGTAAAGGGTGGAATAAAGTTCGGTGGAGTACCGATTCCAGCATTGATGTATGCGGACGATATCGTCTTTCTATGTGAAGCCGTGGAAGGTATCCAACTGATGATATTGTAAATGTTGGAATTTATCTATTAACCTAGACAAATCAAAAATGATGATATTTAGAGATGGTGGTGGTCGATTCTCTCGCTTGGAAAAGTGGAAGTTATGCGGAGAAGAAATAGAGATAGTGCGGAAATACAAATATCTTGGAATGTTAATATCAGCAAATCTTAATATAAACATACATCTGGAGGAAAAATTGTCCGACGCCAAACGAGCGATTTCATCGATCTGGGAGCGCTGTATACAAAACAGGTACATAGCGCAAAACAAACGCTGTTTCATTCAACCGCAGCCTCAATCATGCTATACGGAGCCCAAGTATGGGGATATAGAGCCTATGAAAACGTTGAAAAATTTCTTCGTTATTTCCTAAAGAGAATTTTCCGATTACCAAAAAATACGCCAAACTATATGATGTATATTGAGACCGGGAATCCACCTATGTTTTTGCATACACTTCAAATGCACTTCAATTATATTTTAAAGGTATACGAGATGGATGATTCGAGAATACCAAGTTTAGTTCTCAAAAATTTAATCAGATCCGACGGAAATATTTGCAATGCTTGGCGAGAAATAGCATCAGATTGTGGAGTAGACCTAATAATTAGGATGGACGACCAACCTTCCACTCTCAGACAGAAATTCAATACAATATTAGAGAACTTGGGCAGAGTCTTATATGACAGATACGTTGAAGATGCGGGATCATCACTATTTAGAAACTATTATAGAAAACTGAATCACTACATAAACGAAAAAACATATTTTCTGAATTGTAACTCTGTCGAAAAAATCAGCACGATATTTAAAATCAGAGGTGAATTAGTTAGTCTTAACTTCATTCCCCACCGACCCGACCTTTCGACACTATGCGACCTTTGTAATATGGAAACTAGAGAATATATTTATCATTTTATATCGATCTGTCCAATCCTAAAGGAATTCCGCGTTACATTTTTTGGGAAAAACACCTTAGACGAAGTTGAAACACTAAACATTTTAAACGGAGAAATATGATGGGATGTCTTATACAACTACACGGTAGCTGCACTTCGTTACAGAAAATATATTGTTGAGGGAGATTTTTAAATTATAATAATAATTAGTTAAAAAAAAAATGTATTATATTGATTGTCAACCTGGTAGACGGCCTTAGGCCAAACCAATTAGGCTAAGATTATTCAATCTTTGTACATTATTTATGGAAAATAAAAGTCAATTAAAACTTAAAACTAAAACTTAACTAAATGGTGTTGAAGTGCAATCAGACTTAGAAATTGCAAACGCATTCAATAAATTTTTTATTGATAGTGTAAAAATAATATGTGATAACATACCCCGCGGTTCATACTACGATAGGATACCAATGAATAATAGAGAATTTAATTTTCAGTTGATTGAAATAACAACATTAGAAGGAATAATAAAATCAATGAATAAGAAAAACGACTGCTACGGGCTAAACTGTAAGATGGTACTTGAGTGTAAAGAAGCACTTTTACCCCCATTGTTGAAAATAATAAACTTGACTCTAACAACAGGCATATTTCCTGAATGCTGGAAAAATTCGGATGTTATACCAGTAGAGAAGGTTAAGAATGCTAAGAACCCAGAGCAATGGAGGCCCATCAACATGTTGCCTACATACCAAAAGATATTGGAGGTGATAGTTTGTAATCAGCTTACTAGTTTTGTAGAGGAACGAAAACTACTTTGTGTAGAACAATCTGGTTTAAAGCAGGGTTACTCTTGTGAGACCTCCATAAGCTGGGTCATCAATGAATGGAAAAAAGAAATGGACTCGGGAAATAGTATTTTGGCGATTTTCTTGGACCTACAACGAGCGTTCGAAACCATAGACAAAGAAATTCTAGTGAAAAAATTGTACAAATATGGAATCCGAGACAAAGAACTACAATGGTTTTCAAGCTACCTATCAAAAAGAACCCAAAGAGTAAAAATTAATGAAACATTCTCAAGCCCTCTGGTGTTCCCCAAGGGTCAGTGTTGGGAGTTTTGCTTTTCCTGCTTTATATAAACGATTGTGGGGAAGCCCTTTCAAGCTGTAAGATGTGTCTATTTGCGGATGATATTCTTATATATATTAGTGGCAAGGACTTTGCTATTTCGGAAATGCTTCTTCAAAGAGACTTGGATTCGATGTATCTATGGTTATGCAAAAACAAATTAAAACTCAATACTTCAAAGACTAAATGCATGTGTATCAATAGTAACAATAATATTAATATTACAATTGATGGCAGTATAATTGAATGTGTAAAAGAAATAAAATATCTTGGTGTTTACATTGAAGGTACAATAAAATTTGACTTTCATAGAAACAAATTGTGTGCTAAGGTATCAAAAAAGATTCTTAGAAGAATCCGAAATTGCATATCTTTGAGTTGTGCACTGACAATTTATAATACAACTTTGCTGTCCCATTTTAATTACTGTTCATCTACAATTTACATGTGCACCATTGAAAATCAAACTAAGCTGCAAGTCCTACAAAATAGGGCGATGAGAATTATATTAAAATGCAACCGGTACACTCCGATAGCTGATATGTTACGTTCACTTTGATGGTTAACTGTAATCCAACGTTTAAAATATAATGCATTAATTATGATTTTCAAAATAAAACAAAACGTATATCCTGTTTACTTACAGAACAACGTAGAGTACATTACAAATGAGAGATATGCACTAATAAATGCTGGAGACTTTCGGTTGCCTTTATATAGGAGAGCTCAAACACAAAACCATCTTCTTTATAAAAAACTCCAATTATTCAACTGTCTTCCAACTAATGTTAAAAACTTGGTGAACTTAAATATATTTAAAACAAAAATCAGCTTCCTATTAAAAAACAACTATATGTAAAAATTGTACAATTACACTTAAGAGTTTTCAAAACTAATAAAAACAATTAAAAAAAAAAAAAAAATTTAACCTGTTTAAAATCGTTCTTGAAGCAATTGTACGCAACTCGCATGTCAACAACACAGGTACAATTTTCCAAAAGTCTGTTCAACTACTTGTTTATGCAGATGATATTGACATCATTGGGAGAACGAAGCGAGCTGTTACCGGCGCGTTTGTAATGTCGTTTTCCGTTGGTCACTCCTAGCACTCTTTTTTCATTTAAAAGTATGTGTTGGATTAATTGTCAAAATAGTAAATGCTTCTTGTTGGGATGTTCTGGAATTGAAATTATTAAAGAATTCATTTTAGTTTTTACTTCTACATAGATACTCATATTACGGAAGAAAGTTTTTCGTATTCCATTGGAATCAAAAACGAGTGAAACACTCTGCAAATCCAATCGAAAACGACATAAGAATCAGAGGCGGCGAAAATGGTTTTGACTGTTAATGAGGACAAGACGAAGTATATGCTATCATCGTGAAAGGAATATCAACATCGTCGGCTCGGGCAAAACGTCACGATGGATAAATACAATTTCGAAGTTGTCAGTGACTTCGTCTACTTGGGGTCCACTAAAACATCGCAAAATGACATCAGCGTATAAATCAAACGAAGAATTACTCTTGCCAATCGCTGTTTCTTCGGGCTAAGGAGGAATTTGAGTAATAAAGCCCTCTCTCAGAGAACTAAGGAGACCTTATATAAGACCCTAATCATCCCGGTCCTGCTATATGGGGCAGGGGCATGGACCCTGTCAAAAACGGATGAGAATCTGCTTGGATGCTTTGAAAGGAAAATTCTTCGGGTGATTTTCGGTCCAGTCTGTATCGATGGAGTATGGAGGAGAAGATTTAACAACTAGCTTTACGGGCTTTACAGCGACGTCGAACTGGTCAAGAAGCTGAAAATACAGCGGCTGAGATGGCTGAGACACGTGGTGCGTATGGACACCGACGCACCAGCCCGACGAGTCTTCGAATCTACCCCTTAGGTGGCGCACATAAGTGGAGAACGACCTCAACCAAATTGGAGTGCGTAACTTGAGGCAGCTAGCTAGGGACCGAGCTGGCTGGAGGGGCTTGTTGGTTGAGGCAGTAGTCCATCCTGGGCTGTGAGCGCCATTTAAAGTAAGTAAGTAAAATAACATAAAACTTGTTTCTACGTGTGAACTTACCTTGATCATAATCTACGAACAAACCCCTTCCTGAAGCATTTATCGCTGAAATCTTTTTCAATCCGCGCGTTTTTATAATAAAATTGTAATATTTACTTATTTAATTAAAAGAACTTTTTGTTAATTGTTTAGTGACTCTTTGAATAAAAGGAATGATTTGTCTTAGAAAAGTATTCCCATAATTGTCCATCGGATTATTGTGGAACAATTTTGCATTGAAGTAATAATAAA
The DNA here is from genome assembly GCA_947049315.1 of Epistrophella euchroma. Taxonomy (NCBI): domain Eukaryota; kingdom Metazoa; phylum Arthropoda; class Insecta; order Diptera; family Syrphidae; genus Epistrophella; species Epistrophella euchroma. The sequence continues at coordinate 70,963,125 of OX346245.1, forward strand.
TTTACTGCACAATAACAAACAAACCTGTTGCTAATCTTTTTACATAAAATTTCATCTACAAAGCTCATGCTAAATTAACAATTTACGAATATATAAAGTTCTCTTTCATTTCGATTCTATGCAAATTCAATAAGTGAATACGGAAATTTGACACAGTGGCTTTTGACTGAAATTTCAGATTTTTTTTGCGTTCAATAAAAAAATCTGAAATTTCAGAATTTTTTGCGTTGAACGTACCCAATTTATTACATAAATTATTTGAGAACTTTTTCTTAGAAAAGTATTCCCAAGTAGCCCCTGATTATTTTTAATCAATCCAAATTATAATATTAATACGTATGTTCTTCTTATATTATGCTATCGTTTTTCTATTTTTGTACCTTGAGTAAAGCTATTGGTTCCTCGGATACATTGTTTGCTTGGTCTGCAACAGGTAAGGGAAAAGGAAATGACCGGCAATTTATCATTTGTCTGAGCAGTTGCGTAGCATGATTTCCTTCACCATTAACTATGAAAATTAAAATAATTATATATTTATGTATTATGATATAACAAATGTTACCTGCAGTATGCGCTAAAGCTTGCCAGAGTTGTGTTGTGGCTGGATCTGTACCATGTTCCTCAGATGAAATACTATCTATAGAATTTCGTTCAATTATGTCATCATAATTAGTTTCTTTGGACGGACGATTGAGTTCTTCAACTTCAAGAGATCCAATATCCATATGCAGCCTCCCTGAATCCGAACTTTCTTCTGAACCACTATACTGAGGTAAAGCAGTTTTATCGATTTCAATACTTTTTTTGACAACCGTTTTCACTTGTATATCATGCATATTGTTATTACTACTATTGGTATTACTAATGACACTTGCTGCTGTACTATTGCTTAAACCTCGCAAAGGTATGCAAGAGATTGGGGCTTGAGACGCTTGACATTGTTTAATATCTTTTTCCTCATTTAAGTTTATTATTTTATTTTGGATTATGCTTACTTCTTCTTCGTTGGTTTGTTTACTGGCGTCTTCTGTTTCCTTATATTTTATCACAGAATTATTAATGCATGTATCAGCTGATGGGGTATTGAGATTCGGAGACTGTGGATTTGAGTTTGGAGGTGAAATAATAACCTTCTTGCTTATGTCCATTAAAACTGCAGCCGTTTCCAAATGTTGTTGCAATTGTGTTAAATTTTCGAGAGATAATGCCGGGCTTTGCAACATTGGTGTTGTGTGTGAAGATGCATTTTGCTTAATGTCGGAATCCAGAATGTATTTTTGGTCGAATTTTAATTGTGGCCGTGGAAGGGCATCATCATTACTAGCAAAAGTATGTGGAAAAGTCTCTACTGTTTCTTGAGATGATATATTTTGATTGATGGAAGTGTCGGCATATTCGGATCTTATTGTAGGTATTCTATAAATGGAAGATGGAGTTGATTCTTTTGCAGGTATTTTTCGGCTATCGGAGTTTTCAGTAGAAGAAGCAACGGAGGACATTTGTGGCAGTTTAATACTCTTTTTAGGTTTTGTGTGGACAACATTTATACGTTGGAGTTTATTCATAGTATTGTTTTTACTCGAAGTTTTACTCAATTCAGTTAAGGCTGTAGCCGCCATCGTTTCCGATGTTTTACGTACGGAACAGGGTTTAAGTACTTTGTTAAGTGTAACAGAGGACCTACGTTTGGATTCCTAAAAAAATAATTTCAAGATTATAAATTGAAAATGTTAAATCAAGTGAAAGAAATAATTAATTAATAAGTATAGTTCACTTAGACTGAGTTGCCCACTGGTCGTTGGTTCACGACGAACTTACCGGAACATTTTCAGATGAATGATGTTGAAGAATTGCTTTCAAATCAATCTGTGTTTTAAGTGCCATTAGGCGAAATTGGTAGCAGTCGTCCAGCTTCGTTCTGCATTCATAGCATACAACTGACGGCAAACCATCATTTGGTGTTACCTGAAAAAAAAATTAAATATTAATTAAAAAATATAGTTTTTTTTATATTGAAAATTGGAATATGATTCAATTTTATTATGTCTTTACTTGTTCAGTAGCTCCAAAACCATTAATAACACTGGCCTAAATAGGTTACATAGAAAGTTATTTGTCCACAAGGTCTGATTGCAAGGGACAAATTTCAATAAACATTAAAAAGCTTAATACCATAAAATACTACTGAACCGAATTTCATAATGCCAGATGAATTTCAGATGAACTCAGATTTAATTCTGCTGATTCTAAATGTAATTTAAATGGAAGCTTGAATCTAGTCCACATGTCTCTGATAACTTTAGTTTTCAGCCAAAATGGACATTCAATTTTATGCATTTAGCCGTCATAAACTCGAATACTCGAACATTAAAAAAAAATTAGAAAGGATAGGTTTTCGAGGAATGAATTATTGAAATTTTGTTTGCTTTACAATTTATCGAATCTGGTTCAAATGAATTACGTTGAACAATATTGTGTTGCCATTAAGGGTAGGTTCCCTTCAGAAGCAAACTCAGATTTCACGTAGATGCATTTAAATGTATTAGTGAAAGAATTAATTTCCCTTTTCTTCAAAGTCAGTCCTTTTTGTGAAAAAATTACTTCATTTTCTCTTGGAGCCAGAGACAGAGTTATGCACATACGAAACGCACAAGCAGAAGCAGCACTACTAGACTAGAAGTAGTTAGACAAGAACAAGAACAAGAGAATTCAAAAAAGGTACCATATGTAAAAAGGAAATTACTCTGAGAGCCAGAGAAAGAGTTACGCACTTACGCACATACGCATCGCACAAGCAGAATGCACGAGAAGTAGCAAGACAAGATCGAAGACTAAAAAAAAACATTGTGTATGCGTACTTTACATACCTAGCAATATGTGAGCTAAAGCAGGAAGACAGAAGGTAATGCTGCTGAGATTTATTGGCGGGGAAAGGTAAGTACTTTGTTGTTTTCTTTTAGGTTTGGTGGGCGAAACTTTTCTTTTTTCCATGTTTTGGATACAGGTATATATATACCTACTTTCATTGGTTCGTGATCATTTCTTATTTTTTATAAATGTACCTAGTTTTTGTTTGGAGGATTTTTGTGCATGACTAAAATAAATAAATTAATTAGGATGAATAGGTAGAATAGGTATTTTTTTTAATAAACTGTTGAGAAAGAACAAATTTTTTGGAGACCTACATAGGTCTTTTTTTTTTTTGGGTTATAAATTTTATTTTTTTTTTAGGTTCGGGACGTCACAATGTCAATTGGTAGATATTATTTTGATGCAAAATAGATTTCTCAAGTGACGTATGTAGGTGGTAGATAAATGGATTGCGTTAGTACATAAAGTCAACGTTTAGTTAGATACATACCATATATACATGTTACCTATATTACATACCTAAGGTGTGCGTAAGAGCGTGCAGATGGGTCGAGATAAAACAAAAATCTTATAGGAGAGGTCCATTATCCCCGATTTAGCCGGTATAGGCAGTTATCTAAAAAAGGGTGATGAATAAAAGCTAGAGCATATAGGTTGGGTCGAGACTCGAGATAGAAAAAAATTGTATAGGAGTGAAGTCTATTCGCCTCGTTTAGCCAGGATGGCAATTTTCTTAAAACAGAAAAAAGGAGGCTGGATTTCACCCACACTCATAACTTCACATTGATTCCCTTTGAAACTTGACACCCGATGTTATTTTTTATAAGAAAATTACCAATTAAAAATCTTCGAAAAACTTTTCAGTTCTGCAGTCAAGGGAAGGCTGTTTGATCTAAATATTTCAACAATTATTCAAAAAAAAAAAAAAACTGTCAATTGAATTTTCTTACAAACATTAATAATTTACTAAATATGGCATTGTGTGTAGGGTAAAATTATCTGGGAGTTAATATCATTGGTTGTTCTCGAGACATTCGAGCCGAAAAACATTTTTTAACAATATTAAGCAGTTTTTAAATGTTTTTTTTAATTAAAAAAAAAAGGATCACCAATTTTTCTGTACGTCATTATGCATAGCATAAAACCAGGCCGAAGTCGATAGCATTCTTTGTTCTAGAGATATTCGAGAAACAAGCCTTTTTACAACTTTTTTTTTAAAATAGCTGTAATAAAAAGCCGCTAATTGAGTTTTTTTTTTTGAAAATCCTTTCTGCACGTTATGGCCTTATTATCTGTAAAAAAAATTATTTGACGTCGATATCCCTATGAGTTCTCGAGATATCGTCGGCGAAAAAAGCTTCCGAACGAACAGGAGAAAATTGCAATATAATAAAAAAAAGAACCTGTGTGTGACCCACACTGAATACATCAATATCCGATGTTATTTTTTATAAAAAAAAAGGACTAATTCAAAATCTTCGAAAACAAATGTTGGGCTGTTTGCTCTAAATATATGCAACACGATTTTTTTTATTTTTATTTTTAGTAGTTTCTTTAATAGTTTTGTCAAAACTGTCAATTGAATTTTTTTTTAAACTCTACAAATCATCAACTATGGTTTTGTGTACCAATAGAATAATATAAGCCCGAAGTTAATATCTTTGTGTGTTCTCAAGATATTCGAGCCGAAAATCATTTTTAACAATTTTTAGCAGGTTTTTTTTTTAAATAATATTCCACATTTCAGCCATTTTACAACTTTTTTAATTACTGTAATAAAATACAAGCGCTAATTGAATTTTTCTGAAAGCCTTATTTACACTTTATTGCCTTATTATCAATAAAATAAACTTTATTTGATGTCGATACCTTTATTTGTTCTCAAAATATCGTCGACGAAAAAAGATCACGAACGTACGTATACATACTACATAGGCATCTCTAAGGCGCCAGTTATAGCTATCATTGAAATTCATCATTGAAAATTTTAATGATTCATTTTTAGACGTTTAGGGTGCTAAATCTATGATTATTTTGATGTCAAAATAAAGCTTATGGCTTAATTAATAAATCTGGCCAAAAACAAAAAACTAAATTCGGCCCAACCTTTCACATGAAATATCTTTTTATTTCAATGATCATTGATAAAGTAGTGCAATCATTGAAATAATGAAAGTCAGTTTGTGTTGAAGGTTCGGCCGAATTAAAATTTTTTTTTTGGCAGATATATATTTATTAAGGCATAGGCATTATTTTGGCATCCTTAAAAATCAAATTTATTGATTTTAAGGCGCCAGTTATAGATATCATTGAAATTCATCATTGAAAATTTTAATGATTAATTTCAAGACGTTTATAAAGTAAAATTTATAAATATTTTGATGCCAAAAGAGTTGGAAACGTGAAGAAATGTTCAAATTTTCGATCCGACAAATCGGAGCATTTACAATAATTTCCAATGGAAAGTTAAAAACAATATATTTTTACGGTGGCGTAGTGGTCAAGCAAATTTGCCCAATTATGAGGCAAACTTCACTTTATTCATAAATACGTACCTACTAAGAATCAACCTATCTTCAAAACTGTATTTTAATTTTGCGTACGTCAAAGATTTTTCCCTATTTCCTTTAAAACATCCCCATTGAAAAATAAATGATAGATACCTTACTAACTTCCTACCTACCTATACACATTTCTTCATTTTTTCGCAGACACGAACATTTTACAAAAACATCTTCAGAATTACTAATTTCCTTATTCTTAACCTGCCTCAAAAAATCTTGGGTGTATACCTACCTATTGATCGCATCGAACGACACAAAGACATATTGTAACCATCATGCATTCATTCATAAGTAAAAAGCAACCTCAAGTTAGCTTAGCAAAATTATACATAAGTCTTTTCCATCACGTCATTAGAAATATATACTACCCTAACTGCACACAGTTAAAAAAAATTGTGTCTACCTAAATCCCACCGCGACCTTCCACGACCAAAAAATCATTTATTATATTTTCTGTAAGATGAGAGATCATTGAAGAAGAAATCAACACAAAAAAAAGACAGGAGAGTGAGAGCGAATGTGGGAAATTTTTCTTGCAAATGACCCGCGCTGATGGAGCGGAATTCTTGTGAACTGCAAGCTTCTTTGTGTGCGTGTGCAAGGAAATTTGTTGTTAAAAAATGCGAAATAGAACCTTTTTCTATTATTTTAATAAAAAAAACTTATACAAGTAATTTTTGTTTCTGCCCTCGAAACTAGTTAAAAAAAATATTGAAAAAAAATAACTGAAAATTGAGTAAGCTATCTTTTCTTCACAACGACGTTTCAAATGTCGATAAATAAAATTGCATTTTAAATTATGTTATGAACAAAAAAATAAGAAAATTTTGACGATATTGATTTATTAAACATATTTTCTTTAAAACATAAATAATTTCAAAAAAAGAAAAAAATAGCAAGACTTTGCCCCAGGATCTTGAAAAAAATATTACCAAAAAAAACGTATTTTTTTGGTTTTTGACCTAAGATCACTTTTATATGTATTTTTAAAAAATTGAAAAAAATTTAAATAATACACCATATTTATTGACTTTGAAATATACCCGATTTGGGATCGTTACCTTCAAAACTTTTGAAGTTTTGTCAAATCGCGTATTTTTTTTTTTTTGAATAAATTATAAAATTATTAAACAAAAAACATTATTATTAACTTTAAACATTTATTTTCTTACAAAAAAAAATATAAAAAAAATGATTTCTAAAATATGCACCAGTGATTTATCGAAAACCTTCCGTAAAATTGTGGATATTTTATTTTCTGTAGCGGATTTGAGGTACAAAGAATTTTTTTTTTAATTTTTAAAGTAAACAAATATTTTTGCCTAATATTTTTCAATCAAAATCCTTTTGTTTCAATAAAATATTTGAAAAATTGTGGATGCTATACAGCTAAACGTGAAGTTCCCACCTATTTTCTTGAGGGAAACCTCCCCTTAAAGTTCACATATTTCTTCTTTCTGATAGTATAGACGTTTAAATGATATGGGCCAAACATTCCAAAAAATCGCATATAAAAATATATTGTTTCAACAATAAAATGATGAACTTTTAAAAAACTAATATGTTTTAGCTTGTGTACGTGCAAAAGAAAGTTTAGGGAAAAAAATTAAGTATTAACGGAAAATATGTAAGGATTATAACCAAAGTTATGGCCGTTTAGTTAGTATTAGTTGGTAGTTTTGTTTTCTTGTAAAATATCGGACAGCATTAAGACAATGGATTTACAAAATTTTGATTAAGAAAAATAAATTAATTTATTAAAATTTGATTGAAAACAACAATAATATAAAAAAAATGAAAATTAGAAGAACAAGGAGATTAAAATAGTCAAACAGAAACTTCAACCATCATTTCTGACAGTATATTTTGTTTTAAATTGTCTCTACTCAAATTAATATTGTATAGATAGCGTGTTTATTAAATGTTTTATAACAAGGGTTAAATGGTTCATGATTTGCATAGCTTGTTTTGTGTATTTTTTCGTTCAAAAATGTTGTGTGCCCCAGACAGCGAACATTAAGATTTAAACATATAGCTATATTACCATTCAATACATCAAAACCAAAAAGGGCTTCAGAAAGTATCCTGCGGTTGGCAAGACTTAACAAATGTATTAATTTTACGCCCAATTTTTGTTTTTAATTATTGCAATTGCAAAAGAATGTATTTTCGTACAGTACGATTCCTATATACTCGACTATCACGTGGGGTATCTTGATTCTCATTTTCGATTTGTCCATTGATTATCACTTCACGAAAACGGTTTTCATTTTCTGGTGTTTGTGGTGGCTCTGATTCGTTGGCTTCGATGCATAGCATATATTATGAAGTATTGCATATGCTGTGCGCTGTGCTTGTTTTTACACGCATGCCATAGCTAAAACAGGAAATCTACGCTTCCACACACCATACTGGCGTTCTACAACATTCCGACTGCGAATAATCCGCGCTTGATAGTTTTGCATACGCTGATTTTGACGAATATCAGGATTATTTGCAGTGTATGGAGTTGCCAAATATAGCGTGTTTGCGTATCCAGAATCACCAATCAAAATATAATTTCCAAATTCGCTGGCTTCAAAACATGTGCGCACATTCGAACGCCGGAAAATTGTTTGGTCGTGTACAGATCCCGCCCAACGAGCAACAACGTTCAAAATTTTTAAATCGACTGACGATATGGTTTAAACGTTTAGAGAAAACCATCCTTTGCGATTCCGAAATCCTTCGGTCTATAAACGAAACCGTTTGAGAAAAGCATTGAATGTTGCATTTATTAAATCTCACTCACCAGTTCTCCACCAGGCAATTTAACATTGTGTGCAATCGATTGCACCGATTGTCCATGGAAACTGAGCAAATCGGTAAAGTGCAGCAGCGGCCGCCTCACATTCTGCCAATGTTGCAGGCATTTTGATAAATTGATTCAAATGTCGTATTAATCACTGATCTCTATAATACACTGGATAGTGAATTCCCTACAAAGTATAACAGTTTTTCTACTTCCAATTGAAGATGACAAGTACGTAGGCAACTCAACACTTTAGGTATGTTCAGTGAGGCTGAGAAGGCCAGTTTAAGTTGCTGATATCTCAAAAATTCTACTACAACCAAAATGGGCAAAAACCAAAGTGGAATTTCTAAGAAAAAAAAGCAAAAGAACCATCACTTGTTTGTAAATTTGATTTTTTGTAATTTAAAATAATTGTAAAAGTGAATTTAAAATATTTTAGTTGCAATTTTGTAAAAAATTTTGCATTTCATTATGTTATATAGTGCATTATAAATGTAACAATTGTAAGTTTAAAATATTTGTATGTAAACAATCTGTGTAACATAATTATCTTTTATACATAAATATAGAAAACATTGTTCACACCTGATGATGTCCATATGCATGGACGAAACGTAGTGACATTATAATATATTGTTTCATTTGACCTAAAGCCCAATTAGCTAATCATTATCTGAGAATAAAAAGGTCACATATATCACAAATTATTATGTTATACAGTTATACCGTTATACAAAAAAAATAGGCAACTCAACATTATAAAAATTCTCAAATGGCATCAACTTTCTTGTATGGATGCGCTATCCAGTGTATTATAGAGATCAGCCATGCAAACTTTTGGTAATATGTGACACACGCTAGCAGCCGATACTTTTATGAAATCGGCAACCGTTATCTGCATCGAACCACTTGCCATGAATCGCAAAGTAATAAGCAATTGCTGCTCAGGTGATATATAACGGGAACTGGTAATGGAAAAGGAATGAAAGGAATGAAGAAAAATATGGAAATATTTTTGTACCGTGTGGATGGATGCTGTAATTCTTCTACTACCAATTGAAGAACAAATTGAAAAGTTCTTTTTGATAGTCGAAAACTTTGAAAGAAGTCAACATCATCCCAATTAGACAAGTTATTTCTTTGTGGCATATGGTAAATGCGGCGAACAAATCGGCGAACTTCCTCTCCTTCTTCATCGATCTCAAAATCGCGAAAAAGATTATCTCCACCAAAAACTAAATCCATTTTCTAGAAAATCACCGTTTAAACAAATTTGAAAAATGAAACAAAAACTAGAATCAAAATTAACAATTTTAACAAGAAAAACGCACTTATTACCTATTTATTCAGAAAAAAAGCCAAGAAATTGTCAAACCAAATGAAATTATTTGCTCTGATTTAGGTATTAACCTGCTAGACTATCGATTTTAAGGTCCTAGCTTAAAACAAGTCCTAACTAGTACTCGGTACCAATCTGACAGGACTAGGGCTTAGTACTTATATGAAGAAATCATTTAGTACCGATTTGAGTACTAACAACTGGTATAATAACCAGGTCCTAGCTGATTTTGAGGAGCTAGCTAGTACCGAGTCCTAACTAGTACTCCGTACCAAATTGACAGGACTAAGCCATAGTACTTGTGTGAAGAAATGAGTTGATACAGATTTGAGTACTAACTTTAGGACTAGTACCGGTACTAGCGTTAGGACTCTGTGAAGAAATTGGCTGTTAAAAAAGTTTCGTATGGAGGTAATTGAAAAAAAAAATTCTCACAATTAAAATTTAAATCTCTCAGGCCCATTTGATGAAACGAAATTTAAATATTTATGTTCAACTTAAACGCTTATGTTCTACTTTTTCCTCAGCGTAAACTGTCAGATAAGCTCTTATGTTGAATTTAAATACCTAAGTCTCTTTTTAGCAAATGGACCTCAGTGCAAATAAGAACATTTTTTTTTGTACGGATTTTAGTTTTTAGTATACTCTAAAAGGGGACAAACTATATCTTTTGACCCGCGCCTAACAAATCCTTACATGCTTTTGCTTTTTGAGCAAACTTTGTCAACTTGATGCTTAAAAGTTAGGCAAGAGTCGACTAGCATGCCCAGGTCTTTTAAAACATCACTTAAGGCAGTATTACATTGTCATATATATATGACCAATGCTAGTCATATAAAATATGGCACAATATTTGTATACATGACAAGTAGTATTAGACTATACCATATAAGTATGCCATATATATTATGATCACAAACTTTTTCTACAAATATGACACACTAGCTACGAAAAATAAAATATTTAAAAAAAATCATTACTAAGATTTTTTTAATAATACAAATTCTATTTACTACTGAAAAATAAATCAGTCAAGTAGAAGGCTTAGCACTATTTTATTGGACTTGTTGAATTATTGATTCAAAATAGCTTTTAACGGCCTTAAGTCCATGAAAATTGGCGTTTCATCCCGGCGATCTCACTCGGACTCATCAGTTGACTAGTGAGGACCCTTTCAATACGCAATATCAATTAAGTTCAGTTCATCTAACATAGATTTCATGATGAATACCTAGGGTGAACTATATCGAACCAGATTAGAATTCCTAATCATTAAAGCTGGAAGTTTTTTTGTGCCCGTGGCCTTGCAATGTTTATATACGAAGATTTTTTTAATATAATATTATAAAACGGCAAACGTGTTTTTTGTGGTACAATTTACGCCGTCTACAAAAGCGGAAGGCATATAAATTATATATCATTGAAAAGGTTTTTTTGCCCAGAAGTGCACAATGCAAAAATTTATTAAATAATTGCACCACAGAAGACAAAAAACAATAAAATTGCATAATAAGTGCGAGCGCGAGCCAGAGCGAGACGGAGCGAACAAATATGCAACTTTCTTTTCTGTTTTTTTGGTGCAATTTTTTAAAAAAATTTTCCAATGTGCACTTCTATGCAATAAAACCTTTTTAACGATTTAAAGACCGCGTAAATAGTACCAAAAAACTAACTAAAACTGAAAATTCGCGACACGACACACGACCGACAAAATAATAAACACTTTTAAATTCACGATGTGACGTTTCGATTTTTTCCACAATAAAACCAACCAGTTTTCCAGCACTACTGGAAAGATTATTGGAATATCAGTTGGCAGCGTTCAGAAAATAATAATAATGAAATACAATGAAATTAAGGGTGGGACACAAGTCTGCCGCAGCACATTGAATTTTCTTAGGATGATCTGTTAGTACCTGTTTTCATTAGATTTTGCAACCAGTGAGACGTGTAGAGTATGTGTGAAAAAGAGAAGATTAAGCATGAAGATTTTTTTGTGTGAGTGGAAGATACATGGATTTTAAGGGTGGACTGTGTGAGATAGGGAAGGGAAGATTGTTATGAAAGGATTTTTTCTAACGCGCTTCATTAAAAATTCAATGTAACAGGCACTTAAAGTTAAGAACTCCTGTAGGCACAATTTTCGCGAGGAGGAAGAACATAGGAATATTCAAAATATTTTGAAAACCAAATCGTCGTGTATAACAAAAAAAATTAATTAATGTAGTTGGATATTGTCGGTTCGGTCAAGGTCTTTTCAAAACTTAATCATCATATTATAAAACGGCAAACACGAATTTTGTGGTACAATTTACGCGATCTAGAAAAGCCGAAGGCATATAGATTATATACCGTTGGAAAGGTTTTGTGCCACAGAAGTGCACAAAATATAAATTAATTAAACTATTAAACCGCAAATAAGTTACATTAAAAAAATTCGTATTAAGATGGAGCGAGAAGAGAGCGAGTGAGAATATTTGAAAAAACACAGAATGAAAAAAAAAAAAAAAAAAAAAACAACTACGAAACTATGCAACATATGTAGTTATTGTGCATATGTTTGATTTGGATAGTAGATATGTAAAATTGAAAGCGAGATAGAATACAGTCATAGTGGAGTTGGCGGCTTGCACGTCGTATAAGTATAAAAATCGTCGTGTATAACAAAAACAAAAATACATTTGGTTGGGTATCGTAGGTTCGGTCACGGTCTTATTATAGGTTTTAATAGGCAAATTCACGAAAAATTTTGTAAGGAGGTACTTTGTAGGCTTTTAACTTCAGTCAAAATGTCTGTCAATTAGAAGATAATGTAATTGGCACTCGAATTTCGAGGGCTGGACGTACTAGTAATACAAATTCTATATACTACTGAAATAAATCAGCCAAGTAGAAGACTTAGCACTATTTAATTGGACTTGTTGAATTATTGACTCAAAATAGCTTTTAACGGCCTCTAGTCCATACAAATTGGCGTTTCGTCCCGGCGATCTCACTTGGACTCATCAATTGACTAGTGCGGTCTTTGTCAATACGCAATTTCCATTAGTTCAGTTCATCTTACATAGATTTCATGATGAATACCTAGTGTGAACTATATCTAACCAGTATAGAATTCTTAATCATTAAAGCTAGAAGTTTTTTTTTTGTGCCCGTTCATCTTACATAGATTTCATGATGAATGCCTTGTGTGAACTATAGCTAAAAAAAGCTATTTTGAATCAATAATTCAACAAGTCCAAAAAAATAGTGCTAAGTCTTGGCTGATTTATTTCAGTAGTATATAGAATTTGTATTATTAAAAAAATCGTCGCATATAAACATTTCCAGGCCATGAGCACAAAAAAAAAACTTCTAGCTTTAATGATTAGGGATTCTAATCTGGTTAGATATAGTTCACACTAGGTATTCATCATGAAATCTATGTAAGATGAACTGAAATTAATGGAAATTGCGTGTTGACAAGGCCCTCACTAGTCAACTGATCAGTCCAAGTGAGACCGCCGGGATGAAACGCCAATTTTCATGGACTAAAGGCCGTTAAAAGCTATTTTGAATCAAAAAATCATTACTATTATATAAAGACGAAACAAATATTTAGTTTGTCCGCGCTAATCTCAGAAATTATTCAACCCATTTACTTGAAACAAATTTTATAATTTTCCTTATTCTTTGAAGCATGTAAATAGATATTTTTTATTTGTTAAATATATATTTGTTGAATTAGATTATTAACTTTTAAGAAAATTTCATACACTTTTTTGTCGAAGTTGACCAACATATTCAATTATGCTTTTAAACCTGCTTGATATTTTACAAAAATGGGATTTTTAGTATAAAGTCAATAGCTTTATGCAAATTTTAACTCCTAAATCATTTCTTAACTGTACTTAGGTTAGGTTAGGTTAGGTTGACGTGGTAGCCAGCAAGAGCCGACTCACTTAGACCATACTTTGGTCCATTGTGATACCACATTGAATCTAGGGGACTTCCTCACTAGTCGTTGAACCACTTGGAGCTTCTTACGAAGCGAACGAGATTATTTATATCTATATTTGCCAGATCACTAGGATCATTGTAGTAGAAGTCTCCAAGATGGAGTCTGCGCCTTTGAGATAAAGCAGGGCATGTGCAAAGAAGGTGAGTAATCGATTCCTCTTCTTCTTCGTCCATGCAGCTTCTGCAAAAGTCATTAGAGTAAACACCAAGCCGCGTTGCGTGCTTGCCTATAAGACAGTGTCCTGTTATGACACCTATTATGGAGCAGATATGTGATCTGCTTAAAGCTATCAAACATTTAGAGCGCTTCAGATTCAGTGTTGGCCAAATCTGTTTCGTCGCCGAACAGGTGGTGATGTTGTTCCACCTGAGGTTTGTTTTCTGTATAGCATCCTGCTTCAGCATTAGTTTACATGTAGCGATAGGAGTGCCTATATTTAACCTGTCTGGTAAAATAGTTAGCATTGTTCCTTCTTTGGCGAGTTCGTCGGCCATACAATTTCCTGGAATGTCTCTATGGCCCGGCACCCAACAAAGGTGAATTTTAAACTGCTGTGCCATCTCCATGAGAGATGATCGACAATTGAAGGCTGTTATTGAGTTGGTAGAGACAGAGTCCAGTGATTTAATGGCTGCTTGGCTATCTGAAAATATGCGGATATCCGTGTTTGATATCACGTTTTCTTAAGCCAAGATAGGACTTCTTTTATCGCCAATATTTCCGCCTGGAACTGTACTTACAAGCGGAGAAATGAATTTATTTACAAATTATGAATTTATCAAATTTTTGTATTTTTGCATCTATTATTCGATTCAATCGCAATGACTGGGTTGCTGCTTTGTTCCATTAAAATATCGTTTCGTGTTTTGTGCATTTTCTTTTGTTTATTTGCTTCTGAATCTCTGTCCACTCAATTGTTTGCTCATCCACTTATTTTTTATTCCTCCTTTTATTCCACTCAATTGTTGGCTTTTTGTAACGACGGCCAATACGTAGTGTGTTTGTTTTTTCCTTTTTCTTAAGCGAACTAAAATGTTACATATGTACATACTTATTTTTAGTATGGGCACCGCTGCCGTGCGCAGTGTGTTAATTTTTGCTTCTTCTGTAGCGAACCGAATTGTTACAAAAATGTACATTTTTCAGTAGAAAGCATGCAAACAAAAAGGTTTACTGAAAGCTGCTAAAGATTATAAAATGAAACATTACTGATTTCAACTAAGTAATAAAATACAGTGCAAGCTCACTTAGCAGGACAGTGACGGTCGCAACACTTTTGTCCGTATAAGGGAGTTGTCCGTCCAAGGGAAAAAATAAAAAAAAAGTTATAAAAGAAAATGTATAGTATATAGTGGCATCATTAAAAATGTATGCACCTAAAAGCCTTCATGGCTAATTCATAATTCATTCAAACTAAAAATGAACATTAATATACAAGAAAGAGAATACAAAAACAGACTACCTACTGCTGTAGAAATAAAATCCGTTATGCATTTGATCACAGATAGTGATTTGGTGAGATCGCATATATTGTCGGTGTGAACCATGGGAAACGTTTTATTTCTGAAAATAAGAGTTGACATTAACATACTAAAAAAAGTTTTTGTCCGCAAATCACGGCTAACATTCCTGTCCGCGTCCGGGTAAGGGAGTGCCCGCTTAAGGGATCATAAAATGTATGGAATTTAGATCCAAGATCCACAGTTTGTCCGCCTAAGGGGATTATCTCTGCATATTGTCTTTATTGTCTCTAAGGTATGGAATTGATTTTCTTTTTTAATCGTTTTGTAGGTTATTGTAGCGGGTCTAGACGTATAAAGAAAATCAACGTGTGAGCGCGTTACATCCTTACCTATTTTCCTAACCACAGTTTCACATTGAACTGTACTAAAATCAAAACTTTACTTTAAACTGTAGTAAAATCAAAGCTTCACTTTGAACTGTACTAAAATGGATATTGCAAACTGTACCATTGCCGTTCGCCATATTATTTCCTTCATTCTCATTCTTTTTCTTACTTTGACTGTGACTGTGGCGAGTCTTCATTTTTAATCTTAGTATTTGGCCGATTTTGATTTATATAAAACTTAAAACTATTTAAACGTAAAACTTAAAATTATTCTAAAGCTAAATAAAACTTAAAGTTTAGTAACTTAAAACTAATATAGTAAAGCTTTTATTTTAATAAAATAGTATGCCCATAAGCAGGCATAAATTGGTGACCCCGTAAATTGCGCACGTGGTACCTCGTGCCAAACGAATTAAAAATCAAGTTGTCTTGCAATACGCAACTGCCGTGCACAATCTTAAAGTGCACCTTGCCAAGTCCCGGCATTTATTGGATTACAGCTAGCAAAAAAGTAATCTGCCCAGCTAAACACCGCCACCATCGCCAAGTCGACATACATACTCGACAGCGTGGGAGAGCCACAGACTGCTACAGCACCACGTCCACCTCAAATCGGGTAAAAAGCAAACAAAATATCCGTCCACAGAAGTTCCACCAGTACGCCAGCCACTACCTCCACATCAACAGCCACCGCATATAATATACAGGCATT
Organism: Epistrophella euchroma; assembly: GCA_947049315.1. Taxonomy (NCBI): domain Eukaryota; kingdom Metazoa; phylum Arthropoda; class Insecta; order Diptera; family Syrphidae; genus Epistrophella; species Epistrophella euchroma. Next base: position 70,979,254 of record OX346245.1, read on the forward strand.
GGAATATAAGTAAATAGATGGCCTGCGCAACATCGCTTCGAGAACCCGAAGATAGCATACAACATACACATTTATTCAAAACACGACGCACCTCAGCAGCAACGAAAATCGCCACGTCACACAGTGGGACGACCCATAGCAATAAATAAAAAAATCAACTATTTTAGCGGTACTTTTGAGTGATTGGTAAGTCATCTTAAATATATACATGTTCTCACTGCATTATAATTATTTGGAATTTTGAACTCGTGCAATAGTTACAGAGTCGTAAAGAGTGACTAGTGGAAATTTTTTTAACAGGCAGCGATAACTAGTGTTTTTTTTTAATATAATTCATATTTGTTGCTAATTAAATTGTGCGCATAAATAATAACTATACCATGGATAATAAATAAAATAATAAATAAATAAATAATAATATTAATCAAGGTATGGGAAATCATATTTTGCTATAAAGCTTAACCTTAATTTGCCGTTACCAGTAAATGTGCTTAATCGTATAAGTGAGACAGATAATCCAACTCCACCAGGGACGAGCAAAGGTAGACCATCAAAAAGTTTTGAAGAGTGCAGCGAACGTACGAAAAAACGTCGCGTTAATGAACTTATTTCACAACACAGTACAGAAGAGCTTAGCTATGCTGCTAAAATAACTTGTCGTTATTCGAATTCTCCTCAAAAATCGGATAAGACTTTAAGTATGCAGCAAAGCCTAGCATTGTACTTAGGCTTGGATTTGTCTAAGAGGAAGTACGCTCTTCTACGTTCTGTTGTCAACGGTGTCCACAAAGATTGTTTTCCAAGTTACTATAAATTACAATTATATAAAGCTGAACTATTGCCTGAAATTGCTGTTGTGTCGGAAACTATTGGTGTCCTTTCTGAAGAAGCATTGGAAGCTAGGCATAAGGAAATCCGAAAGGCCAGGCTAGATCATAGTCGAAAGTGCTCCAGAATAAGTTCAATGACTGATTTAATTAATCATTTATTAATTACTTCAGACCCACTTATTTTTTTTAATTTATTTTTTTTATTTATTTTTTCTTTATTTCATGTACATGTAAATGCATAATTCTTAAACCTCGAAAAAAATACAAGATAAAGATAGTTACATGAAATAGAGAAAAGAATATTCTATTGTCTTAACGACAAGTGGCGAATGCTCATGATAACCAAATAATACATACAAACATAAAATTGATGGGGAACTTCATAAAAAAAGTATAGAAGAAAAAAATGTATTACTGATAACTGGAAAAAAAAATTGAAAAAGTTTTAATTTTATTCAAAATATGAAAATCGAATTAAGTGCATAAAAGATTTGGGAAGTATATATACATCAAAAGCATAGCAAAGCAAAATTTATTAAAAAAGCCATTTAAGTAACTAGATTAATAGCCTAATTACTTCAATGAATGAAATCAACGAAGAAAGGTAGTTAATACTCTCTCACATCTAAGATCATTCGGCAATTTATTAAAAACTCGAGGAGCGTTAGCTATATAAAAGTGAGAAAAATGTGATTTGTTAACCCTGGGTACAACAAATATACGTTCCAAAAGCTCGCATATGTCTAAGGTCGACCCAGATATTGATCAATATCTACTCAGAAATAATTTGGAAGTCTTAACATTACCAGTTAATATAGACTTGAACGATATTGATGGGACATCGGAGAGCGATAGCGATTAATTTATTATTATAATTTATCTATTGTACTTATTAATCACATAAAGTTTGAAGTTTATTGAGCCATAAAATTTTGTATTGAAAATAAAAATAAAGTTTAAGAAATATTTAAAAGATCAGAAAAATAAAGGTTGAATCTTTTATTCCGAGTAAAGCTGGGCGGGGCATTTAATGCTGGTTTATGTATGTACTTTTTAGTTTCTAACATAGATATGTAATGTAATAAGTGATAACATGCAAAATAATTAGGTTTTATTCATTAAAACAAGAGATATTAATTTCGCCGTTTTTTCCATACACTTGTCCCACTGTGCGTCATCGTATGCAGTGATCATCACCAGCCAGATTTGATGTAGTTATCAATTTAAAACTACATAATTATTCGTGCATATAAGGGTGCATGCCATTTTCAACCCAAATCGTTTCGAAAACATTATTCTCAACAACTAATTTGTTGAACAGAAAATATTGTTCTTGAAAATTGCAAACGACCTTCATACATATGTACATACATATAGCACATGCTGCATATGCCATCACGTGCACAATTTCGTCATCGTTCCTGCCACACACCATCCGTTTAACGACGAAATACGGCCGCAGCTATAACAATAAGCTCGTCGTTTCATAAGTTACCATTAACCAAGACGTCATCAAACTTTGGAAACTACCAACATTCATCGTGTACACCAAAACCTAAACCAGCCCTGCGCTTTAAGAAAAGTACTCACTGCCGCCTTCCTGCAACTTTAAATTTATTCAACATAGCAAGTATTATTTTAGTACAGTGAGTATCTTATTTAAATAATCTAAATCTTTTCAAAATGTATTTTACTTTTTTAAATTCCTCTTTGCTTCAATTAACAAAATATTGTAATTTTAAATTTGAAATAAACATTATTTAAATACATTTCTAATCAAATAATAAAATTTTAGATATTCTTTAAATCAATACTAGAGCTACAAATTATTCGAGTAAATCATTTTTATTTTTGGATACGTCTTTAGTATTAAAGGTTATTTGGTTACATACGATTGATTATGGTGCATTAAGTTTAATACGGTTGATTACTGTCAATTACGATTATTTGAGGTTGATTACGGTTTATTGAGATCTTCGGTTCATCTCCTCTCGTACACGTGCTACCACCATGTCACTCGACGACAAGACCAACGGTGGCAATGCCAGTTTTCAAGCAAATCCCCCTAGGGATGGTATTCAAGCAGACGGTTCGGAAGCTGCTGTCATTCTCTCTCAGCAAACTTCTTTAATTTCGATTAAGATTCCTCCTTTTTGGAACAATCGGCCTGATTTGTGGTTTCTATAAATCGAAACTCAGTTTAGATTAAAGAACATCACCACATCCAATACCAAATATGATTAGTCGCTTCACTAAATAGTCAAACAATGGAATCGGTCGGCGATGTTCGCATATCGCCTCCTTAGCAAGATAAATATGAGAATTTAAAGAAAGTTTTGCTCGAAAGGAACCGGGATAGCGAGGAAAAACGTTTGGACGCTCTGTTAAACAAGTTAGCACTTAGTGATATGAAACCGTCAGAACTGTTTAGGAGCATGGATAGTCTAGCCAACTACGCCACTCGAAAAAAAAACTTTGGTTAAACCGACTTTCGTCGACAATCCGCTTTTACCTCATGGTAGTTGAGAATTCCCAATCACAAAACGAGCTTTTCGCTTTAGCTAATAGGCTCCAAGACTCCTCAAAAGTTACTACTTCACAGGTTTCCCAAGTTAATGTACCTCAGATTTCTACTTCGAACAGCGATCTCTTAGAAAAGTTAGTCCATCTCATCAAACGCTTAGAAATGCAACGTCCAAAGTCAAACAATTACGAGTTTAACAGAGCGTCTTGAAGTTTTTCCCAGGATAGCGCTAGTGGTAGGCACCGTTCGCTGAGTAAGAGGAATAATAATAAATCGTTTTGTTGGTTTCATCGAAAGTTTGGAAAGAATGCGAGGAATTGTTTAAAGCAATCCTGCACCTTTGAATCCGAAGCAAATCAAAATCCAAAAAACTAGTTCGCCAAATCTCTGACCCGGCTATGAGTGAAGCCTGTTTAACAATGCGACGAGGAAACGAGACGTGAACGTGACGAGAACTCGTCGTAGCTGTCAAACAGATTTCAAGCAATGAGAATATACCAGAGTATTCACAATAAAGCGTCTCTCGTCGTCACGTCACGCCATAAGTTCGAAAAATTGAAAAAAGACGCGACGAGACGACGGTTTTGATTTTGACAACTAATTGACAGCAAGAAATCTATTGTGTCGTGGAACATCGACCGTATCATCTCATCAATTCTGTTTGTAAATAAAATATCAAAAAAGAAATGTTTTTATTTTGCTGTGTGGTAGTTTTTTTTTTCAAGTGAAAAACTGTCTTATTGTACGATAAAAACTATTGCTCGACCCTAGTTCTTCAAAGCACATGATTCTATGTGTCGTCCAGAAACGCCATGGTGACCAAAAGAAGAACTGGCTACCTATCTAAGGATCGTGTTTTTCCAGATTGTCTTATCTTATGCTGATAAGATTTCTAGGGATCAAAGGAAAGCGTCAGCGAACATCGTATAAGAAAATGTTGGGCGTGTGCATGGGTAAACATGAGCTGTATTCGTCGCCTTAAACCAGACACAATTGGTGTCCAGAAAACGCAGGGAGGAAAAGAATACCAAGCAAAAAGAAATTTGAGTTGAAAATGTTTGTGTTTTAATGACATGCTTTTTATTGAGTGAAAAATTTTTTCTAGATAACAGCTGGCATTGTCTACCATGTTAACACTACGGGGGAAAGCTTACGCCATACCAAGCATTTTACAAGCATTGTCTACCATGTTAATGTGGGTTTCTTATTTTCTTATATTAACAGCAGTCAAATGATTCATCAGCATGCCTATTGCTGTGAAATGTAACAGATAACCCTTTCCATGCATTAAATATAATATCTACATTTCTACAACACTGAAAAAGACAATTATGTAACATGTAGTGCAGTCTGTCTTTGTTGCAAAACAAATGAACTGTCGATATTGGTACCAAACAGAACATTTTCAACATTTTTGTCTGCTGCGGGGTAATTGTAATTCCATTGAGTTTTATAAGTGAGAAAAAAGCATCCAATTAAAACAACTTAAATATTAAATTTAAAATTATATATATTTACAGAATTAATTATACAGCTTACAATGATGTTCTATGCTTGGGACTGAGGACTTTCAACAAAAATGTTAAATGCAATTGGACCCAGAGATATGGATGGCGCACTGCTTTAATTATCAGTTTAACATTGGAAGAATTTGGTGTTGATAGGTAAATTAATGAAATTAATATATTAATGATTTATACATTCCCATTATACTAAACCCTCGAGTTTGTCAATTTAAATGTAAATCGTGGATTAAATAATGCTTACAAAGATTAAAAAGCAATCAGCCTATCACAAATTTCATAAAAAACTTCCACTCAATCCGTTCGAAATGAAAACTTGGTTTAGATTTTCCTTTACAACGAATTCTGTTGACACAAAGCAATAGAACACACTGCGGTCTTATTTAACAAACATAAAAAACACTTTCCCATATACAAGGGTGCTTTCCATATTTTTTCAAGAAAATATTGATTATGTTTTTTCGGATTAGCAGCGTAAAAACAACTTACGCGGCTAATCTGAAAAAAATATAAAATAAAACAATGTCTAACAACCTTAAAAGTTATATCTATTGATTACTGCCAAAACTACTAATATATTTAACATTTTAAAATATTTGGTAAATGTAAGGCCAGTATTACATTATCATATAGCCAATGTCATATACAATATGGCACAATAATTTTATATATGACAAGTATAGTATTTGACTATGCGATATAAGTATGATCAAATTAGCTTTGTCTGTCAATTTTTGTTAACAATTAGCCAGTTTTATGTTTCTCAAGGTCTCTGAGATCTCACAGACCTCAACAATCTCAGAAATCTGAACGAAATTCCTCACTTTTGCTGTCAAAAATCTAAGGCTGATATTTTTTGGATTCGATTCCTCAATTATTTTTTGTTGCAGTTAATTAAATAATAAAAAAGAGATGGAAATTGATTTCGACTTCTAGCGGAGAAATTTTGTCTAGGTTTCTCCTCCTGCTCAGTGGAGCTGACGGATGTTGCTCAGTCAGATCTCTGATGCGTAAACTGGCTAAATACAAAATATTTAAAAAATATGATGTGTTTAACAATCATAATGATTTATATTTTGTTTTTAAGTAAAATTATGTCGAATTAATTTTAACGAAAAATCGATTTGTTTAGAAGAAATAAATGGATTTTTCTGGACAAATCCCAAAAAAAATCGAAGATTTTGTTAAAAGGAATTCGACATTAGTTCATCACTGCCATATATATGGCGTCATATATATTTTGAAATATTGTAAGGTATTTATTTTAAATTAATTTAATAATTATTAATTTAATATTAATTAATTTAATATAATTTAATTTAATAAAAATTAATTAATAAATTTTGTAAAATATTGTAGAGTATTGTTAAGTATTGACGAAGTGGATTGGTAAGAGTAGCAATTGGCAGTGGAGTGGTAAACAAGTGGCGGCACAGTGATATGAAACTGATTTAACGCACACTGCGGTGGCAAAATACGTTCACCATCTCTCGGTCTATAAGTCAATAATCACAAGCATACTCGTATGTAGTACAAAAATCCACTTCGTCATCACTCATTTGCCACTTCAAAATTAAACATGTTCGATAAATGTGGCAGCAGACTGGCACCTGCAAAATATCATAACACCGCCACTAAACTATGACTCCACCTGCTTAGTCACCACGCCACTACCATTCCACTTCGTGTACACTTCTTGCCTATATTATTCAATACCTAGAATGGCTTAGAAATTTTTTTTAGTGCAAAAGAAATTTTTTATACATATTTTAAGAAATTTTGTCTACAAAAATTCTTTTTTTTGTTATAAAGAATTTGTTACAGTGACGTTCTTGATTTTGAAATTATAAGCTGCGTTTTATTATCTACGGATCTGGATCATTTTTTAACACGCAATACAAAAAGAATTCGTGATCCTGCTCTCTATCTGGATCTATTTCAAAGATCCAGAAATTAATTCTTATTCTGGCGGGTAGATGGATTTTATAGTAAGGTAGTGTTTATTGCAGTGTAAAGAAAAAAGAAAGGAAATAATTGAAAAATAACTAAACGTGAGCAAAAAAGAGATTATTTTCAAGAGATGATCCCGACCCAGATTCGTAGATAATAAAACAATGCTATAATATTTTAAGTAGTTCTTTCATAGTTCTGCTTTCAAAATTCGGCTTTTCAACATCCTGCTTTTTAACATTCTGTTTTTCAAAATTCTTCTTTTAATATTCTGCTGAAAAGCAGGTAATTCTTAGATATACTAGTGCAAATTGGGTTTTTGTTATAATTTTTATCTTGTTGGAATTCAGTGGTTTTTTGGCAGCACTAAAAGTCAATTGACGCAACCGAATAGCGAAATTTAATTCCAATCAGCCAAGATTAAACCTTAGCTTTATTAAACTATAGACTTTATAAATTTACAAATTCAAAATAGAATTTATATGTTGTTGAATACATGTACTTGTACTTTATTCAATTTGGATTTTTTACAATTGATTTATTATAAATTTATAATCTTACTGGAAAGCAGTGTTTTGTTTGGTAGCACTGAAAGTTAATTAGCACAACCAATAAGTAGAATCCAGTACATCTAATAATCACCCACACACCTACACTCAATCTTTAAAAATATCTATTAATGTGTGTGTGTGTGTATTAAATGAATACTTTTGCTACCACCTATAAATAGTTGTTAGTTTTTGAATTTTCATCATTTTTCAGGAAACGCACCAAGTATAAATTTTAAAATGAATAAGCTTACACCGACACAAATTAAAACCTTAATTCAATTGGTAAAGGAAAAACCCGCTATATACGATAAAGGCGATAGATTTTACAAATATGTGTCCATGAAAGACAAAGTGTTTATTTCTTTGGGAAATTTAAATTAATTTAATATTTTTATTACTTCGAGCACTATTTTTTAAATTTGTAATCTAATAGTTTCGTTTGTTTTATTTTCAGAAAGCGAATGTAAAATAGCATGGAAGTCTTTAAGGGACCAATTCACAAAAGCTGTTAAAGAACAGAAAGAACGATCTGGACAGGAAGCTACAGAAAAAACGCAGTATAAATACTTTGAACAACTTTTGTTCCTAGAAAGTATGATTTTAATTAACCATTTTTAATTCTTTTTTTTAACAAATTTTGTTTCAATAGTAGTCCAGTCAACGAAGACTCAAAATCATAAAATAAATGAAATAAATCGTGTAGTCTGGATTATTTTTTTAAGTGGTAGGGGTGACCCCCAGGTACAACATACTAAACGTCCCTAGCCCAGGCCCGCGAGCTTTAGACAGGAGGGGGAGATAAAGGTCCCCTTTTGTACTATTTCGTAAATATTTTGAAAACCAAGAGTATTAGCGGAAAATCTTACACTACAATATGAAAGTAAATTAAATTTTCTTCAAAATAGGTATTATTCATATTTTTTCTAGTAGAAATACTAAGAGATATGGGGGGTACAAAGGTCAGAAAATCTGAAAAAACATGTTAATGCATTAAAAATTTAACGTTTTTTGATGAATTTACCCTGAAATTATAGAAAAGGTAAATACGTATCGATTCATGATAATTCCATTGACTTGATGAGAAAGAACGTATGGGGTTAAAGAAGGTGGCGAGAATTAAAATATCCTTATTTAATTTATTTGTTTGTTAAATTGTTTGTTATAAATAAAATCTTTTCTATTCTATTCTATATATATTCTAATTTATTTGGTACAGCGTTTTATATGATATGAAAAACACTTTATCTTCAAAGGTAAGAAGTATGCAAATTATGAAAGCTACTCCTTTTTTTAGAAAATTATTTCTGTAGAGTAATTAGTACATTGAAACGGTCAATGTTGTTACGAATAAGAAATAAGTTAAACAAATCATGTACTCTGGATTATCTTTTTAAGTGGTAGGGGGAACCCCTAGGTACAACATACTAAAAGTCCCCAGCCCAGGCCCGCGAGCTTTAGCCAGGAGACGACAAATTTTGAAAAAAAATTATTATAAGTTAACTTTTTTTTTTTTTTTTAATATTTGATTTAAAATCAATTTTTTTCAAAAACTTTTAACTAAAATTACTTGCTTACAGTGAAATAATAAAATAGGTTTTTGCATTTTTAAAAAGCTATAGTATAGCATTGTAGATGTTTCCGTTGTTTTTAAATGATTATTTATGCACTTTGATCCAATTTTTTCGGAAAATTGTCCCTCCCGGATAAGTGGGGGCAAGTAGACCCCCCTCCTTAGCAAGGTTTTTCTTAATTTATCTCTTTAAACTATTTCACATATCACAAAAAAAGCTGTATCAAATAAATTAAATAAGGATATTTTCACTCTCGCCACCTTCTTTAACCCCATACGTTCTTTCTCATCAAGTCAATGGAATTATCATGAATCGAAACGTATTTACCTTTTCTATAATTTCAGGGTAAATTCATCAAAAAACATTAAATTTTTAACGCATTAACATGGTTTTTCAGATTTTCTGACTTTTGAACCCCCCATATCTCTCTTAGTATTGCTCCTAGAAAAAATATGAATAAAACCTATTTTGAAGAAAATTTAATTTACTTTCATATTGTAGTGTGAACTTTTCCGCTAATACTCTTGGTTTTCAAAATATTTACAAAATAGTACATAAGGGGACCTTTACCCCCCCCCCCCCTCCTGTCTAAAGCTCGCGGGCCTGGGCTGGGGACTTTTAGTATGTTGTACCTGGGGGTTACCCCTACCACTTAAAAAAATAACCCAGACTACACGATTTATTTCATTTATTTTTCCTTCGTTGACTGGACTATAGGCGAACTTCGAACTTTGACCAAATAATGGAAGAATGCGAAACTCTTTTAAGCACTCCAGAAATTTTTAAACACACCGAAGATTTAATTGAATATGACGGTTTGAATCAAACCTCTACACTCCTCCTGGACCTTCCAAAAAATCGAAGAAGAGCTCGACTGAAACTGATGATGACAACATAAAAGTATTCCTTGATGGAATAATGACAGAAATTAAGTATTCAAACGTACCCGCAGTTCAACAAGACGACAACCAGACATTCTTTACCAGCATGGCTAACACAGTAAGGAACGCCAACATTACACCATTTGATACTCGTCAGCTGCATAGAAAAAATTTCAACTTTATTTCTGAGGAACTAGACCAAATACATTATTCTAATGTAATATATAGTAAATAAAAATCTGTTAAAACAATTCTTTTTATGTTTTCTAATTTATTTAAAATGCATTAAATATTTTGCTAGTTGTTTTCTTAAATATAAAGCTTCTTTAGCTGGGTTGTGTGCACGTGAAGGTGGTAGATTTTCTAGATTGGTTTCACTTCGCAATTCTCCAAGAATTATTTCGCCATCTACTACTCTGTCAGCAAAATTATTTGGGCAGTAGCTATAGCACTTATTCAACACCAAGATGTTATGAAGCAAAACCGTCGCCTTTACAATTGTGTCCACATTCGATGGGTATGCATGTATATCATTTCTTAAAATTCTCCATCTTGTACTCAAAATCCCGAAGGTATTTTCAATAGTTACCCGTGCGTGCATGGGAAGTTCTTTCATTGTAATTTCTTTCTTCTGGTTGAAGATTATGTCCTTTGTAAATAGAGTAGGGGTATTCATGCAAAATCGTATATGCCCCGTAAACCTCGTATTCTGCATAAGTTTACGACCTCGTAAATCAAATGTCAAAACTTTTATGGAAAATTATATACGCAGGGTAGATAAGTTTGCGCGATGATTTTGCTGCGCAAACGAGATAAATTTACGCGAGTTAAAAAATCAAGGAACTACTATTGAGAGTTTATGCTATATACGCAAATTGCTTTATAGGGCCTTCATGCAAATTAAAGCATAAATTTACTCAATTATGAAGTTCATAAATTTATTTTATTGCATGAATACCCCTTGTATCTTTTAAGCTCAGGATTTTTAGGGTTTTGTTGTGAACTTACCTGGAAAAGGTCGCATCAAATTTGGCTTCAAGGGGAAGGAGTTATCACCCACCAAATAGAAAGGGAACTTTTCGTTTGTCCTGGGTAGAATCGCTGAGTCAGGAATTCCCAATTTATTTTTTAGGAAAAGTTTTCCAAAAGAGCTTTCCCTGAATACTCCTCCATCGCTTTGGCTCCCATAAGCCCCAATATCTACTACTGAAAAGCAGTACTTAGCGTCGCAGACAGCTAGCAAAACTATACTGTGGCGGCCTTTATAATTATAATATAAAGATCCGCCATTCGGAGGAAAGACAATGTTAATATGTTTTCCGTCGATCGCTCTAATACAATTTGGAAGCCTTCACCGATTTTCATACTCCTTGGCGATGTCCAGCAATTTGTTTTTGTTGGGAGGTACCAAATATATTTTGTTAAGTTGGTCCCACAAAACCTTGCATGTCTCATAGACAATATTGCTGAAGGTGCTCAAACCAATCTTGAAGGAAAAGCAATAAACTTGCCGTGGACCACCATGTGCTAGGTACCTATTACAAAACAAAAATGCTAACGTCCAAGATTATAATTAATAATTGGTTCTCGTCTTACATGAGTGTGATGAAGAGTCTGCATTCCGCACTGATTGGCTTCCTATAGGATGTCTTTTGAATTTTCGTGCCGATCAGTTCGAGAATCATATCGAATGCACCTGGACTCATTCTCACCACTTTTGAAAACATCTCGCTATTGTTTAACTTAATTTTTTGAAACGATGTTTCAAAAAACCCTAAATTGCTCCTTGACTGGTAGCTCGATCTTACCCACCATCTTCTGTTCACCATAGGTCTTTTTTGTTTTTTGAATTGTTTGTAAAAAAGAACTCCTAAAACCGCTAAGAGTATTTTTTTTTCTTAAATTCCTTTTCATTTTTCTTTTTTATTAATTTCTTATTTTTTTTATATTATTTTTATCTCACAAAAAAATTTCCGAACCAGCTTTCTCAAAACTAACAAAACGAATAAATTTACGCTGTCAAAAAAATCGTTGTGAAGAACTCGCTGCATTGTGAATTGGGGAACGATTTTATAACGAGAAAAAAATGAAAGCGTTTCTTGTCACGCTGACGAGAAACGCTTTCATTGTGAAACAGCCTTGAGGCAAGCTTTTCGCGCCGTCTTTTTATTAGGGACAAACATTCAAAATTTCAATTTTTAGTCGACACTGGTGCAGAGATTTCGATCATTCCTCGTAAATTCTGTGCATAAATTCAATTTAATCGTCGATCTTCGTAGCCAACAGGTAGTGGATAAAAACACTAATCTTCAAGTCAACTGTCTCTTCAAATCTGCGAACACAAGCTCTCCCGAACTTTTTTCGATTCCGAGTGAATTCGGTGCCGGTCAAACATGATGTTGTCCACCGAATATCTACGAACGGTCAGCTTCCTTCAGCTAGTGCCCGACGACTTAATCCCGAGAGGTTAGCAGTTGCAAAGCGTCAGTTTCAGCAAATGATCGATTTAGGTATTCGTCGCGTTTTAAAGTCACACGTCGCTTCACCACTTCACATGGTTTCGAAAAAGAACTCGCTTGACTTCAGACCATGTGGCGACTATCGTTGGTTAAATCAAGCCACTATTCCGGACAAACATCCTATCGCAAATGCTCAAGATTTTTCCACTAACCTCGACGGTTGTGCGATATTTTCAAAAATAGATTTGGTCCGAGCTTACCACCAAATAGCGGTTGTAGAAGATGTGCATAAAACCGCCGTCATAACACCTTTCGGCCTCTTCGAGTTCCTTCGAATGCCCTTCGGAGTGCGTAACGTTGCACAAAAGTTCCAACGATTCATGAATAGTATTTTAGGTAATCTTTCATTCGTATTTGTTTACTTGGACGATGTACTCGTTTCTAGTAAATCGGTCGAAGAGCACAAAGCGCATTTACGCGAAGTTTTTAGTAGATTGCAGCAACACGGACTTAACATTAATTTAGCGAAATGTGAACTAGGAGTGAGAAAACTCGATTTCTTGGGATAGTGCGTCTCCGAAAATGGAATAATTTCTTCGCAAGAACGAGTAAAAGCAATTAACGAATTTCCTAGTCCCAGCTCAATCAAACAACTTCAACGTTTTCTCGGCATGATTAACTTTTACAATCGTTTTATGCCAAATATAGCATGCAAAGCTAAAGTTCTTTACTCACAATTTAAAAATGTAAAAGCGAATAAAAAAGACATTAAAAAAGCGAATTTTCAGTGGTCAGACGTTTGCGAAGAGGCTATTTAAGTTCTCAAATCAGCTATCTTAATGCTCAAATCAGCATTATGGTAGACGCTTCTAACGGCGCTATCAGAGGAGTACTCCAGCAATACTATAATAACTTTTGGGAGCCTTTAGGTTTCTTTTCAACTCGTTTGAGCCCAGCCGAAAGAAAATACTCGACGTTCGATCGTGAAATCCTCGCTATTTTCAAAAACGTTAAGGATTTTCGGTATTATGTGGAAAGTAGACAACTAACCGTCTTTACCAACCACAAATCGCCCACAAACACAACAAAACTGAAAAGTCACCTCGTAAAAGGCGCCACCTTGAATCATCGCAGAATTTACTACCGACGTTATATAAAACGCATACAAAATATCGTCGCCGATACTTTATCGAAATCTTATGTCGAAATAATTGATTTTAACAATGTGAGTATTCCAAGTATTTTAAAAGAGCAAGAAAATGACGAAGAGATTAAGTCACTTTTAAAAATTCCGAAAACATCTTTCAAGCTACAAAAAGTTCATATTCCGATAAACGATGGCGAAATATACTGTGAAACTTCCACTGGGAAAACTCGTCCGTCTTAAGACTGGCTGTACATTCAAATGTATAACTTGATAATTCATTGTTCTGGTAAGCTTAATATAAAGTTCTTATATATGTATACACATAGTAGCTTGTATGTATGAATACTCATACATACTATATTACATATATGCTACATCTCCCCTTAAGGAATAGATATTTTTATTATTTTACATTTTTGTATTCTTTTTTCAATTTTTTTTTTTAATATTATTAATGTTATTAATTCAATCATTTATGTTTGTCTTTTAATTTTTTTTAACTTCAATCTTTTATTTATTTATTTTTTTTTTATTATTTTTTTATTATTTTTTATTATACATAGTACATAAATAAACCTACCTATATAATTTTATTAACTTCAATCTTTTATTTATTTATTTATTTTTTTTTGTTTAATTATTTATTATATGTACATAGTACATAAATAACCTATATAATTTTCATACATATTTGACTTAATAGTATGTCTTAATTGTTTGTTTCAATTCTGTTTATAAATTTTACCACTCCTTGTTACGGAAGGACTGGTTTGTATAGGGAGGGGGCCGTCAGCGCTGAAGATCTTTTCCTTATTTATTAACTCACTATGAAATGCAACATGTTTTTGCGGGTCTATGTCAAAATTTTCTTGTGGGTTTTAATTGTGAAGTATTTCTGCGGTATTTAACACCATTGTCTGTTAACACAATGAAAGATCTAGGTGTGTGCCATTTAGCTAGAATTCTAGCTTTTATCCATTTTTTATTTAACCTCAACCTCACTTTTTCTCCTATTTCAAATTCTTTTCCTGGTGTTGAATTTATATTGTAATAAAATTTGTTTTTATTTTGCATAATTTTTATTTTATTCGAAACGTTTTTACAAAGCCTGGGTTTTAACATATCATTTTTAATTGGTAATTTAGATCTTAACAACCGTGATTGAAGAAGTTGGGAAGGTGAAAAATGCAGTCCTGTGACTGGGGTGTTCCTATATTCCAACAAAGACACTGCGACTTCATCTTCAGTATTTGATTTTCTTAGCATATTTTTTGCTGTCTGTACTGTCCTTTCTGCTAAACCTTTTGATTTGGGATAGTTAGGGCTTGAAGTGATTATTTCAAAATTCCATTTTTGTGCGAACTCTTTACATTCAAAAGAGCTAAAAGGAACATTATCCGCTATAATAATTTGCGGTATCCCATATTTAATAAAAATATTCACGCCAAGCCTTTATAACCTCAAACGAACTTTTATTTGAAATTTGTTTGAACTCAAACCATTTTGAATAGTGTTCGACTATAAGAAAATAAGAGTTACCCCCAAATTCGAAAATGTCACATCCTATCTTATTAAATGGTATATCAGAAGGAGTTTGGTTTGAGATCGCAACGTGGCCGGTTGTGTCCGGCACAGCCGTGCATAAATACAGTGCTTAAAGTACAGCCAAAGCCCAGGATAGTAATCCTTTGAGGGAGAAATATTTTCTTGAACTTACTGCTCTATTAAACCCTTTATCCTCTTCTGTATTCCCTGTTTCTCGAAAATGTCTTGAAAAATAATTCGCTAAGTGAAGATCCTTGCTTGGAATATATTTTAAACTTGAATTGTAATTTAAAAGCCTCAGGCGCATTATTTGCAATCTTGAAGACGGTATTTTAACTATGTCCTTATCCATTATAGCAACCAGCAGCGGTTTGTGGTCGGTTTGGACGGTAACATTTCGGCCGTATATAAGTATAATTGTGAAGCTTTTTGCAAGCAAATGGTATTGCTAAATATTCTTTCTCAATTTGAGAATATCTCTTTTCCGTTTCTGACAGGATTCTTGAGGCAAAAACAACAGGTTTGTTATTTTGAAGCAGACAACATCCCAATCCATTTTGAGATGCTTCTGTTTGAACTATAATCTCATTTAATTCTTTAAAAGGCTGTAACAGAGTAGCTGGAGCAATTTCTTTTTTAATATTTTCAACAGCAATTGAACAGTTTTTAGTTAATGAAAAAACAACATTTTTCTTTAAAAGTTCTCTTAATGAGGCAGTGATTTCTGGCAAATTAGGTAAAAAATGCCTTAGATAGTTTTCAACCCCCAAAAACTTTTGTAAGTCTTTTTTATTTGAAGGATCTTGGCTGTAACTGTCTCAATTCTTTCTTTATCTGGCCGAACTCCCGCGTCACTAAACTCATGACCCAAATACTTAACGCTTTTGACCCTAAACTGTATTTTAGTTAGGGATGTGACTTATATATATTAGTATTCACTAAGATATTACTAATATATGAAAATATTCAATATTACTAATAATAATATCATAGATATATAATATTAAGATATTCATTTAAAAACCATAAAAAAGTCATAAAAATGAGTTTTTTTTTACAAATATCTCAGAAACGGTTGGTGCTGGTGTGGTTATTCCACAATCTTGTAGCTGAGATGATTTCCCACAAAAAAGGTACATAATATTTTTTTCGTGGCATTAACCGTTAAAAAGTTAAAGTTGATCGAAAAGTCAAAAAACCTCTTAAAAGGGTCGAAAGGTCATGAAAATATGCTGTAACTTTTTAACGGTTAATGCTACGAAAATAATATTATGTAACTTTTTTCTGGGAAATTGTTTCAGCTACAAGATTGTAGAATAAAATTTTTCTCTAGCACAAACCGTTTCTGGAATATTTGCAAAAAACTCATTTTTATGACCTAGCGTTCATCGGATTGTTGAAGAACTCTCTCTTATTCTTTAAAGAGTCCCATTAACAACGTCCAACGTCCATGCCAAATTTCAGCCTAATTTTCGTTTCTTTCTCATTTTTTCGTCTTTTCTTACTGTACTAGAGATCGATATCGAAAATCCAGATTTATTGAAATGATTGAGATTGGGATCAATTGAAATGAAAATTTGTGATTTCAATCATCAATACTTTAAGATGATTATTTGTTTCGGGATATAAGAACTGAACACTAACATGTAGGTATGTTTTATTTTACAAAGACTGGAATTAATTTTAAAATTTCACAAAAATGGCTTTAATTTAAGCTATGTACTGTTCATTTGCTTTGAAAAATTATTTTTTTTGCTTGTTTTGTTCTTAAAGTCGTGTTAGTATTACTAAGCAATAGGACAAAATACAAATTATTAATTTGTTGCTCTAATAATATGGAGAGACTGTATTTTTTTCTATTCATAGACACACTGAGCATACCTGTATTTGTATTTATATTTACTAATTCTGTAGATGTAAAAATAAAATACCGAAAATGGCAGTTATCACCATCCAATGCACACCGCCTTAGACACGCGCGAACCTGTTTCCAGCTGAGTCAACAGTTAATGCAGTTCACATGACGACGACAGTGCATTGGCCTATATGAATATGATATTCCATATTCCATGGGAACCTATGCTGTGCGACGACATTAATTATTGCTGATCAGCAATATTCAATGGGAGCGAATGCTTGGACAGGAAAGCTTTAGTTTTAAGAACATAAAATTCATTTGTATTTAGACCCCCAAACCTTTCGGTTGATTCGGAATAAATTATTAATTAAATTTGTAATCTTTTATTCTAACAGTAAGTCGAACCGTTGGGCCAACCCCTCTGGGGTTGGCGTTCGCATTTTTTTGGAGTCCTCTTCCAGGACATCCTTAACTGGCGCCCGAGCAGGGATCGGCATAAATTTTGGATCCTTCCATCCGTGCGAATTGTTGTGTCCTTTCATACAGGACAGGACCTTAATACACTATAAAAAGTGAGAGTTACTGTACCCATGGGAACACAGTTAACCATATTATTGCTCCAACAACAAACACTTCATACCCATGGGAAAATGAAAGTTTTCGTCGGTGAAAGGATTCAAAAAGTGAAATTCATCGTGCCGCGAGTAGGTTGCTTGCAAGAATAAACGCTTGCATCCAAAAGGGACTAACACGACTTTTCCGTTGCCGGTTCTACGAATTAATTAAAAACGCGTTTAAATTTTTTTTTGATACAGTTTTTTATTCGTGTTTTTCTTTTTTATCTTTTCTCAGCCGCTGCTGCAGAAAATGAAATACATCGCTGCCGTGTGAATGAATTTTACCCAAGCCATCAGTATTCATAAAAAATTAAATGTGAAATCAATTCACGAAATTATTAAATGTGAATTTTAATAAAACCAAAAGAAAGAAAAGTGCAAGAGCTTTTAAATAAAAAAAAAGCAATAAAAATAAAGAGTCAAGAGCTTATTATTTAAAAAAAATTATTAATAAAAAAAAGCAATACAAAGAAAGAGCCAAGAGCTTATTATTTAAAGAATTAAGTGTGAAATTTATTCATAAAGTTAATTAAATGTGAAATTGATTTACCGAGTTTATTAATAAAAGGAAAATAAAATATCCTTAAATTATAAAAACAAAAAAAAGAAAAGATATAAATAGGAAAAATATATGAAGAATAAAATTTTTCTTTTGAATAAAAGACGGAGAAGAATCTTGTTTCTATTATTTTTTCCATCACTGTATCTCTTTAAATTGAAAAAAAGAATAAGAATAATTTAGTAGTGAGTAATTTGTTTTTTCTTCTCTCAAAAAAATTGAGTCAAAATAAATAATTGGAAAAGAAAAATCTTTTAACAGTGCCACTGTGAAAATTTAAAAAAAATTGTATTAAAAAATATACATATTTGAACAAAAACCAAGGTAAGGTGCATTGATTTAATTTTCATATATCTATATAGGTGCATTTATACACCCCTCTCCATTGAAATATATAAATACGTGTTAACCAACCCCCGTATCAATAAACGGAAAACAACGGAAGGATAAGACTAACACATCTGTCAACTTGCAATTCATATTAATAAATATGTAATGGGCTGTGACATGGTGACAGCGAGCGGACAACTTTAACTCGCCAAATTTGGCGTTTAAGGGATGGATAACTTCAAAACACACACATGCTTACATTTCATAACAACCGGTTCAGCTACAAGCATATTTTTCATCAATCAGTGCATGCGTGTGACACATGTATAAGTATACTTCCACGATTTGATGAAGAGTAGCAAGGTACAGACTGGAACTATTATGATATGTTTATTAATAATTAAAGTTATCCAAAGAACAAGTTGTCTATCCGTGTGCTAGCTAACACGTGTGTTAAGCAGCGGACAGTGAATTTTTATTAATAGGGCTGCAAGTGTATAAGGTTTTGAGTTAAGTGGAAAATATTTAACAGTAAAATGGACGCTATGACTAAGGCTGTTACCGAGCTGAACGGTGCGGTAGGACAAATTCTCGCTCAATTGAAAGAGATTGATGGGCGATTGAAGAGAGTCGAAGACGCTAATAACTCGGCGTCGGATTCTAACCAATCTACCCAGGGTATTGCACCTCCACTTTGCGAGCCTAGGACGAACTGATCTGAAGGAGATCAGCCGACTCCCTGACTGTGTGAAAGAGCTGCAATCCTTCGATGGGAACCCGACACAGTATGTATCTTCGATAATAATGTGGAGGGAATCCTGAAAGATTTCGAAATCATCAGGAATAAGCCCATGTACCGGGCGATTCTCAAACACATACGGCAAAAGATTCGCGGGAATGCGGATTCTGCCCTAGTGTCGTATAACATCTTTGACGACAAGTGGGAGGAAATTAAAAAAAATTATTTCCCTTCACTATGCCGACAAGCGTGACATACGAACTCTTGAGCATCAGCTCAACCAGCTTTCCCAGAGGGGTTCTCGGCTTGATGAGTTTTACGCGACCGTGAACTATCAGTTTTCTCTTATCATAAACAAAATTAAAACTGAGTCGTATACGCAAGAAACGGTAAGCGCGCTGGCAGAAACGTATCGGAATCGAGCGTTGGATGTGTTTATAAGAGGGCTGAGTGGTGATCTGTCACGGATGATGATCGTGCAGAAGCCAAAAACCCTTCCTGAAGCGTATGCTTCTTGCCTGGAAATTCAGAATCTGAATTTCCGGAATCATGCTATACATCCAACGGCATATAATAATACAATTACAGCCCCCTTAAACTAAATGTCCAATTCGGACAATGGGCCGCCGAGTCAGCCCAAGCCTACAGTCCCCCATAACCAGATGTCTAAGTTTGACAGTAGACCGCCAATTCATCCTAAGCCTTATTACAAAGGGGGTAAGAACAATTACAGAAACCATCCAACGAACTCAGGTAACCCACCGAGACCTGGTCCTAAACCACACCCAAAAATGGAGGTGGATCATTCGGTTCAAACCAAGCAGGTTAACTACATGAATAGACCTCAATCGAATCCGTTTAAAAGAAAAGATAGGTCAGAGAACTACTCCCATTCCCAAAATGTGGGACAAAAGCAACAAAAGTTGTATAATTTGCAACCGGTGGAAGAAACACCACCAGAAACCTACGATGAGGTAGTTAGTGAGAATTATGAATATGAGGTGAATTTTATGATGGGCGCCTGTCCAGCGTACCATACATAAACTATATCCTCAAAAACGGAAAAGTGTTGAGCTTCCTTGTTGATACTGGGGCAAATAAGAACTTCATCGCCCCACATGTATCAAAAAACACGATCAGGCTAGCTCAACCTTTCGCCGTCAATTCCGCAGCCGGTAATGTTAAGATTACCGACAAAATAACAGGAACATTTTTTGCGGGAATCGGAAATGACACCCTACTGACATTCTATGTGCTCCCTGGCCTCAAGAGCTTCGATGGTATCATTGGCGATGATACACTAAAACAATTACAAAGAGGAATACTCTTACCTTGACACAGGGGATCACAATACCTCTGAAAGATAAATTTTCTTCAGAGGTTAATACAATTATTGACAAAGAAATTCCTGAGAACGTTCGAAAAAGACTTTCTCAAATAATACGAAAACATAGTACACTTTTCACGCCTCTTATTGCAAATGAACTAGTAAAAACTACAGTGAGGGCAGAAATAAGGACTAGTACCGACGAGCAAATCTACACGAAAAGCTATCCCTAACTTCCCTGTATGCGAGAAGTAGTGAAGAATGAGATTAAGGATCTCTTAGCAGAAGGTATAATACGTCCTTCAAGAAGTCCTTATAACTCACCAATATGGGTGGTTCCAAAGAAACCAAAGCCCTCAGGTGAGAAGCAATATCGCATGGTGATAGACTTCAAACGTCTTAACCTTGTGACGATTGCTGATGCATACCCGATTCCTGACATCAACTCCACGCTCACGAGTTTGGGGAACGCTAAATACGAGTGGCTGAGACTCCCATTTGGTCTCAAAAATGCCCCCGCAATCTTCCAAAGAATGATTGATGACGTTCTGAAAGAATTCATCGGCAAAATATGTTACGTCTACATTGACGACATAGTCATCTTTGGAGGTAGTGTTGAAGAAATGCTAAACAACATTAATATTATACTTTCCAGGTTATGCGAGGTGAATCTCAAGGTTAACTTAGAAAAAACATCTTTCCTTAAAACAGAGGTAGAGTTTTTAGGTTATATTATAATACCTGACGGCATACGGGCTGATCCTAAAAAAATTGATTCCATCCAAAAAATACTTCCACCCGAAAATCTTAAGGAGTTAAAAAGTTTTTTGGGCCTCACTTCGTACTAAAGGAAATTTATTCGCGACTATGCGAAACCTCTCACAAATTTAACAAGAGGAAATAATGCCCAGGTAAAGGCCAATCAATCAAGACGTGTCCGAGTCGAATTAGACCAGGAGGCATTACGGGCATTCCAGGATCTCAAAGATATGCTTACATCATCCGAAGTTTTGGCTTTCCCTGACTTTGAGAAAACATTTAATCTAACCACAGATGCTTCAGATTATGCGAAGATTATGAGCTGTACTGTCACAAGAACATTCAGGCCTCGATCGCGTTCATCTCTAGGTCTCTAAACAAGACCGAGGAAAATTTTGCAACCAATGAGAAAAAATGTTGGCTATCGTGTGGGCTCTTGACAACCTTCGTTCCTACGTTATTGGAGCAAAAAAGATACGCATCCACACTGACCATCAACCTCTGACCTTTGCCTTGGGAAACCGTAATTTTAATGCAAAGCTTAAGAGATGTAAGTCGCGGATAGAAGAGTACAACTATGAATTGGTTTACAAACCTGGTAAATCTAACATAGTTGCAGACGCGCTATCACTTGTCTGACTCAGTGAAAATTGAGACAGCACAAGGTTCTAACATCGGTGAGCAAGGTTCCGCGACGGATACGGCTAGTGAAGGTCATGAAGGTGCAGAAAATAGATCTATGACAGAAACGGCTAGTGAAAGTCATGAAGGTGAAAGAAACAGGTCCATGACAGAAACAGCAACTGAAGAACGATCCTCTATAGGAACAATGCATAGTGCTGATCAGGACAGCACCGACCTGATTCCTCATGTTGAGGCACCATTGAATGTGTTTTGCAATCAGATAATCATAAAAGTAGGGAAAGGACTAGAGGCCCACGAGGAACCTCATCCTGGTTATTTTCGTCACTATGTGGCAGTAGAGGATCCTACGAAACAAGATTTTGTCAGGATACTTAAGGAAAGACTACGGCCTAACATTCTAAATGGAATAAAAATTCCGGAATCGCAAATAGCTCTTCTTCAGGAGACCTATTTAGAAAACTTTGTGACTTACAAACTCCGTATTACACAAAGAGTTGTTGAGGACGTCAAAGATCCAAATCGTGTTCTAACATTGATTATGGAAGAGCATAAAAGAGCACACCGCAATGCAAGGGAGAATATAGAACAACTTTTGGAAAAATATTATTTTCCTCGGATGTTCAGCCTAGTTAAAAAATATACCACCACTTGAGAGGTGTGCAAGCTCAATAAGTACGATAGGCACCCTGTTAACCCTATCCCCTCATACCCTTGTGAAATTTTACATTTAGATATTGTGGAAATCCAAAACGAGAAATTTATAAGTTGCATGGATAAATTCTCGAAATTTGGTAAGTTATTCCACATTAAAAATCGATCAGTACTTCATCTAAGGGACAAAATCACAAAGATTTTGCACTATTTTACAGTCCCGAAAATCTTGGTAACCGACAATGAGAGAAGTTTTTTAAGCCCAATAGTACTCAATTTTATAAATATGCTTGGTATAAAACTGTACCGTCCCACTGTTTATCGTAGTGAGGTAAACGGACAGGTGGAAAGACTCCATTCCACAATATTAGAAATTTTCAGATGCCTTAAAGCAGAGTACAAGGGCCTACGACTCAAGGAGTTAATAAACATAGTCGTGGATGGGTATAATAATTCTATTCATTCAGTTACCGGGAAGAAACCGTGTGACATATTTTTCAACAGATATCAGAGGATCAACTACCAAAATCTAGTTGACTTCCGAAACAAGGTAAATAAGGAATTAAAGGGTGAAATTATGAGGAAACAGAAAACTAACAATTCCAGAAGAAACGAAAAGCGTTCTAAACCTAGAAAATAAATGTCAGGAAGGTGATATCGTTTACGCAAGGGTTAAAGGTATCCAAGCCAAGAATAAACCTATATTTCGGAAAGAAGTTGTGGGAAAAGACAACAAGGTAACAATCACTACTGTGGGTGGCCGAAAAATCCACAAAACTCATTTTGTAGTGGAAAGCCTTCTCCACTCAGGTTTTGTTAGATTTTTTATTTAATTTATAATTTTAATTGTTTTTTTATTTTTGTTCCTGTGACGGTCCATAAGAGACAGCATACGCGTCTACAAATGTCCTCGAAGTCTAAACTCAGACAATAACTATATCGTAAGCCGTCGATTTGGAAAATAAAAAGTAAACGATTTTAAATTTAGATGTCTACTTTATTCTTCGATGGTTGGAATTCGAATGAAATCTTGAATTGCGTTCTATTGTTCATTTCACTTCTGGTTGACATTATATTTACATTAATATTTACTCAGAGAGAGCAATCATTGTTATATAATGCAAATTTCAAAACTGTTATAATTATTTTCTTGTAGTTAATTTTCGTTAAGTCACAATGAGTCAATGAATTATTTATACAATGCAAAACAAATCTTTTTAATATTAATAATTTAATTAATTTTTAATTTAATAATTTAAGTATGTATATAAAGATAATGTAATTCAATAATTCAAAAGTATTTATAGTTATTTTAATTTAAAAAAGTAAATAGAATTTGGTTCGTTACAACCTCCCCCTCTGTCGCTGATAACGACCCGATGATGCGACAGGATTTTAAGAATATGTTCGTTTACGTCTCATTCTTGTAGATCTTCGCAAATTCGGATTGTCTTGCTGTGGTATTTCAAGGACACTTGTTGTTGTTTTGTTGATCAACGTCGTTTTTGATCAACGTATGCTTTGTTCTTGTCTTGAGCTAGTTCTTGTGATTCTTCAGCCAATTTTAATGTGTCTGCAAGCTTAAGTAAATGAGGTGTAATTTGGGGTATAAAATATTCGGATTGCACAACTTGTCTCAAGTCAGTATGTACTTCAAAAGGAGTTCTAATTTCCCTTCCAAACGTTAAGTATGCTGCTGTGTAGCCTATGCTAGAGCATTTTGCTGTATTCATTGCAAAACGTATCGCTGGCAATTTAGAATACCATTCACCGTTGTTTTGTTTAACATATATTGAAAGCTGTGTTTTGAGATCTCGGTTTTTTCTTACTACTGGATTTGCTTCGGGATGATAAATTGGTGTAAAGGTTTGTCTTATACCCAAACAGAACGTGAGTTTTTTCATCAACGCCGATATAAATTGGGAACCGTTATCCGAATGTATTCTCCTCGGTACTCCGTAGCGAAGAATAACTTCATCAAGAAGTTTTAGGGCACAGTTTTCTGCAGATGCCACTTTAAGTGCGAAAAGCTCTACCCAACGGCTGCACAGATCTTCTACTATGAGGATCCACTGATAACCATCTTCTGAGCGTTGTAGTGGACCAAATAAGTCAACTGCAATGGTTTCAAAGCGCTGGTTACTGCATACAGTTTTCATTAATCTTACAGGTTTCAGGTTGGTTGGTTTGTATTTCTTACATTCAGGACATGTAGTAGCCGTGGCGTGATGGTAAGTGCGATGGACTGTCATGCCGGAGGTCTAAGGTTCGATCCCCAGCCTCGCCACCTATTTATTTAAAAAAAAAAAAAAAGCGGCTACTGCCACTTGCGAGGAATTGACAAATCCCCCAAGAGTATCTCCTGTCACAGAAAAGTGCCGCTCGTTAGCCGTTCGGATTCGGCAATAAACTGTAGGTCCCCTCCATTCCTGCAGACACGCACACAGGAATGGTTGAGAGTTGTAAGTCACTAGGCCCTAGTTCTTCATGAGCTGTTGTGCCATCAAATTTATTTATTTTTTTTTTAGGACATGTTTTCACATAGTTAGCTATGTCTGAACGCATCCCTTTCCAATAATAAAACGGAGGGATGCGATTGATTGTTTTTTCAATCCCATAATGACCTGCTGTCGGTGCATCGTGATAGTTATATAGAATTCTATCATGCATTGATTTTGGTGCAACTAATTGTCCATTTTCGGAATCTTCTTCCGAGCAATAACGGTATAGGATACCATCAATCATCATATAACCTCTACTCGTGTGAAGTTGAACATTTTCGTCATCTGCTTCGAAAGAATCAATGATTTTTCTTACGACCGGGTCTTCAAGTTGCGCATCACGTACTTCTTTAGCTCCTTGTGTCGGAAAATCGATTTCAAAGGACATACATTCACATTCTATACTTGTATGGTTTTTAAAACAAGGCGGACGAGACAGTGTATCTGCCACAACGTTTTGTTTACCAGGAGTGTAAACAAAACGATTTGGTCCCAATTCTGCTCCCAGCCTCCTTGACCTTATGATTGTTTCTGATTTGTCTAATGTTCTTTTAGTGGATCAACTAAGTATTGAAGGTATATCTGATCACGATTTGATTTTTTGCACCTACAACATTGATTTTTCACGAGCTGCCTTTCCGTCTACTTTTCAATTCCGTGATTTTAAATCTATGAACTATGATGCCTTACAATTTGACGCTTTAAACTTTCCCTGGGATCTTTGTTACGGTTTGTACAATATCAATGATAAAGTTAATTTTTTTCAAAACTTACTGCTCGAACTGTATGAAAAACATGTACCATTGAAGACAGTTTCAGTTCGTAATAAGAATTGTCCGTGGTTCACATCCGAAGTACTTAGTTCAATCAAAAATCGGCGTAAATTGTACTCTAAATGGAAGCATTTCCCTTCCTCTTCAAACTGGGAGATTTTTTGTCGTGCTCGTAACCATTCATCTTTCATTACTCGTAGAGCAAAAAAAAGATTTTTTATGTCTAAGCTAAGCACCCATCAGTCCTCTCGAAAACTTTGGAGTAGCTTGCGTTCTATTGGGGTTGGCAGAAAGGAGATTGTTGATAATTTCCCTGACCCAAATGATCTAAACTACGCTTTTACATCAGGTAACTTACAGGCTTCGAACTTTTCACCTAATCCCAACATTTTATACGGAGATTCTAGTGAGTTTGATTTTGAAATCGTCTCTGAGAGTGATTTGATTATGTGATTCTCTTAAGTCTAACTCCATAGGTGAGGATGGTGTTCCCATTAAATTTATAAAAATGATAATGCCTCAAATTATATCCACTTTTACCCACATAATTAATTTCTGTATAACAAGCTCATCTTTCCCTGATTGCTGGAAACTTGGCAAAGTTTTTCCTGTACCCAAAAAGTCCAATCCTTCATGTTGTGCCGACTTCAGACCCATCAGCATCCTACCCTGCCTGTCAAAGGTCTTTGAAAAGGTCTTATCGGAGCAAATATCGAATCACATTTGCCACCATAACTTATTCGCGTCAGTACAATCGGGTTTTCGCCCTAATCATAGCTGTTCCACAGCTATTGTTAAGGTACTTGATGATATAAGAATTCCCTATGATCTGGATAAATTGACTATATTATGTCTGCTTGATTTTTCAAAGGCCTTTGACAGAGTTAACCACGACATTTTGTGTACTAAGCTAAATTTGTACTTTGGCTTCAGTAGAAGATCGGTACGCTTAATTAAAAACTACTTAGTGAATCGAAGTCAGAGGGTAAGAGTTGGAGTAAACTTCTCTGATTCAATGAATCTGCTTGCTGGTGTTCCGCAAGGCTCGATTTTGGGCCCTATGCTTTTTTGCATGTTCATTAATGACCTCCCTCAAGTTTGCCATAGTGTCACTTTACATCTTTATGCTGATGATGTTCAATTGTACCTTTCTCGACCATTTAACTTGCTGGAGGACCTTATCTGCAGAATTAATGAAGATCTTTTAGAAATTCACAATTGGTCCTTGTGCAATGGCTTAACGCTAAATCCGACCAAATCACAGATCATTGCTATCTCTAAAAAGAAATTCGATGTAACAAACCTTCCACCTGTCTTCTTGTCAAGTTTTCAACTTGAATTTGTGGAGTCTGTCAGTAATCTAGGCTTCAAAATAAATCGGACCCTCTCAGCTAGAGACCATGTAAATCTCTCCATTGGCCGCATTTATGGTGGTCTCCGTAAGTTAAATCTCTTTTCTGCCTTGACTCCTATAGATACTAAACTGCGGCTTATTAAATCTTTATTACTACCTATCATTGATTATAGTGCAGTGGTTTACTGTAGTCTTGATTCACACTCTATGCAAAAACTAGTTGTTGCTTTCAACGACATGGTGAGGTATGTTTATGGTTTGCGAAGATTTGACCACGTCTCCCAATATCATCAACTTGTCCTTGGATGTACGTTCAAGCAATTTCTTGATTCAAGATGTTGCTTGTTTCTGCATAAGATTATAAATAGTAAAACACCTCCATATCTGTTTGACAAGCTCCGTTTCGCGCGTTCTGTCCGAACTTTGAACCTCATAACTCATTCCTCAAATTATTTAAATTCTTCCAGACTTTTCTTTGTTTGTGCCATCAGGCTATGGAACTCCCTGCCCATAATGGTAAGGCAAATTATAGGAACAACCAAGTTCAAAAAAGCATTATTTTTGAATTTTCTTTAAAATACAATCTCAACAGCATTTAGAAAAGCTTCTTCTTAAGTACAAAAAAAAAAAAAAAAAAAAAAAAAAAAAAATACCGTTTAAATGCTTAAATCCATTTTCCATTTGTTTATCTCTTATTTTTAAGTTATTTTTTTTTTCTTAAATTCAAACTTGTTATTTTTAAGTTATTTTTAATTTGTAAATATTTTTATCTTCA
Organism: Epistrophella euchroma; assembly: GCA_947049315.1. Lineage (NCBI taxonomy): Eukaryota > Metazoa > Arthropoda > Insecta > Diptera > Syrphidae > Epistrophella > Epistrophella euchroma. The sequence continues at coordinate 71,007,123 of OX346245.1, forward strand.
TTCATCCGCCGTATACTGAATTATCTTAGGTACTATAAAAGACTATGTCTTACTTGTACACCATTTTTAATAAATTGAATTGAATTGAATTGAATTGAATTGAATTGAGTGTATTCAAATTTTATATTGTAAGTTTGCAATAACAAAGACCAACGAGCTAGTCTTCCGGTTGGAGACTTTAAACTAAACAACCGTTTTAACGGTTGGTGGTCTGTTAAAATTGTTATTTCCTCTCCTTCTATGTATCCGCGGAATTTTTGAACTGCCCAAACAACGGCTAAGGCTTCACGTTCTGTCATGGAGTAGTTGCGTTCTGCTGAAATTAATAGTCGACTTGCGTATTCGATTGGGTTGTAATACTTCTCCCCCTGCAGCAAAACAGCTCCTAACGCATGTTGCTAGCATCTGTCCATAGAAAAAAAGGCATATTTTCATTAACTTGTTGAAGAAAAGGTGGCGTACTTAAAAGTTTTTTCAACTCTTCAAAAGCAGCTTGTTCTTCATTAGACCATTTCCATTTTTGGTTTTTTTGTAAGGTTTGATAGTGGCTTAGATACTTCGGCAAAGTTTGGTATGAAACGTCGAAACCAAGAACAAGTTTGCAAAAAGGACATGAGCTGCTTTAAATTCTTTGGGCTTGGGCGTTTGGTTAAAGCTTCCGTTTTCTCTGGATCGATTTTTAAACCATCTATTGTTAAGATGTGTCCTAGATATTTATCTTCGGATTTGCAAAAATAACATTTTTCTCTGTTAAGATGAAAGCCGAACGTTTTAAGTCTATCAAACGTTTGCTGTAAGTCTTTCATATGAGTTTCAAAATTTTCAGAGCAGATAATAATATCATCTAGATATGCTAACATCAGGATGTTTGGAAGTCCATTTCTGAATTTGTCGATTATCCTTTGGAATGTTGCTGGCGCGTTCTTCAATCCAAACGGCATTCGATTGAAAGCATATATTCCGAAAGGTGTCGTTATTGCTGTTTTGGGCTTATCGTTGTCTGCAATTTTAATTTGCAAATAACCTGCTTTCAAATCCAAGGTTGTCATGAATGGTGTTGATTTAGCAGCATGTAACAAGTCATCTATTCGAGGCAAAGGATATGTGTCCGTTACGGTTATCTTATTAAGCCGTCTGTAGTCAACACACAAACGTATTTTGCCATCTTTTTTAGGTATTAGAACGACAGGTGAGGCCCAATCGGATTCAGTTTCTTCAATAATTCCAGTCTTTTTAAGCATTTCGTCGAGCTCTTCGCGTAGCTTAGATTTCATTTTTGGTAAAAGTCTGTAAGGAGTTGTAGCTATTGGTTCTTCTGAGTTTGTTTTTATTACATGCTCAATCCCTTTAATCGGCGTAGAAATATTCTCGAAAAGACTTTTCTCATTTAGAAGGAAATCCTCTAAAATTTTCTTTTCCGATTCAGAAAGGTGAAAAGCTTCATCATTCCTTATATTAACATCAATATCAATTGAGTTTAAGCTTATTGTTATAAAACATGTTTCAATGTCATCCTGTTTCAACTTTTTCATTGGCGGGAACAAATTTGTTTCTTTAGGAGTGGTAAAATTAACGGGTAGAACGTTTTCAAAAATGTTGTTGATTCCGGCTGGTGAATAATCATTTGAAGGCAACTGGTTCTGGTTTGGTGTTTTCATAACATCCGGTTGACTCTTTTGTTCAAACCAAGAGATAAAATCTTCCATTGGGGACTCTGGCTTAGTTAGCTTTTCAATTTTGGCTTCACTTAAGGAAACAGCTTCGTTGAGTTTTGTCTCATCGAGTTTGAACTCAAAAATTTGATTTGGATCGTCTTTATAATGCCATGTTCGTTGAGCAAGGTCAAGAACTATTCCAGATTGTTCAAGGAAATCGATGCCAAGAAGAGTTCTGTTGTTTTTCGCACTTGGTAGACAGATGAAACGAATTTGTTTGAATCGTTTTCCAATGACGATACTAGCGATTGTTGAATACACTAGTTCCTTTCTTGTGATTCCATCAGCAAGAGTTACTTCTGCAAAGACTTTTTGAAAATTTTTATTTTTGTTCTTAAGTTTTTGAAAGAGCTGGTAGCCAGCTACGCTAGTCCTAGCTGCCGTGTCAAAATACGCTTGACCTTTCAAGCCATTTACATTGATATCAACGACTGGAACATGTCTACCTACCAGTGTTGTGTAAATCGAATTGAAATCTAATCGTTTTGGACTATCCGATTTCAAATTTTTATTGCATTTAGGGCAATTTGATCGATAAAATCCAGCAGCACCACAACCATAACAACTTAATTTGGTTTCTTCTTTTTCCTTATTTCCGGTTTGTTTTTCCTTTTCTAGCTTTTTGAAGCAAACCTCAGCGGAATGATTTTTCTTTCGGCAAAAAGAACAACGCAAACCAGATTTTTCTGAAACATCAACTGGTGTATTTTTCATACTTGATTGTTTTTCATTTAAATACAATTCAATTTCTCTAGCCTTGCATAAAAGGTCTTGGAATGTTTGAACATCTTCTCTCAATATTCGCTCCCTTATTTTAATGTTTAATTGAGAAAAAATCATGTTAATTATAGTTTTCTCTTTCAAATCTTCTTTTAATTGAGAAAATAATCTTCTATTTTCATTTAGCTTCTGCTTATCCTGAAAAATTTCTGCAAATATTCTCCAATCTGGTCTAGGAGGAGCGAAAGCAGTTTTTAGTAACTCGATCGCTTCATCAAACGTCTTTTCTTCTTGTTTGACTCCTTGCCACCAAGATGAAGCATATCCTTCTAGTAAGCGCATACTGATCAGTAATATTAACAGCATTTTTATGAACGATTATGGTTTCGATAAAATCTTCAACTTTCGAGTTATTATTTCCGTCATTAAATCTAGCATTGCAAGAACTAAACGTACTTTTAGGCGCTTCTCGAACGTTAAGGCTACCTAATAAAGTTGAAAATTGACTTTCTGTCAGGCTTATACTTGTAGGCGCTTGTGCCATATTGACGTAGGATGGGTTTGTATTGGAGTCGCTAACTTGTGAAACATTTGAAAGAGTCTGATATTGGTTGCTTAAAATATTTGCGGAATTATTCCTTGGCTCAGTACTAAAACTTTCTGAGTTTTGAGGGTTTTTTCGTGGCTGGGGTGGTGAATGCGATATATCAATTATGCCAGCAGCTTTGGAATTAATTGTTGTTCGTGGCATTAACGATAGCGTATCAGTTTTGTATGAATTTAAAAAAAATTCAATTAAGAAATTAATTTCACAGCAGAAAGAAAATAGAAAAAAAAACGTGGTCCGCAAACAGCAATTCCCAACAACAACAGCAACTCTCAACAACACCTGCAGCAGCGTTAGAAATCGTAGTGTGGAAAGCACAGCGCAAAGCAAGCATACATATATATATATAGATTAATTTATGTGTATATATATGAAACGATGATCTTTTTTTCACGGAGGGCGCCAATTGTAGTGGAAAGACTTCTCCACTCAGGTTTTGTTAGATTTTTTGTTTAATTTATAATTTTAATTGTTGTTTTATTTTTTGTTCCTATATACTTTTGTGTAACGGTCCATAAGAGACAGCATACGCGTCTACAAATGTCCTCGAAGTCTAAACTCAGACAATAACTATATCGTAAGCCAAAAGAGCCCCTAAGGTCTTCAAATGTCTATACGATTATGTTTGTTTGTTGATTTGGAAAATAAAAAGTAAACGATTTTAAATTTAGATGTCTACTTTATTCTTCGATGGTTGGAATTCGAATGAAATCTTGAATTGCATTCTATTGTTCATTTAACTTCTGGTTGACATTATTTTACATATGTTTTACTGTTAATATTTACTCAGAGAGAGCAATCATTGTTATATAATGCAAATTTCAAAACTGTTATAATTATTTTCTTGTAGTTAATTTTCGTTAAGTCACAATGAGTCAATGAATTATTTATACAATGCAAAACAAATCTTTTTAATATTAATAATTTAATTAATTTTTAAATTAATAATTTAAGTATATAAAGATAATGTAATTCAATAATTCAAAAGTATTTATAGTTATTTTAATTTAAAAAAGTAAATAGAATTTGGTTCGTTACAATTTAAGAAATATTTAAAACTAAATGATGAAACTGAGTTTTCAAAGATGGGGGAGTGTATGCACAGCACCCTCACAATGCGCCTGCCTTTATTCGTTTGACAGTAACTTGAACATACAATACTTATTTAAAGATCAAATCTGTATGCTTAATTCGAATATACAATACTTATTAAAAGATCAAATCTGTATCCTTGATTTGACTTGAACATATAATACTTACTAAAAATTTAAACCTGTTTCCTTAGCTTTACCAGAATTACATTACTCTAGGTACAGGAAATATGTAAAAAATGTCTTAACTTTTGTTTGTTAATTCTAATCTAAAATTTTAACTAATTATATCATTAAAATTTCATTTTAAATCAACTTTTATTTCTTAATTCTAATCTAGAACCTAATTTAATCATATTTCTAATATTTAATTCTTATTCGTAGGAAAATAAATGTTCTCTTTGATGCGTAGTATAATATTTTAGATACCTAGTAATTAAAGTAATGATGAAACAATTTCTTGCTTCTTTTTCATTTACTGACGAAGTTCCACTTTTGCATCACTATATCTTAGCATAAGTCCACACTGAGGTATTAGTTACCCCAGAAAAAGAGAATACTTTTTTATTTTTTTGTACATATTCCTAGATTAACTTTCCTAGCTACAGTCCAAGCACTCCAAATTTTCGACTACAAGGCACCGATAGTCTCCTTGAAAGAGGGTAAAGGATGGATCGTTGATGGTAGTTTCAAATTGGTACATACTATTGACCTAGCAGAATTCCAGAATCTTGTGGATGGGGTGAGCGACGCCATTAAAAATAACATTAAAGACGAAGACAGAAAACGCGTGATAGAGTTTCACTTGCGGCAGATAAAGGACCGTCTCAATTTGCTCAAGGGTAAATCACAGAGAAAAACGAGGTCTATCGACTGGATTGGAACAGCCTGGAAATGGGTAGCCGGAAATCCCGATGCCACTGACTGGAATAAACTCCAACAAAGCCAGGAAGCAATCATCGAGAATAACAACCACCAATACAGGGTTAATGAGAAACTCTTTGGAATTACGAAGGACATCACACGAAAGATCAACTTGGTGATTGAGAGATATGAGAAAAACATAAAAGACACCATCTCTGGAAAATTCGAACAAGATGCTTTAGCTGAAATCATTGCCGTTGAAGGCGAAATAAATGAGATTGTTCGGGCTTACCAAATGGCAAAAAGTGGATTGATTAACACAAATCTTCTTAATACCGAAGAAATCAATTCAATTATCAATGAACTAGAGACACTTCCCTATGCCAACGAGATTGAAGCCATTGAGTACGGCACACCATCAAATTTCACCAATGGATCGATGCTGCTCTATATCATTTCAATGCCAAAGGTAGGAAAAGAAGAATACAACCTGCTTATAACAAGACCATCAGTTTTCGAAGGGAAGCAAATAGACCTGAAATTTAAAAAGATGCTAATCAAACAGCCTTCTGTTGTCATTCAGTTATGCCATCTTTTTAGTCAGCTCGTTCTCCTTGAACAACAAATCGTTCTTTCTCCTTAGTATCTCGATCTCACGTCGTAAGAATTCATATTCTTTCCTTCTCAATTTACCGGTCTTGGCTTTATCCATATCAATTGTACTCTTTTCTCCTACCTCGCCATCATCATCATTTTGCTCGTCGTTTTCGTTACTATTGTCAGCGATCCCTTTTTTGCATCTAACCGTTTAGTCCAGTCAATAAAGGTTTTCACCTGGAACAGAATCCAACAGTTTTGAAACTTGGCACACTTATTAAGAGAAGTGATGAAGTGTACAAAAGTCCCCATGAAGCCGGTTTCGGTTTTTCGGGCTTAACTTAGAAACAATTTGTCTTATCAAAAAATAATCTGAGACAAATAGCTTAAAAAATTCTCTACAAAATTGATTATAAACAAATTTTTCATATATGTCATAGTTTTAAAGTTATTTGGCCCCTAAAATTGGCATTTTTTTTTTTCAATTTAATAAAAACCGCTACATTTTATGTTCAGAAATGTAAGTGAGCGCCTGGTCACAATCCCCATCAAAGGTTCGATAGTCGTAGGAAATAGCCCGCATGACATCACTTCCGATAATAACCGGAGCATATGATTTCAAAGTATATTTTTATATATATATTATATACATATTTACAAGCCATCAAAGTCAAAGAAAAATTTATTCAAGTCGCGAACCGTATTTTCAACAAAATTTTAGATTTTTTTTACGGAAGTCCCTTAAATTAGATTCTGAAAATGTATATATCAAGTTGTTGTCTATTCTTGGTTATCTAAAAAAAAAAACAATGATCAATTCTAAAAAAAGCCTTCTATAAGCAGCGTCAGATATTGGTACTAACAAAAATTGGTTTTTATGAAAACTTTTTGAGTTTCAATTTTAGCTACACTTTGTACACGTAGTGAAGTATGTCAATGTGTGCTCCATACCTTCAAGTAACAACACAGAAAAGATCAGCTGCGGATGCCTGCGGATCTGGAAGTTATGTTCAAATTTGTCTTACTGAATCGGTTTTCAAAAAACTCGGTTTTGAGGGTGGTGTATATCGAATAGTTATAATTTCTTCGGTTATAATTATCAGATCGAGCTGTTTAAACCCATTATTTTTAGAAAAAATGCGTACCTTTATTTCAAATAAAATTCATACCTCGACCAAGGTCTGCGAAATTCTATTTTTTGCAAAACAATTTTTTTCTGCCTTGAAAATTTTTCAACTTTCAACTCAATTTTCTTGGGAAAATTAAGTTAAAAATTTTATTTTTTTATCATAGTTAGAATTATCTGATAGAGCTTAATAAAGAATAAACAAACCAATAATCACTTTTGGTGAGGTGAAATATATTTATATAAAAAGTGAGTTTAGTCAACAGCTGTTTTTGAATTGTTCGAGCGATAATTTCCCTTCATTCGCAATTCCTTATTCGGTTTTGTGTTCCGAACTTATCACTAATGGTCGCAAAGTAAAAAATATGCGACCATATATTGAAAGAATATACCCCTAAAATAGATTTCAAAAAATATGCAGAGTACGCGTGGGAAACTGCACAACTTTATGTAGAGAATTATAAATGGTACCATATGCCAGCGACCGTCCATAAGGTTTTGATCCATGGAGAAGAAATCATAAAAAAATGTGCATTTCCTGTTGGATAACTCTCCGAGGAAGCCCAAGAACGCCGCAATAAGGACTATAAAATCTATTGCAGTTTTAATTCGAGAAAATGCAGCTGGATTGCGACGAATGTAGATGTGATGCATCGTGTCCTCATATTCTCAGATCCACTTATAACAGGGTTGAGGCCACAGGCAAAAAAGAAAATACTACCAATGAGTGCAGATGCTAGAAACCTCATTTTAACACAGTAAAATAGCTGCTTCTACTTTTTTATATTATTAGTTAATTTATTGCAAATGTTTTATTTATGTTCTTAATATTCTTTTTGAAGAATTTGTTTTTATGTTTATAATATACAAGCATAGTTTGTTCTACTTTATTCAAAATAAAAAGTCCATATTTTACTAAAAATAACAAAAAATATATTTCAGTACAACATCAAAAACCCATAAATTTTAGAAAAATGTCAATGACATTTTTTATACTAATTATTTCTTAACCAAATTTAGACCACATATGTATAAGATAGATTTTAACATGTGTGCCAAATTTCATTTAGACCCGTTAGGTAGTTCAGATTTTACAGATATTTTTCAGCTCTCCCATACAAACCAAACACACAAACATTAGAAAAATGTCAATAACTTTTTTTCTAATAATTATTTCCTAACCGAATTTGGACCACATGTGTATAAAAAAGATCTAAACATGTGTGTTAAATTTCATTTAAATCAGTTGAGTAGTTCAGATTTTACTGATTTTTTTCCGCTCAAACAACTGGGCGAAATGTCACCATAGCAAGCATTCAATTCCCACACCTCAATATACACAAAGGGACCTGGTGGTCTCCGGATCAACGAACCGTCAACCAGATTGATCATGTTGCGATAGACGCCAGACATTCTTCCAGTATCCTGGATGTCCGAACGTTCCGAGGTGCCAACATAGACTCGGATCACTACTTGGTGGTAGCTCAAGTACGTATGAGGATATCCATGACGCCACAACGAAGAGCGGATGCTGTAAAACGATTTAACCTCGCGAAGCTAAAATCGCAAGAGATAGCCAGGACTTTTGCAGAGCACGTCTCTCTTAAACTCTCAGCAACCCCCCACACTGCCAAAATACCATCAGAGTTGCCGCTACTGATGTGTTGGGTTTCACAAGGCCACCACAACGAAACCCCTGGTTCTATGAAGAATGCAGGCTGGCTTATGTGGGAAACAATGAGGCCTACCAAGCAGCCCGGGAGGTCTACGGGCAAAGACGAAGGGAGGAACGCCGACTTCTCAGGAGGAAAAAGAGAGAGCATGCGAAGCGAGCGGCCGAGTCTATTGAGGACTGTAGCGGCAGGGGGGATGTTCGAAAGTTCTATCAAAGGGTGAGGCAAACTACCCAGGGTTACAAGGCTAGAACGGAAGCCTGCCGAGATGAGTGGGAGTATGGTAGTAGACACGCAGTCTGTGCTGAGGATCTGGAAACAACACTGTTTTATAAAGTACAATTAAAAAGTATAAATTGTATATATATATTATACATATAAACGAAGACTCACAAATACATAAGATTACATTATATCCTAGTTATTAAGATAATTCTATAAGTCAGTCTTGTACTTTCTGCTTCTGAATAAACTTATACTTAGTTTTAATACTAAAAGTCTTTTTCTATAAAACCACATAACATGGTGTCAGATGTGTGTCACTAAGTCAAAAAATTTGTGGAAACATTAGTCAAGTCAGAAGTTTAACTATAATTTGATCGCATCTAACAAATAAAATGCCTGATTCGGATAAAACTGATGGAACTCGAGCGATTTCATTCTCATCAGAGACGCCTGTCTCCTCAGTGTCACCACTCAACCTGAAAAGCACTAATCTTCCAGCCACATGGAAACATTGGTTAAGTCTATTTAAAATTTATTTACGCGCTTCTAGTCTTGAAGCTCAACCAGATAGCCGTAAAGTTGCATTGCTGCTACATTACATGGGCCCTGATTCACTGGATATATTTAATTCTTTTAATGAAGATCTAGACAAAATCACATACGATGTGCTTGTCAAAAAATTGGATGATTACTTTCTACCAAAGGTTAACATAATTATGGAAAGGTATTCATTTTTTTCCCGGCGCCAAGGTCCAGACGAATCCATAGATGAATTTGTCACTTCGCTTAAGAACTTAAGCCTTACATGTAATTTTGGAACCTTGCGGGAGGACTTAGTACGCGACATATTCATTTGTGGTCTTCACAATAAGTTCTCTCACTTAAAAGAAAAGCTTCTCAATGAAGATAAAATTACTTTGGATAAAGCAGTCGTGACATCTCGAAGTATGGAACTCAATAAGGAGCACGTCCAGCAATTGCAAGCCCAATAAACAAGCAGTTTCATCGGTGCTTTGCAAAACCACAACTCGTCATCGGGAGCCTACAATCAACATCATCATCGTCATCTTCCCAAGTCAGCTCGCCAACAACATAATACGCCTACGTCATCGTCGTCATCGCCACAATCTCATATTAAGTCGTCACAATACCATCAAAACTCATCCCGCTTCACGTCATACTCATCTAAGCAGTCAAAAAAATAACCATCAGCAGTTTTCACAGTTTTCTTCATCAAACCGTAATACTTTATGTAAAAATTGTGGACAGGTTCACAAATACACATGTCCAGCTATTGGTGTAACTTGCTACAGATGTAGAGGTAAAAATCATTTTTCTAAAATGTGTCGAAGGAACCTTCAAGTTCGCAACATCGAATTAGCGCCTAATGTGTCCGACACAGAATCTGTCATGTCAAAATTGTTTATCGGCGTTCTCCAAAAACAGAACGAGAATCAACAAAGTCATCAACAACGTCATCAACAACAAATCCAAAACCAACAACCTTATCAACATGATGAAGATGAGCCACAGTGGTATGTTTCACTGCAGATTAATAACTGCAACATTTCTTGTCAACTTGACACTGGAGCTCAAGGTAATGTCATGTCTGTCAATGAGCTACAAACACTTGGATTGTCACGCAGTTTAATTAAGTCAAGTAAACAAAATTTATTAACATTTAGTGGAGAAAAAATTTGTTCATTAGGATATTGCATGCTTAATTGTATTTACAAAAATGTAGTCTATAATATTAAATTTATAATTGTCGAAATTAACTGCAAGTGTCTTATAGGTCTCAAAACGTGTCTTGAAATAAATTTAATTAAGAAAACTGATGAATTTAGCTTAAATGTCAATACACTGTGTTGTAAAAATAATGAAATTCAGAATTTGCCAAATTTTATATCAAATTTTAAAGATGTATTAGAAGGATTAGGGTGCTTAAAAGAAAAGTGTCATTTGAAAGTTTAATGTGATGTCACCCCGGTGGTTGACAGCCCTCGTAAAATTCCTTTCGCGTTGATGCTAGAATTTAAAAAAGAGCTTAAAAGATTAGAAAATCTCAATGTCATAAGAGAAGTTAAAGAGCCGACCCCATGGGTTAACTCTATTGTTTTAGTTAAAAAACCCAACGGCAATTTACGTTTGTGCCTTGATCCGCGTAATTTAAACAAAGCAATTCTTCGCCCACATTTTCAATTTCCAAACGTGGAAGAATTTAAAGCTCAATTAAATGGTTCGAAATATTTTACTGTTTTAGATGCAAACTCGGGTTTTTGGATGATTCAATTGGATGAAGAATTTTCAATGTTGTGCACTTTTCATACGCCTTTTGGACGACGTCGTTTCTTGCGCCTACCTTTCGGTATAAATTCGGCCCCAGAAATATTTCATTGTGAAATGGTTAAAAAGTTCAGTGATATACCAAACCTCGAAATCTATATTGATGATTTTTTAATTCATGCTAAGACCAAGGAACAGCACGACAAAATCTTGAAGATAGTTTTGCAAAGGGCCAGAGACATAGGTTTAAAGTTTAATCCTTCAAAGTCAAAATTTTGTCAAAATGAAGTAACTTTTATAGGTCATTTGTTTAGTCATGATGGTGTTCGTCCTGATCCATCCAAAGTAGAAGCAATTTGTGCTATACCCAGACCAAAGTGCATGACAGAATTGCAACGGTTCCTAGGTATGGTAAATTATTTAGGTACTTTTGTCAAGGGCATGTCTGCCGAAAATGTAAACTTGCGTAATCTTTTAAAAAAGGATGTTGAGTGGCATTGGTCCGAGACCATGAAAAAGAATTTAAAAAATTAAAAGAGTTGATTTCTAACACACCGGTTCTTACGTATTTCGATGTCAACAAACCATTGACACTTTCAGTAGATGCGTCACAAAATGCAGTTGGAGCTGTAATTTCACATGAAGGAAATCCGATTGCGTACGCCTCAGCTACACTCACAACGTCTCAACAAAATTTCGCTCAAATTGAGAAAGAACTTTTCGCGATTTTGTTCGGATGTACAAAATTTCATTCTTTTGTTTTTGGCAAGTCAGTCCCGGTTGAGACAGACCATAAGCCTTTGGTTCCACTTTTTGAGAAGGCGTTGTATAAAGTCCCAGCTCGGTTACAGCGATTTAGCTAAGACTCTTAGCGTATGACTTAAAAGTTATTTTTAAACCGGGAAAGTACATGTATGTCGCTGATACATTGTCTCGTGCTGCAATGCCGAACGAAACGTTAACAGAGTTTGACAAAGACATAAGTCTCCATTGCAATTTTGTTCTTTTCTTCTCGTCCTTTATCAATGTCAAAATCAAAGTATGAAGAAATACAAAATGAAACAAAGAAAGATATAGTATTGTCAAAAGTTATTGAATATCATTTTTCTGGTTGGCCAAATAGCAAAACAAAAATAAAGTATTTTGTAATGCCTTACTACAATATTCGAAATGAATTTGAAGTCATAGATAACCTCTTATACAAGTCAAACCGCCTAGTGATTCCTTCAAAAATGCGTCATGACATTCGAATGCTTTTGCACGAAGGACACATGGGCATTGAAAGATTGTGATGCTTTTTTGTCTATAACTGAGGTAGTTCAGCGGGTCCAGGGTCAGACCGAAGAAAGCAAGAAAACTCGGTTTGATTTTGAAGAGTTCGGAACTCCTGTCGATCGTAATTTTATTCGACCTTTACAATCTTACAAACTAACTTTACTTAAAATAATATAACACGGTATTTCATATAATATACTTCATATATTTGGGGACTCCGGCCTTAGTCGAAACTAAAGGCTCTAAAATACGTAGAACGGGATAGAGTCCCCGGCCTGTAAGCACAAATACGTAGATCGGGATAGAGTCCCCGGCCTGAAGGCACAAATGAGTAGAACGGGATAGAGTCCCCGGCCTAAGTCGAAACTAAAGGCACAAAAGTAGAATGGGATAGAGTCCCCGGCCTCAGTCGAAACTGCAGGCACAAATACTACAATGGGATAGAGTCCCCGGCCTCAGTCGAAACTGCAGGCACAAATACTACAATGGGATAGAGTCCCCGGCCTAAGTCGAAACTAAAGGCACAAAAGTAGAATGGGATAGAGTCCCCGGCCTCAGTCGAAACTGCAGCCACAAATACTACAATGGGATAGAGTCCCCGGCCTCAGTCGAAACTGCAGGCACAAATACTACAATGGGATAGAGTCCCCGGCCTCAGTCGAAACTGCAGGCACAAAAACTGCAATGGGATAGAGTCCCCGGCCTCAGTCGAAACTGCAGGCACAAATACTGCAATGGGATAGAGTCCCCGGCCTCAGTCGAAGCTGCAGGCACAAATACTACAATGGGATTGAGTCCCCGGCCTCAGTCAAAACTGCAGGCACGAATACTACAATGGGATAGAGTCCCCGGCCTCAGTCGAAACTGCAGGCACAAATACTACAATGGGATAGAGTACCCGGCCTCAGTCGAAACTGCAGGCACAAATTAAATTTCACAGCTCGAAAGCCAAAAACAGGCGAAAGTCCTATCTAGTGCACCACGCACTCAGCAGTGTGTTTCTTGGTACTTCTCCTTTCGTACTCGAGAATTGTACGCACAATACTGGTAAAGGCAGAAGACGAATTCCCATACAAATTGCACATTTACTTATCATATTCGTGGGAAAAGGTAAATGTGAATTTTTAAAAGTGCAGAAAAACTCGTCCAACGTCACATCATATTGATGTGTTTATATATCTGGCTGATGACGGTGAACCGTATCCGGTGGCTGGCGGATGTTATTATTTAAATTTTAAAAATAATAATTGAGGTGACAGTTAAATCGTCGTTGAGCGCGATGTGTGGTGGTAGGTAGAATGATTATTTAGCGATGAGGGAAAAAAGTGTGTAACTTCGTTACAAGATGTAGAAATCTTGCCAAATGTTCAATATATTGGCCTAATATTGACCAAGATATCTTAAACGTCATAAAAAATTGTGACGTATGTATTCGCCACCGCTCAAAAAACCAGAAAGAACCTATACAATTTCACAATGTCGTGTCCATTTCATGGTTCAAAATCGGAATGGATTTATTTGAATTCAACAAATCTATGTATCTATTGGTGGTTAATTACTTTTCAAAGTATATCGAAATCGCTCAGTTAATTAAAAGTTATTCAAGTAATGTTGTCATAACTCACCTCAAGTCAATTTTCGCTCGTCATGGAATTTCAACCATAATGGTCAGTGATAATGGACCCCCTCTTAACTCTGAGGAGTTCAAAAAAATTTCTGAACAATGGAGAATCGATCATGTCACCTCAAGTCCATACTTTCCTAGGTCAATTTAGCTGAACGATCTGTTCAAACCATTAAAAAATTATTTAAAAAATGTTGTGAAACAAATTCAGATCCGTACATGGCTCTTTTGCACTATAGAACCACTCGAAAAGGAAATTTAAATTCCCCTTCGGAACTTTTAATGTCCCGTTAGTTAAGAACAAAGATTCCAGTTTTAACTGAAAATTTAAAGCCCATTAATGTTGACACTGAAGACCATATCAAGAAAATTAAACTACAGCAAAATAAGACCCGCGATTATTACAACAAAAGAGCTAAGCCCTTACCAAATTTAACAAATAGTCAAAATATTTACTACAAGAAAACACCAATTTCAAATTGGGAACCAGGTACGGTTCTACAGAAGTGTACAGAACCTCGATCTTATATAATAAGTTCAGATGATGGTTCCGAATATCGCCGTAATAGAGAACATATTCTAGAGGGATCTTTAACGGAAACCGATAAAATTAAATTGGAAGATAATCAACAGATTCAAAACGAATTACATGTTGAAAAAAGTCAACAAGAATCTTCGGAAATTAAAGGAAAAGGTAGTAGTAAAGATGTACCACGTTCAAGTGATTCGTCTTGCCTCACTCCAACGCCTAAGTATGTAACTCGTTTTGGAAGAACAGTAGCGCCACCTAATCGTTTTGCTTTTAATTAATAGAAGATTAAATGGCATTTTTCTAAGAGCAAATTTATAATTTTTGTATTATCTAATAATTTAAAGTATTTATTTTTTGAATAGAAATAAAAATCTTTCAAATGTTTATAACCTTGTCTACTTTAAAATATGTAATCCAAATTTTATAAGTCTTATATGAATTTAAAAAAAAAATGAATTTATTAAAATAAAAACATATTGTATAAAAAGGAGATGTTTTATAAAGTACAATTAAAAAGTATAAATTGTATAACACTTCAACTAATGTTGAATATCCAATACCTATATATATATTATACATATAAACGAAGACTCACAAATACATAAGATTACATTATATCCTAGTTATTAAGATAATTCTATAAGTCAGTCTTGTACTTTCTGCCTCTGAATAAACTTATACTTAGTTTTAATACTAAAAGTCTTTTTCTATAAAACCACATAACAAACACTTTTCTAGACTGCTAAGAGGCGAAGATGGCCAAAATTCCGCTGTTAGACAGAACACTCCATTCAACCTGGACGATGATGGACAAAATTTCCGTCCATCCGACCTAAATAAAGTGCGGTTAGCGATAGCCAAGCTTAAAACGTACAAGTCTGCTGGTGCGGTTGGACGAGCAGGGGGGATGAGTATACACCAACTTATGTATCTCCAAAATTTGGTCGGAGGAAGTATGCTCGATGAATGGAACCTCGGTATAGTGTGCCCCATCGACAAGAAAGGAGATGCTCTGACCTGTGCCAACTACAGAGGTATAAGTCTCCTCAACGTCACATACAAAATCTTGTCATTTGTACTGTGTGATCGCTTAAAACCGTTTGTCAACGATCTGATTGGCCCCTATCAGTGTGATTTTAGGCCCAGCAAATCAACCGTCGATCAAATGTTCACACTTTGACAGATTTGGAAGAAAAACCCGGAGTTTCAAATCGATACACACCACCTTTTTATCGATTTTAAAGTCGCATATGATAGCGTAGACAGAGACGAGCTATACAAAGCCAAAGTCCGCTTGTGCAGGATGACTATGGAAAAATCTCGCTGCTCCGTCAAAGTAGGTAAGAACACCACCGAACCCTTTCATGTCTAGAAAGGTTTGAGGCAAGGCGACGCGTTATCATGAAAATCTTATAAAAACAGGTGACTTTAATATTGATTTTAGGAACATTAATAGTTATTAGCTTAATCATGTAAACTTATTTTTGTGCAATATTGGTGTTAAACAGATAGTAACATAACCAACTCGAATTACTAGCACATCGCGCACGCTTATTGATTGTGTACTAGCTGATTATACGTCAAATGCGGAAGTAAAGGTACGACGAGACTTGAAGATTTCAGACCATGAAACAGTATTTATTAAATTGTGTTCAAAACAAATGATTTCCCATAAACCTGTTATAATAAACTACGTTGAATTTGAAAAAAAAAACAATTTTATTAGCGAATTTAATAATAACATGTTACAAATATCGCCTTCGCCTCTTATTGAAGTAAACTACTGTGCGTTATCATATGAAAATGCTATTAAAAATACTTTGATCACTTTAAAAAAAATCAATTGTAGTAAATAATAAATGTGCCGAGTGGTACAACCAAAATTTGGAAATTTTAAAACGTGAAAAAAATAGTTATACATAGGGCTACATATACCAATACTGTAGATGATTGGGAAAAATACAAAATATCAAGAAACGTATATAAAAGTCAGTGCACTAAAACCAAAAACAGTTATATTGATTCAAAAATAAATGAAAAAATCTGGAGACCAAATTGGTCTTTGGAAAACTCTAAAAAAACAAATTATGAAATCAGAAAAAAGTGATTTTAGCAGTGTTAAAATTATAAATGGTGCAGAATGCTTGAAAGCTAGAGATAAAGCATTTAAGTTTTTACGGGTTTTGAGGTCAAACAATGCAAATATTTTTAAAGTAATCTATAGTGAGGCTAACAAAGAGTTTAAACAGATTTGTTTTAGTAAAAAGGCAGCTTTTGAACATCAAAATATTGCTGTAATTAATAATACAAGATCTTCAGCTGAGTTTTGGAAAGCCGTTAAATGTGTTAATGGTCGCACCAACAATATAGCACTGACATTAAAAGCTCCTCAGTTGAAAATGCACTTTAATAGTGTGCTTAACATGCCATTAATCTCACCCTTATTTCAATATGCAGCCCCCTTGTAATTGGATGCCCCATTTACATTGCAAGAAGTTCAGGATACTATAACCAATTCAAAATTAAATAAAGCCCCGGGATATGATCGTATTCCCTTTGAATTTTATAAAAATGCTACAAACGAGTTTATGAATTTGTTAACAGTGGAATTCAATCGAATCTTCGATACTGCTGAAGTTCCCGAAAATTTCCAAAAATCGATTATATTCCCTCTCCACAAAAAAGGTGACTACAAGGACCCAACAAATTATCGAGGAATTTCATTTTTAAATACTTCAGCCAAGCTGTTTGCCGCACTGATATACAAAAGGCTTAATCAATGGGTTCAAGAAAAGAACATCCTTACAGAATTTCAAGCTGGATTCAGAAAAGGTTACTCCACTGTTGACCAAATATTTGCGCTCACTAATATTGCAGCAACATATAAAAGTAAACAAAAAAAGCTATACGCATTTTTCGTGGATTTTCGTGCGGCTTTTGACACAATACCTCGGGAAGCACTCTTTTACAAGCTTACAAAAATTGGAGTATCAAACAAGATTATTCGTATCCTGAGAGCGTTGTACGAAAATAATGTTGCTTTTGTATGGGATGGTGATCAAATTTCCGAAGAATTCCAAACTTCCATGGGTGTGAAACAGGGGTGCATACTAAGCGCGTTACTTTTCATCTTGTATGTTAACGATATAACGGATGAAGTAAAGGGTGGAATAAAGTTCGGTGGAGTACCGATTCCAGCATTGATGTATGCGGACGATATCGTCTTTCTATGTGACCCCGTGGAAGGTATCCAACTGATGATATTGTAAATGTTGGAATTTATCTATTAACCTAGACAAATCAAAAATGATGATATTTAGAGATGGTGGTGGTCGATTCTCTCGCTTGGAAAAGTGGAAGTTATGCGGAGAAGAAATAGAGATAGTGCGGAAATACAAATATCTTGGAATGTTAATATCAGCAAATCTTAATATAAACATACATCTGGAGGAAAAATTGTCCGACGCCAAACGAGCGATTTCATCGATCTGGGAGCGCTGTATACAAAACAGGTACATAGCGCAAAACAAACGCTGTTTCATTCAACCGCAGCCTCAATCATGCTATACGGAGCCCAAGTATGGGGATATAGAGCCTATGAAAACGTTGAAAAATTTCTTCGTTATTTCCTAAAGAGAATTTTCCGATTACCAAAAAATACGCCAAACTATATGATGTATATTGAGACCGGGAATCCACCTTTGTTTTTGCATACACTTCAAATGCACTTCAATTATATTTTAAAGGTATACGAGATGGATGATTCGAGAATACCAAGTTTAGTTCTCAAAAATTTAATCAGATCCGACGGAAATATTTGCAATGCTTGGCGAGAAATAGCATCAGATTGTGGAGTAGACCTAATAATTAGGATGGACGACCAACCTTCCACTCTCAGACAGAAATTCAATACAATATTAGAGAACTTGGGCAGAGTCTTATATGACAGATACGTTGAAGATGCGGGATCATCACTATTTAGAAACTATTATAGAAAACTGAATCACTACCTAAACGAAAAAACATATTTTCTGAATTGTAACTCTGTCGAAAAAATCAGTACGATATTTAAAATCAGAGGTGAATTAGTTAGTCTTAACTTCATTCCCCACCGACCCGACCTTCCGACACTATGCGACCTTTGTAATATGAAAACTAGAGAATATATTTATCATTTTATATCGATCTGTCCAATCCTAAAGGAATTCCGCGTTACATTTTTTGGGAAAAACACCTTAGACGAAGTTGAAACACTAAACATTTTAAACGGAGAAATAGGATGGGATGTCTTATACAACTACACGGTAGCTGCACTTTGTTACAGAAAATATATTGTTGAGGGAGATTTTTAAATTATAATAATAATTAGTTAAAAAAAAAATGTATTATATTGATTGTCAACCTGGTAGACGGCCTTAGGCCAAACCAATTAGGCTAAGATTATTCAATCTTTGTACATTATTTATGGAAAATAAAAGTCAATTAAAACTTAAAACTAAAACTTAACTAAATGGTGTTGAAGTGCAATCAGACTTAGAAATTGCAAACGCATTCAATAAATTTTTTATTGATAGTGTAAAAATAATATGTGATAACATACCCCGCGGTTCATACTACGATAGGATACCAATGAATAATAGAGAATTTAATTTTCAGTTGATTGAAATAACAACATTAGAAGGAATAATAAAATCAATGAATAAGAAAAACGACTGCTACGGGCTAAACTGTAAGATGGTACTTGAGTGTTAAGAAGCACTTTTACCCCCATTGTTGAAAATAATAAACTTGACTCTAACAACAGGCATATTTCCTGAATGCTGGAAAAATTCGGATGTTATACCAGTAGAGAAGGTTAAGTATGCTAAGAACCCAGAGCAATGGAGGCCCATCAACATGTTGCCTACATACCAAAAGATATTGGAGGTGATAGTTTGTAATCAGCTTACTAGTTTTGTAGAGGAACGAAAACTACTTTGTGTAGAACAATCTGGTTTTAGGCAGGGTTACTCTTGTGAGACCTCCATAAGTTGGGTCATCAATGAATGGAAAAAAGAAATGGACTCGGGAAATAGTATTTTGGCGATTTTCTTGGACCTACAACGAGCGTTTGAAACCATAGACAAAGAAATTCTAGTGAAAAAATTGTACAAATATGGAATCCGAGACAAAGAACTACAATGGTTTTCAAGCTACCTATCAAAAAGAACCCAAAGAGTAAAAATTAATGAAACATTCTCAAGCCCTCTGGATATTCATATTGGTGTTCCCCAAGGGTCAGTGTTGGGAGTTTTGCTTTTCCTGCTTTATATAAACGATTGTGGGGAAGCCCTTTCAAGCTGTAAGATGTGTCTATTTGCGGATGATATTCTTATATATATTAGTGGCAAGGACTTTGCTATTTCGGAAATGCTTCTTCAAAGAGACTTGGATTCGATGTATCTATGGTTATGCAAAAACTAAAGTCAAAGACTAAATGCATGTGTATCAATAGTAACAATAATATTAATATTACAATTGATGGCAGTATAATTGAATGTGTAAAAGAAATAAAATATCTTGGTGTTTACATTGAGGGTACAATAAAATTTGACTTTCATAGAAACAAATTGTTTGCTAAGGTATCAAAAAAGTTAGGTTTTCTTAGAAGAATCCGAAATTGCATATCTTTGAGTTGTGCACTGACAATTTATAATACAACTTTGCTGCCCCATTTTAATTACTGTTCATCAAAAATTTCATGTGCACCATTCAAAATCAAACTAAGCTGCAAGTCCTACAAAGTAGGGCGATGAGAATTATATTAAAATGCAACCGGTACACTCCGATAGCTGATATGTTACGTTCACTTTGATGGTTAACTGTAATCCAACGTTTAAAATATAATGCATTAATTATGATTTTCAAAATAAAACAAAACTTATATCCTGTTTACTTACAGAACAACGTAGAGTACATTACAAATGAGAGATATGCACTAAGAAATGCTGGAGACTTTCGGTTGCCTTTATATAGGAGAACTCAAACACAAAACCATCTTCTTTATAAAGAACTTGCCGATTTGCCCGTTTGTCAGTTGCTTCGCAAACTGATACTACATTATGTAATAGAATTCTACTTATATATAAAATTCTACATATGTAATAAAAATTTTATATATGTAAAAATATAATTTTATATTATATATACATAAATATATATTGTAAATAAATATAAATATATTTTTAATATAATTATTTATAATATACATATATACGAAAAATGTATACATATAAAAAAATTAGAGAAAGAAAATTAAAAATTTAGATAAGTGGTGCAAGTCCCCCTCACCCTACACCTCCTTGTGTGCACGTTCTTGTTTTGAATTACATTTGATTTTCATTTAAAAATTTTGAAACTTAAAAATCCAACCATTTTGTATATCTCTATATTGTATACTTCTATATCTCTATGTCTCTGTCTCTGTCTCTATATCTCTATATTTCTATATCTCTATATCTTTATATCTCTATATCTCTTTATCTCTATATCTTCATATCTCTATATTTCTATATCTCTATATCTCCTTATCTCTATATCTATATCTCTATATCTCTATATCTCTATATCTATATATCTCTATATCTCTATTATCTCTATAAATATCTATATCTGTATAATTCTTTTTCTCTATATCTCTTTATCACTATATCTCTATATCTCTATATCTGTAAATCACTATATCTCTATATCTCTTTTTCTCTATATCTATATATCTCTATTTCTCTATATCTCTATATCTTTATCTCTATATCTCTATATCTTTATATCTCTATATCTGTATATCTCTGTATCTCTATCTCTATATCTGTATATCTGTATATCTCTGTATCTCTATATCTCTATATCTCTATATCTCTACATCTCTATATCTCTATATCTCTATATCTCTATACCTCTATATCTCTATATTTCTATATTTCTATATCTCTATATATCTATATCTCTATATTTCTATATCTCTAAATCTTTATCTCTATATCTCTATATCTCTTTATTTCTATATCTCTATATCTCTATCTCTATATCTGTATATCTCTATATCTCTCTATCTCTCTATCTCTATATCTCTATATATCTATGTCTCTATATTTCTCCATCTCTCTATATCTCTATAATTTTGTTTCTCAATATCTCTATATGTCTACATCTCTTCATCTCTATATCGCTATATGTATCTCTATTTCTCTATATAAGTTATAAATTAAGACGATTTACATAAAATAAACATTCCCTATCACCTTTACATACGCCCTTGACTCTTTAATACTTAACAACAAAAAAAAATAGAAAAATAATTTTAATTTGGGGTGCAAATGCCCCTTTACCCCTTCTTGCGCACGCCCTTGCATTGCTATTGATTTAATGTTCATTTAAAAACTATAACCTTTAATATCCGGCCGTTAGATTTAAAGTTATAAATTAATTAAATTTGCATGTAATAAGCACCCCCTACCAATTTTGCGTAGCCCTTGATTGTGTAATTAGGTATCCAAAAAAAATTATAAAAAAAAAAATTAATAAGGAATGCAAATTTTGAAAATAAAAAAAAAGATTTTCCGAAGTTATAAGCAATTCCGGCCATCTTTTCTAAATACCGAATTTTAACGACCAAATCATTGGATTTTTGCTAGATTTGGCGTTTAAAAATATTCAAAAATTCGTATCTCAGCTTGTGGTTTTTGTAGAAAAATAATTTGTATACCAAAATAAATGCTGATTAGCCAAGAAAATAAATAAATTATAATGTTGAAATTCGTATGAAAAATCAGTGTTTAATTGTCAATTAAGTTGAAAACGTTCCTTTTTTTCGTTTGGAACCTCTAATTTATTTAAAATGTATACTCATGTATATTTTTTATTATTTCTATATTTGTGACAAATTTACCTATCTATTGACATCTTAACTTTAAAAATCAAAGTATTATTTCTCGACTTATAGCCGATTTTCTACAGCTGAATCGTTAATTTTGCAATTTTCCATGCATTTGCCTTTGAAATATTACGAAATTTAATTTGCATAAAATTTGAAATTTTTGATTTTTTAATTATATTTGATTTCATTTAAAATGTTATTTTGGAAGATTTAAAAAGAATTACTGAAGATCATTTTCAATAACTCTTTCAGACATTTTTCAAGAAAATTAATTAAAATATTTTATCGCAATTTTTTTTAAAAGAACATTTATTGTAAATATTAAGTCATGTATGGGTATGTTTTATACATGAAAATAAGCGCTTATTTATGCTTAATTGAAAAAAAAGTTATTTAAACAAAATCCGTCAACTTACTAAAAAGTTATGAATGATTTAATCGGCCAAGCACTGTGCCGAAAAAAGCAAGTTTTAAATAAATTTAATTCAAAAAATAATTGATATCAGCTCTCCTGTTAAATGGCTTCATTATGTTCAACATATATTTAAAAAAATATTAGGCAATAATATTTTGGTAGCATTTTTTCTCTGCGATCAAGTTTGTATAGCGTTTTTAATTTTTTAATCAGTAAAGTGGGTGAGAAAAAAAAGCAAACTCAATTTGTTTTTACATTTTTTTCAAAGTTATCATGCAATTTTATGAATTTTTTTTCCACACATTTAATGTCCGTTTTAATGACAGTATTTTAAGACTTTAACTTTTAAAATCCGTTTAGTATTTTGGATGTAAAAAAATAATATATAAAGCTGTGTCTCTTGCATTTTTTAATGAAAATCCTTAAAATCGCGTTAAATTAATTTTAGTGCCTCCGCTGTTGAACTAATCTTAAAATATTGTTCAGCATTATTGTAGACCAAGATTTTTGCAATTAACATATAGTAAGAGTTTTTCAAAATTCTGAAATTTTTTTCAACTTTTGAATTTAAAATGATAAGATCCATATTGATTTCAGACTAAATCAGCTTTTTAGTAAGACTTTTTTTACGATTTTGAAATAATTTTTATACAGAAATTTTGCTTGACATTTTATCTTTCCATATTTATTTACCTCGAACAGATCCGATAATTATTAGCGAAGTTATTAGCCTAATAAGATGGCCTAATCGATAATTTTATATCATTTTTATAATTTAAAATACTTTTTTGGTCAATAAACCAATTAAAGGGCCCCTACAGCCTCTCCTGTCGAATTTACCCCTATATAACCACTGACATTTTTGTAGATGAGAGTTGGGGCTATAACTTTGTAGTATATTGTTTTTCGATGTTTTGAAATTTTTCATCATGTTTTGCATTTTGAAAAATGAAAATCGATTTGATAACGGCTTTCCGACCCCTTTTCGTATAGAATGCTTCCCCTCCCCGAAATAATTTTTACACACAATTAAAGCTTGATATTTCGTGATTCTTTTAAGACCTTAACCTAATCGATTGGACGTATAGTATAGAAGTTATGAATTTTTTAATCGAACAATATCAATTGATTTTTGTGATTTTGATAAAATAACTGTCATCTCCCACTGGTCGATGGTGGTTGACAATGAACGAAACAGGCAATTTTAATGCAATTTAATTGATTTCTTGATTGGATTTTTATTAAGATTGTGAAGCTTCTAGAGCTTCGTAATTAACGAATTTATTCAAGAAGTCAATATTTACCGCTATTTCTGTCTAACGGTATTAAAAAAATAAAATTTAAATGCAAATCGATTAAGATTAATAAATCCTATCATATGTAAAAATTTCAACTCCCTATTCCTACTCTATAAAAAGAAAATCGAAAAAAACCGTAAAAAATTGATTTGCCAATTTTTTCAAACTCAAATATCTCAGCTTAACGGTACTATAGAAACTTGAAATTTTTCAAAAATATCAAATTTCAACTCCCTTGACACATCTGTTAAAAAGATAAAAAATAAAAACCGTCAAAAAATAAGCCGAAAAAATTGCGTCTTTTCAAAAATTCCCCACGCCCACAATACCACGCCCACAGAAAATCCCTGATACATTGATAACCTTTTTTTTTATCTTCTTTCAATCGCCGTAATCCTCAAATCAATCAAACAATCTCCTGATTTATTAGAATTATTTTGTCAAACATCGATTTTTGCATTTTTGAGTTTCAAACAACTTTATTTCCGAAAATAAATTTTTTAGAATTTTTTCCTTAAATATGTCAATCTAATTTTTAAAAAATCTATCAAACACAAAAAGAATGAAATTCCTATCTCATCCCGTTTAGAAAATAGAAAACCGACTTTACTCTACATTTACCCCTGTTTACCCTATTAAAAATTAAAATTTCAAAAAATCTCTTCTTAGTGGAGCTCTACATATATAAGGGTATAAGAAAAAATTTTTTCTATATATATATCTATAACACAAAAACCTGTAGAATGATTAGTAAAAATAATGAATGAGTGAGTGAGTGTATAACTCTTTACTTTATAATATAGTAACTCCAATTATTCAACTGTCTTCCAACTTATGTTAAAAACTTGGTGAACTTAAATATATTTAAAACACAAATCAGCTTCCTATTAAAAAACAACTATATGTAAAAATTGTACAATTACACTTAAGAGTTTTCAAAACTAATAAAAACAATTAAAAAAAAAAAAAAATGTAACCTGTTTAAAATCGTTCTTGAAGCAATTGTACGCAACTCGCATGTCAACAACACAGGTACAATTTTCCAAAAGTCTGTTCAACTACTTGTTTATGCAGATGATATTGACATCATTGGGAGAACGAAGCGAGCTGTTACCGGCGCGTTTGTAATGTCGTTTTCCGTTGGTCACTCCTAGCACTCTTTTTTCATTTAAAAGTATGTGTTAGATTAATTGTCAAAATAGTAAATGCTTCTTGTTGGGATGTTCTGGAATTGAAATTATTGAAGAATTCATTTTAGTTTTTACTTCTACATAGATACTCATATTACGGAAGAAAGTTTTTCGTATTCCATTGGAATCAAAAACGAGTGAAACACTCTGCAAATCCAATCGAAAACGACATAAGTATTGAATCAGAGGCGGCGAAAATGGGTTTGACTGTTAATGAGGACAAGACGAAGTATATGCTATCATCGTGAAAGGAATCTCAACATCGTCGGCTCTGGCAAAACGTCACGATGGATAGATACAATTTCGAAGTTGTCAGTGACTTCGTCTACTTGGGATCCACTAAAACATCGCAAAATGACATCAGCGTATAGATCAAACGAAGAATTACTCTTGCCAATCGCTGTTTCTTCGGGCTAAGGAGGCATTTGAGTAATAAAGCCCTCTCTCAGAGAACCAAGGAGACCTTACATAAGACCCTAATCATCCCGGTCCTGCTATATGGGGCAGGGGCATGGACCCTGTCAAAAACGGATGAGAATCTGCTTGGATGCTTTGAAAGGAAAAATCTTCGGGTGATTTTCGGTCTAGTCTGTATCGATGGAGTATGGAGGAGAAGATTCAACAACGAGCTTTACGGGCTTTACAGCGACGTCGACCTGGTCAAAAAGCTGAAAATACAGTGCTGAGATGGCTGGGACACGTGGAGCGTATAACATCAACGCACCAGCCCGACGAGTCTTCGAATCTACCCCTGACGGTCTGCGCAGCAGAGGAAGACCCCACCTTAGGTGGAGCACAAAAGTGGAGAACGACCTCAACCAACTTGGAGTGCGTAACTGGAGGCAGCTAGATAGGGATCGAGTTGGCTGGAGGCTTGTTGGTTGAGGCCGTAGTACATCCTGGGCTGTGAGTGCCATCTAAAGTAAGTAAAGAAAGTAAGTAAGTAAACTGTTCCAAATTTCAACTAAACTGTTGGGAACAGCATCACTGAACAATCCTTAAGTGGAATTAAACTTATGTTTGAAAAAGAAACAATTAATGATATTAGGAAAAAGAAAAGTTATGCTGAAATAGCTATACAAAACATACTGCCAATAATAATAAAACCATATTGTAAACAAAATAAAAAAAAAATGATATAAAGGAAAAAGATTACCCGCATTGATTTAGCTTTAAAAGTAAATAATATAACTAAAAGCATAAATGGATCTATAGTTGTAAAGTGTAATGATGAAGATTCGGTAAAAAAAAATCGAAGATGATAGCATTGGCAGCCCTGGATATGGGCATGCGATAATTTTTCACCGCCAATTGAATAAGACGCGCAAGGACTCAAACAGCTTCTATTAAATTGAGTTTTTTTTAATATTTAAATTAATAGACATAAACGCTGTTTCGAAAATAGTTTCATATTTTTTAAATATTTGGCCACAATAACAGGAAAAAATTATAGGAAGGGTAAACTGAAATCATATAAAAAAAAGACAGAAACATATTATCTACACATACACATATTATAATAGTACGCATATATGCATTCTAATAGTTTAACATAGTATAGTTAATTTTTTTTACCTTAATGGATAAGCAGTTATATATCTGTCCGATAATATCAGACGATGAATCACCATCTTCATTTTCGTTTCTTGTATCCGCCACAATTAAAGTATTATAACATTTTTTTAAATCACCAGCTCCACTGTCTGTTTCCAAGATTTTCTGTTCAATTTCCACTTCCAAAGCAGCGTTCGAACAAGAAGAGGTCTCTAATAAAAATTTCGATGTTAGCGATGATGGTGAAGATGTTTTCGGAGAAGGTGTACGATGTGCCATAATGTTTATAGATTTTGTTGATGTTGTCGTAAGCACCACCGGCAATAACGAATTTACCTCTGTTTGATTTTTATTTGAGATTACATCATTAAAGTTTTGACGAACACCACCATTTCCTCCGTTTATTTTTGTTTCACCTACACAATTGAGTTCGTTTTCCAAGGCAATATGCTGCTGCGATTTTGGAGAGCCTGCAGAAACTATTTCTGGCAATAACAAAGATGATGACGATGATATTGATTCACCATCACCGTCAGCTGTTTTTCCCTTTGATAGTTTCTGCTGGGCCTGATAAGATTCTGATCCATTTCTTTCATCAACAAACTTATTTATTTGAATATCATCATAGAAGTATTTTGCTTTCTTTGATTGAGGTGGATGATGGCTCGAATTACTATTTTTACAAGGTGAATCGAAAATGTTAAGCTTTTCTACATCGTAGTCATTGACCAGACTCAGGCACAACCGACAAACTTGGTAGAACTTTGGTGGCACATTACACATAATTACTTAGTTTGATCTTAATTTCGTTTTTAATACTTTTTGTGAATTTGTATGATAGGAAATTATAACAAATGAATACAATATAAATATAATGGGTATATGTAAGCATGTAACATAATACACAAAAAAGTTTGTTCTAGTACACAAATAAATTAAGAAATGTTTTACAAGGCGGAACACACTTCAGTTTATAACATTATAACAAAATAATGAAGAATTGAACACCCAATATTTTCACGTTTTTCCTTTAAGAAATAAATTTCCAATAGGCACCGACGATGATAATATTATTTTGCTGACAATACAGAGCCAAGAATAAAGCACAACCGAAAACAAAAGCATAGTTTTTTGTCCAAATAAGTACACACAAAGGACAAAACACCACACAAAACAAATAAATGTATATTATGAATTAAAAAAAAATTAAATCATTTTCTTCAACTTTCTATGAAAATAATAGGAATATAATAAATAATTTATTAATCAGAAGATTTTTCAATGGTATAGGAAATATACCATAAAACAAAGCATACATCTATATATATTACTAAGTTTATATTCAGGATCGAGTGCTCGAGTTGGATTAGGGTTCGATTTTCGACCCAGGTTTTTCGTTCAGATTTGAGAGCTCGATTTAGTTTAATTGAAATGGTGTCGAGATGACATATGACGATGTTTACATTGTATTTTTGACGAACGGCGCATCCAGTGAGATGGGTAGATTTTAGGGTGAGTAAGAAAGAGAAGGGTAGTTTCCGCCCATTTCGGTGAGATCTTCCCTTCTCTTTCTTACTCACATAAAATCTTCCCATCTCACTGGATGCGCCGTTCGTCAAAAATATAACGTAAACATCGTCTTGGTATTTCTCAAGTTAACTCCTCAACCAAGGTTTTTTAGCACAAATTTCGACTCGACTCCGCACCTGAAGTTCAGTCGAGTCGGTTCAAGCTCATTTTAACTCGATGCAGGTATACAAAGGGTCTAAGTGAGCTTCAAGCATGCTTAAATACAGCCGTATAAAGTTAGCATGACAACTTTCGAAAAAGTTACTTTTGACTGTCTCAGAAATTGCCGTATAAATGCCGTAAATATGCCGTGAAAAGAAAAAAATTGCCGCGACAGTGGTTCTCCGAAAAATGGACAAAAATGGTTTTCATACAAATTCTTCATATAAAGTTAGCATGACACTTTTCAAAATTTGGTCAAAAATAACTTCTGAGTATGCCTTATCCTTCATATTAATTGCCGTAAATATGCCGTGAAAAGAAAAAAAATACCGCGACAGTAGTTCTTCCAAAAATGGACAAAAATGGTTTTCATACAAATTCTTCATATAAAGTTAGCATGACACTTTTCAAAAGTTGGTCAAAAATAACTTCTGAGTATGCCATATCCTTCAAATTAATTGCCGTAAATATGCCGTGAAAAGAAAAAAATTACCCCGACAGTAGTTCTCCCAAAAATGGACAAAAATGGTTTTCATACAAATTCTTCATATAAAGTTAGCATGACACTTTTCAAAAGTTGGTCAAAAATAACTTCTGAGTATGCCATATCCTTCAAATTAATTGCCGTAAATATGCCGTGAAAAGAAAAAAATTGCCGCGACAGTGGTTCTCCCAAAAATGGACAAAAATGGTTGTCATACAAATTCTTCATATAAAGTTAGCATGACACTTTTCAAAATTTGGTCAAAAATATTTTCTGAGTATGCCACATCCTTCAAATTAATTGCCGTAAATATGGCGTGAAAAGAAAAAAATTGCCGCGACAGTGGTTCTCCCAAAAATGGACAAAAATGGTTTTCATACAAATTCTTCATATAAAGTTAGCATGACACTTTTCAAAATTTGGTCAGAAATAACTTCTGAATATGCCGTGAAAAGAAAAAAATTGCCGCGACAGTTTTGGCGAACAAAAAATACTTTAATGATGAATTTGTCTTGTTCCATGGCTGCAACAAGATCGTTATTTTCCATTTGAGAAGGTTTCGTATAAGTAGAATGTTCTGCAAATCTACTTGTTAATAATCGTCCAGACCAGGCCCAAATTTTTCGACGAACTTGCGGTGTGCCTGGATCTCGTTTCCACTCTTCACAAGTTTAAAATATAAAAAAAAATTATAAAAACAAAAACAAACAAAAAAAATAACCTCAAACAACTTTTTTTTTGTTCTTGACATCATCTCATCTTGAAAACACAATATTGTTATAATTGTTATATTTTTTTATATCTATTTTGACAGTTGGTGTACGAGTGGCCAGTATAACAATTCTTCAATTTGCTTCAACTTTTTTGTATGGATACGCTATCTAGTATATTATAGAGATCAGTGTATAGAGATCAGTGGTACACTCTGTTTGATGGTTTGTCAGGCAAACTCCAGGCAAGCTCATGCTCACAAAAAATTTTGATATTGACTGACAGTTAGTCGACTGCCATACATGATCGATAAAGTGTACCCACTGATCTCTATAATATACTGGATAGCGCATCCATACAAAAAAGTTGAAGGAAATTGAAAAAGTTTTGATTCCAAAGCTCTATAACAAAAATTCAACCTCGGAGTACACTTATAGGCAGGTCATTTGATGAGAAATTAAAAAAACTGAAAAAGGTTTTGTGGTTTCTTTATTGAATGGAGAGTGCCAAAAATGTGGTTGATACCATTTTGGAATCTGCTCTCGATGCCTTTAAAATGAGCATAAAAAGTTTTGATTCCAAAGCTCTATAACAAAAATTCAACCTCGGAGTACACTTGTAGGCAGGTCATTTGATGAGAAACTCAACAAACTGAAAAAGGTTTTGGGGTTTATTTATTGAATGGAGAGTGCCACAAATGTGGTTGATACCATTTTGGAATCTGCTCTCGATGCCTTTAAAAGGAGCATAAAAAGTTTTGATTCCAAAGCTCTATAAAAAAATTCAACCTCGGAGTACACTTGTAGGTAGGTCGTTATTGAATTATAGAGAAAGTAACAAAACTTAGTACTTTATTGTCCTGGCGAAGAGCCTCGCCTATTATTGCACCCGCTGTGCCATCGCAATGAACCTTGCTGCGTGCTCTTCCTTCGTAAGTATCAATGAGAAGATACTTAGTCACAATCTGAGCGAGGATTTCCAGCTTCTTTTCCTGGATGTGTCCTCGAACAGTGAGTGGGAATCCTTTGAAATTCTAATGATGAATTTGTCTTGTTCCATGGCTGCAACAAGATCATTATTCTCATTTGAGAATGTTTCGTATAAGCAGAATGTTCTGCAAATCTACTTGTTAATAATCGTCCAGACCAGGCCCAAATTTTTCGACGAACTTGCGGCGTGTCTGGATCTGGTTTCCACTTTTGACAAGTTTAAAAAATATTTTTGTACCAATATCGGATTCAACACAAAAAAAAAAACGAGAAGACTGACTGACTATTTTATTTTGTTGGTTTCACAAAAAAAAATAACCTCAGACTACTTTTTCTTTGTTTCACATAGATGTCAAAATTGGCCACTCAGCCACCTTATGTCATCTTCAATTGGAATGAAAAAAACTGTTATACTTGAATGGTATATACTATCCAGTATATTATAGAGATCAGTGTGTGTACCCCACTTAATAGGTCAATGATTCATAGCTTTCTATGAGCAAAGCAATATACGTGGCAAGAAATTTTTTTATAGAATACTAATGTCGAATTCCTTTTACCAAAAAAAATCGATTGTTTAATACATGGGATTTGTCCAGAAAAGTCGATTTTTTCTTCTAAACAAATCAATTTTTTTCTTAAAAGGAATTAGGCATAAGTAGCCTCCATGAGCAATTTTCATAGCATGCAATACAGTATTCTATGAAATCTTGCCCAAAGCCCAACCAACATTTCATGGTCCCCTTTTACACGAAGATACTAGTTGCTGGAGATTTTTTTGACGTTTTCTTTAAATCTCCTTAACAATCTCTTGTACCTTTCACACGAAGATACAAAGTTGGAGGAGACTGGCTGTATTTTCCTTTTAAACTACCTTGGTTGAACACACACAAACGTAGTGTGAAGAGGAACGTCAAAAAAATCCTCTGAATTTGTTGACCGGGGAGATTTCGTTTCCCCCTCTATCTTCCTGCCCTTCTCGCCTATGAACCAATTGTTGCCGGCAACTCAGTTGCCCTGTGTGAAAGGGGACATGATTATCGCTCTTTCTTTCTATCGAAAGTGACATACTACGTTTCCATGGGGTATTTAAGAGCCGTATAAAGTTAGCATGACACTTTTCAAAATTCAAAAGTTACTTTTGACTGTCCCAGAAATTGCCGTATAAATGCCGTAAATATGCCGTGAAGAGAAAAAAATTGCCGCGCCACTAGTTCTCCCAAAAACTGATGTCTTGCTAACTTTATATAAAGTTAGCATGACACTTTTCAAAATTTGGTCAAAAATATTTTCTGAGTATGCCATATCCTTCAAATTAATTGCCGTAAATATGCCGTGAAAAGAAAAAAATTGCCGCGACAGTGGTTCTCCCAAAAATGGACAAAAATGGTTGTCATACAAATTCTTCATATAAAGTTAGCATGACACTTTTCAAAATTTGGTCAAAAATATTTTCTGAGTATGCCACATCCTTCAAATTAATTGCCGTAAATATGGCGTGAAAAGAAAAAAATTGCCGCGACAGTGGTTCTCCCAAAAATGGACAAAAATGGTTTTCATACAAATTCTTCATATAAAGTTAGCATGACACTTTTCAAAATTTGGTCAGAAATAACTTCTGAATATGCCGTGAAAAAAAAAAAAAAAATTGCCGCGACAGTTTTGGCGAACAAAAAATACTTTCACGTGAATTACTTTTATTTTCACAATCATTTTTCATCTAATAACAACGTTGTTATCTATTAATATTTTTATAGTTTTATTCATTCTAAATATTTCTTACTGTGTTTAAAGTTGGTTTTAATTATTTTTCAATAAATAATTTACTCAAATTTGAAATAACCAAGTTAAGTAACGATAAGATTGTCAAAATAACAACAGTATAAATAAACTCTATTTTTTTTAATAGACTTGCAATAAGCTTCTGTATAGATACACTACCAATTTGTAACAATCGCCAATGTCGAAAGACCGTCATGCTAACTTTATAATGAAGAATTTGTATGAAAACCATTTTTGTCAATTTTTGGGAGAACCACTGTCGCGGCAATTTTTTTCTTTTCACGGTATATTTACGGCAATTAATTTGAAGGATATGGCATACTCAGAAGTTATTTTTGACCAAATTTTGAAAAGTGTCATGCTAACTTTATATGAAGAATTTGTATGAAAACCATTTTTGTCCATTTTTCGGAGAACCACTGTCGCGGCAATTTTTTTCTTTTCACGGCATATTTACGGCAATTAATTTGAAGGATATGGCATACTCAGAAGTTATTTTTGACCAAACATTGAAAAGTGTCATGCTAACTTTATATGAAGAATTTGTATGAAAACGATTTTTAGCCATTTTTGGGAGAACCACTGTCGCGGCAATTTTTTTCTTTTCACGGCATATTTACGGCAATTAATTTGAAGGATATGGCATACTCAGAAAATATTTTTGACCAAATTTTGAAAAGTGTCATGCTAACTTTATATAAAGTTAGCAAGACATCAGTTTTTGGGAGAACTAGTGGCGCGGCAATTTTTTTCTCTTCACGGCATATTTACGGCATTTATACGGCAATTTCTGGGACAGTCAAAAGTAACTTTTGAATTTTGAAAAGTGTCATGCTAACTTTATACGGCTCTTAAATACCCCATGGAAACGTAGTATGTCACTTTCGATAGAAAGAAAGAGCGATAATCATGTCCCCTTTCACACAGGGCAACTGAGTTGCCGGCAACAATTGGTTCATAGGCGAGAAGGGCAGGAAGATAGAGGGGGAAACGAAATCTCCCCGGTCAACAAATTCAGAGGATTTTTTTGACGTTCCTCTTCACACTACGTTTGTGTGTGTTCAACCAAGGTAGTTTAAAAGGAAAATACAGCCAGTCTCCTCCAACTTTGTATCTTCGTGTGAAAGGTACAAGAGATTGTTAAGGAGATTTAAAGAAAACGTCAAAAAAATCTCCAGCAACTAGTATCTTCGTGTAAAAGGGGACCATGAAATGTTGGTTGGGCTTTGGGCAAGATTTCATAGAATACTGTATTGCATGCTATGAAAATTGCTCATGGAGGCTACTTATGCCTAATTCCTTTTAAGAAAAAAATTGATTTGTTTAGAAGAAAAAATCGACTTTTCTGGACAAATCCCATGTATTAAACAATCGATTTTTTTTGGTAAAAGGAATTCGACATTAGTATTCTATAAAAAAATTTCTTGCCACGTATATTGCTTTGCTCATAGAAAGCTATGAATCATTGACCTATTAAGTGGGGTACACACACTGATCTCTATAATATACTGGATAGTATATACCATTCAAGTATAACAGTTTTTTTCATTCCAATTGAAGATGACATAAGGTGGCTGAGTGGCCAATTTTGACATCTATGTGAAACAAAGAAAAAGTAGTTTGAGGTTATTTTTTTTTGTGAAACCAACAAAATAAAATAGTCAGTCAGTCTTATCGTTTTTTTTTTTTGTGTTGAATCCGATATTGGTACAAAAATATTTTTTAAACTTGTCAAAAGTGGAAACCAGATCCAGACACGCCGCAAGTTCGTCGAAAAATTTGGGCCTGGTCTGGACGATTATTAACAAGTAGATTTGCAGAACATTCTGCTTATACGAAACATTCTCAAATGAGAATAATGATCTTGTTGCAGCCATGGAACAAGACAAATTCATCATTAGAATTTCAAAGGATTCCCACTCACTGTTCGAGGACACATCCAGGAAAAGAAGCTGGAAATCCTCGCTCAGATTGTGACTAAGTATCTTCTCATTGATACTTACGAAGGAAGAGCACGCAGCAAGGTTCATTGCGATGGCACAGCGGGTGCAATAATAGGCGAGGCTCTTCGCCAGGACAATAAAGTACTAAGTTTTGTTACTTTCTCTATAATTCAATAACGACCTACCTACAAGTGTACTCCGAGGTTGAATTTTTTTATAGAGCTTTGGAATCAAAACTTTTTATGCTCCTTTTAAAGGCATCGAGAGCAGATTCCAAAATGGTATCAACCACATTTGTGGCACTCTCCATTCAATAAATAAACCCCAAAACCTTTTTCAGTTTGTTGAGTTTCTCATCAAATGACCTGCCTACAAGTGTACTCCGAGGTTGAATTTTTGTTATAGAGCTTTGGAATCAAAACTTTTTATGCTCATTTTAAAGGCATCGAGAGCAGATTCCAAAATGGTATCAACCACATTTTTGGCACTCTCCATTCAATAAAGAAACCACAAAACCTTTTTCAGTTTTTTTAATTTCTCATCAAATGACCTGCCTATAAGTGTACTCCGAGGTTGAATTTTTGTTATAGAGCTTTGGAATCAAAACTTTTTCAATTTCCTTCAACTTTTTTGTATGGATGCGCTATCCAGTATATTATAGAGATCAGTGGGTACACTTTATCGATCATGTATGGCAGTCGACTAACTGTCAGTCAATATCAAAATTTTTTGTGAGCATGAGCTTGCCTGGAGTTTGCCTGACAAACCATCAAACAGAGTGTACCACTGATCTCTATACACTGATCTCTATAATATACTAGATAGCGTATCCATACAAAAAAGTTGAAGCAAATTGAAGAATTGTTATACTGGCCACTCGTACACCAACTGTCAAAATAGATATAAAAAAATATAACAATTATAACAATATTGTGTTTTCAAGATGAGATGATGTCAAGAACAAAAAAAAAGTTGTTTGAGGTTATTTTTTTTGTGAAACAAACAAAATAAAATAGTCAGTCAGTCTTTTCGTTTGTTTTTGTTTTTATAATTTTTTTTTATATTTTAAACTTGTGAAAAGTGGAAACGAGATCCAGGTACACCGCAAGTTCGTCGAAAAATTTGGGCCTGGTCTGGACGATTATTAACAAGTAGATTTGCAGAACATTCTACTTATACGAAACCTTCTCAAATGGAAAATAACGATCTTGTTGCAGCCATGGAACAAGACAAATTCATCATTAGAATGTCAAAAGATTCCCAGAGAGATATCCAGGATAAGAAGCTGGACACCCTCGCTCAGATTGTGACTAAGTATCTCCTAATTGATACTTAGGAAGGAACAGCACGCAGCAAGGCTCGGTGCAATGGAACAGCGGGTGCAATAATAGGCGAGGCTCTTCGCCAGGACAATAAAGTACTAAGTTTTTTTGCTTTCTCTGTAATTCATTAATGACCTACTACAAGTGTACTCCGAGGTTGAATTTTTTAATAGAGCTTTGGAATCAAAACTTTTTATGCTCCTTTTAAAGGCATCAAGAGCAGATTCCAAAATGGTATCAACCACATTTGTGGCACTCTCCATTCAATAAAGAAACCCCAAAACCTTTTTCAGTTTTTTCAGTTTCTCACCAAATGACCTGCCTACAAGTGTACTCCTAGGTTGCATTTTTGTTATAGAGCTTTGGAATCAAAACTTTGTATGCTCCTTTTAAAGGCATCGAGAGCAGATTCCAAAATGGTATCAACCACATTTGTGGCACTGTATTTCTCACTGGAAAACTTATAAAAATGATGCAAAAAGCTTAAATTTTGCTTTAAAAAAAAATTTTGTACTTTTGTAATTTTGTAAAAAGTGGCTATAAGCCAAGAAAGTGAAAAAGTACAAAAGTGAAAATTTTGAAACTCATTTTGGGATAGTGTTTCTTATAGGAAAACTTATAAAAGTGATGCAGAAAGCCTAAATTTTGGTTTAAAAATAAAATGTGTGTATTCTTTTTCACAAAACAACTGCGCTAGCTGGAAAAAAATATTTTTACTTTTGTAATTTTGCAAAGTTGCCAATGTAGTTAAGGCTTAAACGTAACTAAAAGTCACTAAAAGTCATCTAACTTTTTATGAAAGCTGGCCAATCAGAAGCAAAGAAACTTAATATGAAGAAATGAATCCTTCGTACGTTTCACCCTCCAAAACCCATTTGTTTACATTGTTGTATTTGTAATTTAATTTTGTGTCGATGAATAGATGTGAAATCCAACAACAATATAGCAGGGTGGTGTGAAGATAAGTACTGTGAATGTGTAAGTTGTGAAGATAAATACTGTGAATGTATGAGTTTTATACCGCCATTTTTACACATACCTTCTCATTTCTTATCTGATAGAGCTTGTAGGCAAACTCGAATGACAGCCGAGGATTCATTTCTTCATATTCAGTTTCTTTGATCAGAAGCTCCAAAAATTCAGAAATCTGAATTTTTAGATGTTAACGTAATGGATTGAACGCGGCCAATCTAAACTGTAATAACTGTTATAAGTGTTATATATAATTTAAAAAAATCTGATGTTTCACGTCCTTCCCACTGTTATAATCTTCCTTCAATTTTCTTCAAAATTTTTATATGAATTCACTATCCAGTGTTTATAGAGATCAGTGGGCAAAAACCAAAGTGGAAATTCTAAGAAAAAAAAGCATAAGAACCAACACTTGTTTGTAAATTTTATTTTTTGTAATTTAAAATAATTGTTAAAGTGAATTTAAAATATTTAAGTTGCAATTTTGTAAAAAATTTTGCATTTCATTATTTTATACAGTAATACCTTTATACAAAAAAATAGGCAACTCAACATTATAACAATTCTCAAATGGCACCAACTTTCTTGTATGCATGCGCTATCCAGTGTATTATAAAGACACTGATCTCTATAATATACTGGATAGTGTATACCATTCAAGTATAAAGGCCGTGTCAAACAGAGCGCGGTCCGGCGGTCTTTGTAAGAAATTACAAACAAAATGTGCCCGCCGCGTTCTTTCCTTCCATGTTGAAGTATTGACCGTCCCGTCGGCCCGCGTTCTGTTTGACCAAGCCTTAAAAGTTTTTATCATTCCAATTGAAGATGACATATAGTGGCTGAGTGGCCAATTTTGAGATCTATGTGAAACAAAAAAAATAGTTTGAGGTTATTTTTTTTTGTGAAACCAACAAAATAAAATAGTCAGTCAGTCTTTTCGTTTTTTTTTTTTTGTGTTGTATCCGATATTGGTACAAAAATATTTTTTAAACTTGTCAAAAGTGGATCCAGACACGCCGCAAGTTCGTCGAAAAATTTGGGCCTGTTCTGGACGATTATTAACAAGTAGATTTGCAGAACATTCTGCTTATACGAAACATTCTCAAATGAGAATAATGATCTTGTTGCAGCCATGGAACAAGACAAATTCATCATTAGAATGTCAAAGGATTCCCACTCACTGTTCAAGAGACACATACAGGATAAGAAGCTGGAAATCCTCGCTCAGATTGTGACTAAAGCCTTAAATACATAAGCCAAAAAAGTGAAAAAGTACAAAAGTAAATATTTTCAAACTCATTTTGAGATAATGTTTCTCACAGGAAAACTTAAAAAAATGATGCAGAAAGCTTAAATTTTGGTTTAAAAATAAAATGTATGTATTATTTTTCACAAAACAACTGCGCTAGCTGGAAAAAAATATTTTTACTTTTGTAATTTTGCAAAAAGTGGCTTATGTAGTAAAGGCTTAAGTATCTCCTAATTGATACTTGCGAAGGAACAGCACGCAGCAAGGCTCGGTGCGATGGCACAGCGGGTGCGAGGCTCTTCGCCAGGACAATAAAGTACTAAGTTTTGTTGCTTTCTCTGTAATTCAATAATGACCTACTACAAGTGTACTCCGAGGTTGAATTTTTTTATAGAGTTTGGAATCAAAACTTTGTATGCTCCTTTTAAAGGCATCGAGAGCAGATTCCAAAATGGTATCAGCCACATTTATTCACTTTTATGGCTTATGTAGTTAAGCATTATGTAGTTAAGACTTTATTCGTAAATTTCAGATAAGAAAATTTCGTCTGGAAATTCGGATGACAGTTGTTTGTGGTGGGGGAAGTGTAAAAGAGCTGAAGTGCTACCATTAAAAGTAATACTTACTTATTTTAATGAAAGAACTTTTTGTTAATTATTTAGTGACGCTTTGAATAAAAGGAATGAGTTTCTTACAAAAGTGTTCCATCGGATTATTCTGGAACAATTTTTCATTCAATTTAAAACAAGTTACTGCAAAATAACAAACAATTTTAATGAAATTTAATGTTGCTAATCTTTTTACATAAAATTTCATCCACAAAGCTCCTGCTAAATTATCAATTAACGAATATAGAAAGTTCTCTTTTATTTCGCTTTAATGCATATTCTGTAAGTAAATACAGGAATTTGACACAATGTCTTTTGACTGAAATTTCAGATTGTTTTTGCGTTCAACGAAAAAAATCTGAAATTTCAGATTCTGAAATTTAAGATTTCCTGATGAACGCGGCCATTTTTGTGTTTGGTTTGCGAGTACGAATACGAAAACAATTTCAATTCTATCTATCTCTTTCTTTCCTTTTGTTTAAAAAAGACACAAACTGCGGGAAGTACAAGAACTGTCAAATTCAATGTTCTTCAAAAAAAACTGTTATACATATAGAGAATCCACTATCCAGTGTTTTATAGAGATCAGTGGGCAGTACGCAGTTCACGCGCAAAATTGTGACGTTTGTAGGGTGAAGTCTCCACTAAATTTTGCCAGGAAAAATCATGTTCGAAGCATTATTTTGCGGGAAAAATTTTGAAAGGTCAATAATTGTGCATTATAAACACGATCAACATCATACATTCTAATATGAAGAGTACAATAATAGCTGCGTTTTATTTTCCACTAAATCTGATCCGGATCAGATCATGATAATAAAACAAACTGGATCACAAATTTATTTAGTTCTCACAGTTGGCTTTATTTGCAAAATAAAATTGACAGAAGGAAAATTTTCATAAATCTTGTTTGAAATATTATTTTGTATCTAAGAAAGAGCAAATGTTTAAAAATGGAACAGTTTTTTTTTCAGTTTAATTTCCATTAAGTTAATAGTTTTTATGTACTTTTTCTGTGCCTCGCGACGCGTCGGCTCTATTGAATGAAGAAAAAACTCATCAAAAGAATTGGAATGATGGCGGCATGTGTTTGATTTGTAAATCTCAGCAGTGGTAACAACCTATAAAATCAAAATATTGCTAGGAAAGGGTTCAGAAAATGGATTTTGAAATCCAAATCCAAAGGCAGACCAGGGTCATCCTTGCGATGCTGAATTATATTTTTCACTTGTATTAAATAATGGCATACCTACCTACAATTAGAATGTAAATAACAAATTAATAATGTTCATTAAATATCATTTTTACATAAATATATGTTTGTATAAAACACAAATCTTTTATGTGCTGCATACTCATTTTTACATTCATAGATTGTTGTTTTGCTTATTCATTTCACATACATGAAATTCCTTTGGAATTTGAAACATCCAGCGAGTAAACTGACATTTCATTTCACTCGCCAACTCACTCACTTTTACTAGCTAAATCGATTTTCAATGAAAAGTGAGTCATCTCACTCACTCGCCATTAGCTATATCTCGGCACTGGATCTTGTGTTGTTTTTGTAATACTTGTATATATGTTTCGAAATCCAATCCGGATCAGATCTGGGGGAAAATAAAATGCAGCTAATAATAATAATAACTTAATAGTCTGGTTAGTTACCGATCTTCCAACCTCTCCCCCTTTAATACGTACTACGAATTAAGGTATGGAGAAAAATGGAGGCGGAGCAACATACTTAAAAAGTGCTTATAAATATGCTGATGCTCCAAATGTATTTGATAACTCACATCGCGCCTTTGTTACGTCAGTGGTCAGCAGTAGAGCTATTCCACACTATCCCATCGAGTATTAATACATGTCAAAAAAAAAGTGTGATAGAATCACTTACGACTGCCAAATTTGTGTGAAGAAAATATTTTTATATTTTGCTTTCACACTTGCGTCCAAACAAGTCACCATAACCTCAAACCCCCAAGTGGGATAGAATGTGTGATGGTTTAGAACCAACCCTAAAAATTTCCATGTATTAATACCACTGATCTATATAATATACTGGATAGTGTATACCATTCAAGTATAACAGTTTTTTTCATTCCAATTGAAGATGACATAAGGTGGCTGAGTGGCCAATTTTGACATCTATGTGAAACAAAAAAAGTAGTTTGAGGTTATTTTTTTTGTGAAATCAACAAAATAAAACTGTCAGTCTTTTCGTTTTTTTGTTTTTTTTTGTGTTGTATCCGATATTGGTACAAAAATATATTTTTAAGCTTGTCAAAAGTGGAAACGAGATCCAGGCACACCGTAAGTTTGTCGAAAAATTTGGGCCTGGTCTGGACGATTGTTAACAAGTACATTTGCAGAACATTCTGCAGCCATGGAACAAGACAAATTCATCATTACAATATCAAGGGATTCCCACTCACTGTTCAAGAGACAAATCCAGGATAAGAAGCTGGAAATGCTCTCTCAGATTGTGAATAAGTATCTCCTAATTGATACTTAGGAAGGAACAGCACGCAGCTAGGCACAGCGGGTGCAATAATAGGCGAGGCTCTTCGCCAGGATAATAAAGTACGGTCTCTAAAAGCAGATAGATTTACAGAGCCTTACCATGACGACGACAGATCCACCCACTGAAGAAGAGGATGAAAACGCCATGATGCTCCAGATAGACCAAAGAAAACGAAACCGAAGAAAGACCCGCTTTTTTCGAAAAAAAAAATCGAAATCCGATCCAAACGCTGCCGCCCATGATCGTGTACCTTTGCCAGTACTTAAGGATCGATGCTAATGGATGGATGGATGCTTAAGGATAATAAATTATATAAAATTTAAATAACTTTTAGGAGTTAGAGAAATATTTATCTTATTAAGTTTTGTTGCTTTCTCTATAATTCAATAAAAACCTACCTACAAGTGTACTCCGAGGTTGATTTTTTTTTATAGAGCTTTGGAATTAAAACTTTTTATGCTCCTTTTAAAGAGATCGAAAGCAGATTCCAAAATGGTATCAACCACATTTGTGGCACTCTCCATTCAATAAAGAAACTCTAAAACCTTTTTCAGTTTTTTGAGTTTCTCATCAAATGGACTGCCTACAAGTGTACTCCGGGGTTGAATTTTTTTTATAGAGCTTTGGAATTAGAACTTTTTATGCTCCTTTTAACGAGATCGAAATCAGATTCCAAAATGGTATCAACCACATTTGTGGCACTCTCCGTTCAATAAAGAAACCCTCAAAACTTATTCAGTTTTTTGAGTTTCTCATTAAATGACAAGTGTACTCCTAGGTTGAATTTTTTTTATAGAGCTTTGGAATCACAACTTTTTATGCTTCTTTTAAAGACATCGAAAGCAGATTCCAAAATGGTATCATCCACATTTGTAGCACTCTCCATTCAATAAAGAAACTCTAAAGCCTTTTTCAGTTTTTTGAGTTTCTCATCAAATGGCCTGCCTACAAGTGTACTCCGGGGTTGAATTTTTTTATAGAGCTTTGGAATCAAAACTTTTTATGCTCCTTTTAAAGACATCGAAAGCAGATTCCAAAATGGTATCAACCACATTTGTAGCACTCTCCATTCAATAAAGAAACTCTAAACCTTTTTCAGTTTTTTGAGTTTCTCGTCAAATGGTCTGCCTACAAGTGTACTCCGGGGTTGAATTTTTTTTATAGAGCTTTGGAATCACAACTTTTTATGCTTCTTTTAAAGACATCGAAAGCAGATTCCAAAATGGTATCATCCACATTTGTAGCACTCTCCATTCAATAAAGAAACTCTAAAGCCTTTTTCAGTTTTTTGAGTTTCTCATCAAATGGCCTGCCTACAAGTGTACTCCGGGGTTGAATTTTTTTATAGAGCTTTGGAATCAAAACTTTTTATGCTCCTTTTAAAGACATCGAAAGCAGATTCCAAAATGGTATCAACCACATTTGTAGCACTCTCCATTCAATAAAGAAACTCTAAACCTTTTTCAGTTTTTTGAGTTTCTCGTCAAATGGCCTGCCTACAAGTGTACTCCGGGGTTGAATTTTTTTTATAGAGCTTTGGAATCAAAACTTTTTATGCTCCTTTTAAAGACATCGAAAGCAGATTCCAAAATGGTATCAACCACATTTGTAGCACTCTCCATTCAATAAAGAAACTCTAAAACCTTTGTCAGTTTTTTGAGTTTCTCATCAAATGGCCTGCCTACAAGTGTACTCCGGGGTTGAATTTTTTTTATAGAGCTTTGGAATCAAAACTTTTTATGCTCCTTTTAAAGACATCGAAAGCAGATTCCAAAATGGTATCAACCACATTTGTAGCACTCTCCATTCAATAAAGAAACTCTAAACCTTTTTCAGTTTTTTGAGTTTCTCGTCAAATGGCCTGCCTACAAGTGTACTCCGGGGTTGAATTTTTTTTATAGAGCTTTGGAATCAAAACTTTTTATGCTCCTTTTAAAGACATCGAAAGCAGATTCCAAAATGGTATCAACCACATTTGTAGCACTCTCCATTCAATAAAGAAACTCTAAAACCTTTGTCAGTTTTTTGAGTTTCTCACCAAATGGCCTGCCTACAAGTGTACTCCGGGGTTGAATTTTTTTTATAGAGCTTTGGAATCAAAACTTTTTATGCTCCTTTTAAAGACACCGAAAGCAGATTCCAAAATGGTATCAACCACATTTGTAGCACTGTCCATTCAATAAAGAAATTCTAAAACCTTTTTCAGTTTTTTGAGTTTCTCATCAAATGGCCTGCCTACAAGTGTACTCCGGGGTTGAATTTTTTTTATAGAGCTTTGGAATCAAAACTTTTTATGCTCCTTTTAAAGACATCGAAAGCAGATTCCAAAATGGTATCAACCACATTTGTAGCACTCTCCATTCAATAAAGAAGCTCTAAAACCTTTTTCAGTTTTTTGAGTTTCTCATCAAATGGCCTGCCTACAAGTGTACTCCGGGGTTGAATTTTTTTTATAGAGCTTTGGAATCAAAACTTTTTATGCTCCTTTTAAAGACATCGAAAGCAGATTCCAAAATGGTATCAACCACATTTGTAGCACTCTCCATTCAATAAAGAAACTCTAAAACCTTTTTCAGTTTTTTGAGTTTCTCATCAAATGGCCTGCCTACAAGTGTACTCCGGGGTTGAATTTTTTTTATAGAGCTTTGGAATTGTGACAGACTAAGGGTAGGTTAACAAAAAAAAAATTTTGGAAAACCTAAATTTGTTTTACCCAAGCGGAGGTTACGGCATGCTGGCATTATAGCGCAGCTATAACTCGTCGGAGGGGGGGTTCTTTCCGCCGTCCTATTGTCCACAAAAATAAAAATCATGCCGTGACAGGAACTTACGGGAAATGAGGCAGTTTATTCCATATTAGGAAATAGTAAAGTTGTATCCAAAAAAAAAGATCGTCTGGAGTTACTCTCGAAAGCGTACCTAGGTTGAAAATATGCAGGAGGCCTGCAATATTATAGGAAGAGGAAGAGGGAAGACGAGACAAAGGTTACAAAAAAAAGAAAATGGGTCGGTGTTGTTGACCCTGGCTGTACCCTCCCTACACCACTGACTCAAATACGTCAGGGCTCCTTGGCCGTCCAAAGCCGTAAATTTGTAGACGGCCCCAAAAAAAAAAAAACGGATTAACCTACCTTCATCCACCACATACCTACATATCGCCAATAGAAAAATTGATTAACAAATCATAGCTATTTTAACCATCCTTGAGTTCAATAAAAAGAGAGGTTGTGTCATATAAATTTTTTTTATTCCGAGGGATAATTCAATTCAAAAAAAATTTTGATTTTTAACACGTTGTGGAA
This sequence comes from Epistrophella euchroma, assembly GCA_947049315.1. Lineage (NCBI taxonomy): Eukaryota > Metazoa > Arthropoda > Insecta > Diptera > Syrphidae > Epistrophella > Epistrophella euchroma. The sequence goes on from OX346245.1 coordinate 71,051,447, forward strand.
AAGTACCATATCGAGAGGAGTAATTTGAATTTACAAACGGTGTAAATATCCGAAAAAATATTTAAGATTTTTAAATGTCAAAGCAATGACTTGACCGCAAAAAAAAAATCGTGATACAATCGAAAGCTAATCAAAATGACTAACAAAGGTAAGTTAAAGGAAATTCCTAAATACAAAAAAAAACTTAGTTAAATCAACTGAGTTTCGTTTTAAATTCCATGTAAATCTGTTTTAATCCAGCAGAGCTTTCAGTTTTATTCTTTTTTTGGTTGTTCTTAAAATCAAAGGTAAGTCTAGGTATACATTCGTTTAACATCAAAGGTAAGCTAAGTTTATATATAACGTTACGCAAAATTATAAGTGAAAATCCGATCTTATGCAGGATATAAATAATTATAACTTTTCCGATAATCACGCAAAAAAAATCACATCAGTTTGGTAAATAGATAAGAAACAGAAAAAAAAATTAGGAAAATCGGTAGGTAAGTCGGTATTAGGAAGGTTTTAGTAACTTCAAATATTTAGGGTTTTCAAATTTATTCTCTTATTAGTTTTCTTCTTTTTTTGCAATATTTTTATTTTCTTTAACTCTTTTTGTTCTTTTTTTTTTATAACACACAAAACTGGCAAATAATTGAATTCATCAGCACATAGCAATATAATATTATACAAAAAATTACTTACAATTTCTTTAATCAGGATTCAGGAACCAAGATGATCCGTGCGCACGAAGATCCGGTTGCTGTAGGTCAATGAAAGTAAATTAAATTTAGGGCTGATAACTCCAATGTGTCCTTGCCGGCGTTTATGAAATAGACTATTATTTTCTTTTTTTTTTTTTCAGGTGAGTACGGATAGGTTTTATTTTATTTTTTTTTATAAGAAGGTAGGTATGTATATCAGGTAATTATGTATGTAATCAAAAAAGGATGGTTTTTCTTTCTTTCTTTTTCTTACGCGAATTTATTATTTTAATTAGGTTTTTTCTTACAACGAACTTATTAGCATCACGAACTATTAAAAAGAAATTAATAATAGGGAACCCGATCGGATTTAAACTTTTACAAGAATAGGACTAAATAGGACTTTATCTTAAAGTACACAAAAAAAAACATATTTTTAGCACAAACAGGATTCTCGTTGACGGATGACGCAGGTAAGTAGCCCGAAGAAAGATCCGATATTGGATTGGACACGGTGGAACGGATGGTGATGTAAAATATACGGCGTAAGTATGTGCTGCCGATATACCACAATCTCGATACTTGCGACTTAACACGGGGTTCGGAGGCATGAAATAACACCAGTTGCATGTGCACTAGAGCTGGCGTTCTAATTGGATGTGGTGCTATCTTTGCAGGTTGACGTAGGGCTTTAGAAGGATGCTTTGGATTGACGGTGTTCGGTGGCATAAAATGGCACGAGTGCGGGCGTTTTAATTGTACGTGGTGCTATCTTTGCAGGTTGACGTAGGGCTTTGGGAGGATGCTTTGGATTGACGGGGTTCGGTGGCATGTGGCGTAGGCCTGATACCACTTCACGGAGCACGAGGGCTAACGTGATCGTTTTAGAACGCACCACTCCGTACAACACGATATCAAATTTCGTTGCGCACCAAAGCAAAAAAAACACTTTGACGATGGTGTGCACGCCACCGTGCGAAATAGCGTCAAATAGCGAAAGGAAAAAGAACACGATGCCCATGGCCGGAGGATGAATTCAGATGTTTTAATAGGAAATTGCGCGGTTCGTTCAGTGAACGAAAGTGATGGGAGGGAGCGTTCAAATTTTTAACGAACGAATAAGTGATGCCATTTGATGAGAAACTCAAAAAACTGAAAAAGGTTTTAGAGTTTCTTTATTGAATGGAGAGTGCTACAAATGTGGTTGATACCATTTTGGAATCTGCTTTCGAGGTCTTTAAAAGGAGCATACAAATTTGTGATTCCAAGGCTCTATAAAAAAAATTCAACCCCGGAGTACACTTGTAGGCAGGTCATTTGATGAGAAACTCAAAAAACTGAAAAAGGTTTTAGGGTTTCTTTATTGAACGGAGAGTGCCACAAATGTGGTTGATACCATCTTTGTATATAAAATCTATAGTACTATCATGGCGAGAATTTTTTAGTTGTGCAGATGTCCTAGTGGTGCGCTGCAATCGCCACAAATATGGGTTTGGATACTTGAATAATGGCAGCATATAAAATCAAGATAAAGTAGTTTAGAGAGAGAGGATTATATTTTTTCAATTCTTACATACAACATCAGTTAGAGTAGCAAAGCAAATATTTGAAATTTAAGTTAGCTGTTTGCGTCATCGTCACGTCAATGAGCAAAAAAACGTCAAGCAACTTAAAAAAATGTTCTCCTATCTCTTATGAACTTTGTTGTTTTGAATTTACCTACAAATAATTTTTTTTTCTTGTGGTTTATGCGAGTAGGGAGACAAATATAAATATGCGTGTTTATATGGCCGCGTTCGGGGGGCAAGCCAAACCTATCCGGATAGGTTTGTGTTGTTGTAATCCCTTGTTGAAAAACTTCTGATGTCAGCTGATGCAACAATAACTCAAGGTATCTGAAAATTTTTGGGATAGGTGGATAGCCTATCTCACTACCACCCGAACGCAAGCTATGTATGTATGTAGGTATACATATTATTTGCTTGAAAGACTGCAGTAGGTAGGTATTTTAGTTTGTTATTTTCAATTTGATGAAAAAAGGAATGTTGCTACTTTTTATTACATATGTACCTACAATGTGGGAGTGCTTATACAATTGTGCTATATTTCGGGTTATGTTGCAAATATTTTTCTCGTTTAAAGGTACATATACCTAATGAAAATTAGGTAGGTACAAAATGTAGGTAGTAATATATGTAGAAGGGTATAGAACAATGTATATGTACATATATGAATCAGAGATCGAAAATAACCGTCAACCATTTAGGTATTTTCAATAGGTTTCTCAGTGAGAGGTAGGTATTTAATTTGCCAATTTTATTTGTTTTGGTATGAGATTTATTTTAAAAAAATATTTTTTTTTTTAGGTCTTTGGGTGAGATTTATATTTTAATTTGAAAAATACTCTTACCTGTCGACTTATGTTATAAAAAAATAAGGGAAACTTTTAACCATTTTCAAAGAAAATAAATCAAAAACGGTTAATAGGTAGGTATATCTACCTACTATTTATAGGTATTATTTTCTTTGTTTTTCATATAAAAATCAAAACAAATGTAGGTAGGTATTACCTATTAAATTTAAAACAGAAAAAAAAAAAAATATTCAAAAACAACGGTAACCATTACAATGGCATGTTATAGTTTTAGGTAAGTACCTTTTTGTTAAGCCAGAAACCTTTTTTTTTATTTAATTTTTGAAAAAATCTGGGTTGGGGAATAGTTTTTGAATTATTAATTTTCAAACTCGAAATTAAAAAAAAAATTAAAAATGAGGGGTATAGTTTCAAAACTCTTCTTTTCCACGTTTGAGAATTTTGAGTAAAACGAAAAAAACTGTTTAAAGCTGCTCAAATGATATTAGCGATTGGTTCTAAAAGCTAAATTTGAAGTTTGGAATGATCTTTATCTATTTCTTATGGCTTGGAACCTATAAGGTAAACCTAAGAATTATATAAAACCAATTTAATTTGGAAAAGAAGAGTTTTGAAAATTATATGATTGGAATACCTAGTTGACTTTTGATTAAACCTATTTAGGAATATTTAGGAATAGAGGAGTTTTGAAAAGACAGTAAACGGTTTAATTCATGTTGGTTTATTTAACAGAAAGTTTAAAATATATAAAAAACTTAAATAAAACATAAATCCTCAACAGCCAGCACAACTGGATCACAAAAAAGATATAAATTATTAAAAAAAAAAATCTGTGGAAGTTCTTTTGCAGAGTACCTACATATATCTATATATTAAAATAGCCTTTTTTAATGTCATTGGAATACACGAGTTTTGAAAGTGGCTACTTTGATTTGTATAAGAAAAGAAGAGTTTTGTGCGTAATTTGGTTTGTATGGGAGTAAATGAATTTTGAATTAAACGACTGAGTGAAATAGTGTATAGTTTTGAAAAAAAGCTTCACTTTTTAAGTGCTCAAAATTATAGGAAGTGACAAGTTTTGCTAAATTTTGGCTAAATACATAGATGAGGGCCCTTTTAAAGAACACTACCCCATACTTATCTTATTTTTGAAAAAAAGTGGAATAGAAGAGTTTTGAAACTATACCCCTCAAATATCAAACTGAGTTTTTTTTCAATATATTTTACGAAATTTAGTAGCACTAGTTTTTTTTTCAAAATTTAATACTCTTATTAGTTTTAAGCCAAAAAACAGAAAACTGGATGCTAAATAATAATTTTTTTAAAAGAATACTTAAGTACCTACTAAAGAAAAAAAATTATTAAAAAACAACTTTAACCGTCACAGCGGCATGCTATATGTATCTACCTTTCTTTAATGTCAGAAATCTCTGATAAGCGTTGAAAAGAAAAAAAACATTTTTTTCAAAAAAAAAGATTGGAGCAAAAATTTAATAATTTTTTAAAAAATTTAAAATTTTAGTTGTATTTTTTTTTCTCGAAAAGATGTTTTGCTTCCCATTAAAATCTCATCAGTATTGTAACTAACGCAAAACTTTGAAAAAAGTGGACAGAAATTGTTGTTTTCATTTCAATTTTGATGACAATTTCACAATGTTTATGAATCACCCAATTTGTGCCTTTAATTGGTTTTTACGACTTTGATCATTCGGTAAGTGAAAACGGTTCGATGGATTAATTTGAACTTTTACAGAAATATTGGTAGTCTATAGTTTGTTAAAATGTTTTACCAAATTAAGTCCTGCAGTCAACATTTGTAAAGCCAGTAAAAGATTTACAAAAAGTCTTTAAAAAGTCGTTTTTTTACCTTTTCTGAATGTAACGATGAGGAGCCAAAAAAATTATCGTTAAAGAGTTTTGAAAAATTCTTGTAGAATATTAATTCCAGTTTTTAAAACTATACCCTTATAAATTTTTCGTGTCGTTATTGTCGTTGCGAAGATATTGGTATAGTCAAAATCAAAAGTCTGTTTTTTCATACAAAACAAGATATTTTTCTGAAAAAAATTGTAGAATGACAAAAAAGACCACCTTAAAGCTGAATAAACAAGTTATCGAAAAAAAACATTTGATTGGCTCAAAAAAAATTTTCAAAGAAAATGACAATGTTCAAAAAAAAAGAAAAAAAAATTAAAATTGTTGGGTCGTGCTGCTTCTTTTGATTAGGCAATAACGGTACCTTAAATAAATCATTTTCTAAAATTTCTCAATACAAAAAATATAAACCTTCAGAATGATTTTTGTTTCATTTCAATATACCATTTTTCACAGATATACAGCTCTTCAAAAAACACTAAAAAAAATGATTTTTTTTTGTTCCCTTAAATGTTTTGACAAGAGTGTATTTAAATTTTTTTTAAATTTACCTTTGAAAATTAACTTTTGAAAAACTAACAACTTAATTTGAAAATAAAATAAAAGAAGAGATTTATGGCTTTATAAAAACGTATAGCATAAAGATTACCGTTTATTTTTAAATATTTTTTTTCTGTTTTAAATCTTTTCTTTTATAAAATTTCCTCGATATTTTTAATTTTCTCAGAAACTAAAAACATATGAGCATTTTCTCTTCAATATTCGACTAGAAATTAATAGGAACATCTAATATTGAAAACAAAAATACTACTTAATAACGTAAAATTTTGAACAAAATTAGTTTAAACACAATTTTTATTATTTTTTTTTTTTTTAATTTTCAGTTTAAATATTCATTTTTCTAAACCATTCTCTCAAATAATTTTAATTAAAAACGTTATAAAAGAACGGACTTATTCTGGTTTAAAAAAAAGTATAGCATGACATTGTAAGTTTTGCCGTTTTTTTTTATTTTAATTCGATTTGTTAGAAAATTGCACCTCCCGCCTAACCGAGGTGAAATTTTTCACACCCTGTACATTTTAATTCTTGAAAATAAAACATTTACAATGCCATGCTAAACTTTTTTGTAAAGCCAGGTCCTTTCTTTCATCCTGTTTTTAATTCTTTTCTTTAGTTTTTGAAACACACTCAAAATTAAAAGAAATAATTAAAAATAATTTTCTTCAGGTAGGTACTTTACGTTATTAAATACTATTTTTACGTTATTACCTAGATAGTGTTTTTGTTTTTAATATTAAATTTTGTCTCAATTTTCAATAAAGCTTTCGATAAAATTGAAAAATTTTGAATTTTAAAATTAATTTTTCAAAAACTATTCACTAAAAAAATTGAATTAGACCCCCTTCTACGACCCTGTATTTTAGTAGATACCTACCTAATAAACTAATAATTATAGGTACCTACCTACTTCTCGCGAAGGCCTAGGTACCTACCTATGTATGTAGGTACCTATTTCATATTATTTTATTTGTTAAGACATTTTTTTTTACTAAAAAAATAGACCAAAATCTACAATAGTCCAATTAATGTATAATGTGAACTTTGTGGAGCAAAACAAAAGGTAGTTACAATGTACCTATGTAGGTATACCTAGGTACCTACCTACCTATAACAAATTTTAATTTTTTTGAGATAACATTTTTTTAAATTTTGTGTAGGTAACTAAAAAAAACAAATTTAAATTTTGTCTTTAAAACTTCCCCTTTTGAATCTAGAACCTAAGTTAAACATTCCTTATTTATCCGCGCCTACATAAAATTTTCAATCCATAGCAATGGAAATAAGAAATATAGAAAGTACCTACCTACCTAATTAAAAAATTAATAGTAAACTAAACCCATCCCACATACCTACAACAACAACATTCATAAGTCACTAAAAGCAAATAAGGTAAGCATAATATACATACCTACAACTATACTTACATACCTATATATACAACTACTCTGTCTTAATCTGAACTTAAAAAAAGCCTAAATAGCCTTTTGAATTGAATTCTGTTTCCCGAATCCCGACCCGACACAAAACAAAATACCTTGACCTTGACGCATTTTTTTTTCTCTAACCTATGACGCAGTAAAAAAATGTAAACAAGCAAAAAAAAACAAGCACACGAAATTGTTTTTGTCTTCATTACTTTTTTCATTTTTATTATCAAAAATGTGTTTTTTTTTCTCTCATTCGAACTCTCATATATTTAGTATACAGCATTCCCGTTCTTTCATTTATCGACATTTTTCACTTATCGACTAGTCAGGACACTCAACCGCACTGCCTCACGGAAGTTGTGCACGTATAATGTAGGTGTCGCCACCATCACTGCTCACCATGATAGTACTATGGATTTTATATACAAAGATACCATTTTGGAATCTGATTTCGATCTCTTTAAAATGAGCATAAAAAGTTTTAATTCCAAAGCTCTATAAAAAAAATTCAACCCCGGAGTACACTTGTAGGCAGGCCATTTGATGAGAAACTCAAAAAACTGAAAAAGGTTTTAGAGTTTCTTTATTGAATGGAGAGTGCTACAAATGTGGTTGATACCATTTTGGAATCTGATTTCGATGTCTTTAAAAGGAGCATAAAAAGTTTTGATTCCAAAGCTCTATAAAAAAAATTCAACCCCGGAGTACACTTGTAGGCAGGCCATTTGATGAGAAACTCAAAAAACTGACAAAGGTTTTAGAGTTTCTTTATTGAATGGAGAGTGCTACAAATGTGGTTGATACCATTTTGGAATCTGCTTTCGATGTCTTTAAAAGGAGCATAAAAAGTTTTGATTCCAAAGCTCTATAAAAAAAATTCAACCCCGGAGTACACTTGTAGGCAGGCCATTTGATGAGAAACTCAAAAAACTGAAAAAGGTTTTAGAATTTCTTTATTGAATGGACAGTGCTACAAATGTGGTTGATACCATTTTGGAATCTGCTTTCGATGTTTTTAAAAGGACCATAAAAAGTTGTGATTCCAAAGTTCTATAAAAAAAATTCAACCTAGGAGTACACTTGTAGGCAGGTCATTTGATGAGAAACTCAAAAAACTGAAAAAGGTTTTAGAGTTTCTTTATTGAATGGAGAGTGCTACAAATGTGGTTGATACCATTTTGGAATCTGCTTTCGATGTCTTTAAAAGGAGCATACAAATTTGTGATTCCAAAGCTCTATAAAAAAAATTCAACCCCGGAGTACACTTGTAGGCAGGCCATTTGATGAGAAACTCAAAAAACTGACAAAGGTTTTAGAGTTTCTTTATTGAATGGAGAGTGCTACAAATGTGGTTGATACCATTTTGGAATCTGCTTTCGATCTCTTTAAAATGAGCATAAAAAGTTTTAATTCCAAAGCTCTATAAAAAAAATTCAACCCCGGAGCACACTTGTAGGCAGGCCATTTGATGAGAAACTCAAAAAACTGAAAAAGGTCTTAGAGTTTCTTTATTGAATGGAGAGTGCTACAAATGTGGTTGATACCATTTTGGAATCTGATTTCGATGTCTTTAAAAGTCGCATAAAAAGTTTTGATTCCAAAGCTCTATAAAAAAAATTCAACCCCGGAGTACACTTGTAGGCAGGCCATTTGATGAGAAACTCAAAAAACTGAAAAAGGTTTTAGAGTTTCTTTATTGAATGGAGAGTGCTACAAATGTGGTTGATACCATTTTGGAATCTGCTTTCGATGTCTTTAAAAGGAGCATAAAAAGTTGTGATTCCAAAGCTCTATAAAAAAAATTCAACCTAGGAGTACACTTGTAGGCAGGCCATTTGACGAGAAACTCAAAAAACTGAAAAAGGTTTAGAGTTTCTTTATTGAACGGAGAGTGCCACAAATGTGGTTGATACCATTTTGGAATCTGATTTCGATCTCTTTAATAGGAGCATAAAAAGTTTTAATTCCAAAGCTCTATAAAAAAAATTCAACCTCGGAGTACACTTGTAGGTAGGTTTTTATTGAATTATAGAGAAAGCAACAAAACTTAATAAGATAAATATTTCTCTAACTCCTAAAGGTTATTTAAATTTTATATAATTTATTATCCTTAAGCATCCATCCATCCATTAGCATCCTTAAGTACTGGCAAAGGTACACGATCATGGGCGGCAGCGTTTGGATCGGATTTCGATTTTTTTTTTCGAAAAAAGCGGGTCTTTCTTCGGTTTCTTTTTCTTTGGTCTATCTGGAGCATCATGGCGTTTTCATCCTCTTCTTCAGTGGGTGGATCTGTTGTCGTCATGGTAAGGCTCTGTAAATCTATCTCTTATCTCTTTTTAGAGACCGTACTTTATTGTCCTGGCGAAGAGCCTCGCCTATTATTGCACCCGCTGTGCCTAGCTGCGTGCTGTTCCTTCCCAAGTATCAATTAGGAGATACTTATTCACAATTTGAGAGAGCATTTCCAGCTTCTTATCCTGGATGTGTCTCTTGAACAGTGAGTGGGAATCCCTTGATATTGTAATGATGAATTTGTCTTGTTACATGGCTGCAACAAGATCGTTCTTTTCCATTTTAGGTTTCGTATAAGCAGAATGTTCTGCAAATCTGCTTGTTAATAATCGTCCAGACCAGGCCCAAATTTTTCGACGAACTTGCGGTGTGCCTGGATCTCGTTTCCACTTTTGACAAGCTTAAAAATATAATTTTGTACCAATATCGGATACAACACAAAAAAAAAAACGAAAAGACTGACTATTTTATTTTGTTAGTTTGTATATCTATTTTGACAGTTGGTGTACGAGTGGCCAGTATAACAATTCTTCAATTTGCTTCAAATTTTTTGTATGGATGCGCTATCCAGTATATTATAGAGATCAGTGATTAATACATGTCAAATTGTGTGAGATAGGCTGTCAAGTCATGTAGGATGAAATTTCATATTTTGTCCCACACTATTATACATGATTTACTTCCCAATTTTTTGACATGTGTTAATACTCAGTGGGATAGTGTGGAAGACCTTGTAGCAGAGTGCGTAGTGTACACAGCTTCGAAGACTGAGCAAATCTGAGGCGCGGGTTCAAATACCGCATGATGTGTAGAAAGTTTTTCAAATAAAATTGGATTAACCGGCTTAACAGAATAGACGCTCGGTCATTTCCTAAACTTTTATTTTGAAGTTTTATTGTGAATGTGTATTTTTGCATTTTTGTAATAAAATAGATAATATATAAAGTTCCTATATACCATTAACTGTAGCTGTGGTTACTCTTTATTCTATCTGTCGAACGCCGCGCAGCAGAATTAAAAGTTAACCAGTGTCTAGCGTCGCGACTCGCGGCCGCGGCTCCATTGTATTCACTCAAACGAGTTTATATGCACTTTAACTTTGACAGAGCGATTTTGTATGTGCCGCGCGAACGACCGCGTATCTATTCTGTTCAGCCAGTAAAGCTCAGCACCACCAGCGATGCCAACTGAGGCTTTTTTATGCCTTTTAGGCATTATTTCACTGCCTGAGGCTTTGAGGCTTATTTTTTTTTCAAAAAGGCTTTTTTTTTTTAATTTCATACAAACTACATTTTTTTTTTTAATTTATTTGTTCTTCTTATAATTTATTTATTAATTTATTGTTTAAAACATTTCAAAAAAATCTTAGCCAAAAAATAATTTTTATCTTTAATTACTATTTTCTAAAAGAATGTGTATCCACCTTCAAACTATTCACAATTTTCCAATGAAAGTAAAGAAAATTTTTTGCCGGTAGAAGATATATACTTGGGAGGAAAAGTGGCTGCATACATTGCTGTTAACTCTTCAGCGTTAAATGCATGCGATTTAAAGTTATTTCGCGAAAACTGCCTAAATTTGTTCATCGAAAGTGCAAGACAAATTTTATTGCAATTTCCTTTTGAGTGAGTCACTGTTAATGCTGAAGGAAATGGCGATTTTATAGCCATTTTATAGAACTCATTAAGAAGCAGACGATAGTACCTCTTACACTGCATTTTCCTCATGTTTTAATTTAAATTTAAATGACTGATGGTCGATTTCATAAAGATTTAAATGCTTTTAAATTTTTAAGTGCCGTATTTTGTATGTCATTTAAAAATTTAAAAGCCTGTTAAATGGTTAAAAGGGCTTTATAAAATCGGCCATGAATTAACTAATGTTCCTTAATAAGATGTTTATTGTGATGTATTTAATTTTTTTTTAATAAATATTTGTTTTATTTGTTTAGTTAAAAAATTTTGGTGAGGCTTTTTTTTTTATTGAAAAAGGCATCTTTTTTTCTCAAGTGAGGCATTATTTTGGCCAAAGTGGTTGGCAACTCTGAGCATTACTATAAAAGGAGACTGATGATAGGGCTTTGCATTGGCACCCCTTGAAATAGCTATATCTCCAGCCCACTGATCTCTATAAAAAACTGGATAGTGGATTCATATAAAAAGTTTGAAGCAAATTGAAGGAATATTAGGTCTGTTTGGTTATTTTTGTAGCACAAAGTTGAAAATCTGTCAAATTTCTAAAAGAAAAATTCTCTCAAAGAGAGTAAAACCTGCCACAAAGTTAACAAACGCCTTGTTGCAGTTTGTATTTGAAACGTCAAACGTAAATTAAAGCAGCCAACGATAAACAAGACAGACAATAGAAGATATGCTCATAACATACACCCTATTCGCCATCTTTAGATTTTTGTGACGTCATAATCATCTTTTTGTATTATTTTCTTTCTTAAAATGAAGAATATTATCTAGAATTCAGCATTTAATAAAATTACTTTTAATAAAACAACATGTATTATAATATAAATGTAATTATAAATAAAATTTATATATTGACAATTAAAAACTTTGTCCGCCGTATTGCAATTTTAAATAAAAAAAAAAAAACAGGGAAATGAAAATGAATGCCCAAAAGAGGGCAGTTACGGATTTTGACAGGAATTTGTGAAAAGTTGTGCGACGTCGTACGAATTCGTACAACGTTTCAGTAGCCAAACAGACCTATTATAACTGTGAGGAAGGTACAACGTCAGATTTATTTTGACCGTTTATAACACTTATTACAGTTTAGTATTTTTTGTTTGGTTTGCATATTTTTTTCGTTTGCATCTTAGTGAATTATAATCAATATACGTATTATATATTAAATTTCTACTAAGGTACTTGCAATTTCATGTTATTGTACCTAATGAATTTTTGTTTCCAATATTTTTGTTTTTTTTAATCTACCTCACACACACCATATCGAACAACAACATCGACAAAGTATTTCGTTTTTGTATGGGCATTTACACGCCAATTACTTCGATGTCGAAGTATATGCCAAAATCAGCTGTTAAATGGAAAGTTGTCAAAAATTTTAAATGAAAATTGAAAGTGACCGAATGCAAAGTAATTTTAAAAACATTTTTCTTGATCATTTTCCATTATTATTTGTGTTTAAGATACTTTTAATGAAATTATCAAAAAACTATTCAGTGAATCTAAGATTAACGGGACCAAAAACACTAGTTGACAACAAAAACCGAATAACAACATAAAAAAACTGTGTCGATGAACTAGTTCGCTCCTTTTCACACGCCATATCGGCATACTACTTCGACTGCCAGAGGTCGCACTGCTGTGTCGACACATTTTCATTTCACACGACCAAAAAACCTTACCGACAATATGCTTCGGTGAAGTAGTTCCTGGTGTTAGGGGTATTAAGGTCGAACTATAAGAGCCTGATTACACGATTCTTTTTTTCGTTCGTTTCGTTATTCGTCTTTTTGACAGGTACGTATCCTCGTGATTACACGATTCTTTTTTACATTCGTGAGACTTGTTTCGTTATTTTGACATTCAGAATCTCCGCGGTGGATTTATTGGAAAATAAACATTAATAATAATTAAAAAAGGTGTTTAATCACTTCTTGTTCAAATGTATACCCTACTTAGCAATGAAAAGCAATGTTAAAACTTATAATTTAAAGTTTAAAAGTTTCTCGCATATGCTTTGATTTTAGGGATGAGCCATATTGAAAGATTCTCAGCGATAAATCGGCACACACATTTATCGAACCGAAACATCGGTATTTTTCGAAATCGATACTTGAAAACAAAGGAAATACTTCTTCCTTTTCTATTTTAAGGACCAAATATGTTAAAATTTTCAAAACGTGTTTTTGATTTAAAACGTAAAACAATATGTGTGTCTTTCAAAATTTATAAACTACTTTCCTCCATTAAATCTTCAATATTTTAATTAATAAACAAAAATGATTTGATAACATTTTGGAAAGTTAAAAAATTAAAGCTACTAAAGCATAGGCTTCTTCTTTGTACAAATGTAGACATTTTTCATATTAAGCTAAGTTCTAAAATGTAAATCACACCAACAAAAAGCTATCAAAACATTTACTTCTTCAGTAACTCATAAAATATACCACCATAACCTGAAAAATGATTTTACCACACAACGTATGTTTTCCCCAATCCCCAAAGGAAATTTTATAAAAAAAAACACGACTTAACAGTTAACATGTTTAATGCAATAACAGCTAAGTACTTTTACAAAAGCCCAGAGAATTTTCGACTTCTTATCTAAGCGCGAAGAATAGACGTGAATTTCATGCTTGTTATCGATTGTTTGTATTGAAACCTATGTGAATTGTCGACTTCGCCAACCTGTGTTGTGGTTTTTTTCAACCAATTGGGAAGAGTTACACTCGTTTTATCAAAAAAACATTTTAGACTAACTTTGGTTGGAACATTTATTGTCTTGGTTAAAAAGTAGATATTGACTAAATTTGGAATTTGTACCTGATTTATAACTAGTTGTTACGCACCCTCTTTGCTGAACTCTTTGCTAACTCCTTTGGGTATTGAAATTATCCTTATTCCCTTTCCATGAAATAGTACCTAATGAACTTTTGTCAATTTTTTTAAAATCCATTAAATTCAATAAATTAAAACAAATTAATAAAATTACAATATGCTTTCACATGATAATTTTCTTATTGAAAGAACACACAACTTGATATAAAACAACAAATATTTTTGTGAACTTTCTCTCTTTGCATTTGATTTAAACAAACTATTTTGTTTGCATGTTTCTATTTTCTTGTATGGTCGATGTAATTTATCAAAAAATCGATACTGAAATATGTATCGATGTTTTACTTTGAATAACGAATCCCGGTTACATCGATTGCCATCATCGCTCATCACTAATCGGTTGTCAAACCAGAACGTCAAATGTTCAACCAGAAAAAGTCTTGAAATTTTCATTCCTGCTTTCGTTACTTCATTCCCCTTACATTTCTACACCCCTCACCATATCTGTCAAAATAACGAAAGACGAAACAACCGAAAAAAAGAATCGTGTAATCAGCGTCTAATAGGTGGACGCTGTCAGAAACTAATGTCATAAACGAACGAAAAATTTCTTTCCGAAACGTCAAATGCACACGTAAACCATAATGCATGAGAGATTCGAGACTAGTTTACTACAACAATTTACATGTAGCTGTCAATTTTCTTCCGTAAGGTGCGCTCGTGAAGCGCTCTTCCCCTCCGAAAGCAAAAATTAACGAAAATGAACGAAACGTAACAAAACGCAATTATGTGTGCGTCTATTGAATTACTTCTATTCGTGTGGATTCGTACGGCTGCGTACGCTGCGTTCCAAAAATTATAGTTCTACCTTTAGGTATAATAAACCACTGATCTCTATAATACACTGGATAGCGCATCCATACAAGAAAGTTGATGCCATTTGAGAATTGTTATAATGTTGAGTTGCCTATTTTTTTGTATAACGGTATAACTGTATAACATAATGAAATGCAAAATTTTTTACAAAATTGCAACTAAAATATTTTAAATTCACTTTTACAATTATTTTAAATTACAAAAAATCAAATTTACGAACAAGTGATGGTTTTTTTGCTTTTTTTTCTTAGAAATTCCACTTTGGGTTTTCCCCTTCTTCGGGTTGTAGTAGAATTTTTGAGATCTCAGCAACTTGAACTGCCTTCTCAGCTTCACTGAACATACCTAAAGTGTTGAGTTGCCTACGTACTTGTCATCTTCAATTGGAAGTAGAAAAACTGTTATACTTTGTAGGGAATCCACTATCCAGTGTATTATATACTACGTTTCCATGTGGTATTTAAGCGAGCTTGAAGCTCACTTAGACCCTTTGTATACCTGCATCGAGTTAAAATGAGCTTGAACCGACTCGACTGCACTTCAGGAGCGGAGTCGAGTCGAAATTTGTGCTAAAAAACCTGGGTTGAGGAGTTAACTTGAGAAACACCATATGTCATCTCGACACCATTTCAATTCAACTCAATATCGAGCTCTCAAATCTGTGAACGAAAAACCTGGGTCGAAAATCCGACACAAAACCAACTCGAGCTCTCGGTCCTTAATATAAACGTAGTAATAGAGATCAGTGTAATAAACACATCAACAAGGGCCGCGTTCAATGCATTACGTTTTATACTATGTTTCCACCGAAGAGGTTTATCTCAGTTTAGATTATATAAATCTATTTGATGTTTCTACCGCACAAAAAGATTAAAAAGGAGATTTATTTTGACAGTATGCATATGTTGTTTCACTTTTTCTAATGGAGTTAAATTGAATGCATTCAGTGTGAGAAAATATAGGCCAGTTCGAGTTTTGTAACTATTGGACCTATGAAGATTTAACAAGATTTGTTTCAAATCTTCGAGATTTAGGAAATAAATTTGTATGGTAAATCTTTGGGATTTGGAGAAGATTTAGGTAAATCTACTTAAATCTCGGTTTTGTGGTCGGTGGAAACGTAGTATTACATCTAATATTTCAGATTTCTGAATTTTTTGATCTTCTGATTGGCCAGCTGTCATAAAAGGTTAGATGACTTTAAGTGACTTTTAGTAACGTTTAGTTACATTTTATCTGAAACTTCAGACAAGAAAATCTCATCTGAAAATTTAGAGGACAATTGTTTGTGTTGGGAGAAGTGCCAAAAGAGCTGAAGTATATACATACAAGTGGAACCTTTTTGATTTTCGCTCTACTTAGTGGTGAATTTGTGCTCATGAGTTTTTATAGTAAAATTGTAATACTTACATACTTCAATAAAAAACTTTTTGTAATCTCAAAACATTTGAACACCAGGAACAAAATTTAATGCAGAATAACAAGCAGTTTTAATGAAATTTAATAAAACGTATTGCTAATTTTTTTACATAAAATTTCATCTTTAGAGCTCTTAGCATAAATTATAAAATATAATTAAAGTTCTATTTTATTTCGTTACAATGCAAATTCTATTAAGTAAAAACGAGAATTTAATACAATGAATTTTGGCTGAAATTTCAGTTTTTCTATTGAACGCAGCCAGTGAAAGTGAACGTTTTGTTTGTTTTTTTTTTTCTGATGACTAACATCTATCTCTTTCTTTCCTTTAGTTTAAAAAAGAGACAGTCCCTGTGAGGAAGTACAAGCCGTCAAATTTAATTTGCTTCAAAAATAACTGTTATACATATACAGTCGTATTAATTAGATTTTCTTAGAACACTCTTGGACAGTTGTCCAGCTAGCCACTGTCTAAATAGTTGGACAACTCACTATTAATAATCACATTCCAGCAGCTGTCTAAATACGACCTCGTATTGCCCGTGCCATACCTGGAATAATTCATTCTCGAGTGAATTAATGAATTAAGCCGACTTTTTACGAGCGTCTGTAGAGAGGATCGCAAATATTGAAAATGAATTCTGAAGTTCATTTTCAGTATATTTTGAAGTTTCAATGACGCATTCTAGCAATAAGTTTAGAACTAATTTTAAAATGAACACTTCTATGTGACGTTTTGTCAGATAGACAATACAAATAAATAATATTTATCTCGAGTTAAGCTTCTGTGGCTCCAAACAATACTGAAAATGAAATATTTTGCGATCCTCTCTACAGACACTCGTGACTTTTTGGCTACGTTCAAAGGACATTTCTTTCATTTCAAAATAACTTTTCGTTTCACAACAAAAAAAATTGCGGTACTTTGTTCATTGAACGTGCCGACTTTAGAATAGGTTTGGATAACCAATTTCGGTGTCTTAAGTTGGACAACCGATGGAAATGTTTATTAATAGGTCTGTTTGGTTACTTTTGTATCTTTGCAACTTTCACCAAGTTTCGCAAACTTGGGTTTCTTTCCTATTGGTTTTGACAGCAAATTCTGCTACGTCGTACGACGTCGTACAACGTTTCTAGTTAACAAAGAGGCATAATACGATTTTGGAGTTGGACAGCTGTCTAAAGTTAGACATACTTTAGAATGGGTTTATTAATAAGACTGATAAAGAATCCACTATCCAGTGTTTTATAGAGATCAGTGCTCCAGCCAAACAAAAATAAAAACGAATTAAAATACCAAAAAAATTAATTCGTAAGCAATTGGTGGTAGCGCCTTTAAGTTGATGTTGTTGTTCACAAATTCAACGATCAACTATTATTTATTGATAATTTTACGAAAAGAAAAAAAAGAAGAAAAAAGTTTTTCCAACGTTTTTGTAGAGATTAGAATTGTAGAGGAAAAATTTGTGTTAGAGAAAAAAAGTTGTTTTATGACCTATGAATTCATTTAAAGTTCAGCTGGAATTATGCCATCTGGCCCTGCCGATTTGTATGGATTGAAGCTGTTGAGTGCCCATTGCAATCCGTCCCTTATGATCAGAGACCATCTGGGTAAGTTGAGTTACTGACTAGTCTACTAAGATCAGTATTAATAACTACTAGTATCGCCCAGCGGCCGCAATTCGGCCAACAAAAACTGACACACTCTAGCAAGGAAAATAAAAAAATTGATTAAGTATAAGAGAAAACTATATAATTCTTTTAAGGTTTTTATTGAAATCGCTCAATAAACAACGCAAATGAAAATTTTATGCACAACGAAGATAACATTTTTCGAAACTGACCCAGTACTTATATAAGCACATCCCCCATGCCACCCATTCTCTCTTAACTCTCTCCAAACATTATCAGTAAGGCCTTATAAGAAAGCTTTTTTCAAAACAGTGGGACCTACCGAATCACCAAGGCGCTCCATGAAACAAAATGCCACTTAAATTAAATTGTTTGTGTGCAAGGGCTTAGAGAATGAAAGCATTCATTAAAGCTTTAGGGATCAGAAAAAGTATTTATTATGCATGCTACGGCATCGCGATAAGACCTCTTATATGCGACAGACTTATGCACTACACTGCAAAAAAACTGAGATTCAAACTTCCTATCTGCCCTGTATCGATGTCTCGATGCTTCGGAGGCTTCTTCTATGCTGCCACAGAATGACCTCCAAGAGCATCGTTTGGTTTTCCTCAATTAATTTTTGTATTTTCTTATAGGGATTCCTTATAGGAGCCCCAATCTGACACTTCTCCAGTGAATTTAGCTCGATTGAAAAGTTTTCTACACTCTTTTCTGAGCGGATCTAACCCTGCAGTCCACCACTGTGGCTTCCTTTTGCATCTGATAGTTATAACAGGGCAGGAAGTGGCCAGAGATTTATTGACGGCTAATGTTAGATCATTGTCTTTGCTGTCATTATCGTTGATACATGAAGGGACACTTAAAAGTTCAGGTTTTATTTGTCTTTTTAGTGTATCGTTGTACTTTGACCAATCAGTTTTCCCAGGATTTCGAAAGACTGGCTGGCTAGTAGGGATATCAATTAAGTTGAACTGAATATATCTGTGATCTGAGAACGAATGCTCTTCAGATACTTTCCAGTTCGTAACCATCATTCGTAATAATCATTTGACAGATGTTATCGGAGACAAGAGTTATGTCTAAAACTTCTTGTCGGTTACTGGTAACAAAAATTGGTTCATTTCCAACGTTACTTACAATAAGGTTTGTACTTAAGACAAAATCAAAAAGAGACTCACCTCTGTCGTTAATGTCAGTGCTACCCCACACTGTATGATGGGCGTTTGCATCCGACCCAATGATGAGGCTGATCTTCTGCCTTTCAGCGTCAGCGATTAATCTCTCCAGGTTTTCGCCAGGTAGATGGCCCAAGGTGGTCATGGCCGAGATATGCTGAAGCCAGCCAAAAGGTAAGTTTGGCTGTTTCCAGCCTTGCGACAGTAGTATTGTTTAATTCATTCTCATACTTCATAAAAAAAAAAAAAATTAAAAAAAAAAATTTTGAACTAAAACTTTAACAAATGTAAACTTATCCTTATAAATTAAATGAATTATACAACATTTCCAATGAAATAATTTTAGTAATGACGCTTCGTCAAGTTTAAATCCCGCCAAAATTGTATATACTAAAATCCAGCTATGTAACTAATTAGTCATAAGCTCTAATCACTCTTTAGTTAAATAAATACTATCACTTGTATTGAAGACTTGAAGACGTGCGTTTCACTTTTCCTTATCGACAGCTTTTTTTCAATGCAAAAACTATTGCATTTTTTCATGGCGCTCGAGCAGGCACTATTCAATTAAAATTATTAAAATAATATTAGAAAAAAGCTAGCGATTAAACAAATCTAAATATTTAAAGTTAATCAAACATTTATTTTGTTAAATAAAGTCAAATTAAAGTACTTAATTTATATATCACGTGAAGTTTATACAACGCGCTGCTGTAGTGACTGTACTTTTTTATTCGGAGTTTCAATTAAAATTACCATTAAGAACAGTTTAAAGCGCACACAAGTGTTATAAACCTCATCAGTAAACCAAGTCATCAGCCCCAGGAGCAGCATAAAGGAAAATTCAGGGAAGATCACCAAAGATCACCAGAATCAAAAGACCCATGAGGTGCTTCTGCGGACAAAATACAAAGGAAGTTCGATCCAATGAACAGGTATTTAAATGCAATTAATACAGAACAGTGCGTATCATAGTAAAATATGCTTAAAAGTAAGAAAAACGCGCATACAAATCTTACATTTTGGCGTGATCTTATTTTCTTATAAATCAATTAATTACTATGCAATAAATAATTTATTGATTTAAAAACGCACTCTCCATACATTTAATTGCATTTAATAAATTTTAAACACAGTCAATTTAAATACAATAAATAAAAGTGAAACATTCGAATTATGATCTACATATAACAACAATTTAATAAAAATTTGATTGATCAAAGTGTATAAAATTATACAAAACCTTTAAACTTCATCAAAGCATTCACTGCATAATCAATACAGGCTCTGGGAATAGTCAGTTCATGCAAATACCTGTACTATACCTTTTACATTCGTGTTTCAATTAAGATCACTGAAAAGAGCATAATTTGTTTGCATCTTCAAAGTACAATAATAATATGTCAATATTTCAAATAGATAAATGATTGAAAGTTGAAAATAATATTATTTTAAAGTTTATAATAAAAATTTAACTTTAATATAAAGTTCTGAATAAAAACCTCATAACAAAAACAAATCAAGTTTACCTAAGCCATACGGTGTTCTTTTCCAGTTTTGTTTTACACTCAGTTTCTTAACCTGCAAATCGTGTGTATTGATTTTATTAATCATTCTGATTAGAATCGATCAGTGCAAGACTGCTGTTCTTTGACAAATTTGTGCAAAGATTACATACATTTGCTTGATAGGAATTTTAATTAATGGTAAGCTATTGAAGCTTTACCGATTAAGGATTAATTCGACAACAAATAGTGAATTTTGTTTCAATATTTATTGCAAATATTGTTTAAGTTGAAGCCTTAAATTAATAAAGATGAGTAAAAGACGCCAAAGTCAATCAAATAAGGTGGATGGCTTGCAGCAAATAGTGCATCACAAAGAGGTAGTTGTAGATAATATTCTACGGATAAAAAAATCGATTCAAGAAAAAACAATTTCGTTCAATGCGTTTGAGCTTGAGTGTCGGTTAGACATTTTGAATTCATATATCGAACAGGCAATGGACTTCCAAAATAAGATAGATTCGATAGATTCGACTGATAAATCGCGTAGTGAGCTTGAAAATATATGTGTGAGTACAAAATCGTTGTTATTGGCACTTATGAATAATCACAAAAAGTTAAACGTGCATGAGGTATCAACCATTGGATTAGGTTCGCACCATTCAAGACTTCCGAGTATGCGACTTCCTAAATTTAGCGGTAAATACTCTGAATTTAAGAATTTTATGAGTTTATTTGAAAGTTTAGTGGATCAAGACCCATCATTAAGTGATATTGAAAAATTCAATCATCTTTTATCCTGTCTTTCTGATACAGCTTTCGGCACAGTCAGTGCATTCCAAATTTCTGAAAGTAATTATTCAAAGGCTCTGGCAAGTCTTAAAAAAGTTTACGATAATACCTGTTTAATATTTTTCGAAAACATCTCCAAGCTCTTTGAGCTTCCGGAAGCTAATAAGCCATCAGCCTCTGGCTTACGTTCGATTGTAGATACAGTATCAGCTATATATGAATCGCTTTTATCAATCGGTGATGAAAAGAATATTACTAGTGCAATTTTAATACATTTAGTAATGTCTAAAGTTGATGTTGCTACAAGATTATATTGGGAGGAACAACTGGATTATGATAAACTTCCATTATGGAAAGATTGTGAAGTCGCTCTCAATAAACGTTTCCAGCATATTTCAGCTGTTGAGGCATCAACTTCAAGGGTTAAATATAGCAAACCTAAGGCAGATGGTGGAGTAAAAAAGAACTTGAAGTCCACATTTTCGGCAGTAAAATCAAATTCAAAACCATTAATAAAATGTGAATTCTGTTCTTCAAACGAACATTTTATAAATACATGTAATTCTTTTATGGCACTGACTGTACAACAGCGTTTCGAATTTGCAAAGGGAGTACCCATTTGCATCAATTGCTTACGAAAAGGTCATTCAGTTACTAAATGCAAAGCTAAACGCTGCAGTGTATGCAATAAAGCTCACCACACTCTCCTTCATCAGTATTCATTTAACAGTTCTCAATTGAATATGAACTCTTCAACTTTTAACCAACCTACTCAAATGGACAATAATTTGAACAAAACTGATCAACCTTCGGCTTCTCGTGCCTTTGTTAATCATGCCTCGTCCTCCGATGATCATGTAATTTTAGCTACAGCTGTTGTCAAAATCAAAGACAAATCAGGTTCATATCATTTAGCTAGAGCATTGTTAGATTCCGGTTCACAAGTTAATGTTATAACAGAGGAATTTTCGCAAAAATTACAAATAAAGAGAGAAGATACGAATCTTAATTTAACAGGAATAGGCAAATCGAATCAAATGATCAAGCAAAAGCTTCACGCAACTGTAGGATCGCGTATAAACTCACATGAGTTTTCCTCCGACTTTTGGATTATGCGATCAATATCTGGCTACCAACCTGACCACTCATTCTCAACAAAAGATTGGAACTTGCCAAGAAATATTGAATTAGCTGATCCTTACTTTTATAAACCTCAAAGAATCGACCTGTTGCTAGGTGCCGAAACATTCTTTGAACTACTTTCGGTAGGGCAGATAAAAATCAATCCAAATCTTCCAACACTTCAAAAAACACTACTTGGGTGGATTGTGTCCGGAAAGCTTAAAAGTACAGATAGTAATCAACCTAAAATATGCAGTATTCTTACTCATACTGAAGATGAAGATACTGACTCACTAGACTCTATTTTGACAAAATTCTGGGAGTTAGAAGAAATTCCCAAGGAGTCACAGGTGATGAAATTTAATCCAGAGCAGCAGGAGTGTGAAAATTATTTTTTGAAAACCTTTCAACGTTTACCTAATGGTCGTTTTAAAGTCTCTCTGCCATTTAAATCCAGTGTGGATTCATTAGGCTTTTCTTTGGAAACGGCAAGAAAGCGTTTTCTTTCACTAGAACGAAGACTTTCTAAAGACTCTCAATTACGAGAAATGTATATGAACTTTATGAAGGAATATCTCGATCTCGGTCATATGCACTTGGCAAATTCCGAGATTTTGAATGGTCTACACTATGTTATTCCACACCAATGTGTACTTAGGCCGCAGAGTACAACTACCAAGCTCCGTGTAGTCTTCGATGCTTCAAGCCGAACATCGACCCAAATCTCATTAAATAACATGTTAATGGTTGGACCCATTGTGCAAGAAGACCTTTATTCAACTTTATTGCGTTTTAGATTGCATAGATACGCAATTACTGCTGATATCACTAAGATGTACCGTCAGATACAAATTGACGAGGCAGATAAAAAATTCCTACTTATATTATGGAGGGAAGAACCCCAAAAGCCATTAAACTTGTACAGTCTTAGTACTGTAACTTATGGAACAGCACCTGCACCATTTTTGGCTACAAGATGCTTGTTGTACCTGAGTGAATTGTGTAAGACTTCACATCCAATTGCTTCAAAAGTCATCCGCGAGGATTTTTATGTTGATGACATGTTAACAGGAGCAGATGATTTTGAAGGAATCGAAAAAATACGTTTGGATGTTTCGCAAATTTTAGAATCAGGTGGTTTCCAATTAGCAAAATGGTGCTCAAGTCATCCAAATTACAATAACAATAATTCACAGGAGAAGCTACTCCAAATCAATGATGCCGATTCCGTAAAAGCATTAGGTATCCATTGGGTACCAAAAGATGATGTATTCAAATTTCGATTAGAAGCAAATTTTTATGATTTGAAAGGCACGAAAAGAAACATTCTTTCAGTTTCAGCTCGATTGTTTGATCCGCTTGGACTATTATGTCCAGTTGTAGTAAAAGCAAAAATCTTATTGCAAGAACTTTGGCTTAGAAAACTAGATTGGGATGAGTCAATTCCAATGCGGCTCGACAGTTGTTGGCAAGAGTTTAAAGTTAATTTATCTAAACTAGACACAATTGAATTACCACGCTATGTTCATACTTCTCCTAATTTGAAGTGTCAAATCCATGGATTTGCTGACGCTTCCATACGAGCTTACGGTTGCTGTCTTTATGTTCGTAGCCAAGAAGGCGATCTTATTCGCTCGCGGCTTTTAACAGCCAAATCTAAAGTTGCTCCACTGAAAACGAAGTCGTTGCCACGACTTGAGTTATGTGCAGCGCATCTCTTGGCAAAGCTCTGGTCACGAGTTCAAAAAATGCTTACAAATTACGAAATCGAGAATGTAGTTTTCTGGACGGACTCTGAAATCACATTACATTGGATCAAAACACATTCATCTTCACTCACAACATTTGTCGCAAATAGAGTGTCAGAAATCCAAGAAAGTTCAACTAATATATCTTGGCGACATGTTCCATCCTCGCAAAATCCTGCAGATATTGTATCGCGAGGATGTAATGTAGAAGAACTAATAAATTCGATCTGGTTTAAAGGCCCTGAGTTTCTTACTCAAGCTCCTCATAATTGGCCAAAAAACGATCATTTTTTATTGTCACCAGAAGAAGAGTCGTTGGAACAAAGAAAAACTAAATTTAACCTACTTGCAGTCAATAATGAAAACTCTATAATTTTAGAATTGATTTCGAGACACTCTTCATACTCCAAAATAGTGAGGTTAATTGCCTATTTATATCGCTTCATGACGAAAAAATATAGAAAAAGTTTATCTATAACTCCAACTGCTAAGGAATTAAAAGAAGCATTCCTGAAAATTATTGAAACCATTCAGCAGCATGCCTTTTCAGATGAAATTCAAAAGTTAAAGAAGTCGCAGTCTTTATCCCCGAATCTTCAAAAGCTAAATCCTTTTATTCATGGATTCAAAGAAAGGAAACGGTCCTTTGAGCTTATACGTGTTGGGGGTCGATTACTAAATGCACCTTTACCATATGATGCAAAATTTCCAATGCTTCTGCCAAAAGTCTCTCCTTTTGTGACATTGTACTTGCGGCACCTGCACTTAACAAACTGTCATGCAGGACCTAAGGCAATGATTGCTATCTTGAGGCAAAACATATGGCTTATTAATGCTCGAGAAGCCTGTACTCCAACCAAAAATTAGAAACCCAAATAATGGGAAATTTACCTGCTGATCGGCTTAAAGCTATACGTCCCTTTGCAATCTCAGGAGTTGACTTCTGTGGTCCAGTCTTTACCACTTTGAAAATTCGTGGTCGCTCTCCGGTTAAATCCTATATAGCAGTATTCGTCTGTTTCACTTCAAAAGCTGTTCACTTAGAACTTGTTAGTGACTTAACATCTCATTGTTTTATTTTGTGTCTTAAAAGGTTCATTGGAAGACGAGGTCTACCAGGCAAGATATACTGCGACAACGCCACCAATTTTGTGGGAGCAGACAGAAAGCTAAAGGAACTTCGAGATGCATTCATTTCTCAGAAAGAGGACGTTCTATCGTATGCTGCAGGAACTGGAATCGAGTTTGCCTTCATACCTCCAAGAGCTCCGCATTTTGGCGGCCTATGGGAGTCCGCTGTCAAGTCTGCCAAGAATCGACTTCAACGAACAATAGGCAATGCTCTCCTTACCGCAGAAGAACTTCAAACGACGCTTATCGAGGTCGAAGCCGTACTCAATTCGAGACCAATCTCACCGCTGAGTCAAGATCCAAACGATGGAGAAGCCCTAACTCCAGCGCACCTACTAATCGGAGAGGCTCTTCGTTCGCTGCCGCCAGAATCCGTGCCAGGCGTATCAGAGTCCAAAATGGGATGCTTGAGAAGGTGGCAACTCTTATGCGCACTCAAGCAAAAGTTCTGGAAGGCTTGGTCCAAAGACTACGTACTCGAACTTCAAATAAGAAGCAAATGGCTACGAGAACAACCAAATCTCGCAATCGGGAAACTTGTCATCATACACGACGATAATTTACCCCCTCAGCATTGGATAACAGGAAGGGTGGTGGCCGTAGTAAGAGGTGATGATAACAGAGTTCGAGTGGCCGATATTAAAACATCAAAAGGAATGCTGAGAAGACCGATTCATAAACTAGCCATATTACCTATGGATTGAAGATGTACAATTCTTCAACGCGGTCGGTGTTTAATTCATTCTCATACTTCATAAAAAAAAAAAAAATTAAAAAAAAAAATTTTGAACTAAAACTTTAACAAATGTAAACTTATCCTTATAAATTAAATGAATTATACAACATTTCCAATGAAATAATTTTAGTAATGACGCTTCGTCAAGTTTAAATCCCGCCAAAATTGTATATACTAAAATCCAGCTATGTAACTAATTAGTCATAAGCTCTAATCACTCTTTAGTTAAATAAATACTATCACTTGTATTGAAGACTTGAAGACGTGCGTTTCACTTTTCCTTATCGACAGCTTTTTTTCAATGCAAAAACTATTGCATTTTTTCAAGTATCTCGATCGCTGAAATTTGGGCGTAAATATACTTTAATGCTACTTTTTACTAATATGCAAGATCTAGGGTCACCTTTATCTGATGCATACAGTGCGTAGTAACTAGGAGTCCTGCGAGTCCTCCAACAATAGATTTAACGATCCATGGCTCTTGGATCAGGACGACATCTTCTCCGCTCCTGGACAGCCGAAGGAGGCCGAAGCCTTGATGCAGCGTTAAAGATTGATCTGTAATAACTGCAGCATTTTGGCTACAATAACGACAGGTCAGTCTCCAATACTGTGGTATTAGTGTTCTCCAGTTCAGAGGACGAATTAAAAGATCGTCCTCATCCAGAAGAGCACTAATTGCGTAGTCTTCAGTATCCATGTAAGATAAACCTTCGACGTTATTAGAAGACTCCGCTATGGCTAAGGATGTTCCGAATGCACCCCCAACATCCTCATCTAATGATGGGAAGGTGATCGATGTACCAGTGTCCTGGACCACAGATTTGTCCTCTTCGGGGTGTGGAGGCACGCAAGCTGCATCGCACTCATCTTTTTTGTAAACCCTAAGGGTTATACTTTTAAATCCTTACCTAATCACGCCTTTCGTCTGCATTAGAAGGCAAGAGAGTCCTTATTAATCACAATAATAGCGCCTCTTAAAGACCCTTTTGCTCCTCCAGTTTCGCGACTTTCCAGGCGTGAGTAAGGCATGGACGGATTGGATAGCTTGATTATCTGGAGCATTTCATCCAAGCAACAGGGCTCGGTCGGAAGCCTGATGCGCGCCCTAGGTCTGCATGAGATGTCCTTCTTAAGCCTAGTACGCAGATCGGAAAAATTTTCTTTTCCTACAAAATTTTTCCCAGGACAAATTTGGTCTTCAGTTTTTTTCCAGGTAGTACGCAGTTCACGCGCAAAATAGTGAAGATTGTACCCGCTGTAGGGTGAAGTCTCCTCTAAATTTTGCCAGAAAAAATAATGTCCGAAGCATTGTTTTGCGATCAACTATTATTTATCGATAATTTTACAAAAAGAAAAAATGAAGAAAAACATTAATTTTGGGCGATTTTTCCAACGTTTTTGTAGAGATTAGAATTGTAGAGATAAATATTTTTTTTTTTGATCTGCGTACTAGGCTTTAGCAATAACCTCGAGCCTCGCACCGGGCCAGACTTCGCCCAATCTGCTAACAGCAAGCTTATAAAGATCGCATGACCTCTGATCAATACAAGCGCATTAGTTTGTCCTCAATGATCAGAGAAAAGCGTGCCATCATCGTCAGTTGGCGTCACCACCATTCTGCCGAGAAGGAAATAGATACAACAGTCAGCCTAACAGCCCATCTGTCGAAGGAGAGGATCGTCGGATAACAACATTACCAACCGACAAGGATGGGATGACGTCGGACGCGTCATCGCGGTACCTTCGTGGGAGGGGGTTATGGATGTAACTATACCGCCGTTGGAGGGGAGGAAAGAAAGATAAGGGGATGAAGAGCGCCCTTTGATTTCAGAACTCATCTGGAGAAGTTATCTCTCGAGAATCTTTGACCTTACTCAGCTTTTACAACTCGACATGTTCAACGCTCAGGTAGAAGATAGAATTACTTACGACCGCCAAAATTGTGTGAAGAAAACGATTTTTATATATTGCTTCCACACTTGCACACCACAACATCAATTCACAATAACCTCAAACCCCCAATTGGGATAGAAAAGGTTTGTTCGTGTACTTTTCGGACTAAAACTGTCAAATTATCAAATTTACAATTTTATTCCTATAGCTATTCAACCAAATTAACTACTTATAATCTATTATCCCACTATTATACTCCAAAGAGTAAAACGGGCGACCTTTTATCACTCCTATTGCAACCTTTATGGAGTAAGCTCAAATGAATCCGAAAAATATATGATATAAGTAGTTTGACAAAAGTGCTATGAGTATTCCGACAAATGAAAAAAAAAAAATATTTATCATTGATTTATTCCTGTTATTTTATTTTTGTTTTGATATTCCTTGAATTTTTTTTAATTAATTTTTATAATTATTTTACCTTCAATAGATACCATAGAAAATGTAAATACATAATGAAATATGTATTCCAAAGTATCAACATCTAAAATAGTAAATTTCTTTTCCCGCAATCTATGACTTAACTTTTCGATTAACCAACAACGCGGCTTTCTCTAGAATAATCAAATGTACTGAAACTACGCTACAAACGTATCGCATTTTATCAGATTAGAAAATAAAAAATCCAAGGGAAAATAATATCGACTATACCAACTCTGCTGGCACCGGGTAGTATAAAAATGTTTCCACCCTCACCTCACCACGTTCACAGTCATCACCTCAACCTCAACCATCCGAAAAGAATTTAACTCAAAGTAAACGAACGATTGGACATTTTCAATTTTGTCTATTTTGTCCTTATAAAACACATATGAGAATGGTATACCTACATACATAACTTTTTTCTTTTACCATACAGTTTGGTAGAAAATAAATACACTGTCTTCGGCAACCTTTGGATTCACTCGGCATCGATTCCGATCGTTGTTGATAGTTGATACTGTTTACTTGTTTTGAATAAAAATGAAAAATGTTTGAGTGTGTGCGTGCAGAGCATTTTCGTGTTTTTCATTGAGGATGAATTTTCTTCCACGGATAGCATAGCGTGCGTGCGATCGTGAAACAAGCAAAGCAAATAAATTGGTAGTAAAGCTTATTTAATCATATTAGGGTAAGAATGGGTATTATAAACAAAATCAAAATGATAGTTCCTAGATATATTGAACACATAATAAAATTTTATGAAAAATACTTTCTGGCGACTTTTTTTTTTAAATGGTTTGGGTAGACATTTGCTAAAATGTCTAATTGACGCTTCGTCAGTGAGTTTAAGTATAAAATGGTCTACTAAGCCGAGTGCTTAGTAGGCCATTTTGCCCGTTTAGGGTATTTTATTTAAGTTTAAATTCCGAACAAACTGAAATAGTACTAGGCGAACTATTGTCAGTAAATTATTAAGAAATACTTAATACGGGTATGGTTTGTTTCGTTTTTTTCATCTCGTTTTTTGATTACTTCGTTTAAGTCGCTTTGCATTTCGTTTGTTATGTATTTTAATCAAATTGTTTTTCAATTACTTGGTTTATATTTGTTTCGAAAAAATATCATTGAGTCTTTTACTTAGTTCATTTTAGGTTCATTTAGTCTTATATTATTATTATCGATTATTTTGGTTTTTGTTCATTTCGATTTCGATTACTTCGCCATTGTTTGTTTCGTTTTTATTTGTTTTGTTTGATGTAATTGAACACTGAAAAATAGATGGTTTTATGTCTAGTTTATGAGATATTTTAAAATTACCAAAATTACGTTTCTATTAAATTTTTTATTTTTTTTTTGTTATTTATGTAAGCTTGCTGACATAAATACAGTGCTAGCACCCAGCATTACAAACAGTGAGGTATGTGTACAAACAGTGTGGTATGTAAGGGGGGTAATACTGCCCCCTGCAACCCCCATGCTTGGCCCACTATAGGATTTGGGAAAGGTACGAGGTTGGATGTATGCAAAGTTTCTTTTGCATTTAAAGAATCTGCATTTAAAGAAACTTTGAACTTATCCTATATCCAATGTCAACGTCATCAATTTTTACAAAATTGTAAGAAAATCCATTACAATTAAGTTTTTCTTGTCCTTTTACTGATTTAAATACGTTACAAATTGTATTTCTATCCATTTTAAAAGTTTTTAATATTTTGTTTAATAGTTTGGAGCTTGCCGCGCCACGAATATAATTAAACTAAAGACAAAATAAACCTACGCCAAAACAATAGATTCTAATACAAAACGAAATGCGAAATAAACCGTAAACGAGATAACCTTGACCTAAATAACTCATTACACTTTTAACGAAATTGAAAAACGAGTAAAAATAGAAAGAAAGAAATGCGAAGTGATTGTAGTGCGAAGTGATTAAAAAACAAAGTAAACATAATCGAAGTAAATAAAAATAATAATAAGAAAAGCGAAACAACGAAAAGCGAAGTGAAGAAAACGAAACATCAGGCACCCAGTAAAATCTGTAATTTCAGATATAAAACGTAATGCATTGAACGCGGCCAATGACAAGAACGCCAGTGGTGCGTTTCTTTTCTGTAAAATGTTAACTATTGTTAAGTCCCCTTTCACACAGGGCAACTGAGTTGCCAGCAACAATTAGTTCATAGGCGAGAAGGGCAGGAAGAAAGAGGGGGAAATGAAATCTCCCAGGTCAACAAATTCAGGAGATTTTTTTGACGTTTCTCTTCACACTACGTTTGTGTGCGTTCAACCAAGGTAATTTAAAAGGAAAATAAAGAAAATCTCCGGGTTTTTGTTGCTTGCGTGTGAAAGGTTAAAGAGATTGTTAAGGAGATTTAAAGAAAACGTCAAAAAAATCACCAGCAACTAGTATCTTCGTGTGAAAGGGGACTAACTCTGATCGTTCCTAAACTTGGGAAGTGTAAGTCCCCTTTCACGCAAGGCAACTGAGTTGCCGGCAAGAATTAGTTCATTGGTGAGAAGGGTAGGAAGAAAGAGTGGTAAACGAAATCTCCCCGGTCAACAAATTCAGGAGACTTTTTTGACGTTTCTCTTCACACTACGTTTGTCTGCGTTAAAAAAAAGTAATTTAAAAGGAAAATACAGCAAGTCTCCTCCGATTTTGTATCTTCGTGTGAAAGGTACAAGAGATTGTTAAGGAGATTTAAAGAAAACGTCAAAAAAATCACCAGCAACTAGTATCTTCGTGTGAAAGGGGACTAACATTTGTTAACACTATGACGTCATAAAATCGTTCCTAAATTACAGTGTTGATGTGTCAGAATGTTACACTTTGTAACATTTTCCAACTCATCTCGTCGATATGAATTGAAAATGTTGATCTGTCAAAAGCAGATGAATTTGGATTTTCATTTTGTGGTTATCTTTTGTTTACTTTTTCTCTTTTCGGTTACTTAAATTTCGGTATTATTTTATTTTATTTTTACTGTCGATTTTGATTTTTATAATTGTCTTGTGTTATTTACTAATTTTCTTTTTCCCAACAGTTTTCTTTTTCGATAAGGTAGATTTCTTACAAAAAATGCATCGGTATCTATTTGGAATGGAAAGAAGTTGCACTTTCTGAATTTTGCCTGATGATTTGATTTTGTGCAAAAATAAATAAATAAACGAATTGAATTTATAAATTGTGTGTTTCCAATAAATTTGATGTAATCACAAATTTTCTTTTATTTTCATTCTTGTATTTCGCATTTTATTTTTTTTTCAACCCATTTTGTTTGACAGATCAACAATATTTTCAACTGAGCGTTCCTAAATGAAATGTTACAAAGTGTAACATTTTTAACAATGACAGCCCAACACTTTTTTTTTGACAGACCAACAAAAGTTAACATTCTACAGAAAAAAAACGCACCACAGGGCGTCAAAATACAAAGAAATTTAGTAGTAGTAGATGGCCTTAGTTTCTTTGCCAAAAAATGCTTGTTGAGGCCAAGTGGCAACAGGTGGCTTTTGATGGTGCTTAAAAGTCGTTGAACCCATTAACTTATTATATATGGACTGCCAGCAGCCAAATCACGATGGTTCAATGTAAAACTATATGACACCAGCGCTCTCGTGGCATGTCGGAAATACGGTGTAACTTTTGGCCGCGTTCAATAGAAAATCTGAAATTTCAGAATCTATTGTAAAAAATTGCCATAATGTTTTTTATTATATTGCCATTAATGACCAAATGGTGTAAATATACCAAAATCTGCCATTATTTTTGTCAGAAAAATAATGACGAAGTGCAGATGACATTTAATTGTACCATTATACTGGCATCGTGGTATGTATGTTGACATCATTTTGCAAATAATGGCAATGCACATAGAGAATTCTTGACATTTTAATGCAACGATTTTATCCAGTAAGGCTCTTCAAAACGAACGCGAAACATTCGGAGCGACGACGAAAACAAAAATTACAACACGTGGTTGTCAAAATGTGAAAATTTGCAAGAAATTATAATGCAGTGAATTTTATGCCTGACTTTTAAATGTTTTTATCGAAATTTGTATTATAAATAAGAGCAAATTTTTTTAATTTCAATGAAAAATTGTTTACACAATAATCCGATGGAGAATAATAGAAATACTTTTGTAAGTTCTTTTATTTAAATAAGTAACACGACAAAAAGTGAAAAAGTGATAGATAAAAATTAGCTTATTCAAGGCTCTCCCAAACCAACGCGATTATTCGCCGCGACAAAAGAAAACAACAATAACAACACGTGGTTGTCAAACAAAACAACACGTTGTTGTTATTGTTTTCTATTGTCGCGGCGATTAATCGCATTGGTTTGGGAGAGCCTTAATGCCTTTGTGCAAAAAAAATTAGTGTTTTATCTGTGAAATCAACCAGAAATGGTATACCGCATGTTTTAGTTTTTCACTTTTGTGCTTTTTGCAAAAGGTTTTGAATAGGTACCTACCTACATTTAAGCTTTCAGTATTACAATTTTATTAAAAAAAACTAATGAGCACAAATCAACCAAAAACGAGAGTGAAAATAATACAGTTTTACTTTTATACGTAGTACTTCAGCTTTGACTAAGTGAAGGTCACAGAGTAGAAGATGAATTGCAATAAAATATATGTACCTACTTGAACAATAAAGAAAAACAGAAAGAGGAAAGGCCGATAACTCTGCAATTTGTTCAACCTCAGCAATTTTGTCCTCCCCGGTAACCCACATACGTTTCTCGCCAGCGTGTTTTAAAAATCGTAAACAAAATTTTGCTGTGTGTAAAAGCAGTAAAATCTGAAATTTCAGATGTAAAACGTATGCATTGAACGCGGCCAATGACAAACACGTCAGGCGTCAAAATACAAAGTCCCCTTTCACACGAAGATACTAGTTGCTGGTGATTTTTTTTGACGTTTTCTTTAAATCTCCTTAACAATCTCTTGTACCTTTCACACGCAAGCAACAAAATATTTTTTTTCTTCATAGCTCTATGTCAGCTATAACCAGTGTCAGTTTCATTGAAATCGGTCAAGAAACAACGAAGTTGACATTTTTACGAATCACCCTGTATTGAAAATATTTTTTAATATTTTTTTTCTTCATAGCTCTATGTCAGCTATAACCAATGTCAGTTTCATTGAAATCAGTCAAGAAACAACGAAGTTGACATTTTTACGAATCACCCTGTATTGAAAATATTTTTTAATATTTTTTTTCTTCATAGCTCTATGTCAGCTATAACCAATGTCAGTTTCATTGAAATCGGTCAAGAAACAACGTAGTTGACATTTTTACGAATCACCCTGTATTGAAAATATTTTTTAATATTTTTTTTCTTCATAACTCTATGTCAGCTATAACCAGTGTCAGTTTCATTGAAATCGGCCAAGAAATAACGAAGTTGACATTTTTACGAATCACCCTGTATTGAAAATATTTTTAATATTTTTTTTTCTTCATAGCTCTATGTCAGCTATAACCAATGTCAGTTTCATTGAAATCGGTCAAGAAACAACGAAGTTGACATTTTTACGAATCACCCTGTATTGAAAATATTTTTTAATATTTTTTTCTTCATAACTCTATGTCAGCTATAACCCCTGTCAGTTTCATTGAAATCGGTCAAGAAACAACGAAGTTGACATTTTTACGAATCACCCTGTAATGAAAATATTTTTTAATATTTTTTTTCTTCATAACTCTATGTCAGCTATAACCCTTGTCAGTTTCATTGAAATCGGCCAAGCAACAACGAAGTTGACATTTTTATGAACCACCCTTGTCCTATTTTTATATTATTTGTTACTCCACTGGCTTTTATATGTGCTACACCAATTTCCTGCTTTTAAGTTCCCCAGAAAAATCCTCGCAGAAAATCCCTCTCAAATTCACAAACCTTCTGAAAAACTATTTTGACCGAAATTATTAAATGCACGAACCATTTTCTCCGATCGAATTTTTAATTCCATATCCGGGATGAGTTGTCTTGGGACCAGTTTGGTCTTGGGATGAATTGCGTGGGATGAGTTGTCTTGGGACCAGTGGTTCTGGGATGGGCTGCGTTGACCCGGCGAGAAACGTATGTGGGTTACCGGGGAGGACAAAATTGCTGAGGTTGAACAAATTGCAGAGTTATCGGCCTTTCCTCTTTCTGTTTTTCTTTATTGTTCAAGTAGGTACATATATTTTATTGCAATTCATCTTCTACTCTGTGATCTTCACTTAGTCAAATTCTGATGAGAATTGTGGTGGGGGATTGTCAAAAGAGCTGAAGTACTACGTATAAAAGTAAAACTGTATTATTTTCACTCTCGTTTTTGGTTGATTTGTGCTCATTAGTTTTTTTTAATAAAATTGTAATACTGAAAGCTTAAATGTAGGTAGGTACCTGTTCAAAACCTTTTGCAAAAAGCACAAAAGTGAAAAACTAAAACATGCGGTATACCATTTCTGGTTGATTTCACAGATAAAACACTAATTTTTTTTGCACAAAGGCATTAAGGCTCTCCCAAACCAACGCGATTATTCGCCGCGACAAAAGAAAACAACAATAACAACACGTGGTTGTCAAACAAAACAACACGTTGTTGTTATTGTTTTCTATTGTCGCGGCGATTAATCGCATTGGTTTGGGAGAGCCTTAATGCCTTTGTGCAAAAAAAATTAGTGTTTTATCTGTGAAATCAACCAGAAATGGTATACCGCATGTTTTAGTTTTTCACTTTTGTGCTTTTTGCAAAAGGTTTTGAATAGGTACCTACCTACATTTAAGCTTTCAGTATTACAATTTTATTAAAAAAAACTAATGAGCACAAATCAACCAAAAACGAGAGTGAAAATAATACAGTTTTACTTTTATACGTAGTACTTCAGCTCTTTTGACAATCCCCCACCACAACTCTCATCAGAATTTGACTAAGTGAAGGTCACAGAGTAGAAGATGAATTGCAATAAAATATATGTACCTACTTGAACAATAAAGAAAAACAGAAAGAGGAAAGGCCGATAACTCTGCAATTTGTTCAACCTCAGCAATTTTGTCCTCCCCGGTAACCCACATACGTTTCTCGCCAGCGTGTTTTAAAAATCGTAAACAAAATTTTGCTGTGTGTAAAAGCAGTAAAATCTGAAATTTCAGATGTAAAACGTATGCATTGAACGCGGCCAATGACAAACACGTCAGGCGTCAAAATAC
Organism: Epistrophella euchroma; assembly: GCA_947049315.1. Taxonomy (NCBI): domain Eukaryota; kingdom Metazoa; phylum Arthropoda; class Insecta; order Diptera; family Syrphidae; genus Epistrophella; species Epistrophella euchroma. The sequence continues at coordinate 71,086,925 of OX346245.1, forward strand.
AAAGTCCCCTTTCACACGAAGATACTAGTTGCTGGTGATTTTTTTTGACGTTTTCTTTAAATCTCCTTAACAATCTCTTGTACCTTTCACTCGCAAGCAACAAAAACCCGGAGATTTTCTTTATTTTCCTTTTAAACTACCTTGGTTGAACGCACACAAACGTAGCGTGAAGAGAAACGTCAAAAAAATCTCCTGAATTTGTTGACCGGGGAGATTTCATTTCCCCTTCTTTCTTCCTGCCCTTCTCGCCTATGAACTAATTGTTGCCGGCAACTCAGTTGCCCTGTGTGAAAGGGGACAAAGAAATATAATAGATGTCCTTAGTTTCTTTGCCAAAAAAAAGCTTCTTGAGGCCAAGTTGCTAATGGCTTTTGAATTACTTACTTATTTTTGCCGATGAGCCACGAAAGCGCTGATGGTGCTTTAAAGTCGTTGAACCATTTTCATTTGCGATTTTGTATGGAAATGACACCCGACTAGCAGTCCATATATAATAAGTCAATGGTTGAACTATTTTCATTTGCGATTTTGTATGGAAATGACACCCGACTAGCAGTCCATATATAATAAGTCAATGTTTCTTGCGCGGGTCAACGCAGCCCATCCCAGAACCACTGGTCCCAAGACAACTCATCCCACGCAATTCATCCCAGGACCAAACTGGTCCCAAGACAACTCATCCCACGGACAACTCATCCCGGATATGGAATTAAAAATTCGATCGGAGAAAATGGTTCGTGCATTTAATAATTTCGGTCAAAATAGTTTTTCAGAAGGTTTGTGAATTTGAGAGGGATTTTCTGCGAGGATTTTTCTGGGGAACTTAAAAGCAGGAAATTGGTGTAGCACATATAAAAGCCAGTGGAGTAACAAATAATATAAAAATAGGACAAGGGTGGTTCATAAAAATGTCAACTTCGTTGTTGCTTGGCCGATTTCAATGAAACTGACAGGGGTTATAGCTGACATAGAGTTATGAAGATAAAAAATATTCAAAAATATTTTCATTACAGGGTGATTCGTAAAAATGTCAACTTCGTTGTTTCTTGACCGATTTCAATGAAACTGACATTGGTTATAGCTGACATAGAGTTATGAAGAAAAAAAATATTAAAAAATATTTTCAATACAGGGTGATTCGTAAAAATGTCAACTTCGTTGTTTCTTGACCGATTTCAATGAAACTGACATTGGTTATAGTTGACATAGAGCTATGAAGAAAAAAAATATTAAAAAATATTTTCAATACAGGGTGATTCGTAAAAATGTCAACTTCGTTGTTTCTTGACCGATTTCAATGAAACTGACATTGGTTATAGCTGACATAGAGCTATGAAGAAAAAAAATATTAAAAAATATTTTCAATACAGGGTGATTCGTAAAAATGTCAACTTCGTTGTTTCTTGACCGATTTCAATGAAACTGACATTGGTTATAGCTGACATAGAGTTATGAAGAAAAAAAATATTAAAAAATATTTTCAATACAGGGTGATTCGTAAAAATGTCAACTTCGTTGTTTCTTGACCGATTTCAATGAAACTGACATTGGTTATAGCTGACATATTTTCAATACAGGGTGATTCGTAAAAATGTCAACTTCGTTGTTTCTTGACCGATTTCAATGAAACTGACATTGGTTATATCTGACATAGAGTTATGAAGAAAAAAAATATTAAAAAATATTTTCAATACAGGGTGATTCGTAAAAATGTCAACTTCGTTGTTTCTTGACCGATTTCAATGAAACTGACATTGGTTATAGCTGACATAGAGTTATGAAGAAAAAAATATTTTCAATACAGGGTGATTCGTAAAAATGTCAACTTCGTTGTTTCTTGACCGATTTCAATGAAACTGACATTCCCAACTAACAAAATTACCTCCGATTTTAGATATTTTAGAGTTATTCGTACCTTTAACACCCATTTAAGACCTCTGACAGAAAGTAAATACGTTATAGAAGTCAAACTCATCGTAAACATATCATCTGTTGCACTTTTTGTTAGTTTTACAGGTGTACTGCGCCAATGCGTCTATAATCGTACTATATTGATTCCTTTAAATGACGGGGAGAGTTCTTACTCCAATAGTGATACAGTAAATATGTTAATAGTAAGTTAAACTGCATGTATCTGCTATAACACCACTTGTGTTTTATTTATAGAGCGGAATGTTTCTATTTTATATCTGTAGATATTTTTGTGCTCCGCAAATGAAGTGCACCATGACGCCGCCATTTTACATCATTTATACTTACTCTCGAGTATACTAACACATGTATATGTATATGATATAACAGGCTTGTATTTGTTTCTTGTGGTTATCAAATATAATGTAGCTACATTTTAAGGAAAAATATTAAAAAAGCAAGAAGTCCTATAAAATATTTTGAATTTTTGTTTATTGTTTTTTTTTGGATAAAAAATTATTTTTTTTATATTTTTAAATGCAATATTGTTTAAAATATTAGGTAACAATATATTGAAAGCTTTATCAATATCGGTTGCGCCATTAAAAAGCAACACATTAACAAATTTAAAATAATGCCCAAACGCACATACCAAAGGACGGTATAAAAAAAAACACTTTTTTGGACTTCTACATCATCTTCGTGTCAATTTTGATTCCATTAGTTTTCTTTTTTCCCCAAAAAACATACATAGGTAAGGTGCCCTATAAAACAAGTCAAAATTGATGCAGAAAGTATTGCTGCTTAAAAACTACAAAAATAGATACCATAATGGCCGTGCGGTTAGCGAGCAAGGTTTTCGGTGCGATGGGACACGAGTTCAACTCCTAGACAAGTAAGTAATTTTTATGATAAAAATAATTTCTAATCAAATTTGAGATCTCATTTCAGATAACCTTTAAGTAAAATAACTTTAAGAAATATCAAAACAAAAATAAAATAAGAAAAAGAAATCAATAATTAATATTTTTTTTTAATATGTCGGAATACTCCTATAGCACTTTCATCAAACTACTCATAATACATTCTTCGGAGTAACTTGAACTTACTCCATAAAGGTGCAATAGGATTCAAAAAAGGTCGCCTTTTTTACTCTTTGGAGTATTATTCAAAGCGTATATGAGTGAGATAATAGATGATAAGTAGTTTCTTTGGATGAATATAGGATAAAAATTGTTAGTTGGGTTGCTTATAGCTGACATAGAGTTATGAAGAAAAAAAATATTTTCAATACAGGGTGATTCGTAAAAATGTCAACTTCGTTGTTTCTTGACCGAAATTCCTTCCCGAATCATATAGAACTCGTCGAAAGAAAACGGTTCGTGCATATAATATTTCCGGTTAAATTCGTTTTTCAGAAGGTTTGTGAATTTGAGAGGGATTTTTCTGAGAGGAACTTAAAAGCAGAAAATTAGTGTAGCGCAGATAATAATAATAGTTTATTATCTGTGGTTGTAGGTATAAAACTTTTGTTGCCCTCTTCCTCAGAATTGTTATTAATTATATTGAGCATTTCTGATTGTTGTAGAATGATGAAATTTGGTACAAAGGTAGGGCTTGCAATGCCTTCAAAGAAAAAAAAAAAAATTGAAATTGGAGATTTATCATTCAGGGGGCGTGGCATCCACCCATTTGTCTCACAACTGTTATCAATTTGGTAATGATGAATGCAAAAATTGAAAATTTAAGATTTTTTATTAAAAAAAAAAAAACCTGTATGCAACAAGTCAGCCGTAGAAAATAATGAACTATGAAAGTACGGTTTAATATCAATTATTTTAACTAAATTAATATCGAAACAACTGCAAGTCATAAAAGCAGGGGCGAACGCAGAAAAAATTTCGGGGGGGTTGAAAAAAATATGAGATTTTCATAGATATCTTATTTTATTACTAGGTACTCGTATTGAAATAATGTATTCAATAAATACATGAAATTTCACAAGAGTATATCCATACGTATGGTACTTTCACCATTTGAACAAGGTTCTCTTCATAATTCACTTCAAGTTTTAATTTAATCGCTCCGATCTGTAAAAAGCGATGTATTGTTCGATACAATAAACTAAGATTTTTAATCCCCCTCTTTATTCTAACACCAAACCGAAAATTTGATTCAAATTAATGAAATGAAAGAAACAGGAACAGAATCAAACTTTCTTTAGGAAAAGAACACACTTCTATGTAATTCAATTAAAACACAGGTTCAATCGACATTTAAAAACTTTAGCTCTTGTTATGGGATTGTGAAGACTAAAACTGACGTGTAGCGTTTTAGTTTCATAATGAGCTAAGTGTTAAATTGATCTAGATACAGAATGTAATTAGTTTGACATTTGAAAAATGCTATAACCTCTTATGGGCTAAAAAACAGTCTTATGGGAGTTTTTTTTTTCAGATTTAAAGAGTTTAACTCTGTATTTTGTTAGTTTTGTTGGAATTTAAAGAAATTATGGTAAAAAAATAAAGTCGTTTACTTTTGCTCCAACTTCATAATTTATTAAATATCCCTGTTTGGGTAAGTAAGTACAATAGTCCTAACCAAAGCTTCAAATTTTTGTGAATTTTTAAGAAAATTGTTCCAGAAGAAAATCCTATTTTTGGGCCATAATAATATTGAAATATGGACCCATGTTCATATTTGACGCATGCGTCAAAACACTCGAGAAACGATAGAAACTGAAACAATTTTTCAGGGTTTCTCGACTGATTTTCTCGATGCGATATTTTTAAAAAGAAATAGAAGAACTTGTGTTTTTCCTATGGCACGAAAATGACACAATGTTTTTTTTTTTCACGAAAATGAATCTTTAATTTCTCATTTCAAAAATTTCGGGGGGTTTGAACCCCCAAAACCCCCCCTGCGTTTAGCCTGCATGAAAAAAAATGTATATTAAATAAAATTAGTTATCAAAATATTTATTTTCTTCATAACTCTATGTCAGCTATAAGCAATGTCAGTTTCATTGAAATCGGTCAAGAAACAACGAAGTTGACATTTTTACGAATCACCCTGTATTGAAAATATTTTTTTTCTTACTCTATGTCAGCTATAAGCAAGGTCAGTTTCATTGAAATCGGTCAAGAAACAACGAAGTTGACATTTTTACGAATCACCCTGTATTGAAAATATTTTTTTTCTTCATAACTCTATGTCAGCTATAACCCCTGTCAGTTTCATTGAAATCGGTCAAGAAACAACGAAGTTGACATTTTTACGAATCACCCTGTATTGAAAATATTTTTTTCTTCATAACTCTATGTCAGCTATAACCAATGTCAGTTTCATTGAAATCGGTCAAGAAACAACGAAGTTGACATTTTTACGAATCACCCTGTATTGAAAATATTTTTTAATATTTTTTTTCTTCATAACTCTATGTCAGCTATAACCAATGTCAGTTTCATTGAAATTGGTCAAGAAACAACGAAGTTGACATTTTTACGAATCACCCTGTATTGAAAATATTTTTTAATATTTTTTTTCTTCATAACTCTCTGTCAGCTATAACCAATGTCAGTTTCATTGAAATCGGTCAAGAAACAACGAAGTTGACATTTTTACGAATCACCCTGTATTGAATATATTTTTTTTTCTTCATAACTCTATGTCAGCTATAACCAATGTCAGTTTCATTGAAATCGGCCAAGAAATAACGAAGTTGACATTTTTACGAATCACCCTGTATTGAAAATATTTTTTAATATTTTTTTTCTTCATAGCTCTATGTCAGCTATAACCAATGTCAGTTTCATTGAAATCGGTCAAGAAACAACGAAGTTGACATTTTTAGGAATCACCCTGTATTGAAAATATTTTTTAATATTTTTTTCTTCATAACTCTCTGTCAGCTATAACCAATGTCAGTTTCATTGAAATCGGTCAAGAAACAACGAAGTTGACATTTTTACGAATCACCCTGTTTTGAAAATATTTTTTAATATTTTTTTTTCTTCATAACTCTATGTCAGCTATAACCAATGTCAGTTTCATTGAAATCGGCCAAGAAACAACGAAGTTGACATTTTTATGAACCACCCTTGTCCTATTTTTATATTATTTGTTACTCCACTGGCTTTTATATGTGCTACACCAATTTCCTGCTTTTAAGTTCCGCAAAAAAATCCTCTCAGAAAAATCCCTCTCAAATTCACAAACCTTCTGAAAAACTAATTTTACCGAAATTATTAAATGCTCGAACCATTTTCTCCAATGGAATTTTTAATTCCATATCCGGGATGAGTTGTCCGTGGGATGAGTTGTCTTGGGACCAGTTTGGTCTTGGGATGAATTGCGTGGGATGAGTTGTCTTGGGACCAGTGGTTCTGGGATGGGCTATACCCAACCCTTCTTGCGTATCAAAATCCCACCTGCCGATTGGACCCTTTTTGTTACCATTATGCTATTTATTTTCAGCCGATACAGAACACACAGTGCGGTCTTATATGAAAGGCCAGTGATGCAGTTGAGTATGCAAGCAGGTAAAGCTTGCTTGAAATCTATACATGTAATACCTATGTAACGTAGGACAATAAAAAATATGCCCGAGCATATTTTTTTCTAGCAACACTATTAAGACGAGACTATGGCCAAGTTCATAAATGTAGAAATGCAGCAGTCCTGCAAGATTTGCGTTCATAAATGAAAATAGACTGCATTATCTGTGCATGAGAGCAGTTGACTCTTGCGTTCATAAAAGCAACATGACAGTCAAAATGCGATCATGTTTGCAGTGGTTTTTGTTTAGTTGCCGCGTTGCAGGAGGAATAATTTTTGTTTCTGCCATAGTTTAGTTTGTTTGTCTTTTTTGCAATGCAGAACTGCCACATACTTGCAGCAGTTTTTCTGTTCATAAATGCATTGAATAAATATTTTATGCATTGCATGTGCAAAAATATTGCAATTATGAACTCAGCCTATGTTAGAAATCCGTTTTATAAGAAATACTGTCTTTTAAACGCCATGTTTCGTCCAAAATGCATATTTTTGTATATATTTACGTTGAACGTGCATATTTTTCATAAAAATAATAATTTGTTCAGTATCTTTTAATGTTTTTTTTTCAACAAATAATAATGGTCGGACAGGGTAGGCATTACAAAAAAATTAAAACCTAACTACAGGTTATATCGAAAATATTCGTATTACGGAAATTTGGGTTGGAGTTTTTTTTTTGAGAAAATTAACCTTTTCCGAGTTGGATTTTATTTCAATTTTGCAATCTAGTGCTTCTAAATATTTTAAAGCCGTGGGTACATCGGATAAAATTTAACGCATTGTAACCCAATTGGCACACGGTCTAAACAATAGGTATACCTAGATAGATTTTAGAAAATATAAAACGAAAATTCAAAAACTCATGTTCCTAGTAATTCTGACTTTTTAACATTTCTTTCGTGGAAAGGTACCAAAATTTTTGCTAGCTCCGAGAGCAATCTCGTGGGACTAACTCGTGTAAATTTTGTTTCTTATTTTTGATGTACCTAATTAATATCTTAAATAAACCCATGTAGATAAATTTAAACGATTCATCATAAAAAAAAATGCATGTACCTATTTCAAGTAGGATTTAATGGTTTTTAGCCCAAGCAAATTGACGTTTTGTTCAACAATCTCACTTGTAAACTATGTATTTTTTTAGATGTTAAGATTTATGTCATTCTTTTTAGTGCATTTTTTAAATATACAAGGGTATACAAACATACATAGAATATGTATAATTATAAGCGCTTAAAACTGTTTTTTAGCACATTTTTTTGATTGCCCTAATATGTACCTATATGAGTTCTGATATCAGATTAAAAAAACTATTTTTTTGGTTGAATAGAAAAGTATGATGGTGTTAGTTAAAGAAAATTAACCAAATTTATTTTTTGCCAAATGGAAAGTGGCATTAATTAGGTACATACATCTACCTAGAAACTTCATACATATGTATACCTGGGTTGGGTATAGCCCATCCCAGAACCACTGGTCCCAAGACAACTCATCCCACGCAATTCATCCCAAGACCAAACTGGTCCCAAGACAACTCATCCCACGGGGTTGGGTATAGGCTATCCCAAGACAACTCAACCCAAGACACCTCATCCCGCGCAACTGGTCCCAAAGCCTAACTAGTCCCAGGACAACTGGTCCCAGGGACAACTCGACCCGAAATGAAACTCATCCCATAACGAAACTTTTAATAAAAATTTAAATTCAACGAAAGTTAATGCAAGAACCAATTCATCGCGAGGGATATTTGAAATTTCCCTACATAATTATATAAAGGTGTTGCATACGTTAAGGATTTCAGGTGATTAGTAAATGCTTGGTGGGTTGGGTATGTTTTTGAAGTTCATTGAAATTGACACAGGTTATAGCTGAGACAGAGTTATGAAAGAAAAAAAATGTCAACTTGGTTATTTCTTGAGTGATTTCATTGAAATTGACACAGGTTAAAGCTGACTCTGAATTATGAAAGAAAAAAATATTTTCAAAATAGGGTGGTTCATAATAATGTCAACTTCGTTGTTTCTTGAGCGATTTCAATGAAACTGGCACAGGTTATAGCTCTGTCAGCTATAACCAATGTCAGTTTCATTGAAATCGGTCAAGAAACAACGAAGTTGACATTTTTACGAATCACCCTGTATTGAATATATTTTTTTTTCTTCATAACTCTATGTCAGCTATAACCAATGTCAGTTTCATTGAAATCGGCCAAGAAATAACGAAGTTGACATTTTTACGAATCACCCTGTATTGAAAATATTTTTTAATATTTTTTTTCTTCATAGCTCTATGTCAGCTATAACCAATGTCAGTTTCATTGAAATCGGTCAAGAAACAACGAAGTTGACATTTTTAGGAATCACCCTGTATTGAAAATATTTTTTAATATTTTTTTCTTCATAACTCTCTGTCAGCTATAACCAATGTCAGTTTCATTGAAATCGGTCAAGAAACAACGAAGTTGACATTTTTACGAATCACCCTGTTTTGAAAATATTTTTTAATATTTTTTTTTCTTCATAACTCTATGTCAGCTATAACCAATGTCAGTTTCATTGAAATCGGCCAAGAAACAACGAAGTTAACGAAGTTGACATTTTTATGAACCACCCTTGTCCTATTTTTATATTATTTGTTACTCCACTGGCTTTTATATGTGCTACACCAATTTCCTGCTTTTAAGTTCCGCAAAAAAATCCTCTCAGAAAAATCCCTCTCAAATTCACAAACCTTCTGAAAAACTAATTTTACCGAAATTATTAAATGCTCGAACCATTTTCTCCAATGGAATTTTTAATTCCATATCCGGGATGAGTTGTCCGTGGGATGAGTTGTCTTGGGACCAGTTTGGTCTTGGGATGAATTGCGTGGGATGAGTTGTCTTGGGACCAGTGGTTCTGGGATGGGCTATACCCAACCCTTCTTGCGTATCAAAATCCCACCTGCCGATTGGACCCTTTTTGTTACCATTATGCTATTTATTTTCAGCCGATACAGAACACACAGTGCGGTCTTATATGAAAGGCCAGTGATGCAGTTGAGTATGCAAGCAGGTAAAGCTTGCTTGAAATCTATACATGTAATACCTATGTAACGTAGGACAATAAAAAATATGCCCGAGCATATTTTTTTCTAGCAACACTATTAAGACGAGACTATGGCCAAGTTCATAAATGTAGAAATGCAGCAGTCCTGCAAGATTTGCGTTCATAAATGAAAATAGACTGCATTATCTGTGCATGAGAGCAGTTGACTCTTGCGTTCATAAAAGCAACATGACAGTCAAAATGCGATCATGTTTGCAGTGGTTTTTGTTTAGTTGCCGCGTTGCAGGAGGAATAATTTTTGTTTCTGCCATAGTTTAGTTTGTTTGTCTTTTTTGCAATGCAGAACTGCCACATACTTGCAGCAGTTTTTCTGTTCATAAATGCATTGAATAAATATTTTATGCATTGCATGTGCAAAAATATTGCAATTATGAACTCAGCCTATGTTAGAAATCCGTTTTATAAGAAATACTGTCTTTTAAACGCCATGTTTCGTCCAAAATGCATATTTTTGTATATATTTACGTTGAACGTGCATATTTTTCATAAAAATAATAATTTGTTCAGTATCTTTTAATGTTTTTTTTTCAACAAATAATAATGGTCGGACAGGGTAGGCATTACAAAAAAATTAAAACCTAACTACAGGTTATGTCGAAAATATTCGTATTACGGAAATTTGGGTTGGAGTTTTTTTTTTGAGAAAATTAACCTTTTCCGAGTTGGATTTTATTTCAATTTTGCAATCTAGTGCTTCTAAATATTTTAAAGCCGTGGGTACATCGGATAAAATTTAACGCATTGTAACCCAATTGGCACACGGTCTAAACAATAGGTATACCTAGATAGATTTTAGAAAATATAAAACGAAAATTCAAAAACTCATGTTCCTAGTAATTCTGACTTTTTAACATTTCTTTCGTGGAAAGGTACCAAAATTTTTGCTAGCTCCGAGAGCAATCTCGTGGGACTAACTCGTGTAAATTTTGTTTCTTATTTTTGATGTACCTAATTAATATCTTAAATAAACCCATGTAGATAAATTTAAACGATTCATCATAAAAAAACATGCATGTACCTATTTCAAGTAGGATTTAATGGTTTTTAGCCCAAGCAAATTGACGTTTTGTTCAACAATCTCACTTGTAAACTATGTATTTTTTTAGATGTTAAGATTTATGTCATTCTTTTTAGTGCATTTTTTAAATATACAAGGGTATACAAACATACATAGAATATGTATAATTATAAGCGCTTAAAACTGTTTTTTAGCACATTTTTTTGATTGCCCTAATATGTACCTATATGAGTTCTGATATCAGATTAAAAAAACTATTTTTTTGGTTGAATAGAAAAGTATGATGGTGTTAGTTAAAGAAAATTAACCAAATTTATTTTTTGCCAAATGGAAAGTGGCATTAATTAGGTACATACATCTACCTAGAAACTTCATACATATGTATACCTGGGTTGGGTATAGCCCATCCCAGAACCACTGGTCCCAAGACAACTCATCCCACGCAATTCATCCCAAGACCAAACTGGTCCCAAGACAACTCATCCCACGGGGTTGGGTATAGGCTATCCCAAGACAACTCAACCCAAGACACCTCATCCCGCGCAACTGGTCCCAAAGCCTAACTAGTCCCAGGACAACTGGTCCCAGGGACAACTCGACCCGAAATGAAACTCATCCCATAACGAAACTTTTAATAAAAATTTAAATTCAACGAAAGTTAATGCAAGAACCAATTCATCGCGAGGGATATTTGAAATTTCCCTACATAATTATATAAAGGTGTTGCATACGTTAAGGATTTCAGGTGATTAGTAAATGCTTGGTGGGTTGGGTATGTTTTTGAAGTTCATTGAAATTGACACAGGTTATAGCTGAGACAGAGTTATGAAAGAAAAAAAATGTCAACTTGGTTATTTCTTGAGTGATTTCATTGAAATTGACACAGGTTAAAGCTGACTCTGAATTATGAAAGAAAAAAATATTTTCAAAATAGGGTGGTTCATAATAATGTCAACTTCGTTGTTTCTTGAGCGATTTCAATGAAACTGGCACAGGTTATAGCTGAAACCGAATTATGAAAGAAAAAAATATTCTCAAAACAGGGTGGTTCAATAAAATGTGAACTTCGTTGTTTCTTGAGCGATTTCAATGAAACTAGCACAGGTTATAGCTGAAACCGAATTATGAAAGAAAAAAATATTTTCAAAACAGGGTGGTTTATAAAAATGTCAACTTCGTTGTTTCTTGAGCGATTTCAATGAAACTAGCACAGGTTATAGCTGAGACCGAATTATGAAAGAAAAAAATATTTTCAAAACGGGGTGGTTCAATAAAATGTCAACTTCGTTGTTTCTTGAGCGATTTCAATGAAACTAGCACAGGTTATAGCTGAGACCGAATTATGAAAGAAAAAAATATTTTCAAAACAGGGTGGTTCATAAAAATGTCAACTTCGTTGTTTCTTGAGCGATTTCAATAAAACTGGCACAGGTTATAGCTGAAATCGAATTATGAAAGAAAAAAATATTTTCAAAACAGGGTGGTTTATAAAAATGTCAACTTCGTATTTTCTTGAGCGATTTCAATGAAACTAGCACAGGTTATAGCTGAGACCGAATTATGAAAGAAAAAAATATTTTCAAAACAGGGTGGTTCAATAAAATGTCAACTTCGTTGTTTCTTGAGCGATTTCAATGAAACTAGCACAGTTTATAGCTGAGACCGAAATATGAAAGAAAAAAAAATTTTCAAAACAGGGTGGTTGAATAAAATGTCAACTTCGTTGTTTCTTGAGCGATTTCAATGAAACTAGCACAGGTTATAGCTGAGACCGAATTATGAAAGAAAAAAATATTTTCAAAACAGGGTGGTTCAATAAAATGTCAACTTCGTTGTTTCTTGAGCGATTTCAATGAAACTAGCACAGGTTATAGCTGAGACCGAATTATGAAAGAAAAAAATATTTTCAAAACAGGGTGGTTCAATAAAATGTCAACTTCGTTGTTTCTTGAGCGATTTCAATGAAACTAGCACAGGTTATAGCTGAGACCGAATTATGAAAGAAAAAAATATTTTCAAAACGGGGTGGTTCAATAAAATGTCAACTTCGTTGTTTCTTGAACGATTTCAATGAAATTGGCACATGTTATAGCTGAAACCGAATTATGAAAGAATAAAATATTTTCAAAACAGGGTGGTTTATAAAAATGTCAATTTCGTTGGTTTTTGAGCGATTTCAATGAAACTGGCACAGGTTATAGCTGAGATTTATGAAAGAAAAATATATTTAATCTCTTTTTACTTGCTGTAATGTACATAGGTACTATAGGACAAGTATTGGATTCTTGAAAAAAATCGAAATCGAACAGTCAAACTTGGCATTACTATAAAAGAGGACACGAAAAAAGTGGGTCCCGCAATTCCGTCTGTCTGTCTGCATGTCTATATGGTTTGCATTTTTGTGAAAAAAGGGAAACATACGTTGTCTCTAAAAAACAAAATTTCGATAGGACGGATTCTCCAAAAAAATGTAATTCAACACGACGAAATCCCCAGGGGGAAAGGTGCCCAAAGGACACAATCCTAAATATCAATATATTGTTTGTGTTTCATAAGTTGATGCAGTTATTGCAATTTGTAATTAATGTACTCAGTCGATCATAGTTTCTCCTTCAATCATTGAAATCGCTCAAGAAACAACGAAATTGACATTTTTATAAACCACCCTGTTTTGAAAATATTTTATTCTTTCATAATTCGGTTTCAGCTATAACATATGTGCCAGTTTCATTGAAATCGCTCAAGAAACAACGAAGTTGACATTTTTATGAACCACCCTGTTTTGAAAATATTTTTTTCTTTCATAATTCGGTCTCAGCTATAACCTGTGCTAGTTTCATTGAAATCGCTCAAGAAACAACGAAGTTGACATTTTTATAAACCACCCTGTTTTGAAAATATTTTTTTCTTTCATAATTCGATTTCAGCTATAACCTGTGCCAGTTTTATTGAAATCGCTCAAGAAACAACGAAGTTGACATTTTTATGAACCACCCTGTTTTGAAAATATTTTTTTCTTTCATAATTCGGTTTCAGCTATAACCTGTGCCAGTTTCATTGAAATCGCTCAAGAAACAACGAAGTTGACATTTTATTGAACCACCCTGTATTGAAACTATTTTTTTTCTTTCATAATTCAGTCTCAGCTTTAACCTGTGTCAATTTCAATGAAATCACTCAAGAAATAACCAAGTTGACATTTTTTTTCTTTCATAACTCTGCCTCAGCTATAACCTGTGTCAATTTCAATGAAATCGTTCAAGGAATAACAAAGTTGACTTTTTATAAACTACACTCTTTCGATAATATTTTCTTCATTCATAACTCGATCTGAAGTAAATGGATTACAAGTAATAAATTTTAATTCCCAAAAAAAAAACTTTTCCCAAAAATACAATCCATAAATTGAAGTCCCTACCCTACCATTTTAAACACATTTAAATTAACGGATGTTCAATATATCCGTCAATCCAACATTTTTTGTTCCCGAAAAATCCCTTGCATAAATTCACGGATGAGTTGTCCTGGGACCACTTGGGACTTGGGACCAATCGCGCGGGATGAAGTGTCTTGGGTTCAGTTGTCCTGGGATAAGCTGCGTTGACACCATCAGAGCAAATAACAAATTGACAATCAGCTCATACTTCTTCTCCTTCACTTCAGTCACAGTCTCACAATAAAATTTTTGGTTACTACCAAAACATAGGGGGATTGCGTACAAAAATGCATCAAATATTCTTAACTTCATCATCCTCTCCATGTGATTTTATTGCACAGAATGAAACCTGGCTATCGAATAATCATCACAATGCAGAAATGTTCAACACTCATCATTACTCCGTTTTTCGTAAAGATCGCTGTGAGCAAACAACTGGGCTAGTAAGAGGAGGAGGTGTAATGCTTGCAGTTCGCAGCTCTTTCTCTTGTGTGGAAATGGGAAATGCTATTACCTTCTTCTGCTTCATTTCATTCGTATGACGTAGATCAAATTATTGTGAAAATCATAATAGATCCATATTTAGTTGTATTTGTTGTTGTAAGTTACATTCCTCCAAGAAGCTCACTTGAGCTCTACAAAATTCATGTATATAATTGTCAACATTATTTATCGCAACTAAAAGAAAATGAACATATAATTATAATTGGGGATTTTAATCTACCAAATGTAGACTGGGTCTTTGACCCTGAAGAGTTACAACTTTTGTCATATAATGTAAATCAAGATTATGAAATAGAAGTAATTGATTCTTTTGCAAGTCATGATTTAATTCAAATTAATAATTGTAAAAATAGTCTTAATCGATTACTTGATCTTGTATATGTTGATAAAGAGTTAATAGCTTCTGTTAATGAATCATTGAATCCAATTTATCGAAACTCTATTCACCATAAAGGTTTATCTATAAACTTGTCATACTATAAATATTTTAAACTAAAAAATTGTTGTAAATCCAAGTTTGACTACGCAAATGCAGATTTCGTTGGTATAGCGAGTAGTATGTTTCAAATTTCGTGGCGCTCTATTTCTTTTTCAAATGATTTGTCAAATTTGTATAAGTTTTTTGAAACCACCCTACAGGAGGCATTAAGTATGTTCCTAGAGTAACACTGAAAAATAATTCAAAGCCTGCTTGGTTCAACAAAAGGCTTTGTAATTTAAGCAACAGAAAAAACAAAGCCTATAAATTAGCTTCAAAAAATCCAAACGATTTCGCGCTTAAGGAAATTTATTTGCGATTAGAGAGGGAATTCGATGTTTTAAACAGGTTCTTATACAAAAACTATATTTTCTCAGTAGAGTCAGTTTTAAGAAATAATAGTACACGCTTTTGGTCATTTATTAAAAACAGAAAAAAATCAAATGGCATTCCTATAAGTATGCAGTATAAAGGGTCAACCTACACCGATCTGCAGTCTATTTGCAACTCATTTGCTGAATATTTTAAGTCGAATTATTCTACTCCAAGCAGTCAATACACAAATATTAATAATCATTTTTCAAATATTGTTGATATTGGTGAATTAAGAATTTCTATTTCTGAAGTGGAAGTTGGCCTTTTGAGCTTGGAGACAGGTAGCCATTCAGGACCCGATGGGATTCCTCCTATAATTCTTAAAAAATGCGCAGCTGCGTTTTCCGTACCTCTTGCTTATATTTTTAACAAGTCTCTGGAAAATGGTGAATTTCTTTCATCTTGGAAAAAATCTTTTGTTACTCCTATTCTTAAATCGGGTCCTAAACAAGAAATTTCAAACTATTGTAACGTTTTACCACGGTTCGATATAAAACTTATTTATTTTTAACTGTCAACCGTCAATTATTTCCTTTTTAAATTAAACACACTTTACTTTACTTCAAATATTTTATTAATCACCAATCTCAATAGTATGCAACTTAAATTCACTTCCGGATGCTTTTAACTTTGAACTTTACACTTTCGCTTTCAAAAATAAACTGTGTCTGTGCTCAAAAAGTTTCTCCTTATAAAGTGAGCTGAGAGGTTCGGGACTCTACTCGAAAGTACTGGCACAAAAGCTTCTGGAAGGTTCCATTCCAATGAAGAGAGATGGCGTTCTCTCCACTCTTCCATTCAGCGCATTTTCCCCTGAGAGAGATGGGCGCGCTCTCTCGGGATTTTTTTTTATAAATGGTTGTTGTCTTTGATAAGGGTATTTTTTTGCACTTGGCTCTTTGTTTGTTCCGAAAGTAGTTAGGTGCTGATTTCATCGTTACATTGCCCCCCTCCTAAGATTGATCGTCCCGAACAATTCTGTCGCTCCTTTCACCATTATAACGATGCAAACGGTCACAATGAACTACTTTCAGTTTCCCTCTTACTCCTCTCTGTATACGGTAGACCACATCATTTAGTCTCTTCACAACAGTGTAGGGTCCTTCCCAGTTCTGTTGAAGCTTTGGTGACAGTCCCTTTTGTCGATGGGGATTGTAAAACCACACGAGGTCTCCTTCTTGAAATCCTGTTGTTATTGCTCGGGCATCATAACGTGTTTTCATCCGATCACTAGATGTTTTTATGAATGCTCTGGTTCGTTGATGAATGTCAATGAGCCTTTCTTTGAGGTTATCCACATATTCTTCTGTTCGTTGTGGCTCAATTGTCCGGCATCCAAATTTCACCTCACTAGGCAGTCGTATTGACGTTCCAAACAAGATTTCCGATGGTGTATGTCCTGTCGAGCTATGTACTGCACTCCTATATGCCATTAGGAATAATGGAATATGTCTATCCCAGTCTCGTTGGTAGTCGCCGACAACCTTAGATAGATGTTCCTTTAGCGTCCGGTTGAATCGCTCGACCATCCCATCAGATTGTGGATGAAGCGGCGTTGTCCTCGTCTTTTTAATGTCAAGAAGCGAACAAACTTCCTGGAAGATGTTAGATTCGAAGTTCCTTCCTTGGTCGGAATGAAGTTCCATCGGTACGCCGAACCTGCTCACCCAATTGAAGACAATCTGATCCACAACTGTTTTGGTTTCTTGGTTTGGGATGGCAAATGCCTCAGGCCACTTGCTGAAGTAATCCATGACTACAAGGATGTATCGGTTTCCACTGTTGGTCTCAGGAAAAGGGCCTGCGACGTCTACTGCAATCCTTTCGAAAGGCGTGCCTACGTTGTATTGTTGCATTTTACTTTGAAGCTTCCTACCTGGGCCTTTGCTAGCAGCACAAGTATCACATTTTCGGCACCACTTTTCGACGTCCTCTCTTGCATGTAGCCAGTAGAAGCGTTGTCGTATCTTTTCCAAAGTCTTATTGACTCCCAAATGACCTCCGGAAGCTCCGTCATGCATCTCTCGAAGAACGTCATTAACCTTGGACCGAGGAACGACCAGCTGCATCACATAGGACTTACCGTCTGCGGATTCCCACTTACGCCTTAGAACACCTTCCTCCACATGAAGTGAGTCCCATTGTGCCCAATATGCTTTCAGGGCCGGACTTCTGTCGGAGATGTCACACCACTCTGGTTTTTCTTGGTGTTCTTTCCACGCAAGAATGGGCTCTATGTCCGAGTCTTCTTGTTGGGCAGTCCTAAGTTCTTCATTACTCCAACCGTAAATGGGATCAGCTCTTATTCGTTGGACGGCAATCATTTCCTTTTCTTCTTGGCGTGTGCAATGTTTGCAGTCCTGTTTGCAAGGCCGTCGAGATAATGCGTCTGCGTTTGAATGCAACTTTCCTCTTCGATGTTGAATTTGGTAGTCATATGTCTGTAGTCTCTCGATCCACCTTGCTACTTGACCTTCAGGATTTTTAAAGTTCAGAAGCCAATTGAGTGCTCCATGGTCTGTTCGGAGAAGGAACTTCTGTCCATAGATGTACATATGGAAGTGTTTTGTTGCCAATATCAGAGCTAGAAGTTCCCTTCTGGTCACGCAATAATTCCGTTCTGGCTTCGAGAGTATCTTACTGTAGTAGGCGATAACCTTTTCTTCTCCGTCGTGGACTTGTGACAGTATAGCTCCAATTCCGACATTACTTGCATCCGCGTCAATAATAAAAGGTTTCCCTGGAGTAGGGTAGGTAAGCACAGGAGCATTGCATAAACGCAGCTTTAACTCCTGGAAGCTTTTCTCACACTCACCTGACCATTTGAACGGCTTTCCCTTTTCTGTAAGCTGATGCAAGCTTTTGGCGATTCCAGCAAAATCCTTCACAAAACGCCGGTAGTATGTGGCTAGGCCAAGGAAGCTTCGGAGTTGATGTTTGTCCTGTGGTGTTGGCCAATTCTTCACAGTGTCAACTTTTTCAGGATCAGTCTTTACTCCTTGGGATGAGATGATGTGTCCCAAATATTTAACTTCGGTCTTGAAAAGAGCACATTTATCTGGATTAAGCTTGAGGTGTGCTTCTCGAAGCCTCTGGAATACAGCTTTTAGGTTGTCACAATGTTCGTCAAATGTTTTCCCATACACGATGACATCGTCTACCTGCCAGTAGCCGCTCTTTAGGTCTAATGTAGAGAACCATTTAGCACCTTCCATTGCATCTAAAGTATCGCTGATTCTGGGCAGAGGATAGCTGTCTTTCTTTGTCACATCGTTCAGCCTTCTGTAGTCCACACAAAATCGAGTGCTTCCGTCCTTCTTTTTGACAAGGACCACTGGCGATGCCCAAGGGCTTTTAGAGTTTTCGATCAGCCCATCTTTCTTCATGCTTGATATCATCTCTTCAACTTCGGCTTGTTTGGCTAGGGGGAGACGTCTTGCTGGTTGACGAATCGGTCTGGCGTCTCCTGTGTCGATCCGATGCTGCACAAGTTGTGTTCGACCATACTGCCCACTTGGTGAAGAAAATATGTCAGCATACTCATGAAGAAGGCTACCGGCAATACTTAGTTGATGTTGACTAAGATTGGTTGAGTTAAGGATTTTTGCCTTTAGTTGTTCGCAGTTCGCAGGCTTCTTCGTGTCCTCTTCTGTGATCTTAGTTATCGCAGACACAGGTTCACATTTTCCGACTATTTCTCCTTTTCTCAACTTAACTTCGTAAGGTTTGATGTTCAGAATCCGTACAGGTACCATGTTGTTCTTTGGTGCCACAAGAGTCTTCCCAACGATGATGTTTTGGGAGCCTTGGTTAGTATCTGGTTCCACCATGAGGTATCGATGACCACCCAAATCGCCTTTTATTTTAGTCCAAACGAACACTTCAGAAGAAGACGGCAAGCATATGTCTTCTTTGATGACACTTCTTAGAGTTGAGGATTTTTCGTCACCATAAACCATAGGAATCTCTACATTTTGGTAATTAAGAACTTGCTTACCGATATCCAGAATTATTCCGTGTTCTTTCATGAAGTCGATTCCAATGATGCACTCGTCACATATATCTGCTACCAAAAACAGATGTGAAAACTCCAGTTCTGCCAAACGAATCGGAAGACGAACTTCTCCGTACACTTTAGCTGCCTCTCCTGTAGCAGTTTTCAGACGATAGCTATTGGTGTTATGCAGCCATGTCATCTTGACCAAGTCCCTTCTTACAATGGAGGCAGTGGCACCAGTGTCGATTGTAGCCACGTGTTTCTTGCCGTTTAATGTTGCCTCCACAGTCAGACTTTTGTTGTTTCGTTTAGTCTGTGAGACTTGGATAGTGGTTCTGGGGCCATCGATACTTCTTACCTGTTTTTCTGGTTGTGGAACAAGTCGAGTAAGAGGAGCGTTGGTGTAATTGCCACGTTGTTCTCTGTTGTTTTCTCTGCTTCCACAATGGTGACATGCAGCTTTTCTTGGTGGCAATCTGCACTGCCACTGAAGATGCCCGGTACTATTACAATTCCAGCATCGAACAGGTCCGTCTCGCTGATTTCTTTGGAATGCGATTCTCTGACAGGAGCATTCTTCGACCTCTATTTCTCTTACCCGAAGAACTTCTCGAGATGCTTGTTCTGCTGCTTCCATAGTTAGAGCGAACGCCAATGCTTCAGGAAGCGTGCGTTTTCCGGCAGTTCGAATCGCTCGCTGAAGGTTGATGTCGGATACAGCGCGGACAAATGCTTCTGTTGCGAACTGGTTTATTATTTCCTCTCCTGCAGTTGGATATGCCAGGTGAGCCAGCCGTTCGATATCTGCTTGAAGTTGTTGCAGACCTTCTCCTCTTTTCTGGACTCTGGTATTGAGTTGGACGCGGAAGACTTCTTGCATATGGCCATCTCCAAAACGTTTGTCAATGGCCTGCACAAGAGCCGTGAAGTTGCCGTTCTTGTCTGCTGGTATGGTTTGCAATAATTCAGCAGCAGGTCCTCTTAGGGCAAGCGTCAGAGCTATAAATTTGTCTTCGTCATCCCAGCCATTTGTTGCCGCGGCTGCCTCAAACTGCTTCTTGTAGATCGACCAAGAAGTTTGTCCATCAAAGGTTGGCGGATGCATTTCCTTTCGCTTTACAAAGTCGCCAGAACTTTCTCGAATCTTCATTTTTCGAATTTTATCTAATTTATCAGTAATGTTTCGAATTTTGTCTTCCACTTTTTCGAATTTTCCGTGAACATTCTCGAGCTTTGTGTCTACATTTGAAAATTGTTTTTCGACGCCATCAATACGTCCATCTAGAGTAACGAACTTATTCTCAAATGCATCAAGCTTACCTTCGATAAGGTTTTTCTGTTCTTCCAATCGTTCTAGAAGATTCTTCTGTTCACTCTTTTGTTCTGTACGTTGTTCTTCCATACGTTTGAGAAGATTTTGTTCTTGATTTTCGAGAAGGTTCTTTTGCTCTTTTCTTTGCTCTTCGAGAATATTCTTTTGTTCTTTTCTTTGTTCTTCGAACTGGGCGAGCAGCAGAGCCATCATATTGGTCATATCTGAACTAGTACTTACTTGCTCTTCCTCCATTTCAATCGTGAAAATAAACGTGTCTGGGTTTTCACCTTGTTGTCTTAAATGTTCCTGCAGACGAATAATGAGGTCATTTTTTGATCCAGCAGTAGGAAGACCTCGTTTGTTTAGTTCTGCTTTAAGTTCAACACAATTTAAATCATTCAAAATTTTACCCATTGTCTGTTTATTTATTTAAAAACACACACGCACTTTTTATTTTAAGTTAAATTACTTAAATGCACAGATAAAATAAGTTTTATCCCTTATTCTGACACCAATGTAACGTTTTACCACGGTTCGATATAAAACTTATTTATTTTTAACTGTCAACCGTCAATTATTTCCTTTCTAAATTAAACACACTTTACTTCACTTCAAATATTTTATTAATCATCAATCTCAAGAGTATGCAACTTAAATTCACTTCCGGATACTTTTAACTTCGAACTATACACTTTCGTTTTCAAAAATAAACTGTCTCTGTGCTCAAAAAGTTTCTCCTTATATAGTGAGCTGAGAGGTTCGGGACTCTACTAGAAAGTACTGGCACAAAAGCTTCTGGAAGGTTCCATTCCAATGAAGAGAGATGGCGTTCTCTCCACTCTTCCATTCAGCGCATTTTTCCTCTGAGAGAGATGGGCGCGCTCTCTCGGGATTTTTTTATAAATGGTTGTTGTCTTCGATAAGGGTATTTTTTGTACTTGGCTCTTTGCTTGTTCCGAAAGCAGTTAGGTGCTGATTTCATCGTTACAATATATTACATCTATTTGATATCCCTGCTTAAGTTTATTAAGAATAAAGTTTGAAATAATTGACAGATTGGTTGACGTCGACCTTCCAGCGATAAAACCATGTTGGTACGGAGAAATTACTTCCTTAAGTAAGAAGACCATTTTCTCGGAGACAATTTTTTCAAATAGCTTTGGTATTACAGAGAGCTTACAAATTGGTCGATAGTGTAACGATGAAATCAGCACCTAACTACTTTCGGAACAAACAAAGAGCCAAGTGCAAAAAAATACCCTTATCAAAGACAACAACCATTTATAAAAAAAAATCCCGAGAGAGCGCGCCCATCTCTCTCAGGGGAAAATGCGCTTAATGGAAGAGTGGAGAGAACGCCATCTCTCTTCATTGGAATGGAACCTTCCAGAAGCTTTTGTGCCAGTACTTTCGAGTAGAGTTCCGAACCTCTCAGCTCACTATATAAGGAGAAACTTTTTGAGCACAGACACAGTTTATTTTTGAAAGCGAAAGTGTAAAGTTCAAAGTTAAAAGCATCCGGAAGTGAATTTAAGTTGCATACTATTGAGATTGGTGATTAATAAAATATTTGAAGTAAAGTAAAGTGTGTTTAATTTAAAAAGGAAATAATTGACGGTTGACAGTTAAAAATAAATAAGTTTTATATCGAACCGTGGTAAAACGTTACATTGGTGTCAGAATAAGGGATAAAACTTATTTTATCTGTGCATTTAAGTAAATTAACTTAAAATAAAAAGTGCGTGTGTGTTTTTAAATAAATAAACAGACAATGGGTAAAATTTTGAATGATTTAAATTGTGTTGAACTTAAAGCAGAACTAAACAAACGAGGTCTTCCTACTGCTGGATCAAAAAATGACCCTATTATTCGTCTGCAGGAACATTTAAGACAACAAGGTGAAAACCCAGACTCGTTTATTTTCACGATTGAAATGGAGGAAGAGCAAGTAAGTACTAGTTCAGATATGACCAATATGATGGCTCTGCTGCTCGCCCAGTTCGAAGAGCAAAGAAAAGAACAAAAGAACCTTCTCGAAGAGCAAAGAAAAGAGCAAAAGAATCTTCTCGAACGATTTGAAGATCAACGCAATGAGCAAAAGAATCTTCTCGAACGATTTGAAGATCAACGCAATGAGCAAAAGAATCTTCTCGAAAAACAAGAAAAAAATCTTCTCCAGCGATTCGAAGAACAAAGAAGTGAACAAAAGAATCTTCTTGAAGAACACAAAAATCTTCTCGAAGGTAAGCTTGATGCCTTCGAAAACAAATTTGTTGCTCTTGACGAGCGTGTCGAAAAACAATTTTCGACAGTAGAAGCCAAATTCGAGAAGGTCGAAGACAAATTTGAAAGCATTACGAAGGAGTTGGAGAAGGTTCGAAAAATGAAGATTCGAGAAAGTTCTGGCGAACTTCCAAAGCGAAAAGAAATGCATCCGCCAACCTTTGATGGACAAACTTCTTGGTCAATCTACAAGAAACAGTTTGAGGCAGCTGCAGCGACAAATGGATGGGATGACGAAGACAAGTTCATAGCTCTGACGCTTGCCCTTAGAGGACCTGCTGCTGAATTATTGCAAACCATACCAGCAGATAAGAACGGCAACTTCACGGCTCTTGTGCAGGCCATTGACAAACGTTTTGGAGATGGCCATATGCAAGAAGTCTTCCGGGTCCAACTCAATACCAGAGTCCAGAAAAGAGGAGAAAGTCTGCAACAACTTCAAGCAGATATCGAACGGCTGGCTCACCTGGCATATCCAACTGCAGGAGAGGAAATAATAAACCAGTTCGCAACAGAAGCATTTGTCCGCGCTGTATCCGACATTAACCTTCAGCGAGCGATTCGAACTGCCGGAAAACGCACGCTTCCTGAAGCATTGGCGTTCGCTCTAACTATGGAAGCAGCAGAACAGGCTTCACAAGGAATCCATCGGGTAAGAGAAATAGAAGTTGAAGAATGCTCCTGTCAGAGAACCGCATTCCAAAGAAGTCAGCGAGACGGACCTGCTCGATGCTGGAACTGTAACAAGACCGGACATCTCCAGCGCCAGTGCAGATTGCCACCAAGAAGAGCTGCATGTCAACATTGTGGAAGTAGAAATAGTACTCGAGAGCAGGTAAGCAATAACACCAACATTCCTGCTCAGCTTGTTTCCCAGCCGGGAAACGAGTAAGAACCAACTTCGAGGGGCAGAAGCTGGTTTGTGGTATCGATGGCCCCAGAACCACTATCCAGGTCTCACAGACTAAACGAAACAACAAAAGTCTGACTGTGGAGGCAACATTAAACGGCAAGAAACACGTGGCTACAATCGACACTGGTGCCACTGCCTCCATTGTAAGAAGGGACTTGGTCAAGATGACATGGCTGCATAACACCAATAGCTATCGTCTGAAAACTGCTACAGGAGAGGCAGCTAAAGTGTACGGAGAAGTTCGTCTTCCGATTCGTTTGGCAGAACTTGAGTTTTCACATCTGTTTTTGGTAGCAGATATATGTGACGAGTGCATCATTGGAATCGACTTCATGAAAGAACACGGAATAATTCTGGATATCGGTAAGCAAGTTCTTAATTACCAAAATGTAGAGATTCCTATGGTTTATGGTGACGAAAAATCCTCAACTCTAAGAAGTGTCATCAAAGAAGACATATGCTTGCCGTCTTCTTCTGAAGTGTTCGTTTGGACTAAAATAAAAGGCGATTTGGGTGGTCATCGATACCTCATGGTGGAACCAGATACTAACCAAGGCTCCCAAAACATCATCGTTGGGAAGACTCTTGTGGCACCAAAGAACAACATGGTACCTGTACGGATTCTGAACATCAAACCTTACGAAGTTAAGTTGAGAAAAGGAGAAATAGTCGGAAAATGTGAACCTGTGTCTGCGATAACTAAGATCACAGAAGAGGACACGAAGAAGCCTGCGAACTGCGAACAACTAAAGGCAAAAATCCTTAACTCAACCAATCTTAGTCAACATCAACTAAGTATTGCCGGTAGCCTTCTTCATGAGTATGCTGACATATTTTCTTCACCAAGTGGGCAGTATGGTCGAACACAACTTGTGCAGCATCGGATCGACACAGGAGACGCCAGACCGATTCGTCAACCAGCAAGACGTCTCCCCCTAGCCAAACAAGCCGAAGTTGAAGAGATGATATCAAGCATGAAGAAAGATGGGCTGATCGAAAACTCTAAAAGCCCTTGGGCATCGCCAGTGGTCCTTGTCAAAAAGAAGGACGGAAGCACTCGATTTTGTGTGGACTACAGAAGGCTGAACGATGTGACAAAGAAAGACAGCTATCCTCTGCCCAGAATCAGCGATACTTTAGATGCAATGGAAGGTGCTAAATGGTTCTCTACATTAGACCTAAAGAGCGGCTACTGGCAGGTAGAAATTCACCCAGAAGATCGTGAAAAGACAGCTTTCTCCACAGGAAATGGTCTGTGGCAATTTAAAGTGATGCCATTTGGACTGTGCAACGCTCCGGCTACATTTGAGCGTTTGATGGAATGCGTTTTACAAGGACTTACTTGGAAAACTTGCCTGGTCTATTTGGACGATGTCATCGTGTATGGGAAAACATTTGACGAACATTGTGACAACCTAAAAGCTGTATTCCAGAGGCTTCGAGAAGCACACCTCAAGCTTAATCCAGATAAATGTGCTCTTTTCAAGACCGAAGTTAAATATTTGGGACACATCATCTCATCCCAAGGAGTAAAGACTGATCCTGAAAAAGTTGACACTGTGAAGAATTGGCCAACACCACAGGACAAACATCAACTCCGAAGCTTCCTTGGCCTAGCCACATACTACCGGCGTTTTGTGAAGGATTTTGCTGGAATCGCCAAAAGCTTGCATCAGCTTACAGAAAAGGGAAAGCCGTTCAAATGGTCAGGTGAGTGTGAGAAAAGCTTCCAGGAGTTAAAGCTGCGTTTATGCAATGCTCCTGTGCTTACCTACCCTACTCCAGGGAAACCTTTTATTATTGACGCGGATGCAAGTAATGTTGGAATTGGAGCTGTATTGTCACAAGTCCACGATGGAGAAGAAAAGGTTGTCGCCTACTACAGTAAGGTACTTTCAAAGCCAGAACGGAATTATTGTGTGACCAGAAGGGAACTCCTAGCTCTGATCTTGGCTACAAAGCACTTCCATAAGTATATCTATGGACAGAAGTTCCTTTTGCGAACAGACCATGGCGCACTCAACTGGCTTTTGAATTTTAAAAATCCTGAAGGTCAAGTAGCAAGGTGGATCGAAAGACTGCAGACATATGACTATCAGATTCAACATCGAAGAGGAAAGTTGCATTCCAACGCAGACGCATTGTCTCGAAGACCTTGCAAACAGGACTGCAAACATTGCACACGACAAGAAGAAAAGGAGACAGTCGCCGTCCAACGCATGAGAGCTGATCCAATTTACGGTTGGAGTAATGAAGAACTTAGGACTGCCCAACAAGAAGACTCGGATATAGAGCCCATTCTTGCGTGGAAAGAACACCAAGAAAAACCAGAGTGGTGTGACATCTCCGACAGAAGTCCGGCCCTGAAAGCATATTGGGCACAATGGGACTCACTTCATGTGGAGGAAGGTGTTCTAAGGCGTAAGTGGGAATCCGCAGACGGTAAGTCCTATGTGATGCAGCTGGTCGTTCCTCGGTCCAAGGTTAATGACGTTCTTCGAGAGATGCATGACGGAGCTTCTGGAGGTCATTTGGGAGTCAATAAGACTTTGGAAAAGATACGACAACGGTTCTACT
The DNA here is from genome assembly GCA_947049315.1 of Epistrophella euchroma. NCBI lineage: Eukaryota > Metazoa > Arthropoda > Insecta > Diptera > Syrphidae > Epistrophella > Epistrophella euchroma. Next base: position 71,113,396 of record OX346245.1, read on the forward strand.
GGCTACATGCAAGAGAGGACGTCGAAAAGTGGTGCCGAAAATGTGATACTTGTGCTGCTAGCAAAGGCCCAGGTAGGAAGCTTCAAAGTAAAATGCAACAATACAACGTAGGCACGCCTTTCGAAAGGATTGCAGTAGACGTCGCAGGCCCTTTTCCTGAGACCAACAGTGGAAACCGATACATCCTTGTAGTCATGGATTACTTCAGCAAGTGGCCTGAGGCATTTGCCATCCCAAACCAAGAAACCAAAACAGTTGTGGATCAGATTGTCTTCAATTGGGTGAGCAGGTTCGGCGTACCGATGGAACTTCATTCCGACCAAGGAAGGAACTTCGAATCTAACATCTTCCAGGAAGTTTGTTCGCTCCTTGGCATTAAAAAGACGAGGACAACGCCGCTTCATCCACAATCTGATGGGATGGTCGAGCGATTCAACCGGACGCTAAAGGAACATCTATCTAAGGTTGTCGGCGACTACCAACGAGACTGGGATAGACATATTCCATTATTCCTAATGGCATATAGGAGTGCAGTACATAGCTCGACAGGACATACACCATCGGAAATCTTGTTTGGAACGTCAATACGACTGCCTAGTGAGGTGAAATTTGGATGCCGGACAATTGAGCCACAACGAACAGAAGAATATGTGGATAACCTCAAAGAAAGGCTCATTGACATTCATCAACGAACCAGAGCATTCATAAAAACGTCTAGTGATCGGATGAAAACACGTTATGATGCCCGAGCAACAACAACAGGATTTCAAGAAGGAGACCTCGTGTGGTTTTACAATCCCCATCGACAAAAGGGACTGTCACCAAAGCTTCAACAGAACTGGGAAGGACCCTACACTGTTGTGAAGAGACTAAATGATGTGGTCTACCGTATACAGAGAGGAGTAAGAGGGAAACTGAAAGTAGTTCATTGTGACCGTTTGCATCGTTATAATGGTGAAAGGAGCGACAGAATTGTTCGGGACGATCAATCTTAAGAGGGGGGCAATGTAACGATGAAATCAGCACCTAACTGCTTTCGGAACAAGCAAAGAGCCAAGTACAAAAAATACCCTTATCGAAGACAACAACCATTTATAAAAAAATCCCGAGAGAGCGCGCCCATCTCTCTCAGAGGAAAAATGCGCTGAATGGAAGAGTGGAGAGAACGCCATCTCTCTTCATTGGAATGGAACCTTCCAGAAGCTTTTGTGCCAGTACTTTCTAGTAGAGTCCCGAACCTCTCAGCTCACTATATAAGGAGAAACTTTTTGAGCACAGAGACAGTTTATTTTTGAAAACGAAAGTGTATAGTTCGAAGTTAAAAGTATCCGGAAGTGAATTTAAGTTGCATACTCTTGAGATTGATGATTAATAAAATATTTGAAGTGAAGTAAAGTGTGTTTAATTTAGAAAGGAAATAATTGACGGTTGACAGTTAAAAATAAATAAGTTTTATATCGAACCGTGGTAAAACGTTACAATATACTGATTTTGCAAAAGCTTTTGACAGAGTCAATCATTACATATTATTGAATAAACTGGAAAATCTAGGTATCCATTCAAGTATGTTGAAATGGATTTCATCATACCTTCGAGATCGCGTTCAATATGTTTCTATTGATGATGTAGTCTCATGTCCAATTTTTGTTTCTTCAGGTGTTCCACAAGGGAGTCACCTTGGCCCACTTCTGTTTCTTGTTTTTATTAACGACTTACCTAGCATTTTTTTGAACTCTTTTCCTCTTCTGTTTGCAGATGATTTAAAGTTTTTTTGTTGTATTAAATCTCCAGCAGATAGTCTCCTTCTGCAAAATGACCTTCAAAAACTAAATGAATGGTGTGCTACTAATGAACTCTTTTTAAATGTCTCTAAATGTCAAAGTTTTTCTTTTTTTAGAAACTTCTCGCCTGTTTTCTTCGACTACAGTATAAACAACAACACTCTTGAAAAGGTCTCTGTCAGTTTCATCGAAATCGGTGAAAAAACAACGAAGTAAGCGTTTTTATGAACCACCCTGTATTGAAAATATTTTTTTCTTCATAACTCTATGTCAGTTATAACCTCTGTCAGTTTCATCGAAATCGGTCAAGAAACAACGAAGTTGACATTTTTATGAATCACCCTGTATTGAAAATATTTTTTTTTTTTCATGGCTCTATGTCATCTGTAACCTCTGTCAGTTTCATCGAAATCGGTCAAGAAACAACGAAGTTGACATTTTTATGAATCACCCTGTATTGAAAATATTTTTTTTCTTCATAACTCTATGTCAGCTATAACCAATGTCAGTTTCATTGAAATCGGTCAAGAAACAACGAACCAATGAACCACTCTTTCATGACCAATGACATAACATTTTTTGTATCCGACCCCGTACTTAAATAAACCCATCCCACATGCCACCCAATCTCTAGATTCTTAATGGACAAATCACAAATAACAGCGTCCTATTTTTATATTATTTGTTACTCCACTGGCTTTTATGTGTGCTACACCAATTTCCTGCTTTTAAGTTCCCCAGAAAAATCCTCGCAGAAAATCCCTCTCAAATTCACAAACCTTCTGAAAAACTATTTTGACCGAAATTATTAAATGCACGAACCATTTTCTCCGATGGAATTTTTAATTCCATATCCGGGATGAGTTGTCCGTGGGATGAGTTGTCTTGGGACCAGTTTGGTCCTGGGATGAATTGCGTGGGATGAGTTGTCTTGGGACCAGTGGTTCTGGGATGGGCTGCGTTGACCCGTCCTTCTCCGATCTTGTCCGAAATAGCCAGGTTGATGCAAACATTGAAGACCCAAGCCACTGCTTCAACGAAGACTCCAAGGACAATTGCTTTAAGGGCTTTAGAAGGTGTTTCCTCGTCTTCTTTGGCCCGTGTTCCATCCTTGGAGTCAATGAGTAAAGCAGTGTCGAGGGAAAGAAATCGTCGGCATCAATCCTTGGCTATTCCCCATACCCGGTCCGAAATCGATATTCCCGCTGACCTGCTGGTCACAAAAACAGCAATTCCAGAAAATTTTTTGCTGGCTGACACGGGCAGGGGGGATGAAAACCGAATCATTAGGTTCGTTCGCGTACTCCCCAAATCTACGAATTTTTACGAATTTCTACAAATTTAACGCAAAATGTGTTCGTTTACTCAAAAAATGTGTAGTTTTTCGCAGAAGAGAGCGCTCTCGAGAGAGTAAATTATTTCCCCTTTCTGCTAATTTCAGTCCAAAGAAATTCTTCGGGCAGAAATATGAGTTCAGTCAAAAGTCACTTTGATATTTGCCAGAACATCTCTTTCCTTATACTCCTCTGTTTTATTTAATTTAATGTAATAAATTAACTCTTTCTTACTTTTTTATTTTATTTTGAAAAGCTTTTCAATGAAATGATGAAGATATTTATTTTTTTTGTTTTCAAATATTTGACGTTAAAAAACCGATTAAAAATTATTTGTTCAAAGCGTTCGTGAACTATATCGCAGTTTTACTTCTCTCTGAGAGAATTTCATCCCCACTCTTCAATATTTGATAGACTGTGAATTTTAGTGCAGAAAGTACACGAACGAAGCTATTATATTCGGTTCGGAATCGGACCGGGTAAGGTTGTCCCGAAGTAGGACTTGGCTATTAGACGGAACATTCAAAGTTTGCCCTGAGATGTTTTACCAGCTCTGGGTAATTCATGGTCTGTTCGAAAACCAAGTCCTACCTTGTATATACTGCTTGCTTCCAATAAGCTCGAAGCCACTTATCTTCGCGCCCTAGACCTTATTTATCATGCGCAGGGAATGGAAAATTCGCAGCCTGAAATCCTGCTTATAGATTTTGAGAAGGAAGAGGAGAACGCGCTTCGTTCTCTTTTCCAGGAAGCGAGGATTCATGGCTGCTTTTTCCATTTTACGCAGGCAATAAGGAGAAGGGTGCAAGAGCTGGAAATGCAAAGCAGGTACGGGATTTGCGGTTTGCAAATTTATGGCCCTATGTTTTTGTAGAACGGAAGACGTATTGCAGCGATACGAAATGTTGGCGGATGCCTTTCTCGAAAACTTTGGTGATACAGAGGAACACCAAAATTTTCTTCAGTATTTTGAAAATACTTGGGTGGGACGCAATCGCCGGAATCCAAGATTCAGGCACGAAATGTGGAATTGCCATGACACGACAATTGAAAATCTGCCACGAACAAACAACAGTGTGGAGTCGCGGCATAAGGCATTCCAAACGTCCATTGGTTGTCACCACCCAAATATTTTCAAGCTACTGAATGCCCTCCTTTTGGAGCATGTGCGAGTGCATGCTCTATTTGAAAAACTCAACGATGGGGTAAGCTTACCACTTTACTCCAGAATCGAGTATAGGAGGGCAAACGAAAGGCTCCTCAATGTCATCGCTCAATACGATTCCAAGACACCGGGAGAGTACCTTCGAGCCTGCACCAACTACATAGGGGACTAAAATTGGAAAAGGCACAGTGAGAGGCACGGGGAACTCACTTTAAAAAAGCACCCTAAGAGTGAGAGGCACAGGGAACTCACTTTAAAAAAGCACCCTACCCCCCCCCCCCCCATATCTTTTAGCAGTTAGATTGTGAATATTTAAAGCCTAATATTCATTTTATTTATTTGGTTTGAAAGATGTGAAAGTTAATCTTCTCAAAAATTAAAAATAATACAAATAGTACAAAAAATTTAGAACTGATGATACTTACCTCCGCTCCTGAAGCTCATTTTAACTCTATGCAGGTATACAAAGGGTCAAAGTGAGCTTCAATGCTCGCTTAAATACCTTATAAAAACGTAGTAATATTCAAACAAGGGATTTCAAATAGTAAATCCAGAATTTCAAAAACCATAACAAATTTAGTTGAGAAATAGGTTTTATATAATTTTTAAACGGGTTGAGAAATAGGTTTTAATTAATTTTTAACGGGTAACCTCTAATTTGATAACTTATTTTATTTAATATAAATTTTTTTCATTTTCTTGAAAAAAAAAAAACATCGTGTCATTTTCGTGCCATAGGAAAAAAAACAAGTTCTTCTACTTCTTTTCAAAAATATCACATCGAGAAAATTAGTCGAGAAACCCTGAAAAATTGTTTCAGTTTCCATCGTTTCTCGAGTGTTTCAATATTATTATGGCCCAAAAATAGGAGATTCCTTTGGAACAATTTTCTTAAAAATTCACAAAAATTTGAAGCTTTGGTTAGGACTATTGAACTTACCCAAACAGGGATATTTAATAAATTATGAAGTTGGAGAAAAAGTAAACGACGTTATTTATTTACCATAATTTCTTTAAATTCTAACAAAACTAACAAAATCCAGAGTTAAGCTCTTTAAATCTGAAAAAAAAACTCCCATAAGACTGTTTTTTAGCCCATAAGAGGTTATAGCATTTTTCAAATGTCAAACTAATTACATTCTGTATCTAGATCAATTTAACACTTAGCTCATTATGAAACTAAAACGCTAAACGTCAGTTTTAGTCTTCACAATCCCATAACAAGAGCTAAAGTTTTTAAATGTCGATTGAACCTGTGTTTTAATTGAATTACATAGAAGTGTGTTCTTTTCCCAAAGAAAGTTTGATTCTGTTCCTGTTTCTTTCATTTCATTAATTTGAATCAAATTTTCGGTTTGGTGTTAGAATAAAGAGGGGGATTAAAAATCTTAGTTTATTGTATCGCTTTCAGGAAAAGTACCTAAGTACTCAAACGTTCCTACCTACCTATACCTCCTTTTTTTGAACGGTACCTACATTATTTAAGACTTATTAGTGTAGAAAATTAAGACTTCTTAGTCTACTTTAATTTTTATTTCTTTACATTTCGAAATTAAGAAGTCTTAATTTATTTAAAACAAGGTCGCGAATATAAGATTAATTAGGTACCTACATATCTATACTATTATTATAAAAGAGTAACTTTTTTTGTTTCTCAGTTGTTTCCGCTAAACTCACAAACAAACAAAAAAACCCTTTTAAAAAATATATATAATACAAATTTCACTTATCTAGTATGCTATAGGATACAGCAGAAAAGAAAATATTTGTGAAATACACAATAATAAACAATTAAAAAACTTACCACAAAAAAAATCGTATGGAAATTTTTTAAAATCAAGGTATTTTCCTTGCAAAATTCTGTTTTATATATTTTAAATTCACATTTACTTCAAGTTCAATTATCTATAAGGAAGAGTTATTTTGCTATGGAAAAATGCCTTCAGTTCACTTACTTGTCGTACATCGTTCAGTGCGGACAGTTACACAGCGGAAAAATTTTATTTAAAATTTAAATCCACCCCTGTAAATAAAGGTCTAAAATACAGGTATACCTGCGGGCTACCTACAGCAAAAAAAGGGTTAATCCCAACAAACAATAACAAAGTGATTAATGAAGATTAAGTGCGCGTAATAATAGTTTTTCTTAAAATAGTGTTAGTCCGTGCTAATAAAAAATAATAAAAGTGACAGTGGATAATCCAGCAATGGATTCCATTAATCCGGAGTCGGCATTCGCTTCGCTGGAAGCATTGCTCAGACGGATAGTAAACGACCTCGGACCTGAATGCGGACCCCGATTAGTGATGTTTTTAAAACAATCATGCAGCCCATCGCAACCAACGAAGAAGAAACCGAAGACAATGAAATGGAAACCGCAGAAATTGACAGCGAATCTTCTGACAGCAGCAGAGTTGAGGAATTGTCAACAGAAAAAGAGCCAACCACAAGCTCTGAAGAAGACAGCGGTGATTCTCCGTTACCAGGACAAAAGAGACAACGCAAAAAGGACAAAACTCAACAACAAAACAACAAATGCCCCCAGCTGGATGCCGCATCACCGACAACATCGGCAGTGACACCACCAGCTCCCACGCCAACAGCATCCAAACAGCAGCCAAAGTAAACCCAGCCACCGAAACTTCCAGCAGAAGCAATAACATCAACCGTCACTCAGCCACCACCACTACCACCACCACCACCACCACCACCAAAAACTAAGGACAACACCGCCAAGTCAACAGGAATGCCGCCAAGTTTTGTATTTTCAGGTAATATCGCCGAAATAAGCCGACACTGCAAAGGCAAGAACCTCACAATTACCTTCAGGAACACCAAAACCACCATCATCAACGCTGGAAACAGGGAATCCTTCGACGCCGTCAAGAAGTTCCTGCAGACGAGCAAAATTCAATTCAACTCGTTCACGCCAAAGGATGACAGGAAAAAACCTCCTGTTGCTGAAGGGAATCCACCACACTTACGCCGCTATTGAGGTAGACGAGCTGAGGATCGAGGGACTCCCGGTCATTGTTTATTTATTTATTTATTTATTTCGAGATTGCTTAATAACTGTAAGATACAATATCTTATAAGAAAGTTAGAAGCTAATTTTACAAAGTAGAGCAAAAAAAAGGGTTAAATTAGTAGAAATTGAAGCTAATCAAGCAAATATAAATCATTAATCAAATTATTTCAAGTTCATTTACATATGTAATGAAAAATGATTTTTTAAAGCCTTTTTAATCCTTGTTGCGTTTTGAATTTCTGAAATATTACGTGGTAAGGAATTCCAAGGACGGACTGAATTTACAAAAAATTGACGCTCGGATGTCAGAAACGAAAATCGGGGAAGGGTCAGTTGACGAGTTCTATGCGAGGTAGCAAAACTAATTTTATCAAAACAGTATTGTGGTAGGCGTGAGAGCAGTATATCAGATAGCAAAATCAAGCACCGAAGTTCAAGATATTTTTCCAACGGCATATCCAGCAGTAGAGAAGAAAAACCAGATAATCTATCGTACCTTCGTAAGCCAAAGACATAACGTACAATACTATGAAAGGCAACATTGAGTTTACGTTTGCTTACAAAATTACAGTTGCAGTAAATTTCGCACCCATATATCAAAATCGGTATTAATAAAGTCTTTGCTAGATAAAACGTGTTTTTACTGGTGTAAAGGACTGGGTTATCCATAATGCACGTAGTGCACCATACACTTTTCCAACAAGTCCGTTTATATGGTTGTCCCAAGTCAAGAAGCGGTTAAAAGTAACTCCCAGATTTTTGGCAGTATCAACATATTCGATGGGAGCATTGCTCAACACAATTGGCGAAAAGTAATCAAGAGCTAGACTTTTTCTGGAAATAACTATGCATTTAGATTTTTTAGGGTTTAAAATAAGACCATTTAAATGGGACCAATTTGAGATTTTCACAAGGTCTTCATTAACACTAAAAGCTCCATGCTCAATTAGCCCAAGGGGACAGCTTAAGTACAGTTAAACGTCGTCTGCATACAAATGACAAGAGCAGTTATCAATTAAGGATGAAAGTTCGTTGACGTAAATAGAGAAAAGTAAGGGGCCAAGTATGGACCCCTGAGGAACACCAGTAACAATAGGCAGAAAGTTGGACAAGCTGTCACCAACTTGAACTGCTTGCTTTCTATTAGTCAAAAAAGAATTTATTAGCTTCGTGGCACATGATGAAAAGTTAAACTGCTGTAAAAGCTTTTTACATAAATTAACGTGGTTAACCGTGTCGAAAGCCTTCGAGAAGTCAAGCAAGACTAAAAAAGTTACTTGATCTTTATCTAACGCTTGCCTGATGTCTTCAGTGACATTCAAAACTGCAGTGATACAGCTATGTTCCTTACGAAAATCAGATTGATTCGCGGTAAGCAAAGAATTCGCTGTAAGATTAGCACTTATTTGCTTCTGTAAAACTTTCTCAAAAACTTTAGACAAGTAGGGTAAGACTGAAATAGGCCTAAATTCAGCGCCTTTAGCATTTTTAGGAAGTGGTATGCTTTTAGCTACCTTCCACAGGTCAGGGTAAACTCCTGACATCAAAATTGTATTAAATGTGAACGTAATATAAGGCAGCACGATAGGCAGAATCATATACAAAAATTTAGGGTGAATAGCATCGAGGCCAACGGCATTTGACTTAACAGAAAGTAAACTTTCAACAACGTCAGCATTATCAACGGCGCGAAAGCCAAAAGCAGGATAGTCTGACTGGTCTGTAAAAGATGCTAATATTTCTGATATACTCAACGAAGGGACCATCAGTGTCGATGGCGAGGAAACAAAGCTTTTATTGAGGGCATCAACATCTACATCCCTAGCTGGCACATTTCTTGGTTTTTCAATACCTATGTTACGTAAGTTCTTCCACAACTGTCGCCCATTCAAGGAAGTACTAAGCTGATGGGATAAAGTTTGGGATTTAACTAAACATATTTCAGCTGAAAGTTTGTTTCGAAGCGAATAATATGCCCGTCGCAAATCAGTCAACCGATAACGCTTCCAATTGTTATATGCATCATCCCGTTGTTGCATTAAAAAACGAATGTTTCGCGTAAACCATGGCTTATGGCTTGATTTTAGAATTTTAGTTTTTAGAGGTACGTGAGTATCAAATAGAAGTTTTATATTTGTAGTTAAAAACTGCATCTGATCATTTGAGGATGGCATGTAAAAAATAAGATCCCAATTAACGGCTCTTGTATGCACTTCTAAAAGCTGAGCATTTACATTTTTGAAATCCCGGTAATCGAGCTTCTTTATAGAATAATCGAAGTTAAATTTTATCGTTAAAAAAATTAAATCATGCTTTGAAAAAGCAGGGGCGGAAAGCTGATCATACAGAGCTACGTCATCAATGTCACTAACAAAAAACAAGTCCAACAGTGTAGCATCCCTACCAAATTAATGAGTTGGTGTGCTTGTGTTTACTGGTCTTAAATTAAAGGTTCTCATGTTATAAGTCAGTATATTAGAGCTCAAAATGTTGCAATTAAAATCTCCACAAAGAACAATATTAGGGAAACCAAGCGAGATTTCTTCCAAAAGTGAAAAAAAGGTTGAAAAGTCTATATGCTTATTTGGCCTATAGATTGCCCCTAAAAGTAGATTACCATCATTACCCACTAGATTTACAAATAAATACTCAATACTGCTGCCAGCGTCCGATGATATCTCAAGTTTACACCTTACAGTCGCTTTAACATATACCGCCACACCGCCCCCAACACGATCCTTTCTATTTAAGCGAAAAACACGATAACCCTCTAAGGAACACACCTCGTCACTTAACTCATCCCTCAACCATGTTTCTGTCACACAAATAACATCTACATCCGATTCAATAAAGACATCACGAAATTCATCAATTTTCGGGAGCAAGCTTTGCGCATTGATGTGACAAACCCTGAGGCCGCATTTCTGCTTACTCAGAACTCGGACCATCGAACGCAAAGTTCTTATATTAGCCATAACTGGTACAACAACAAGAATAAAAAGGTATAGAAAATAAATTTGAATTAAATATAGAAAAATAAAAGAAAGCAAAATTAAATTAAATATTTAAAGAAAAAATTTAAAAACAAAATTTAATTTAATTGGTATAATTTAATTATTCAAATTATATTAATATTCATATGAAGCTGCTGATCTGGCAACGTCCTCGAGTCCCTCGATGCAATCAATTGGCACAGCTGTGTCATCAGTTTGACGTTTAACATAAACTACCCCACGTGCACTGTAGACAGAATATATTTGTTTACTTTTTTTCAATGCAAGCGCACGTTGCATAATACATTTGTTATGCTGGGTTAAGCTCTCGCGAATGTAGATGGTAGGCGCGGACGTGGATGTTCTATCTAATGCAAAGTTGATGTCGCTTAGGCAGAGCTGTTTATTGTTTATTTTTCGGTATTTCGCGATAGAAGTTAAAAAATAATTTTTATCGTACGGAGAATTAAACTGTAATATTATCGCAGAGTTATGTGTATTTGGTTTCGGACGAGTGCGGTAAATATTGCTTAGAGTGGATGGCTTTATATTAATTGTGCTGCAAATTAAATCAAAGATGGACTTAAGATTTTCGTTGGGCATGCACGGAATACCAAATATAAAAGCATCTCTCGCAATAATTCGATTTTCGTAGGAGTTTATAGAGTGCTTAAGTTTATTTAATTCATCGACAGTGTGATCGAACTTATTGTTTACGTTAGTGAGTTCAGCTAATTTATCAGTTAACGAAGCTTTACTGATCATGCATTCAGAAGTAACATTGGCAAGTGACGTTTTGAGATTGTTTATTTCGGCGTTGAGTGAATCAATATTATATTTTAAATCAGTGTTCGAAGATTCTAACTGTACAACTCGGTTATTTAAGTCCGTAACACTTTTTTTAATGTCTTTAATTTCACGACCTAGCTCTTCAGTAATTTTTTTTCCCGACTCCTCAACTTTTTTTGATAAAAGGGACACGATAAACTCACTTTGTTGGCGAAGCTTTTCATCCATCCAAGTTTTATCCATGGTTTTAGCTGAAGGTGTATTGCGAGGGGAAGATGAGGAGCTTTGGGGCGAGTCTTGGACAGTGGTGCGATTTTTAGTACGAGGCCGTTTTTTAGGGGGATCTGACGGCATGAGTGTGAGTGCGTACTTCTAATTACGGATGCGTTATAGTGTAGGTGGCAGTAAATGGGTGAGTTGTTTGTATTTAAAAAGATGTGTGGGTGAAGAGAGCAGGGTATAAAACACTCAATGTTTATATATGTACTTTACACAAAAGAAAACAAAATAAATTTCACTTTTAATTTTGTAAAATTTGTTAAAAGAAATTAGCACTTTTGTCCGAAAAAAAACAAAATTCAATAAAAGTTAGCTTATGGAAGACTTTGAACACAATTGAAGAAGTAGTCCGGAGACTGAAGAAATTCTGCAGTGAAAACTCCATCATCCCTGACATGCAGTTTGGCTTTCGAGAAAAGCACTCAACACTGCATCCGCTGCTGAAGTTCCAACACACGACATCACCACCTCCCTTAACAGCCATCGTGTCACCGTCGGATGCTTTCTGGATGTCGAGAAAGCATTTGATAGCGTTTGGATAGAAGCCCTAACTCATAAACTTCATCTATTACAGGTACCTCCACCACTAATAAAAATTCTTTTTTCTTTTCTTTCTTTCAGGAAATTTTTCGTACAACTGGACAACTGTAAATCAAATACGAAGAATATCAGAGCCGGAGTCGCCCAAGGCTTAAAGCTTGGCCCTTTCCTACAGTCTGATGAGACCAACCTGTCCCAATTGGATGCGAGAACCTGCTATATGCTGATGACTCGCTTACCTATGCATCATCAGTATAACCGCTTATCGCTGTCCGAAAAGTAGAGGCCCACATCAGCAGACTCTTCAATTTCTACAAGAAATTCGGATTAACACTTCCTAATCCGAACTTGTTTGCTTTAGGAGGCCTTTAACTGGTAGAGGTAGCCGCACTGCAGCCAATTGCAGAAACCTGGTCTTGAGACTTCCTGACGGATCCACCATAGCTGCCAAACAGAATGTGAAGTACCTGGAAATCCACTTCAATGAGCTGCTGAGGTTCAACCCACACTCTAGAAATCTACTCAGAAAAGCCAGCTGGGCCTTCCACCGCCACACCCATTGATGAAGAAAGGAACAGGACTAAGTCAACCAACGAAGTTACTGATCTACAAGCAGCTCTTACGACTAGTCATAAGCTACTCCTTCCCAGTCTGGTTTTCAATCTCGAAGACAGCCATGGAGGAGCTTCAAGTATTCGAAAGGAAGATTCTCAGAATTTGCACCGGCCTGTGCTTCGACCGGCAGCGGAGGAAACACTACAGGAACGAACATCTCTACTCTGAAGCCAACATAATCCCGCTGGACAAATACCTAGTCCTTTCAGCGAAGAGACTAGTACGGAACATCATCGACGACCCGAATCAGCTAATGAGAAGGATGACCACTGAACAACGACATCCAGAGCCAAGGTACCTCAGTGTGATGGAAACTCTTGATGACAACATAATCATGGACAACGAGGAAGCAGTCTCGTTCTACGCTGACATTGGGTCAGCCTTCTACCGTGGCTAAACGCCACTTCCCCCCAATCTGCACCAAAAACAACAAAGGGAATGAACACCCTGAGGACGATTAAGTCAGCGGACTTTTAATTAAATTTTTTTTTGACATGTAATTTATATATCTATAATCCCAAAAAAAATTCCTACCAAACTTTTCAAAATAACCTACCAAACCAAAGAAAAACCTACCATAGCAAAATCTGAATTTTTTTTAAATCAACTTAAAACTTTAACTTTATGTCCGTTTGTTAACTTGAAATTTTCACCAAGTTTTCCGAGTTTGGAGAACAAATTGTGAATTTTTTTAAAAAAATTGCACGTTATCAAATAGACCGTTTTTTGAGAAAAAGCATTGTGATTTATATTTATTTAATTTTATATTTATATTTTTGAATTTTTAAGTATTTTCTTATTTATGTTGTCATTATTTTTTCGGTCAGTTTTACTTTGTTTTTTTTTTTTTTTTTCGTTTTGCAAAAACTTTTAAAAATGTATTATTTGATATTCGTTATCAGTACCACAAATGCTATTTTCTTAATAAATGTCTATATTTTTGTCAATTACTATTTTTTAAGAAGAATTCAATGATTACCTATACGTATTTATTTGGCCTGTAAAGTGTCTAAATGAATTTTCTATATGATTAAAAAAAAGACAATACGTTTACATATGGGTGTTATATTCAACATAATTTCAAAAGAAAAAAATTAGAAAATTCAGAAACTATTACAAATTATGACGTTCAAATGGGTAGATATGTGTCCTCTATAACCTCTGTCTATCAACTCCTACTCTCGACCTCCCCGTGGTGAACGTCGGGTGCCTAGTACCTTAACTGAAGATGGGGTTCCAATCCCTGTGGACGGTTTAGGTGGCAGCAAATGAGAGAGGGGGGGTGAAGTGTTCCCACTAAGGCACTTCTCCTTTATCCAGGCGGCAGCGGAAGAATTCCCCAGATGGAATCAACGGTGGCGTCTACAGTTCCAGTCAGGTTGAACTACTTAGTGAACACCTTATATGGGCTACTACGACGTATTCGTAGCTCAGGCCTATAAGGAGCGGTTTATCCGGCTCCCCGTCCTTGGAGTTATAATAAGGATCTGGTCCTCCAGGCTAGGGGGTTGTGCGTCGGGGTGACTTCCCTACCACGGAAAAAATGTCGGTTCCGAAACGACAACAAGCCTCGGATATGGATGATTTTAATGTTGACGACCCCAGCAAACGAAACAAGGACAACGAATTTCGGATCTGCACGTGGAATGTCCGGACCTTAAACAGGCCACGTGCAGCCGAACAATTAGTGGAGAACCTGGATAGGCTAAAGGCTGATGTAACAGCCATCCAGGAAGTGCGATGGGATGGAGAGGGCATACGAAGGATGCAATCGTGTGACATCTACTTCGGCGAGTGCTGCAAGGAGCAGGGTCAGCGGCTCTTTGGTTGTGGTTTTGTGGTAAGGGGAAACTTAGGCAAGAAGTCTTGGGCTTCAGAAATGTAAGCGAGCGCCTGGTCACAATCCGCATCAAAGCAAAGTTCAAAAACATCACGTTGATCTGTGCCCATGCCCCAACGGAAGAAAAGGATGACTCAACCAAAGAAGAATTCTACGATCTCCTCGAGGATACGTATGATAGGTGCCCCAAGTACGACGTCAAGATTATTCTTGGCGACTTCAACGCCAAGATCGGTAGTCGGAGGACACAGCCTGCACGACAACACTTCCGGTAACGGACTCAGGCTCATTGATTTCGCGGCGGGGCGAAATGTCATCATAGCAAGCACTCAATTCCCACACCTCAATATACACAAAGGGACCTGGCGGTCTCCGGATCAACGAACCGTCAACCAGATTGATCATGTTGCGATAGACGCCAGACATGCTTCCAGTATCCTGGATGTCCGAACGTTCCGAGGTGCCAACATAGACTCGGATCACTACCTAGTGGTAGCGCAAGTACGTATGCGGATATCCATGACGCCACAACGACGAGCGAATGCTGTAAAACGATTTAACGTCGCGAAGCTAAAATCGCAAGAGATAGCCAGGACTTTTGCAGACCACGTCTCTATTAAACTCTCAACAAGCCTGCCACAAGCATCATCTGTAGAGGACCAGTGGAAGCACTGCCAAAATGCCATCAAAAGTGCCGCTACTGATGTACTGGGTTTCACTAGGCCACCACAACGAAACCCCTGGTTCGATGAAGAATGCAGACTGGCGCATGAAGCAAAGAACAAGGCCTACCAAGCCATGCTGCAGGCTAGAACCAGAGCTGCTGAGAGAGCAGCCCGGGAGCTCTACGGGCAAAAACGAAGGGAGGAACGCCGACTTCTCAGGAGGAAAAAGAGAGAGCATGCGAAGCGGGCGGTCGAGTCTATTGAGGACTGTAGCGGCAGGGGTGATGTTCGGAAGTTCTACCGAAGGGTGAGGCAAACTACCCAGGGTTACAAGGCCAGAACGGAAGCCTGCCGAGACGCAGTCGGTGCTGAGGATCTGGAAACAACACTTTTCTAGACTGCTAAACGGCGAAGATGGCCAAAATTCCGCTGTAAGACAGAACACTCCATTCAACCTGGACGATGATGGTCAAAACTTCCGTCCACCCGACCTAAATGAAGTGCGGTTAGCGATAGCCAAGCTTAAAACGTACAAGGCTGCTGGTGCGGATGGCCTGCCAGCCGAGCTATTCAAAGCAGGGGGAGATGACTTGCTAGGGAGTATACACCAGCTTATCTCCAAAATTTGGTCGGAGGAAAGTATGCCCGATGAATGGAACCTCGGTATAGTGTGCCCTATCCACAAGAAAGGAGATGCTCTGACCTGTTCCAACTACAGAGGTATAAGTCTCCTCAACGTCGCATACAAAATCTTGTCATCTGTACTGTGTGATCGCTTAAAACCGTTTGTCAACGATCTGATCGGCCCCTATCAGTGTGGTTTTAGGCCCGGCAAATCAACCGTCGATCAAATGTTCACACTCCGACAGATTTTGGAAAAAACCCAGGAGTTTCAAATCGATACACACCACCTCTTTATCGATTTTAAAGTCGCATATGATAGCGTAGACAGAGACGAGCTATACAGGGCCATGGCGCATCTCGGCATCCCTGCCAAACTCGTCCGCTTGTGCAGGATGACGATGGAGAAATCTCGCTGCTCCGTCAAAGTCGGCAAGAACACCACCGAACCATTTGATGTCGAGAAAGGTTTGAGGCAAGGCGACGCGTTATCATGCAACCTCTTTAACATCGTACTTGAAGCAATTGTACGCAACTCGCAAGTCAACAACAGTGGTACAATTTTTCAAAAGTCCGTTCAACTACTTGCTTATGCAGATGATATTGACATCATTGGAAGAACGAAGCGAGCTGTCACTGGTGCGTTTGCAAGTATTGAATCGGAGGCGGCGAAAATGGGTTTGGCTGTTAATGAGGACAAGACGAAGTATATGCTGTCATCGAGAAAGGAATCTCAACATCGTCGACTCGGGCAAAACGTCACGATGGATAGATACAACTTCGAAGTCGTCAAGGACTTTGTCTACCTGGGCTCCACTGTAACATCGCAAAATGACATTAGCGCAGAGATCAAACGAAGAATTACTCTTGCCAATCGCTGTTTCTTCGGGCTAAGAAGGCATTTGAGTAATAAAGCCCTCTCTCAAAGAACCAAGGAGACCTTATATAAGACCCTTATCATCCCGGTCCTGCTGTATGGGGCAGAAGCATGGACCCTGACAAAAACGGATGAGAATCTACTTGGGTGCTTTGAAAGGAAGATTCTTCGGGTTATCTTCGGTCCAGTATGTATCGATGGAGTATGGAGGAGAAGATTCAACAACGAGCTTTACGGGCTTTACAGCGACGTCGATCTGGTCAAAAAGCTTAAAATACAGCGGCTAAGATGGCTGGGACACGTGGAGCGTATGGACACCAACGCACCAGCCCGACGAGTCTTCGAATCTACCCCTGACGGTCTGCGCAGCAGAGGAAGACCCCACCTTAGGTGGCGCACACAAGTGGAGAACGACCTCAACCAACTTGGAGTGCGTAACTGGAGGCAGCTAGCTAGGGACCGAGCTGGCTGGAGGGGCTTGTTGGTTGAGGCCGTAGTCCATCCTGGGCTGTGAGCGCCATCTAAAGTAAAAGTAAGTAAGTATTACAAATTATATTGAAACAAATTAGTTACTTCGTGTTCGTGTTATAACATAACATCTAAAACATCGAAAAAATGATAATTATGATTTTGAAACGGGAATATCTAAAAAACGTGATCTGAGTTGGGAAGTAATTTATTTTATTGTGTGTATTAATTTAATTTTTATCAAAATATTGTTTTCGCATGCTAATGAGTTTTGGAAAAACCTACCAAATCGAACTGAAACCTACCAACCTACCAAAGTCAAAATAACGTACCAAGTTTGGTAGGATCCTACCAAAACGGCAACCGTGTCTATAATTTGTTAAACTTAAGACATTGTAAAAAGTTAGGCCCCTTAAGTGCCAACAAATGTAAATTAATCATAGTATCATATTAGTTATAGTCCAAATAAATAAATAAATTTGATGGCACAACAGCTCATGAAGAACCAGGAGCTAGTGACTTACAACTCTCAACCATTCCTGTGTGCGTGTCTGCAGGAATGGAGGGGACCTACAGTTTATTGCCGAATCCGAACGGCTAACGAGCGGCACTTTTCTGTGACAGGAGATACTCTTGGAGGATTTGTCAATTCCTCACAAGAGGCAGTAGCCTTTTTCTTTTAAATAAATAGGTGGTGAGGCTGGGGATCGAACCTTAGACCTCCGGCATGACAGTCCATCACACTAACCATCACGCCACGGCTACTACTATAAGCCAAATTGTATATATTATGTTCAATAAAACAAAATTGAATTGAATTGAATTGAATTGGAAAAATGCCTTTTGAGGTAGATTTGACTGGTTCCAGTCGAGTCGTTATTTTTGGTTGTAGCCTGGCAAAAATCCTCATTCAAACCCTCCAAGTGGGTGCCGGGCGGGCAATGATCACCACAGTAATCCTGTGCGTTTTGGGCAGGATGGAGATCAACTAAGGTTAAATTGGGTCACCGAATTGTTGTAACTCCTCAATAGTACAACGTTCGGAAACCCAATTTATTCAAAGTTTAGGGGTTCCTAATTTCAGTGGTGGTGTGAGCAACCGTGCCGAAGAATGGAAGGCTGGGGGATAAACCAGTCATTAACGAGCTCTTTCGGATGCTGTGGCAAGGTCCGTCATATTTCTGCCTTACCCCGGAATGCGGCTCTGCCGGGGCTGACTGTTTTTCCGCATTACTCGTGGGAACAAAAATGAAGAACAACAAAACAACAAATAAAAAAATTATAAGAAAAATAAATCGCGCCAGGGCTGAAAATGCGGTCACATCTCCTGGAAAGGCTGTCGAGTCAACTCAGGGGTGTGAACGGGTTGTCAACCCTGTGGTTGCCACTAGTAGCGGGAATCCAATTTCTTCTACTAGCCGCAACCTATACATGAAGGAACTACCCGTCAGTGGTTCAGCTGTGACGCTCGGCTGTTCCAAGGGCGGAAGTTCCGCACCCACCCCCATCCCCGCACTTATTAGGGCATCGCACCCAGAGAGGCAAAATCCGCGACATGTGGTAATGACTCGACGGATGAGGGTGCTCCTCGATTGGCATCGGTAGCGAGTATCTCAAGAGGTGGATCCACAACTGTGTCACACGGACACAGCTCTGGGTCGGCCAAAAAGAGGTCCGGGAAGGCAAAGGCCGATCGAGATCTGCGTAATGCTACGCGGATTCTGGCCGCAGTCGGTATAATACCGGCGGCGGCGGAAAGAACCCTGGAGCAGATGCGAAAACTCGAGTGGGCCAGTGGCTTCCTCAGTAAGTTAGATAAACCGACCTGCAGCGACTCAACGTCAAAGCGTAATAGGTCTCTGGAGGGCGACAAGCCTGAACAAGCCTGAACCGAAAAGGCAGAAGGTGCATCTCAGCAGCACAACAGCCTTCAATAAGGATCTATCCTTTAGCGACGCGTTCAAAGGCAAGATCATAGCTGCGATCATTGACAGGGGTCATGTGGATGGAAACATCTCTCATGATCAATGGGCAGACGTCAAGGCTCATCTCGGTTTCAGATTTTTATCTGTCATCGAGGAGAATCCGGGGCCTCTCCCAGACACAGCCGATGCAGGATGGCATCAAAATCGTATCAAACTAATCGCCTGTGGAGATCAGAGATCTTTCGATCTGTACAGGGCTGCTGTCAATGGCTTGCCAAAAGTCTGGCCGGGTGCCAAGCTCGAGGTTGTTACAAGGGAGAACATTCCTTGCCGACCAAGAGCACGCATAATGATCCCGGCACTACACAACTGCCCAAATATGATCTTGAAATTGATCAAAATGAGCAATCCAAACCTGCCTACTCACGACTGGAAAGTCCCAAAGGTTGAGAAGGAGATAGTGGATCGCTATAGATCAGCTCTCTTGGTGATCAATAGGGAACCACTGGCTCTACTGGCCGCAACCAAAGGCGTGATTAAGTACGGTTTCGATGAAATCATGGTCCGTGTTTACAAAAAAGGCGAAGACCCGAAAATTGCAACCCCTCCAGAAGCATCTTCAGCGGAAGGAATCGCTTCAAACAAAATAAACATGGAGGTCGATGTAACACCACACGTGGAATCATCGACCTCCACAGCCTTTAACAAGCCATCCGACGTGGAAGCTGATCTAGCAGTCGACAGTAATTCCGACATGGAAACTGAAGACGCTACTCTAGGCATCACTCTGAGCGAGAAAGACCTACTTCATTCCTCCTCAGACGATGAAAACGCCGATACGACAGTGGTGGAGGT
The DNA here is from genome assembly GCA_947049315.1 of Epistrophella euchroma. Lineage (NCBI taxonomy): Eukaryota > Metazoa > Arthropoda > Insecta > Diptera > Syrphidae > Epistrophella > Epistrophella euchroma. The sequence goes on from OX346245.1 coordinate 71,133,171, forward strand.
TGATCTGGCTAAAAGTAACAATGCTGCGATTAGTTCAGATTAATCTTAATCACGCCATCATGGCCCCTACAAACCTAATACTCCGATTGCATAAGACCAGAGAGGACATTGTCCTCATACAGGAGCCGTGGATATCAAAATCCACCATCAACAGGCTCAGAACTCCTGGCTACAATTTATTATATGCATCACAGAGAAAGGTGAACCAAGGTCATGTATATTAGTAAAAAAAGACTTAAATGTATTTTTACTCCCCAATTACAGCGATAAAGATACAACGACTGCTGTCATCACTACCGCCGGCAAAGCCACCTACTGGCTTATCTCGGCATATCTCGGCCACGACAGCCCAATTCCTGGAGAGACACTGAAGAGAGCAATTGCGGACGCGCATTCTAAGAAAGTGGATCTCCTCATCGGAGCGGACGCTAACTCCCATCATACAGTATGGGGTAGCTCTGACATTAATGAAAGAGGTGAGTCCTTATTTGATTATCTACTAGGCACTAACCTCCTTATTTTTTTTTTATTAATTCAATCTTTATTTCAGGAATGATGCTTTACAATAATAATAAAGAGAAAATAATTTAGGAATTAAAGAAAAAGGTGTCATTCTATATCCTTATAAAGACTAGAGGCGAATGACCCATCAACTAAATAATGATACACTAGTTGTGGGGTTAACAAGTGTTTATAAAAATATTTTTTTTTTTTTTATTTTGAATTATTGAATTATTAATTTTAGTACAGAATGAAAAAAAAGAAAACAAATATATCAAAAAATTCTTATAAACAAATTTTTGACTTGAGAAATATCCATAGTAAGTAGCAATGGTTTTATCTTTTTTAAAAATATATTACGAATGCGTATTATTCTTAGTTCATATGGTAATCGATTAAACAATGCAGGTGCTGATACAGTATACAAATTTGAAAATTGAGTTCTGTTTGATACAGGTATATTAACAAGTTGCTGATAGTTAACTCTTAATTCGTTTTCATTTGAACTTCTAAGCAATGTACTATATCCACTACATACATACATACATACATACATTTTATGGCACAACAGCTCATGAAGAACTAGGGCCTAGTGGCTTACAACTCTCAACCATTCCTGTGTGCGTGTCTGCAGGAATGGAAGGGACCTACAGTTTATTGCCGAATCCGAACGGCTAACGAGCGGCACTTTTCTGTGACAGGAGATACTCTTGGAGGATTTGTCAATTCCTCGCAAGAGGCAGTAGCCGTTTTTTCTTTTTATAAATAAATAGGTGGCGAGGCTGGGGAATCGAACCTTAGACCTCCGGCATGACAGTCCATCGCACTAACCATCACGCCACGGCTACTACTATATCCACTACGCATAAAGAAAGCTTTTAGAACCTTATAGATATATAGATGTTTAATTGGTAGGATATAAAGACTGGAAAACAATGGCCAGCTACTTGTTAATCTACCTATTTTACAAATAATTCTTACAATATGCTTTTGTGCAATTTGTAGTGGGTGAATTACATTGTTATAAGCACCACCCCAACTTGTTAAACCATACTGTAGTTTTGAATGTACAATGCCATAATAAATAACCGTAAGAAGTTTTTAGAACAGTATGGTTGTAACAAAAATATTTTACGAGTCACACACCGCGTATAGCTTTTTAAGTTAGCTGCGTGGGTTTTCCAACTCAAGCTACGATCAAAAGATACGCCTAGATACTTAAAGCAATCCACAGATCCAATTCTAAAACAATTTGGACAGCAGGGTACATCCCTACAAAAGTCTACTTTTCCACAAGAATGTGAGGACATTGAAAGCATAGAACATGCAGCGGAGTGAAAAACAACATTGCTCTCAAGCAAACTTGATTTTTTTAAGTTGAAGCACATAAAGTTTAGTTTTTTCACTCACAATGTGTTCATGTTTTGCGAACCACTGTCTTAATAACTGCACATCATTTCCTAGTTCTGCCATCGATTCAAATAAGGAGTTGTTTATATAAGAAAGAGTCATGTCATCGGCAAAAGCTGTAATATTACTCTTAAAGTTTTTCTGAAGATGGAATTTATGTAGACTAAAAAGAGAATGGGACCTAAAACCGAACCTTGAGGTACACCAATTCGTAACCGTAACTTATTGCTAAAAACTCCATTCAGTTTTACACTTTGAAATCTATCAGATAAATAAGATTTAAACCAATCCAACACATAGTTTCTGAATCCAGCTTTGTAAAGTTTATCCAAAAGAATTGTATGGTTCACCATGTCAAAGGCTTTTGTCATGTCGATAAATAGGGCTATAGGGCTAGAACCTTTATTAAAACCATCGTATATTTCATTAGATAATTTTAAAATGGCATCCTCTGTAGATTTGCCCTCCCTAAAACCAAACTGCTGATTACATAAGTAATTATTTTTATGAAAAAACGACATAATACGCTCCTTCATACATTTTTCAAAAACTTTAGAGAAAGCAGGTAGTAATGATATTAGTCTATAATTGCTTACTTTTTTTCTACATCCTTTTTTAAAAAGAGGAATAACCTCGGCAGTTTTAAGAGCTGTTGGAAAAATTCCACAATTAACACTCATATTAAATATATAACATAATATATCAACAATGAAAAGAGAAATGCGTTTTAAAAGGAAATTAGTTATACCATCGGAAGTGCAAGTTTTTATTAAGATTCATAATTCGTTTATAAAGTTCTAGTGCGGTAAAAGGTTGGAAAACAAAAGTATGTGTTTGAAAATCATCATTTATTATGTGCGGATATGAGTTACAGCTGCAACCAGTCTGAAAAGGTTTAGGTTGAGAGCTCGTTCCAATGGAAGCGAATTAGTTGTTAAAAATATTTGCAATATATGCGGGATCAGAGTATAATACACTGTCCACTTCAATTTCACATATGCTTTGGGTACTCTTTTCATCACCTAGAATGTTATTAACAACTTTCCATTCTTCTTTAACATTTCCTCTGCAGTTTTCAAACTTAACTGAATAAAATTGAAATCTAGTCAAAGCTATTTTCGTTTTTACTTCCTTGCTCAATTTAGTATAACGTCTGCTTATATTGGTATTTTGCGGTTTTGTTTTACATTTTTTTCGAAGCAAGTTTTTTTTGTTTATAAGTCTTAATAAGTCTTTCCCAACCCAAGGTTTCAACCGTTTGAGCGTAGTTTTATTACGCGACTGTATTGTGGTGGAATTATTTATGTGTTGATCTAATATTTTTAAAAAGGTATCATAAGCTGATGAGGGGTTATCATCGGCATATACCGGCTCCCAAAACTCGAATTTGAGAGCATTTACCAAACGTAAATAATCTATCTTTTTTTTTAACTGAAAACGGAATGTATTTATCGAATTGATTTTTATTTAATAGAGATATTTCGAGGCTAAGCATGCAATGGTCAGTAATTTTACATAAAATCAAGAACTTCGCTTGAGACCTTTGGATTTTTTAAAAATCTTACAAAAATGTGATCAATGCAAGTTTATGTTTCAGCAGTTATACGGGTTGGTTCACTAATTAACGACTTTAAGCCATATGATGACATCAAAAACAAATATTTATCAGAATCATTACTATTACTTAAGATATCAATATTTATGTCTCCTAATACCATTAAATTCCTGGACTTTATATTCTTCAAAAGATCATCCAAATCATCCATAAATATGTAATATTGGTAATGAACCTACATTTATTAACAAGAATAGGAAAGAGGTATTAGATATAACACTTACCTCTGACTCGATCCATAATTTAATTTCGAACTGGCTAGTCTCAAAAGAGAACTCCTTCTCTGATCATAGATATATTCAGTTCGATCTCAATGATGTGGCAAACGTATCTACGGGTTTTCGCAATCACCGTAATACAAACTGGGAACGATATAGGGAAGTACTAGCGCAACTGCTTGATTACAATCTTCTCAAACGCTCCTCCACCATAGATGAACTAGATCTCTCTGTGAATTATCTCACTGAAGCCTTCAATGAATCAATGAGGACTTCATGCCCCCTAACCATGGTAAAGGGTAAAAAGAAACCTCACTGGTGGCACAAAGAACTAGAACCATTCAGGAAGAGTTGTCGCAAACTCTTCAAAAGATCTAAACACACAAGATCTCCCTCTCACTGGGACTTATATAAACAAGCTCTAAAGCAATATAAGAAAGAATTAAGGAAGAGCAAGAGGTCCTCTTGGAGAAACTTCTGTGAAAACATAGAAAATACTTCAGAAGCCTCAAGACTCAGGAAAATTCTATCAAAAAGCCCCACAACACCCAGTGCTTTAATAACTGAAGAGGGCTCGTGGACTACCACAGATGAAGAATCCCTAAATCTGTTATTAGACACCCACTTTCCAGGTAGCTCTAACATTTTAAACGACTTAACTTCTGAGTCTCAACCCGTTACTAACAATATAGTTGATCTAATAACGCGGGAAAAACTGCAATGGGCTGTAAACAGTTTTGAACCATATAAATCTCCAGGACCAGACGGAATCATTCCTGCCGAATTACAAAAATGCTCAGACATGATCATTCCACCATTGGAGATCATTCTGTCTAGCTGTGTAAGGTTGAGATATATTCCCAAAGCCTGGAGAATAGCAAAAGTAGTCTTTATTCCAAAAGCAGGAAAACCCTCCCACGTTAACCCTAAAGATCTACGACCAATCAGCCTATCATCCTTCTTTCTTAAGACCCTGGAAAGATTGATTGAAATTCACATCAGACATAGCTTAAAACCATGTCTCATTTCCACAGCTCAACATGCGTACTCTAAAGGAAAATCAGTAGAAACAGCACTTCATTCACTGGTGCGTAGCATTGAATATTCCCTCAAATACAAAGAATACAACCTGGTGGCTTGCCTAGATATCGAAGGAGCATTCAATAACTCAGGTACCAGGCGATTACAACAGCAATGAACAAGCTAAAAATAAAGAAATCACTCATTGATCTAATTAGTCTCATGCTTAACAGCAGGACAATAATTTCCAACATGAGGAGCTTTACCACCACCAGATTGGTGAATCGAGGAACCCCCAAGGTGGGGTCCATTCACCTCTTTTATGGAACATGGTGGTAAACGACCTCTTAACATCATTGGAAGCAGAGGGTTTCAAAGTGATTGCCTATGCTGACGACGTTGCAATATCTGTATTTGCGAAACACCCACAAGTTCTTTCGGAACTCCTACAAAATCCCTTAAACAGGCTCACCAATTGGGCAAAGCATTGTGGCTTGGACGTCAACCCATATAAAATGGAACTAGTACTCTTTACGCGAAGGTACGAAATTCCTCAAATTAGCCCACCCACAATTAAAGGAATACCCCTAAGCTTCTCCGACCAAGCCAAATATTTAGGCCTTACTTTAGACAAAAAACTAAATTGGAAGGCAAATATTGATGAAAGAGTAAAGAAGGCTACTGTAGCACTCTTTACATGTAAAAAGGCCATAGGCTCAAAGTGGGGCTTTTCCCCAAAAATAACCCACTGGAAATATACCTCGGTAATCAGACCGATACTTACTTATGAAGTTGTCGTATGGTGGACTGCTCTGGACAAAATGGTAAATTTGAATAAACTCATTAAAGTCCAGCGGTCAGCAGGTATGTGCATCACGGGAGCACTTCGCTCAACACCAACAGCAGCTTTAGAAATACTTCTAAACCTAACACCTCTTGACATCTTCTCCAAAATGGTGGCAGCCAACTCATGCGTGAGGCTTAGAGCCACCTCTCAATGGATCAGTAACAACACTGGTCATACTACTATTTTACACAATTTCAGATCTATCCCAGATCGCTTAGACTATACCACCCCAAAAATGGTATTCGATAATAACTTCCATATTTCTATCCCCTCAAGATCCTTTTGGGAAGAAGGAGGACCTCAAGAAGAAAACACGATACACTTCTATACAGACGGTTCAAAGATCGACAACGGCGTTGGAAGTGGTATCTATTCGAAACAACTGAATCTCAGTCTATCATATAGACTTCCCAATCAATGTAGTGTGTTCCAAGCAGAAGTAATGGCGATAAAAGAGGCATTATCCTGGCTCAAAGAAAACGTTATATCTTGTAAGGATATACGTATCTTCTCAGACAGCCAAGCCGCTCTCAATTCTCTTGCGTCTGTCTCCACAAACTCTATCACAGTCCACGACTGTCGATCATCTCTGAATGAGATTACAGAACAGTTTAACATTCACCTCATCTGGGTGCCGCACAGTGGGCCCAAATGATGTTTTGCGTCTCAAAAATGGTTTTTTTCAAAATTGTTGTTAAAGCTTACTTTATTCTCAAAATTAATAAAAGAATAATCAAATTATATGGTACAATCCAAATTTTATATTTAAACTTAGCCATTACATATATATCTCTCTCCAATGTGTTCGATCACACTCTCTGAATAACGTAATGAAGTAACTAATTAACTGAACTTTGTTCATTATTTATTAATGTTATTACTCAAGTATTATACATTTTTGGAAACCTTAAGCTAAAAAAATTAATAAAAATATTTTTAAATATATTTTCATTATTAATAAATTTAATTTTTTTAAAACACATGATTTTTATTTCTCTTTTGAAATTTCAAGAGAACTTTTGAACTCTTCCGCTGGCTTCCGCTGGCTTCCGCTGTTTTTTCTTATAGTACAATTGATTCCTTACTATATTAGTAAGAAGACAAAAGAAAAAATTCTGCCCCAATCTGCCCCCCTTTGATCAAGAGTGAAGAAGAAGCGTATAATAAGGCAGATAAGGAACAAAAATCTCTCATTAGCTTTTTTGGAATATTATGTTGTTTTTGTTATTGAGTTTATTTGGCTTTTTTGTTTTAATATGGTTGCAAATTTCCGTTATTTATAAGAATTTAATACTTTAATAATTTATTGAAAATCAGGTAAATTTGTAAAAAAAAAAATTAAAATGAGTGAATTCGTGTTTTCTAAATATGAATTAAGTGACTGTTTTATAAACAATGGAAACAATTTATTGGACCTTAAGAATTACATAAACTCTAAATTTAAATTAACTGATACGAAACTTGAAAATGTGGTATCAAGCATTAGCAAAAACTTTCTTTCGAAATTCAATGATCGCTGGATTAAAGCAGCTAGAACAAAAGATCGCTTTATTAAAAATACACAAATGACACAGGGGGACCATCATCTGGACAGAGAGGAAGACCTTCTAAAATATATGGTGAGTCATCCGAAAAAATAAAAAAAACGAACAAATATGGAGTTATTCCAAGAGTATGGATATGGACTAGAACACCTACACAATGCAAATATTCAAGGACCTAGGTCTATGGGAAAGTTAGAACAAGCTTCTCTTGTGGCCATAATGCGTAGTTCAAGTAAGGATAAAAAAAAAAAACTTTTATAGGAAATGTCACATGATTTAGAAACTAAAACTTTTTATTCAACTGACGAAGCCGTTAGTATTTTTATCGATTTAGACCTATCAAAATATCAGAACAAATATTTAAGGTCTTGCTTGCTTGAAAAGAATTGTTCAATATTTCCCTCTTATCAGGTTTTATCACAAGCGAAAAAACTGGGCTGCCCACCAGAGTCAAGCATTACTGTAACAGGAGCTAAAGTTAAGCTACAAGATTTGTTAAACCATACTGTTAGACGTATCTTGCAAATTGATTCCATCTTCACTTCTGGATCTAAGAATTTGAAACTCTTTACTAAATGGGGCTGTGATGGCTCTTCGGGACAGATTGAATACAAACAAATATTATTAGGAAAAAATGAAGTTATATCTGATGCAAACCTATTTATAGCGTCACTTGTTCCGATATATCAAACTTATAAACACGGAAACCAACATCGTTTTGTGGCAAAATAAAACCTTTTCTTCTGTGCGTTATTGTCGCCCAATATTAATAGAGTTTTCAAAAGAAACCCCTGATAAGACAAAAGCTGTTGTTAATGACATACAGAACCAGATTAATCAATTACAAGTATCTCAATTCAATGAAAATGACGAAAAAATAGAAATTCAACATGAACTGTTCTTAACAATGATCGATGGGAAAGTTGGTCAAGTCCTAACTGAAACTAGTTCGAGTTCTGTGTGTACAGTATGTGGAGCGCGAAACCAAAAGAAATGAACGACTTAATGAAAGTGAAATCTAAGCCAGAAAACGAAAATGCATACAAGTATGGCCTTTCTACTCTACACGCTTTGAAAAGTGGACTGCAAATACCACTGAAAATAAAAAAATAAAGGAAGATAAGAAAAAGTATGTACAAATCCGTTTTCGAGCTGAACTAGGTTTACATGTGGATAAACCTCGACAAGGCACTGGTAATAGTAATGATGGCAACACTGCACGCCGATTTTTCCAAAATTATAAATGTTCTGCAAATATAACAGATGTAGACAAAGATTTAATAAAAAGATTTTACGTAATTCTACAAACCCTTTCATCTGGAGACTCAGTCAATGCCCAGAAGTTTGGAGAGTATAGCTTAAATACTGCTCAGCTATATGTAAATAAATATAAATGGTATTACATGCCATCTTCAGTGCATAAGACACTTATACACGGTGAAGCCATAATCAAACATTTTGTAGTACTACCTATTGGACAACTATCTGAAGATGCTCAGGAGCCGCGTAATAAAGATTACAAAAAAAATAGATTGACGCATTCCAGAAAGTGTTCGAGACTAGCAACAATAGAGGATGTCTTTCACCGATCCACTTATTTCAAGCTTACGAAAGCAACACACATCTGAGTCTAAGGAGCTTTGTGAAGAAGCTTTACAGCTCTTGGAAAACGAATGATTTCCTATTTTTTTTTAAGACGATATGGATTAATTATTTATTTTTGAGCAAAAAAAATTAATTTTATGCGTAAATAATTCATGTTCATTATGGTAATTCATGTTATGTTCATAAATTGTTTTATCTTTAACTTTGAATAATTTTTAAGTATTAATAAAATAAATTCCGATTTAAAAATCTTATATTATTTGGTAGTCAATACTGTCAAGATGATGTGCGTAAAATTTCATAAAATTATTTCAAGAGCCAAAAAAGTTACAGATTTTTGAGACGCAAAACTTCATTTGGGCCCACTGTGTGCCGGGCCACAGGGACATTCCGGGAAATTGTAAAGCTGATGAGCTCGCCAAAAACGGAACACTTCTGCCCACTGTCAGACAAAGGGTGATATGAATAAAATGGAGTAGGTACTCAGAGAAGGTGCTCCATAAGAATCAGAGGAGGTGCTCAATAAAGAAGCACCTGCTTCCGTTTCGTATGAATAAAATTTTACACCAACTAGTGAGAACCTCCTCCTTTATACAGAGTAGGTGCTCTCATACCTCAAACCGATTTGCTGCCTGAAATGTATTATTTTATTATTTTTATTTTCGTTTCCATAGCTTCTATACTTTTTTGTCATTTTCTCTCGAAATATTTTTTTAAGTTTCATATTATTTGACAAAATATGTCAATTATTCTGGCTTTAAAATAATAAAGAAATTAAAACTAATATAGTAGAGCAACCGAAATTCTGGGAGTTGGTGCATATATGAGGGTTTTTCGGTATACATTTGCATCATTATATAGTAGAACACAAATGTCTGGCATGTTGTTAGTAGTAGATTAAAGGATTTTTTAAATTTGTTTCACTGCCATTAAATATTACTTCTAAACTAACAATAAGAGCCCACAGCAATTTTTGTTTTTTTTTTTATTAAATTCAATTTTTTAAGTCTTCTATATCATTTATCTGGGGCTACAAACATTCTTACTACGTCTTGCAAGACTTGCATATTTGCAAATAAAAAGTAAAGACCTATCTTATTGCATCATTGAATTTTTGCTATCATTCACATCCAAAAATTGCTGTGGGCTCTCGGTCTATTCTGTTGGTATAGATCATCAAGTTTAATGTGTTTGAGCATAGGCATAATTAAATATCGTCATTTCTATTTGTTTTGTATTATTTTCATTAATTATGCTAAGTTCGGTTCATTTATCCTACTTTTCATCAGCCGTTTGTACGTATTGTATGTACTTACATTATTTGTTACTTGTTTGCTCTTATTTTTCTTTACTCTAATTATAACGTTAATATTCTCAAGTTTTCTCACACACAAAATGTAAATATCAGTTATTTCTTATTTTTTTGTAATATGCTATTGATAGCAGTAGCATTTAAGTTACTCTCTTGCTGTATTAATGCCGTTTTATTTTAAGCTTTCATGTTTTCTGTTTGTAATATAATTATAGTTTTGTTAATTATCGCTCTCTTTGCTGTTGACTATAATCGAGTGCACAACGTTTGCTCCGCAATAAATTATTATAACGTTGAAGAAACCTCTGTCTTTCTTATTTATTATTATTTAAATAATTTTTGTCGGTCATGCTTTTACACACATTATAAGAATTTGTGCTTAAATTAAAGGTATTGTTACGTATGCACATTAAATTGCAATCAGAATTCGATTCACTATTAAAAAAAAGATGTATTTTAGTGATAAAACGCTATTTCCTTCATTGTTGAGCAACCAACTGAGCTTGCTCGCAAATGAGAAGTAGGTGCTCCTCTCAAAGAAGAACGTGCTTCGGTTTATTCATATCTAACAATTGAGTAGGTACTTACCTTTGAGAAGGTGCTCATCAAACATGTGAATGCTCAATCGTTGAGCACCTTCTCAAGCATTTTATTCATACCAAATGGAGCACGTGCTCGAAAAAGTTGAGTTTTGAGCAGGTGCTCCTTTTTATTCATATCACCCAAAGACACAACATAGGAACACCACTTGCTACATGCAAACACCTCTTCAAACAATATGCTCTAGAATCAACAAGTGCTAGATGGTCAAGGGTACCACCTGCCTAGCAGAGTTGTAAAAACTGCAGTCTTTTCGGTACTGCAGTTAATTGACTAAAAAGACTAATTTCATTAAGTCTTTTAACTTACAAAAATACTTTAACTAAAATCGAGCAGTCAGCAGTCAGTACTAATATTCCCACTGTGCAGTTAAAAAAAAAGTTAATTAACTTTTAGTTAATTAACTGCAGTAATTTTTAACTGCATTTAGTCTTTTTAGTCAGTAAAAGTCTTTGTACTGCGATGATTTAACTTTTAGTCAGCAAGTCTTTTAACTACAGTCAATTAACTGTAAGTCTTTTAACATTTTCTATAGTCTTTTAACTAAAAGAAACAGGATGGAATAAAAATAAAAGAAATTTAAAAGACAAAAAAGTTAAAAAAAAATTACAGTTAATTGGCTGTAGTTAAAAGACTTGCTGACTAAAAGTAAAATCATCGCAGTACAAAGACTTTTCACTGACTAAAAAAACTAAAAGTAGTTGAAAAGTGCGGTTAATTAACTTACAGTTAATTAACTTTTTTTTTTAACTGCACAGTGGGAATGTTAGTACTGACTGCTGACTGCTTGTTTCGCAGTTAAAGTACTTATTTACAGTATTAACCTACATTCAATAGGTAAGTTAATTAACTGCGACTTTATTAACTGCATTACCAAAGTACTGCAGTCTTTTACAGCTCTGCTGCCTAGCAACTAAACAAATATGGCCATGCATAGACCTGAAGCGGTCAAAAGGCTTGATTTTCCTGAGCAGACAAAGTTTAAGCTCCACAATTGGAGTCATAACAGGACACTGCCTCATAGGTAGACATGCTAAGAGGCTGGGGGTCTACACTAATGACTTCTGTAGAAGCTGCATGGACGAGGAAGAAGAGGAATCAATCCAACATCTTCTATGTACATGTCCGACATCGACACAAAATGTCTCTCAAATTTCATTAAAAGTACAAAATGGTTTGCTTAATTTCATAACTCTCCCATGAGTAACTTTCCTTAGTGATACCACAATGGACCCTTAGGGTCTAAGTGAGTCAACAACATCTAGACGGCCACTTTAACCTAACCTAACCTAACTTAACCTAACCTAACCTAACCTTTGCTTATACTTTGCCTTGGTGCCGATTGCACATTTCGGTACAAAAGGCAAGCAAAGCAAGTGTAATGAATGCAACCGTTGGGCTGATTTTCCAGAATCAGCTCATAAATAATTTTATCATTGGGCTGATTCCCAGAATCGGCTCATAAAAAACGAATTTTTTTAGGTAATAATTTTTGATTTTTTTAAGGTGAACTTTTTTTTGTTGAGGAAATTGAAAAATGTAGAAATGAGTGTTCGTATCTACTAAAATGGTTTGGTTTGGCGTCGGTGGTTGGAGATGGTGAATGAAAACGAACTTATTTAGGCAAGGGCGTGCACAAGAAGGGGTAAGGGGGCATTTTCATCCCTAATACAAATAATTTTTAATTTTTTTTTCTGAGTAATTACACAATGAAAGGCGCACGTAAATAGGATGTTTAATACAAATCGGTTAAATTTACAACTTGAGTTCTAATTGTTGGATTTAAAAGACTGAAAATGGTTGCTTTGGCGGTAGGTGGTTGGTGATGGTGAATGGAAACGAACTTATTTAGAGGCAAGGCCGTGCACAGGAAGGGGTAAGTGGGCACATAAATCCCTAACACGTTTTTCTTATTCTTTTTGTTGAGTAGCAACAACACAGTCAAGGGCGTAGGTACGCAAAGTGCTTATTACGTTCAAATCAGTTTAATTTACATCCTATTCATTCTAATGATCGGATTTTCAAGGTTAGAGTATTTAAATGAAGACTTAATATAATCTAACACATTAAAGTGTATAGGTAATATTTTTATTTTAATACTTATAGTAAAAACTTTTGGTGTGGATAAGTGATGGGTGGGATGGTAAAAAAATGTATCCATGTTTTTTGGCAGCGAATTATTCTTCATCGGCGGCAATTTCCTTTGCTGGGAAAAAAATGCTTCGCTGTAAGGAAATATGGTAAGGCAGATAGGTGCATTATAACATTACATTTTTATTCAAATGCGTGCGCAAGGAGGGGTAGGGGACATTTGTGCCCCTAATAAAATTATTTTTTTAATTTTTTTTGCTGAGTAATTCACAATCAAGGGCGTACGCAAAGGTTATAAGAGAATGGGAATTATACGCAAACGGGCTAAATTTACAACTTTAGCTTAAATGGTCAGATTTTTACGGTTAGAGTTTTTAAATGAAGATAAAATTCAATGCAAAAAAGAGTGTGTGAGGAGAGGTAAGGGGCACTTGCACTACTAAAAAAAATTATTTTTTTTTTGTTAAATTTATAACTTGAGTTCAAATGTTCGGATTTTTGAGGTTAGAGTTTTTGAATGAAGATTAAGTGCAATGTTACACAAGGGTGTGCACAAAGAGAGACAAGAGTCAAAATATTATAAATGAAAGAAACGGTCACTGACTCACTCATTCATTCATCTGACTCATCATTGCACAGGTTATACTGTAAATGATAAGAATATATAATAAATTTTATTGAATAGAAAATTTTATGTAAAATGGGTTTTTTTCTGATTAAAGGTCGAAAAACTGTTTTCTAAACGGGAGAGCGAGTCGATAGATCTTTTAAATATAAGAAAGTGGTTAATTTAAAAAAAATTCTATAAAATCTACGAAGCGAGTTATAAAATGTTAAAAGTTGAATTTTGAAAAATAGACGTTTGACAAATAATTCGCCATAAATCGGGGGTTTGAGTAAGGAACATAGATTTTTTACTATTAGAAATATAATGAAAAAAAAATTATCTATGTTTCAGGAATTTTTAATGGGATTTTTTTTTCCTAATTTTTTTCACCCAATTTTTTGTTGTTTTTTATTTTTAATTTTTTTTATTAACTTTCGTTTTAATTATAGGATTTTATTTTTGATTACATAGGTTTTTATTATTTTTTTTCGAAATTCCAAAAATTTCCCATAAATTTACATTGAAAATTTTGAGCACCTAACTTTTTCGAGGGAGAATGAGAAAATACAGAAAAAAAAACAAAAAAAAACGCAATTCAAACCATGTGCAAGTGCGTTGATATAATTTGTGTATAGGCATAGGTATAATAAAAGTTCAAGCAAGAAGAACATGAGCGGAGTAGGTACCTATATGAGTAGTCAGGTATATTGTTTGCAGCAGAAAAAAAATGTTTGTACTGAAATTGGTTGGTTGGGACCACAGCGACACCAGCGGGCGGAGTGTCGATTTTGACCAAAATAAAAAGGCTATCACATTTTATTTATGCAAATAAAAAAAATTGCACACCCCCCTTTTTTTTAATTATAAACAAATTTCACTTTGCATGCAATTTTGAAATGGCTATATCTCGGAAACAAAGATGTATTTCCAAATGCACAGGCGCTTAAAAAATTGCACATTTAGAGTTTTAATTTGCACACCAAAAATTTTAATTTGCATACCTCTCATTAATTAATAAATCAACAACTAAAATGTTGGTAAAAAGCAGCATAATTCAATTCAGTATTATATGATTATATCAAATTAAAAGCTGGAGTTTGTTGCTTCGATTATCATGATGGTAAAGTGTTGGGCCGAAACACGAGGGGTTGCGAGTTCAACTCCCATAGAAATTTCTTTTTTTTTTACTATATAATTAGTTTTTTATTTTAAATAAAGTAAAAAAAAGAAATCATGACACCTCGTGTCATGAGCGAACACTTTTCCATCATGCTACACTGAAAGAAAAAATTCTTTTCCACAAGGAAAAAACTGTTTACCAGAAGCGATAAAAGGCAAAGCGTTTAAGTTGTTTGTGACCAATATTTTAAGTCATCAAATGGAAACCCTATAATCTTGCCTGTAAAAAGAAAACCTTCGAACTGCAAATAAAAAGTGCTTGTTACAAACAATATTTATTTTCTACCCAAAAAATGAATTTTTTAACTCCAACTCCAAGCACGAATACTGTTTGTGACAAATAACCTCTGCAATTCAAGGATAATTTTTGTGCTTGCTTTTGTTATTTTCTTCCTTTATAGGAGTTTTGAAGCTGCCTCTTTTTATTCTGAGTTTTGAAGCTGCCTCTTTTTATTCTGAAATGTATACAATTTTATTTTAATTGAAAAAAACTTTTACTTACTTGATTTTTCTGAGATTTGAACCTGGGACCTTCCACATACCAGCCGACTACGCTACCACTATGCCAACTCGCAATACGAAAAGTCGATGTTAAAACTCAATCACATTATACTTTATATTTTCGTCTGTGTTATATACAAATCTGTTGGGCATAATTTACAATATTGTTCGTAACAAACAGCTTATGACCTTCCAACAAGAGTAATTAATATTTTAGCTGTATATTTTTATTATTCGTTAACAATACTTTTATCTTCGTTGAATACAGTGAAAAACCGTACTCACAAGCTATTTTTTTTAAGTTATATAGAAACAGTCAAATCTTACTGCCCATTAATAAATATTAGTAGTGAATGATTTCTGGTTAAGTTTAATACTATGAAAAACATATCGCTTATCACAAGGATATTTTTGGGAGAGTGTACTTGAAGCAAGAAAAGTTTTTGGTTGTAGCTTTGCTTAAGCTTTGCCTTGGTGCCAATTGCATTGCAGATTGCACATTTCGGTACAAAATAATGAAGGTTTGGCGGCGAATTTTATCGAAAAAAAAAACATTTCCAACCATAGCCTTGGGTAGTGAGCGATATCGTCGACGAATCGTGGTGATATTTTTGTTAATAATGTTCATATTAAAAAAAAAACATAAACAGGTCGGTGATCTATGTGTTGTTGTATTAAGAAATGAGTGGAGTGTAGCCAGTAGGTATGAGTAGTGTAGCCAGTAGGTATGAGTAGGTGACGAGATCGCTTCGCAGTTTCTCTCTCTTAAAAATGAATTTTAAACAGTGAAATAATACATAATCAAGCATTTTTCGTCGTCTAGTCACGTCGTAAAGTTTGAAAAATTGAAAAAAAGACGCAACGTGACGACGAGAAATACTTTATTATGATAATGTGTTTGAGAAATTATTTCTCATTCGGCTTTTTTGGTCGTAATGTTGATAAATGAAAATAACTATTTCATTTCGTTTCCCAACGTTTCGACGGTTGTTGCTGTTTTCTTCAGGGGATCTTTTTATTAACAAAAAAGAAATGAACATTTAAAACATATGTTTGAACATTTAAGGCAGAACATGATTGGAAACTTACGTTACAGTTTGTTAAGTCTATTTAGACATTAAATATTGCTATAATTTGTAATAGAAAACTGTAAAACGATTTAAACAATTTAGCAAACTATTTTAAAAGAATGTTATGAAATTTACTTCTAAATTTTTGTATATAATAAAACACTTCAAATGAAGATTAGTCAGCGTTTCTTCCCAGTCACCAGAGAGCAGTATACAGATGAAATGTTTTGGGTGTCTTTTTTGAGGTTCATGTTATTTTTGTTGTTTATTATGCGGAACGTTTCCAAAGTGTATCGTTATGAAGTATGTCTCTCTGTTTCCAGAATTTCAATTTCGTCAAAGTCAGGTTTATGTCTGCGTTCTATACTATGGGCGTTTTTCTTTTTTCATTCAGAGGAGAGCACTGAACAGAGCACGAGTATTCCGAACATGCTCTGAACTTTCTCCGAACCGAGCGTGTTCTAAAAGCTCTGAATTATTTTATGAACACACTCGAGCACTAGCTGTCAGCAAATGACATTATTTGTCAATTCGCTGCTGTCAGTTTTTCAAAACAAAATTATTAAATAAATATGGATAGCAAAGCAATAATAATCAGACAAGCATTTTCTTTATTTTTTGAAGAAAGTGAGGATGAAGATTATTTTAAATATGGAAAAAAGATTGTAAGAAACATAAAATGTCGTCCCTAGGTTTTCCGACAAAACTTTTAGACAGCATTTCCGCATGAATCCTGATTTGTTTGAAATCTTGTGTTGTGAAATTCACGGTACGGAGGAACACATATATGGACCTGGAAGAGAGTCCACCTTGATAGAAAAGCAGCTCATGATAACTCTATGGTATTTGGGAAACCCGGAATGTATGAGGTTTGTATTTATTCGATTGAAAAACTGGAAATTGTGCAAAACTTAATCCACATACTTGAGCACTATCGTTGAGAAATTCGTTTTATTTTTTTTTAAAGAAACTATTGCATACATTATGTGTGTTAGATCAATTGCAGATAGATTTGGAGTTTGTATTGCGAATGTGTGGAGGATTATATCCAGCAATTGTGATACCTTGATACGGCTCAATGCATCAAAGAAATACATAAGATGGCCCACAGTAGATGAAGCTGCCAGAACATCCACGTACTATTTGAGGAAGAGTCGCCTTAGAGGTAGGAATGATGAATTAATTGTTTCATTATTTTTATATTGATTGAAAAATATACTATTTCTAGGAATTGTTGGATCAATAGATGGCTCGCACATTCCAATACGAGCACCAATAATGTCTCATAACTCCTACGTTAACCGGAAAGGATTTCATTCGGTACTACTCCAAGGGATATGCAACCATAACATGGAGTTTATACATTGCTACACTGGTGAAGCAGGATCTATACACGATTCTCTATTACTAACTAGATCTAGTTTGATAGGTAAAATAAATTCAGGTAAATTATTCATTAAAACTAAGGTACCAGTTAGTTATCATTGAAAATTTTATTGATTCATTTTGAGACGTTAAGTACAATACAAGTAATTTTGTACAACAAATTTGTTAATGATTCCCAAAAGTAATAATCTTCTTAAAATTCAATTTCAATTTTACGTAGTCAAGCAATACTTTTATTTTCAATATTCAATGCTCTTATCAATTGAAAATCAAACAAGGAAAACTGAATGTCTTAAGACTAATACTTTTGAAAGATATAAATAAATACCAAAACCAATTTGTTCATAAATGAACAAAAAGAAAATGACTGCATCCTTCTGGTTGATCATTTCAATTGGACTCTTGTTTTTTTTTTAACGAAATTGTTGCTTATATCTCTCACAAAGTTTGAGCAAAATTAAAAATGTGCTGGCTTTTTCGATTAAACGATTTCATATGAAATGACTTTGATTAAAGAAAAACTTAGTTCTGATATAAAGCACATATCTATGATTAGTTTTATTTCAGGTAATTTCTATATTAATGAAGATCAACACCTGTTGGGAGATTCTGCTTACCCACTAAAACAATGGCTTATAACGCCCTATAAAGACAACGGTCGGTTAAGAGACGAACACAAAATTTTTAATACCATTCACTCAAAATGCAGAGTGATAATTGAACGGGCCTTTAGCCTCCTGAAAGGCAGATTTAGGAGACTATTCTATATTGACTCTCTTAAACCAACTTCAATAGTAAAATACATACTTGCATCATGTATTTTGCACAATTTATGCATTCAGCACAATGATGTAAATGAAGATTTTATTATAGCTGATGACCAAAATGACAATGAGGAAGACCTTGACACTGATTCCATCGATTTACAGTCCGGATATACGAAGAGAGAAGGCTTGCTCAATTCTTTATTTAAAAAAAAAATACATTCTAAATTCAAAGAGTTTCTTTAAGTTTATTTATAATGTATTTTTAATAATATGTATAAAAATAATATAAGAAAATTTTATTAAATAAACCTTAATTCTAAAATGATCACATTCGTGTTTAAGCTTTTGATAATTCTTGGATTAATCTTAAAAGAAATCATATAGATAAGAGCCCACAGCAATTTTTGGGTGTAAAGTATAGCAAAATTTCAATGATGCAATAAGATAGGTCTTTATTTTCTATTCGCGAATATGAATGTCTTGCAAGCTGTCCTTGTGGCGTTGCTGCAATAAAAATCATTTCTTTCTGAAAGCCCAGATAAAAGGTATACCATTGAAAAAAAAACTATATTTAATAAAAGATCCGAATACCATAGACATGAATATGGGGATCCAAGACCACTTAGGTGGGCCTTCTGTATGAAAGACGCACTATAAAAATAAATTTTCAAGTGCGTCTTGCATACAGAAGGCCCCACCTAAGAAGTCTTGGACCCTTATTCATGTTTATGGTATTCAGCTCTCTTCTTAAATATCATTTTTTAAGTGCTAAATCTATTATCTGGGGCTTTCAGAAAAAAATGCATTTTCAATGCAGCATTAATTGCAAATGCCACATGTACGGCTTGCAAGACTTGAATATTTGGAAATAAAAAGTAAAGACCTATCTTATTGCATCATTGAGTTTTTGCTATACTTCACACCCAAAAATTGCTGTGGGCTCTCGGTCTAATATATATCTTAATAAAAACTAAAAATAATAACTTCATGTTATTTTGATCTTCAAATCACATTTTGAGATAGATAATCTTGTACTATATGGTTACTAAACTTAATTCTAACATGATCACATTCGTGTTTATCATTTTTTATTAGCTGCATCTTGAAAAAAAATTCATAAATTTTTTAATAAAAACTAAAAATAATAACTTCATGTTATTTTGAACTTTAAATAGAATTTATGGGAAAGCTGAAGTCTCAGATTTCTGTAACAATTCGTTACAGCAAACAAAAACTTAAGCTGAAAACGAAATGGATTTATACATGTACCTACATTTTATCAACCATTTTTTGAAAAAGCTCCAAGAATTTGTTGGTAGCTTCCATTTTTTCGCGGTGCCTTTTTTCCAAAGGATCTTCGATTTTATTAGCTCGCCTTTTCCTGAGATTTGTGACGAATTTATTTTCGTCATCTCCATAATCTGGCTCCGTTTTTCTGCTATCTACAAATTCAATGGTTTGCACCTCGCTGTCCTCTGACGATATGACTGCCGGTGGATTGACCTCAGGTGCCTTGAATAGGATGTCGTTTAAAAGGTCGTAAAACTCCCACGACTTTCGGGAGTTCCCAGTAGTTTTATTGTCCTCTTTTATTTTTTTATAATTCTTTTTTAACCCTTTCCATTTGGAGTCAACTTGTTCTGCCGACAAATTCGTACAGAACTCTGCATTTAATTCTGATGCTATTTCTTGGTACACCAGTTTCTTCACACCGTTTTCCAGGCGTTCATAGCGGCTTTGTATACATTTAATCAGGTAAATGGTCATATTTTTGGTCAATTTGAATGCTGATAAATTAAAAATGTATAATAAATATATTTTATTAGTTATTTTATAAATTATTTTACCTTCGACTCCAACTCCACTTGATTCGAACGCCATTTTGTTTCTGTCTGTCATGAAACTGTTCAGCGTTTAACTCTGTCTGCTCGGTTATTTTATACCGAGCTAATAGAGTGCGCTCTGAACAAACTCTGAACACGCTCTAAACGAAAAAAGAAACACAAAGTTGAACTTTTATACACTTTGAGCTAAAAAAGAAACACGATTTTTTGTTTGACAGTTCAGGCTCTACTCTGAACTAAAAAAGAAAAACGCCCTATGGTGCGCCAGTGCTGTATTTCCAGTATTTTTCAGATTTATGTCGGATTTATGATTGGAAATTCTTTGACGCAGAAGTTGTTTTGTGGTACCGACATAACCGTTGCCAAGGCAGTTTATTTTATAGACAACATCAGTGCGTCTATCTTTTTCTGTTTTTGTTTTCAAATTACTGAAAAGTGGTGCTAAAGTCATGTTGGATTTGTATGCCAGGTTTACGTCGTTCGTGTTCTTTTTAATAACTTCTTTAAAATTCTCTGACAGTTTAGGGACATACACTATGCTCTTATAGGCACATCTCTCTTTTTCCAAGCAATTATCCAGAGGAGCTTTATATTTTTGACGAAATAATAAGCTCCGTATTATATTCATTGGAAATCCATTATCTGTGAGAATTAAGGTGATTATTTTCTCATTTGTGGAGTGGAATTCTCGATCACTCAACGTTAAGACTTTGTGGATTAGATTCGAGGCCGTGTTTATAAGGATGTGTTTTGCTTGGTTAGATCTAAGGTTGACAAGTCATCCTGAAGCCGTGTCTTTTTGATACCAGTTGAAAGAGAGATGTTCTTTATCACGAATTATTCTTACATCCAAGAACGTTAATGATCTCTTTACCTCCCTCTCAACGGTTAACTGAATTTTTTCATTATATTCATTAAGGCATCGTAAAAAATTGTCCTGGTATTTTTACTTATTATATCCCATATGTTTTTTATAATCCCAACCGCAAGTTGCACCGGAAGAAACCACATCATATGAGACTAAGACATCAGTTTCATCAAGTATTAAATTTTTTGCTTTTTCCTTAAACTCTAAAGAGTTTTTAACAGAGTGGACGGAATATCGTGTCACGCACTGTAATATTCTTCCCAAATATTTTACAAGCTCATAACATGGCACTTTAAGAGTGTGTTTCTTTATGCATTCCGGTATGTCTAGAATATTCGGAAATCGGAATACCAGTTTTGCGTTTCTCTATTCCACGGAACATTCCGGATAAACTATTTTGTTGTTTCTTTATTCATTCCGGAACGTTTGGAATGCATTCTTTTTATTCCATGTGAAGTGTGGAATAAAAAGAATAGAAAAAGAATACTGGACGCGTTCAGTATAATTGACGTTCTTAACCTCAATTAGGGCAGATTCACATTGGTGTTAATTATTTAAAAACAGCATCATACCGCGAATTAATGTACCAGAGTATAATTTTATGCATTTAATGTAAAATTTACTAAACTTTTGACTTTGAGAATACATAAATATCCAAAATAAAAACATTTATTTCTTCAATTGTTTTGACATTTCACCGAACAACTGGATTGCCATTCTTTTTGTTCTAGTTTTGTTTCTTTATTCATTCCATTCTGGATATTCTGGATAAACATTTCGTCTATTCCATCCATTCTTTTCCTTATCCGGAATAAATAAAGAAACACACTCTAATTGATGCTGTTATCGGACGGAGAGGCATGTTTTGTTTATGAATTTTCGGTAATCCATAAATCGAAGGTATTTGTGCTGTGTATGTCGTCATCAAAGTCTTTTGTCTATCGTCAATTAGCTTATTTGTGTGTAACCCTTTAATCAGTTGCAGTTCATTATTTTTGTTTTGAAGGGAAAAAAGAGGGGTACCCCGTGTAAGTCGGTAGATAGAACGATCAGACAGTAGTTTTTTCATTTTCCTGTCATACTCTTCGCGGTTCATTGCAACAGTTGTGTTACCTTTATCAGCTGAGACAATAATTACATTTTTGTTTTGTTTAAAAAATTCCACGGAGTCTTTATGCATTTTAAGTATATATTTTGCGAATCTGTCGTATGATGACGTTGAAAAGAGTGAATCATTACGACCAAAAAAGCCGAATGAGAAATAATTTCTCAAACACATTATAATAATTCAACAACTTGGTCAAATAACTTTTCAATCAATATTTTATTATGTATTAATTCGTTGTTTGAAACTCGTTTTAAAATGAGAACAACTGTAAAGAGATCTCGTCACACTGACCTCTCATTTTCTCGTCGCATTGTGAAACATGCGACATATTGTTGGCTTTTCGTCTCCTGTTGTGTTGGTTTTTACAAACAAATAAATAAAAATAAATATAGTTTTATTTATAAAAATGTTATTTATTATATAACTTTAACTTTTACACAACTATTCAAATTTTAAAATTAAGCGACGCGTTTCGGAATAAATTCCATCTTCGGGCTTACGAACTGAATGAAGCTTCATGATGCTAAAATGATGTAAAAATCTACTGAAATTGGTTGGTTTGGTGGTGGGTGGATGGTTTGGTGATGGTAAATGGAACAGAACTTATTTAGAGGCATGGAAGAGTGCACAAAGAGTGGTAAGTGGGCATTTGCACCCCTAATATAAATTATTTATCAATTTTTTTTCCGAGTAATTATACAATCAAGGGGGTGCTTTTTACTGTAATTAGTCTTAATTTACATCTTGAGTTCTAATGATCGGATTTTCAAGGTAAGAGTTTTTAAATGAAGATAAAAAACCGTCAATGTAACCTGACATTCATCTTTTTGGTTGATTTTTGGTTGTCATAAAGTTTAACTAAAGAAGACCCGGGCAACGCCGGGTTTTATCGGCTAGTGTACATATACATACATACCTGCATAAATTTTAATAAAAAGTAAGTAATTGAATTATTTACTGATTTTAATATTTTTCTCAAAACTATATAGGTAGGTACGTATAGATTTCGATTTTTTTGCATAGTGCATAACTTTCTTAAATAAAAAAAAATCCATTAAAAAAAAAAACACAAATTTCTATGCACTTGAACTAGGTATGTACACAGTTAGCTAGGTATTCACAGTTTTGTCAACTCTGATAAAAATATATACGTACATCAGTGGCGTCTTGTCGGGGTGTGCAGCGTGTGCATTGCACACCCTGATCTAACAACAAAAATCACGATAAAAATCCCTCATCGAGGATAATATAATAACAGACACAAATATGCACGTGCATAATAACGTAGTCCATAATAACTCCAAAGACAAAGCCTGCACAGGGACATAATGTGTGTCATAATTCATAATTTTTCTTCCAAAATACCTTTATCATTGAATGAAATCAAAGAGAACAGAAAAAATTAAACTCGTAGGAAACCGCTTTGTGCACTTATTCAGTTGTATTCATCACAATCCTCATGCAAGAATTTCAAACTATGCCTACTTGATTTACTCAGTAGCCATCCCCATCGTCATTCGTGTCGCCCGCACGACATACGGACATATATTTATAATGTTAATGTTGATGAATTTCTAGTGAACAACTCGTACGAAAGTTTTCTGTGCACATCAATCGTGCTCTTAATCTATTTTCTGTTGTATCTGTTTCTGTAAAGCATCAAAGCCAAATAAATATACAATAAAGAATGAACTTAACATCGACGATCTTCGCACCGCACTGCACCTGTTTCAACCCATCGTCTTTGTCTCTCTTAGGGCCAGTTGTACAAATATTTGATCCGTAGTTCAGGAATTTTAATTCACCAATTTCGGCGGATTAACTGTATTTCAACGATGTTTCAGGCATGTAATTGGCTTTTAGTGCATATTTGAACATTGAACCACCGTTGAACCTCAGTTAACCCGCCGAAATCGGCGTGTTAAAATTCCTGAACCACGGATCAAAATTTAAACGACGATTGTACAACTGGCACTTACGATTTTTAATTTGGTGAAGTTTGCGTGATCTCGTACGAAAGATATCTGTGCACTTCGGTCTGAGTTGCTATTCTGTTTTCTATTGTATGTGTCGAATACACCAACTTTCAAAATTCCTGAACCACGGATCAAAATTTAAACGACGATTGTACAACTGGCACTTACGATTTTTAATTTGGTGAAGTTTGCGTGATCTCGTACGAAAGATATCTGTGCACTTCGGTCTGAGTTGCTATTCTGTTTTCTATTGTATGTGTCGAATACACCAACTTTCATTCGTGCGGCACACGTTTACTGTTTTTATATGCAATATATTTTTTTTTCTAAATTTTAAAGAAAACAATATACCTAACATAAGTAATACCGAATATTACAAAAATGAGTGAAAGTGATAGTGAAGTTAAAGATCGTGTGAATGATTTATTGATAAAAAGGTTTAGTTCTTATGCTTATGACGAAAAAAAAAAAACAATTATTGATGCCGGTAGGCCAACACCGAACTTAAAAAACTTAAAATCAATGTACAAAAAAGCGGAAAAGACTATTCGCGGAATTTGAATACAGGTTTGTACCAACAATATGATTAGTTGACGGGGTCTGTTAAGCAAAATAAACTTTTTTGTTGGCCGTGTTTAATTTTTCGTAATCAAAGTAATGAAAAAGAAGAAGTGTGGAGCATTGGTTAAACGGATCTAAACCATTTGCATGAGAAGATCCCCAGACATGAACTTTCAATTTCACACATTACAAATGCTCTATCATTGAATAAATTTGGAAAAACTAGAAAAGAGTACTTATTTGATAATCAAAAAAAAATTTCTGCACAGCATTTTAATGAAATTGTGTCAAAAAATAGAAAAGCTTTCGAAGTTTTAATTGATGCAACCATTTTTTTGTCTGTTCATGAGTGCACGATGAGTCCAATCATTCTTTAAATAAAGGCAATTTTAAAGACTTATGTGAATATACTGCCAAATACAATCAGGCATTTAAACAATTCGTGGAAACTTCCACAGTTTTTAAGGGAACATCTTCAACAATTAAAAATGACTTAATTGAAACAGTTAGTAATGTATTAATAAGAGATATTAAAAGAGAGATTCAAGAAACTGAGTTTGCGGCAGTTCAATTTGACGAAACTACAGACATCTCTAGAAAAGCACAGCTTTCGTCAATAGTTCGTTACGTTAAAGAAAATGGTCAGTGTGAAGAGCGTTTCTTCATAAGTAATGACCAAAGTGCTGATGCAATTACTAAAGTAGTTTTAAGTGTAATTGATGAACTCAATATTGGTGAAAAACTTGTTGCTCAGACCTATGACGGTGCACCTGTACTGTCTGGTACAGTCAATGGAGTACAGGCTCAGATAAAAAAAGTTTATAGCCATGCACTGTTTATCCACTGCAATGCCCATGTCCTTAATCTTGTGCTATCTAAATCTGTTCAAATTGTTAAGGAAACCAATCAATTTTTCGTGACTTTCAGTAGTTTAGCATCATTTTTTTCTACTTCAGCAAAGAGAGATACTTTACTAAAAGAAACGCTAAACAAAAAAATCCCATCAGTTTGCAATGTCAAATGGTCCCTTAACTCGCGATTGTTAAATTTAGTTGAAAAAGAAAGATTAAACTTTATTGCTGTATATGAATACATAATTGATGACACAGTACATAGTTGGGGTGAAAATACATCCGTTACTGCTCGTGGTTATTTACAGTTCTTGCGAGTTTAAAACAATTTGTTTTTTAAATTTATTTTCGTCTATATTCGCTCAAACTGACGTCTTATATAATCTGCTGCAACAGAAATCCTTGGATATTGAGAAGTGTATAAAAGAAAATGAGGAGTTAGAAATTAATTTTCAGAAAACTGTCGATTTATATGGAAGTTTGCCAGTCAAACGTTCTGAAAATAAGGACTATTTCAAGCAAATCTATAATAATATATTTGAAAAAGTTTTATTTGAAATAAGTGCGCGTTACAAGGATTTCAGAAACATAAAGTTCGTAATCCTTCGTCGTTATTAGATAGTGACAAATTTACAGCCTACGATACTAAGTTTCCTGTCGAACTCTTGATTTCTCTTAAAGAAAACTATGCTAATTATTTAAAGTTAGAAAATGAACTAAAAGTGGTGTATTGTTCTGAATGTTATAAGCAAAAAAGTGTAGCTGAAATCGCAAACCTTATAACATCTGCTAACTTAAAACAAACATTTTCGGAATGTTTAAAACTTTGCTATTTGATCATGACAATTCCATCAACAACTGCAACAACTGCAACAACAGAAAGAAGCTTTTCAACTTTAAAAAGGATAAAGACTTAAATAGAAGTACGATGGGAGAATACCGGTTTTCTTCATTGTCTTCTATAACATTTTACATCTTTGCGGAGTTGCCCAAATTTTGATTTTATTGAAAAAGTGATTCAAGAATTTAACAAAAAAAATCGATTTGATATATACAAAAATATAATTTATGAAGTTTTTATTGAAGTTCAATTTATTAATTTTATTATTATTATTTTGTATAAACTTTTTATTGGACACTAATTTATTAATTTTTATTGTTATATATACCTATGTAATAAAAAAAAAAAAACAATTTCATGACACTGTTTTTTTTTTAAATTTTGATTTCATTTTGATGGAGAAAACAATAAATAGGAAGGTTTTTCAGATAATTTATTTTTAAATTCCTAATTAATTGATATTTAAAAAGAAATATAATTTTCAAGAATCGCACACCCATCTTAATAATCCACGAGACGCCACTGACGTACATATATGTACCTTATTGCCTTTAAAAAAACTTATGATTCCAAATAAATGAAAAAAAAAAATAAAAGGATCTACCTACATAAAAAATAATATAAAAACAACATTGGAACTTTAACTCATTTGTACCTAAATGTCTATACCTGTCTTTTTTTATGACTCGACCTTCACCGATCGACAAACGGACGCACATTTTTCACACAAAATATGAATCGGATGGCATTCCTCAATGCTTTCAAATAGAATAATACATCTGCATATATACTTTTATATGCACATAATACAAGCACCTCATTAACTGCAAAGGGAGATTGTTTAATGTCGTTTTCCGTTGGTCACTCCTAGCACTCTTTTTTCACTCCATCCACACTCCCAACACTCCAAAAACCTTCCTTTTGCTATTCGAAGTGATGATTTAGGAGTGATTTTTCACTCCGGATTTCATTAAGGAGTGCTAGGAGTGCACTCTGAAAACACACATACTTTTGAAAGTATGTGTTGGATTAATTGTCAAAATAGTAAATGCTTGTTCTTGGGATGTTCTGGAATTAAAATTATTGAAGAATTCATTTTATTTTTAACTTCTACATAGATACAAATATTACGGAAGAGAGTTTTTCATATTCCATTGGAATCAAAAACGAGTGAAACACTCTGAAAATCCAATCGAAAACGACATAAGTATCCGAGGTCCATATCGTACACAAAATACAAAATAAATAGACACCCTCCCCCTCCCTACACTTCTCCTCTTTGTTAAACTTTTCTTGATGGGCTTCCATTCGTCTTGCTTGACTTTTTTTGCTGGATAATCAATACGTTCCACAATATTCAAAAATCTCGATTTGGTGTATGCGGTGACACTTATCATCAGGTTCGCGTAAGTTTCGTGGTTCCTCTATGTATATAAACTCAGTGGTGTTATGTTTTCGTTCTGATAATAAAATAAATTTGTTTTTTTATATAAATTTATTTTTTTTATAAATTTTTTGTTTTTTCATTATCTGCTACACTTTTTTCCAAATCTACTTCGTTTTTTTTTGGGCGATTTGCTACACTTTCAGGGCTCAGCATTGGCAGCCCTGGTGCCTTCTTTTAATTTAATTCATTTGTCAGTGTGAGGAAAGAAATATCTACATAGTTACATAAACACTCAAATTGTATAATCAGCCTATTTGTTAATTATTCTACCACGAATATAAAGGCTTGTTTTTCTTTTGTTAATCCTTTTAAATTTAACAAAAACGCATCTATATAGCCATGAAGTCTTAAATCGTCAGATTATCTTCAGAAACATTTGTGTTGTTTAATGTACCTAAAGACTATTCGTCTTCAAAAAATATATTTCTTATTAAAAAAAAAAAAAATACGCTTACCTAGCTAAAGTGAAAAATTACAGCCAGGACAAAAATACACAAAAACATTTTGCTTAGAACTGTCAAACTATACAAAGCATCCTATATTTTTGAAGAAGTTTGCATTCAGCATTAAAATTACTGGTTCACACATTAGTGAACTAAGTGAGTGTACCAAACTGGAATGTCCCCCAGTTAATCATAACCCACGTTCTCAATTTACAATAACAATAGGTACATACTTACAAGAGTAAATTCGTAATTTTCTCTTTTGAAACATGCGTAGCCTTGAACGAAACTCAATAGTACATATTATTACATATTTACTTTCGAGCTACTTTTCATACGTTAGAAGCACTTTCCATTAGATATGCCAACTGATGCCCTGCAACAGCTAAGCCTGCTACTACCTACCTTCACTTTTGAGTTCGAAAAAATTCATGTACATAGGTGGATGAATTGTACTAGAGGTTGTGTCTTTTTATACAAAGATAATGTACATTAGGGTGTCCGTTATTTCCCAAACTCTTTTTTGTGTTGGAGCGGCCAACTTATAAATCGAAAGTTTATGCGATAAGAAAAATTTATTGCCCAAAAAAAATTTTGTCCGATGTCATTAACCCGTGCCTGTAAAGCCATATATTTCCCAAACAAATTTGTATGGAGATTTTGCACTTTTTACTTTTTATTTTTTTTCTCTCGAAATAATGTAGCTATTCTTAATTTTTATTTATTTATTTATTTATTTATTTATTCATTCATCTATCGAGTTTCCTCTTACAGATTGCTTAAATCTAATATAGTGGTGTTATATTTATATTTTCACTTAATTGAAACTTAAATACATTTCTTTCCAGACTTAAATGTAAACAAAAATTTAATTCATTATAAGATCGCATACATCTTGAGAATTGTTCATTAGAGCCATAAATATATCTGTGCAAGGGAATATAAAATAATTTTCTTGCTCTGACATTTCTTCCTGGACAATATATCATAAACAAACATAATACAATTTAATTTTATTTTTTTTCTGATTATTGTTTTTCAACTATTTCTTTAAAAAACCAAATCCAAAAATCTATGTAGAAAGAAAAATTTATAATTTATATCGAATTTTAAAAATTTCAATAATTTGTACTTTTAACCTTTTTCTTTGATATTTTTTAAAAAATCGAAATAAATACAAAAAAAAATGTTTACATACATTTTGGATTGTGTTTTTCTAAAAGAACTATTTATATGCAAAAAACAATAGAAAAATTGAAACAGCTGTTGAAGAAAAAAAAATAATTAACTCAAAAAACGGGGAAGAAATTTAAATATTTAATTAAATTATTAAAATAAATTATAATATTTTGTTTTTCAGAATTTTTGTTTTTTTTATTAAAAGCTTTATTGTTTTATAAGAATCAAAAAACAAAATTGGAATATCTTGTTTAGTTTCAGAGAAAAAAATAAAAGGTGAAAAAGTTGAAAAGTACAAATTAGTGAACTTTTTAAAATTCGAAATTAATTATAAATTTTTCTTTCTACATAGATTTTTGGTTTTGGTTTTTTTAAAGGAATAGTTGAAAAACAATAATCAGACAAAAATTAAGAATAGCTACATTATTTCGAGAGAAAAAAAATAAAACGTAAAAAGTGCAAAATCTCCATACAAATTTGTATGGGAAATGTATGGCTTTACAGGCACGGGTTAATGACATCGGACAAAATTTTTTTTGGTCAATAAATTTTTCGTAGCGCATAAACTTTCGATTTATAAGTTGGCCGATCGAAAAAAAAGAGTTTGGGAAATAACGGACACCCTAATGTACATAAACGTTCTCCCCAGCCACTCTTCCGAAACGATGAGTCTTGCAGCTGCAACGTAATCAACTTAATGGATAACATCCTTTAGGATTTAACTTGGATATTATATTAGGGCAGGGGTATTCATGATCCAGTGCAATAGGCTATATAAATTGCAAAATTAATTTTGTTTAGTAAAGCCTAGTTTATATTTAACAAGTGAAAGGAAATCGAAATTTTCAAAACAATTTTCCAACTTATCTGTGTCCATCTGTCTAAGTCCAAGGCGAAAAATGTTTGCCTTGGTGTAAGAAACCCGAACGGTATTTAATTTATCGTGATTTAATAAATTAAACGGCTAAAAATGGAAAACAATTATTTTTTAGTGAAAAAAACATTTTCATGTAAATGACTCTGTAAAGATAATATATATTTTTTCGAGAGTGTAAGCCGATATCGCTTGTTATACTCCACACTATTTTCTCGTTTAAGCTACGAGCAGACGATTTGTGAAAGTCGCAAATATCTGTGAGCACTGACGTCACTAAAAAACTTGAAAATGTGTCGCAAATTGTATACATTTGGCAGTGCTCGCAAATCTGCAAATACACGTGTACAGACGATTTGCGACTGTTGTCCCAAAACCCGCAAATTCATTTGCGATCAAAGTGCTCGCAAATGATATGCTTGCAAATAGGCTCGCAAACTTTGCAGCGTATTTGTGAGGTGTTCACACGATTTGTGACAAAATTTTCTAGTCACCGTAAATCTAGCCATTTGCGAACAACATTTATCTTTCGGCCAATCTTATTTAAGTGTTGATTTGTCGCAGCTCATCTCAATTATTAAATAATAGTTCAAATTAATTAAAAATGTTGAGAAAAAAGTGGGCTGCTACTGCTATTTTAGCATTTTATATGCTGGGAAATGAAGACGAAAATCGCGAAGAGAGGGTGAAAGTATCTAGTACGCGCCGCGTTTGGTCAAAATCAAAAGATTGGTTGAGACTGTTAAAGACGGAAGGTTTTTGCGCAAAACTGCTACTTGAGCTGCGTGCCGATGAACCAGAATTACATCAGGGTTTTATTCGAATGTCGATCGATCAAAGTTGCCCGAGACCAGAAGGACGAAAAAAAAAACAGTGAAACTTTTCAATTTTAACAAGAAAGATACGTGGTGAGCCCTAATTCAGAAGTAGTGCCAGGGGTGCGCGGTGTGTGCCACCACATACAGCCCCGCACTTGGAAGGGCTCCGCGCCACTGCTGAACAAAATTTAAGAAACAAAAATTTTTTTTTATGATCTTTTTTTAGAAGATATTAAATTAAAAATTGTATAATCGAGATGAAACAAGAGAAAAAAAGTTCCTAAAACTCTCCTTGGCTTATTTCGGCCACAAATATGAAATTGATGCTGAATTAAAATCGACGTTTTCAAATGAAAAATAGTCAGTTCTCAATCTTTCTCAGTTTTAATTCTTAATCGCGTCGTCTGCTTTATATAACCTTCTTTTCGAGAAAAAGTAACGATAATCTGAAAATTGCCCTTTCTTTTTCCTGGTACGAACAATGTGATGATTTCTGTAGTGCAGAAATATGTACCCTTTCAATTCAACATGCCATGACCACGTGATCGTTTGAATTTTTTTTCTTCTATTCTGTATTTCTTTTGTGGCGCGTGCTTTATTTGTTGGCTTGTTGAAGATTTTGGAAATCTTCTTTTGTTTTATATTTTCATTGCAAGTTAGTTGTTCTTTTTCTATGGAAGCGGGTGTTACATTTGTGTGGAAAATAATGCCAAGGTTAGTAACTCTTTATAGTTACATACATATTTATGAATTATTGTAAACTGAACATTTTTTCTATTCCTAGGTTACTCGAGGAGCCACAATAAATAATTTTGTAATTGTTGTAATTGATTTATATAATGTAAATAATAATGCAATAAAAAAATAATTAGGTACATAGGTACCACATTCTACTATTGAAAAAGGTGGTAATAAAACCACTTCGTTTGTAATTGGTGATTTCACTACTGAATATTGCTCACATTTTTCCTCGGGCAATAATAAGTCCGTATATAAGCAACTCCCAGTTACCTAATGATTTCAGTATTGAATTTTCATCACATTATTCACCAATGAAAATAAGCAGATGAATCAGCATGTTACATTCATGCAGTGATTTCACTGTTTAATATTCATCATAATTTTCATCATATTCCAACATTCCAAGCTGGTGAAAAAGCAACTTCCAACGAACCAGTGATTTCGTTGTTGAATTTTCATCGAGAAAGTGGCATGTGCCTACCGCCAATGACATGCCCATGTTAAATTCATCAGAGAAAAGAGCACTGAATTTTTAGAAATTTCCTACTGGGTAATTGTGTCTTGTGCTGGCAAGTGCATTTAAAAAAACTTTTGTCTATCAGAATCAAAACGAAAAAAGAATTTGAGATTTAAAATTGAATTAAAGATATGCATTTCAACTTTTTGTTCCTTTGTGAGAACCATAAATAATTAAGGTAGGGATGGATTTCGTTTTTTTATCAAAATTATTATTATCTATAGGTAGGTATGTATGTAAAATAATCTTTAGTTAGTTTTCGTTTAGATATCGTCCATCAGTTTGTGTGCTAGTTATATCGTGCGTTCATGTATAAAATACCAAAGTACATATAGCATAAATTGATCGGTGGATGTGCTTTTAATTTGGTGTGATATCTAGGTATGTACATTTAATAAATATGTAGGTACAAGCATTAAATAAATATTGTTATTTATTGAATAAATATTGTTATTTATTCAATGGTGCAAGGTATACCTAGGTAGGTTTTGTAATAGATAAGAGATTTGTTTCTGATTTGTACCTAATTTAAAAATGTATGGATTAAGGAGAATTTTGAATTCAGAAATAAATCGATATACCTAATGTAGGTAAGACTAAGGGAGCTTTTACAGAATTAAGATTTTAATATGTGGGTTTGGTTGACTACAAAAATAATGAAATAATTTATTTGTCTATAAAATGTAGGTAATGAAAGCTCCTATTGCGGACAACTCCCTTAAGCGGACAATCCTCTTAGGCGGACAAATTCCCACGACCGTGGATCTTGGATCATACATACATTTTATGATCCCTTAAGCGGACACTTCCTTACCCGGACGCGGACAACAATATTAGCCGTGATTTGTTAAATTTAATTCCCTTAGGCGGACAAAAAACTTTTTTTTAGTATGTAAATTTCAACCCTTATTTTCAGAAATAATTTTATATATATTTATTTTGCATTAAAAACGTTCCCCCTGGTTCACAGTGCCAACAGATGCGATTTCACCAAATTACTGTCTGTGAGGAAATGCATAACGGATTTAATTTCTGCAGCTATAATCTGTTTTTGTATCTTGTTTCTTGTATATTCATGTTCTGTTTTAATTGGAATCAATTTCATGGATTGTAGGTTCAAACATTTTTCATGATGCCACATAAACTAAACATTTCCTTACATAAACATTTTTTATTTTTTCCTTTGGACGGACAACTCCCTTAGACGGACAAAAATTCCGGCTAAGGGAGCTTTCACTGTAGGTAGGTACTTTGAAGCAAATGCGGTCACCCGTTTTAATTATCTAGATTGCGAAATGGACGTAGGGGTGATAAATTTAAATTGGTAAGGAAGCGGATATCTGATAGTTAGGTAGTTACCTAGGTAGATACAAAGGTAAGGTACAGTGCGTTTTGTTTTTTTAGTTTTATTGAAAACGGCTAAATTTACCTTCGTGTGATTTAGTAGTTATAGAGGTAGTGTAGTGTATAGGTACCTATACTGCCGTGTTACCTGAAAATTACATATCTACATTTTTTTATGATCAGGATTTTTTTTTTTTGAAAAATTTTTAATTGTTATAAAACTATTTTTAATAACAAAATGATGTGTTTTGAATTGGTTAACTGTTCAAAAAGCGATATACGGCTTTAGTTGTCAATAAATACCATCCCAAGGATTTAAAACTTGGGCTGAACTGAAAAAATAGAAAAAAATTTTTGTTTAATATATATGCTCAAGTTGTCGATATATTTATATTAAATTTTAAAGATTGCAGACAAGCTTGCTTGTATTATCCAGTTGTAAATGAAATGTTGGTTAAAAATAATGAATGTCCACTATATAGATTCCAGATCAAAAGTTTAAAGAAAACAATCGTTTTTTGTTCAAAAATATCAAAGTAGGTACCAAATAAAAATAAAATTGAACAAACTGATCGTAGACCAGACATACGTACCCTTTTTTTATGAAAATAACCATCAACACCATACGTTATTTAAATATGTGTGTAGGTATATTTGTAGGTAGGTATAAAAAACTTAATCAGAAGTTATATTGCAATAGGTAGATATACTGCCGAGTTAACTGAATTTGACGTATCTGACATTTATGTCTATTTTTTCAGTTCAGCCTAAGTTTTAAATCCTTGGGATGGTATTTATTGACAACTAAAGCCGTATATCGCTTTTTGAACAGTTAACCAATTCAAAACACATCATTTTGTTATTAAAAATAGTTTTATAACAATTAAAAAAATTTCAAAAAAAAAACTCCTGATCATAAAAAAATGTAGATATGTAATTTTCAGGTAACACGGCAGTATAGGTACCTATAAACTACACTACCTTTATAACTACTAAATCACACGAAGGTAAATTAAGCAGTTTTCAATAAAACTAAAAAAAACAAAACGCACTGTACCTTACCTTTGTTTCTACCTAGGTAACTACCTAACTATCAGATATCCGCTTCCTTGCCAATTTAATTTTATCACCCCTACGTCCATTTCGCAATCTAGATAATTTAAACGGGTGACCGCATTTGCTTCAAAGTACCTACCTACAGTGAAAGCTCCCTTAGCCGGAATTTTTGTCCGTCTAAGGGAGTTGTCCGTCCAAAGGAAAAAATAAAAAAAATGTATGTAAGGAAATATTTAGTTTATGTGGCATCATGAAAAATGTTTGAACCTACAATCCATGAAATTGATTCAAATTAAAACAGAACATGAATATACAAGAAACAAAATACAAAAACAGACTATAGCTGCAGAAATTAAATCCGTTATGCATTTCCTCACAGACAGTAATTTGGTGAAATCGAATCTGTTGGCACTGTGAACCAGGGGGAACGTTTTTAATGCAAAATAAATATATATAAAATTATTTCTGAAAATAAGGGTTGAAATTTACATACTAAAAAAAAGTTTTTTGTCCGCCTAAGGGAATTAAATTTAACAAATCACGGCTAATATTGTTGTCTGCGTCCGGGTAAGGGAGCGTCCGCTTAAGGGATCATAAAATGTATGGAATTTAGATCCAAGATCCACGGTCGTGGGAATTTGTCCGCCTAAGGGGATTGTCCGCTTAAGGGAGTTGTTGGCAATAGGAGCTTTCACTACCTAAATTTTATAGACAAATAAATTATTTCATTATTTTTGTAGTCAACCAAACCCACATATTAAAATCTTAATTCTGTAAAAGCTCCCTTAGTCCTACCAACATTAGGTATATCGATTTATTTCTGAATTTAAAATTCTCCTTAATCCATACATTTTTAAATTAGGTACAAATCAGAAACAAATCTCTTATCTAATACAAAACCTACCTAGGTATACCTTGCACCATTGAATTAATAACAATATTAATTCAATAGTAGCCTTGGCGTGATGGTTAGTGCGATGGACTGTCACGCCGGAGGTCTAAGGTTCGATCCCCAGCCTCGCCACCTATTTATTTAAAGAAAAAACGGCTACTGCCTCTTGCGAGGAATTGACAAATCCCCCAAGAGTATCTCCTGTCACAGAAAAGTGCCGCTCGTTAGCCGTTCGGATTCGGCAATAAACTGTAGGTCCCCTCCATTCCTGCAGAGTTGTAAGTCACTAGTGCCATCAAATTTATTTATTTATTTTATTCAATAAATAACAATATTTATTTAATGCTTGTACCTACATATTTATTAAATGTACATACCTAGATATCACACCAAATTAAAAGCACATCCACCGATCAATTTATGCTATATGTACTTTGGTATTTTATACATGAACGCACGATACAACTAGCACACAAACTGATGGACGATATCTAAACGAAAACTAACTAAAGATTATTTTACATACATGCCTACCTATAGATAATAATAATTTTGATAAAAAAACGAAATCCATCCCTATCTTAATTAATTATGGTTCTCACAAAGAAACAAAAAGTTGAAATGCATATCTTTAATTCAATTTTAAATCTCAAATTCTTTTTTCGTTTTGATTCTGATAGACAAAAGTTGATTCGAAAAAAAACCTACCTAATAAATAAAATATAAGTACTTTTTTCAACTTAGATATATTTCTATAACTACCCTCTTTTTTAAATGCACTTGCCAGCACAAGACACAATTATAATGCTCAAGGACGCAAAACCAAGAAAAAAATGAAATCCCTAAAAAAAAAACACAAACAAAAACAAAACCAGCTAGTTTTTTTCTCGTCGTCGCGGTCGTCACCTTTTATTTCGATCTGCAAAAAAAATACACACATTTACGCATTTCTTTCATACCTTACAAATGCAATGTATTTCTTTAGTAGGTACATATAATAGGTCCAGCAACACAACAAAGGAGCTAGAGAATGGCAAGAAAAGGTGAGAAAACATAATTCGCAACTTTCAGATGTTGCTTTTCATTTGTGAGGTTTTGTATACATGTTGGTGGACCCATGGCTCTGGAAATTTTCTGGCACAAAATTTTGTTCTACGTGCGACATCTTTACTTGTTATATTATCTTTGGTACGATTCTCAAATTGAATATATCGCTGGAAAAGAGAACAAGGTGGCAGAAGCCCTTTCTAGAATCAAACTAAATTAAATAAACGCTATAGAGCTAGTTTCAACTCAACACTCGAACGAATCGGATAGCTCCAATTTAATCCCAATTAAAGAAAAACCTCTAAATGTTTTTATCAGACAAATAATCATAGAAGAAGGGAACAAGATGACGAAACCATCACATTTCCTTTCAATAAACGAAGGATAAAAATTATTAGAAAAAATCCATTAAACAAAAAAGACTTTGACAAAATAATTTCGGAATCAGACATCAATCACAGGAACGCCATTTTTATGAAAAATAATAGATCAAATCTAGTTAGAACTAAAACATTCTTAGAAGACATATACGAACTCATGGAAGAAATCATATACAAAGTACACAACGAGTTTAGTCATATAGGTATAGAGAAACTTTACCTTGAACTCAAAATAAAATATTATTATCCAAATCTAAAAACAATCATAACCAAGATAACAAACAATTGCGATCTATGCAATTTAAAAATAGAACGCAACCCCATGAAATTACCTCACGAAAAAACCGAGACCCCAAATGGGGGGGGGGGGGGGTTGCTCCCCCCCCTAATAAATTTTACTTTCCTACATTTTTTTGTTGAGTAATGAGTAATATTAATTTTAAAAACTAGCTTCGATGTTAAAATTTTTCTTTAAACATGTCGTTCGTCATTACAAACAAAACGTTTCAATACTTTCTTCAAAATTAACAAAAAATACAAATTTTTTGTAGTTTTCTGTACTAACTAGCTACTATTATATACACTACGGGACCAATTTTTTTTCATCAGACACCACCTAAATGAAAAGATTATATCCTACAAAAAATTTATTTACAAACAAACTCTGTCATTAACCTATGCATCTTATACTGCGTTTTCATTAGAGCTGAAATGAGGTAATTTGGCAAATTACAAAAAAAGTGTTCACATTTCAAATTTGCTAATTTTGTTTGAAGGCCCAAATTGTCAATCGCTTATTTTTGTTGTTTTTTACATTGAATTCTGTCATTTCGAATGGGTTCCACTTTGAATGGAATCCATTTGGGTGTGTTCATAAAAGTTTTACGTAATTTTCTACCGAATTTCGTGCAAATTTGGTTGAAATTACCTCATTTGGAAATTTGAATTTGTATGGGAAATGAGATGATTTTGAATTGAATTTGGAAATTTTGAACGAAATTACCTCATTTGCTCTAATGAAAACGCAGTATTACATAAAAAAAAAAGAAATAATTTTGAAAATATTTTCTATAGATATTTTTTCATCCATAAAATTTGAATAATGTTTTTTCAAAAGGATGAAAATTAGCGATATCTGCAATATTGTTCAGGAGGAATAATACGTAAAACTTCATAAATTCCGTAAAAATGTGTATGGGAGGATTATGACTTTAGAGGCACCATACGAATTAATGAGCTCGGCCAAGTTTTTGATTTTAGTCCATAAATTTATTGTAGGGCATACACTTTTTATAGAGGGGGTCTCTGATCAAAGCAAATAATGAGTTTAGGAAATAACGGACACCCTAATATGCATGCACAAGATATAAAAGTTTACCTTTTCAGTCAGAATAATAAAACGGAGTTTTTTATAA
Organism: Epistrophella euchroma; assembly: GCA_947049315.1. Taxonomy (NCBI): domain Eukaryota; kingdom Metazoa; phylum Arthropoda; class Insecta; order Diptera; family Syrphidae; genus Epistrophella; species Epistrophella euchroma. The sequence continues at coordinate 71,171,646 of OX346245.1, forward strand.
ACACTGAATATTATATTATCTACCTTACGAGGGTTGCCAAAATTCTGCTTTTCAAAATTTTGCTTTAAAAATTCAGCTTATTTTCAATATTTTTAATAAAATTCTGTAAATAATAAAAAAAAAAAAGTTTTGAAAAATTAAAAAAAATTTTTTAATTTTTTTGTTTTTATTTGCAGAATTATGTAAAATATTGTCTTACAATTTTGAAAATAATATTATATTTTTGTTAATAGAAATAATGTTGTTTTTTATTTTTTTTTGTTATCGTCGCTTAAGTTTTTTTTAAATCACAATAAGAAAAGCCCTTATTTACTTTCAAAGCTGGATAGCAGATAGAGCCATAAAATGGAGAGAACATGAACAAAAAATACAAAAATAGACCTAAGGCGCTAAGCTAAGGCCAAATAAGATTTCTTAAGAAAATATCTAAACATATCCTTTAGTTTTTTTTCACTAATTGTTAAAGGTTATTTTTACCGACTGATATCTTATTTAAAAAAAATAAAATTAAATTTGAGTTTGCCCCCCCTAATCGAAATCCTGCGTATGCCTTTGCTTTAATTAATATTGTTGGAAAAGGAATGAAATTTGTCTATGGAACAATGGACGATGATGAGAGGGAAAACATAGAACAAAGCCTAAAAGCACTTGAAGAAAATAGCGAAGAAAATAACGAAGAACTATTAAAAAACAACAACAAATAAGAAAAGATTAATCAACAATTATTTAATGAACAGTTCTTACAACTTAATGACATATTCAAACAAAGTTACAAGACATTAAATAGATGGAAAGAAGTCCAAAATGACATTAACGCTTTACGCGTGGAAATTCAATTCAACAAAAATTTAGTAGAAGTACAGGAAATAATAGAAAAAATTAATGATATCATCATGACTAGTAGAACGCAGGACATACTGACTGTCCAAGAGATATTCGACTACGAAATAAATTTTGAAAAACTTAAGGAATTGAAAATAGCTTTGGCAACCTATGACGAGAATTTACTAATTATCCTAAGTATCCATAAATTTAATGATAAATTATACAATAAACTATACCTACAAAATTTCCCAGTAAAAGAAAGAGTAATTAAAATACTTAATAACGAATTATTAGAATTCAATAAAACCTTATATACCATGACTAAAGAAATAAAACATCTACATCAAATTAAAGATAATTGTATTGAAAATCTATTAAAAGACAGTATAATTTTAGAATGTGAAACGGAAATGTTTACAGAAGAAAATTCAATCATAGAAAAAGAAACATATCTAATAATAAGGAACTTACAAAAAGAAAAAGTAAAACTAAATTTTAATAACCTAGATTATGTTCTAGAAGGAAATTATATACTAGAACTAGAAAACTGTAAAATAGAAATACAAAATAAAATCTATAACAGACAATTGTACCAGAGTAATTATAAAATAATACCATTATTAAATTATAACTTCTCGGAATTATATTATAAAGATCTGAACTTTAAATCAATCGAAATTGAAACATTAGAATCTAGAATACATACAAAACATATAAACTTTAACATTGTAACATTTGCAATTGTAATAACTATTATAACTTTTGTAATTATATATTTAAAAATAAAATTAAAAAACAAAAAGTCTATCACAAATATAAGCATCCCAACGGTTACTTTCAAACCATTGGAATCCTCTAAGGAGGGAGAAGTTTTAACCGAAAAAAGCATATTTTAAATGCAAAACTCCATATATTCCTTTAAGAACCCAACAACAGGAAATGGTTATTGAATCGCCCAGACTAAACAAACTATTATCATACTTTGTAAAAGAACAAAGAAAAAGCCACGTAGGCAATAATGATATACTCCAAACACTGGTCGTCTGCGACGTTCCAGTTAGTTCTTTCTTAAGTTGCACACAAGCAGAAAAGTACTCCTAACTCAGAGCTCGTCTCTGAAGAGTTTTTTAAAAATTCGTTTAATAAATTAACGAATAAAATTTATATGAATTATAATATGTATATATGTTTCCTGAAAATTTTATATATATATATATATATATATATATATATTATTTTTTTTTTAAATATTATAAATGAAAGAAACGGTCACTCACTGACTCATTCATTCATTTGACTCATCATTGCACAGCATATACTGTAAATCATAAACTTGAAAGAAACGGTCACTCGCTGACTCATTCATTCATTTGACTCATCATTGCACAGCATATACTGTAAATCATAAAAATATAAAATAAATTTTATTTAATAGCGAATTTTATGTAATGGAGCACTAAGACGGGATTTTTTGAAATTCAAATTTTTAATAGGGTAAAATGATTTTTTTTTATTAAAGGTCGAAAAACTATTTTCTAAACGGGAGAGGTTACAATATTCATTTTAATTTTTATCGATAGATCTTTGAAATACAAGAAACTTTGTAATTTAAAAAAAAAATCTAAAAAATCTACGAAGCGAGTTATAAAATGTTAAAAGTTAACTTTTGAATAGTACGCGTATGACAAATAATTCGCTATAAATTGGGGGTATGAGATAGGGAAACAAATTTTACACCATTAGAAAGATAATAAAAAAAAAGTTGTCCATATTTCAGGAATTTTTGCTAGGAATTTCGTTTCACCTACTTTTTGATTTTTGAAGATGACACATTTTTTTTACCCATTTTTTTGTGGTTTTTGATTTTTTATATTTTTACGGGTAGTTCTAAAAATCCGAAATTTCTACAGCTAATAGAGATTGTTAATTCATAAACATTTTAAAAATTTCAGATTTTTTCAACAACCACAACTCGAGATATTTACAAAATTGATGCTTTTTTTGCATGCCCTCACAACTTTTTTCTGGATGCATCTATAAATTTCATATTTCTTTTAACAGCACCTTAGAAAGCCAACGTTTAAATTGACATCTCAATCAATATCCTACATCCTACACAACCCTCACAATAGTTTAAAAAGTTTTCATCAAAAAATTACACGAAAATCTTGAAAAATGGGTATGATTGTTCGTTCATCAGTGGTGAAGACGTCGTTTTGTGTGTAATATGAAAAAGTGCCGATTTAGAACTATACTTTTGCTTCTAACTTTCGTTCTAATTGTCGGATTTTATTTTTGATTACATATTTAGAAAGGTAAAAGGTCCGTTCAGTACCAGATATAATTTTTTTTTCGAAATTCCAAAAATTTTCATACTAAAATCTACATTGAATATTTTGAGCACATAACTTTTTCGAGGGAGAATGGGAGAATACAAAAAAAAACATTATTCAAACCATGTGCGTTGATATATTTGTGTAAAGGTATAGCGTATAGGTATAGTAAAGGTTCATATAAAAAAAAACGTAAGCAGTCGAGTCGGTAGGGTATTCCCAAGCAAGAAGAACATGAGCGGAGTTGGTATATGAGTAGGTAGGCATATTTTTTGTAGCAGAAAAAAATGTTTTGTACTGAAAGTGGTTGGTTGGGTGGTGGGTGGTTTGTGATGGTGAATGGAATGTAATACAACTTAAGGGCGTGCGCAAGGAGGGGTAAGGGGGCATTTGCACTCCTAATAAAACATTTTTTTCTATTTTTTTTTTTTTGATTGAGTACACACTCAAAGGCGTACGCAAAGGTGCTTATGCAAATCGATTAAATTTATAACTTTTTAAGTTCAAATGAGAGTTTTTAAATGAAAATGTAATGCAACACAAGAACGTGCGTAAGGAGAGTTAAGAGAGCATTTGCACCCCGTATCAAAATTATTATTTTTCTAACTTTTTCGTTGAGTATTAAACAGCCAAGGGCTTACGCAATAGGTGATAGGGGGGCGGTTATTACACACATGCAAACCAGCCTTAATTTATAACTTCAGTTCTAATGGTCAGATTTTCAGTTAGAATTAGAGTTTTTGAATGAAGTTAAATGTGATGCAACACAAGGGCGTGCGCGAAAAGGTGTAACCGACCATTTGCACCCGTTATCAAAATTATTTTTTCAATTTTTTTTTTTGCTAAGTACCTATGTATGTATGTAATTACACAATCAAGGGCGTATGCAAGGGGTGCTTATTACTGCAAAGCGGCTAAATTTACAACTTGAGTTCTAATTGGTTAGACTTCTTAAATGAATAATACAAATTATTTTTCTAACTTCTTTTGCCGAGTAATTCACAATCAAGAGCGTACTCAAAGGTAATAGATGGGTGCATATTAGATGCAAATTAGTTAAATTTACAACTTGAGATCTAATTGATGGATTTTCAAGGTAAGACTTTTAAAATGAAGATTAAATGTAATGCAATACAAGGGCGTGCGCAAGGAGGGGTAAGGGGTAACCCCTTAACTTAACTAATTCCCTATTTATTTTGTAAAATTATTACACAGCAAAAGGCGTACCCAAGCGGGGTAGCTGAGGGGAGTTTCTTTTTACAGACAATTACGCTTAATTTATAACTTCAACAAATCTAATGGCCAAATGTACAAGATTAGAGTTTTTAAATGAATTTAAAATATAATACAATGCAAGTCGTGAGCTTGGGGGCACAGAAATGCACTTAGTTTTAATAATTGGATTATCATAGCTAAACTATTTACTTGAAGGCAAAATATAAAACTATATATGTAGAATTCGTCAGCCGAGCAACTGTCATGGGCTCATTGAAGTTGGGTATGATGACTTATAATACATAAATAAATAAAAAAATACCTACATAATTCAATAAATAATAATTATAATTACATAAACACACATACATACATACATACATACCTACATACACATATTACATATCTATTATTATTATTATTATTCATATTTATTATTATACCTACCTAATATGTTTTTTTTTTTTTTGATAATAAAAATTTTTAAAATAAAAATATAAGTAGGTAGGTATGTAAATACATAGATATATAAATAATTAATTTTTTAATATAAAAAAAAAGTATGTTACATTTTATTAATTAAGTCTGCGAAGCGACTGACGCGGGCAAATCGGCTAGTATATATATTTATATATATAAATTTTATTCGTTAATTTACCAAACGAATTTTTAAAAAACTCTTCAGAGACGAGCTCTGAATTAGGAGTACTTTTCTGCTTGTGTGCAACTTAAGAACTAACTGGAACATCGCAGACGACCAGTGTTTGGAGTGTATTAGACATGAGTAACGCAGCGCTGAGTTGGCGCAGTGAGTTGAAGCAGCAGCTGAGTTATCTGCGCTGATACATTAATGTGTAACTCAATAACTCAAAAGCGCCAAAGCGCAATTTGTCAACTCAGACTCCCAACTCAAGAATTAAATAGTTTTTTTTTTGTATATGGAAGCGCAGCGCCGCCGACTGCGCCACACAACACACACAGATGAAGATGAACGATGAAGCAAATGAAAAAAGCGCTTTGCGTAGCTCATTTTGGTATGCTTTGTGTGTTTTTACTCTATTTGCGAGGAAGCCAGTTGAAATGTATTATACATATACGTATATATGTACATTTACATTAGAATGCTTTTTTGATTATTTATATAGATAGATATAGATATATAGGGTGTTCAAGAAAATGTTTTTCCATATTTTTGTGTTCAAAAGTAGGGAAGAATATTTATAGTTGTTATTATAGGCAAAGAGTGGAAAAGAATAAATATTTAGGTAGGTATTTGAAATTTTATGAGTAGGTATGTTGTAATATGTTAATGATAATCTGAAAAAAAAGTTTATGAAATTAAGTACCACATATTTATTGAGATGTACAGTACATATAACTTAAAAAGGATATAAAAAGGATTCCATCTGCTATCCGGCTAAACTAAGCATGCTAGCGACTCAAAAAATGCCTATTCGTAGTCTATTCAGTGCCACCTTCAATTGATGCATCGCATGATATGAAAAATCGACGTTTATCTTTAAACGCGATTTGCGGCTAAACTAGACGTGCTAGAGGCATCAAAGTTGACACCTTCAAACTTGACTTGCGGCTAAACTAAGCAACCTAGCGAAGCGACTTCAAAAATTCGTGATCTAGGATATGCCAGATATAAAAAATCAAAAAAAAAGATTTTTCCAAAACTTAAAAAAAAAAAAAAAGAACTTTTGTATGCTTATAGTGCCAGCGTTAAAACGGCGTATAAACAATGAGGTTTGTATGGGGGGGCATGATGCCCCCTTACTTGGGCTCACTATAGGATCTGGGGTAGGTGCGGGGTTGAGTGTGTGCAAAGTTTCTTTTGCATTTAAAAAATCTGTATTTAAAGATACTTTGAATTTATCCTATATATCCAATGTCAACAGCTGTTTTCAAAATATAAAGAATAATAATAGAAGTTTTTAACGTTTCAGCAGCATTTTTAGCTTATCGACAGAGAATTGCTGTATCCATTTTCCACTAATACACTGTCATGGGCACCAAAATGAACTTCGGCATTATCGTCGCCTCGCTTTTTCTAATAAAATACATTTAATTTAGGTCACACCTCCTCTTCAATAAATAATTCGGTTGGAGATATTTTACCTTTTTTCATTTTGTTTTGAAGGAGAACGCTTTGGGTGGTTTTAAGTGTACAAGGAATTTTTCTTTTTACGCTTAAAAACCATTTTAAGCTTTTTTTAAGCAAATAATTGTAAAAAACGCTTAAAATACTTTTTATGTGTTTTTGCATTTTTTAGGCAAAATTCAAAAAAAATAGTTGAAGGATTCGGAAAAAATGCTTGAAAAGCATTTTTTTTTAAATTTTTAAGGCCTTTTTTGAGCATTATCCAGAATTTTTTCTATCTAAAATTTTTAAAATAAATCTTTTCACAAACAAAAAAAACGCACAAATGAAATATCAATTTCTTGTATCCGCGGAAACCGTATCGACGTCAATTTATTTTGTCTGTATGTATTGGAACAAGCAACAAACGAAAGAAAAAATCAGGTTCGTCAAAGAAAATTTTTCAATTGATAATTGACAATCGTAATAGGGGTAAAAAAAGAGACATAAGAAAAAACAACACCAACGCAGAACTATACCCGTATATCGATATGTACTAGGATGTTAGGTATATACACACAATATTTTTTCAGACACCTATACAAGAATTCATGTCTATCTGTTGGCGCAATTCCCCAATTTTATACGTATTACGTAACAACCATTTCCCAAATGTCTCAACTCTCAACGTTGCCGATGACAAATACACTGTGTGTCACTTGTTCACACCCACTCTTTTCACAACCGTTTTGCACAAAGAACATCTTTTCACCATTCGGTAGTAAAAAGAGTGACTTTAAACAAGCGACTTGCACTGTGCACATAAAAAGTTCTACAATCGGTCAACCAACCTACTTACATACTATATACACAAAGCGAAGGCATGGAACACCAACACAGTAACACAAGTCTCTACGTAAATAAAAAAAAATGTGTAGCCGACCTGCGCCACGGAGTTAGTGGGTTATTGTGTATCTTATGAAGCAAGAAAAAAAATTGCGCCATGGCGCAAGTGAGTTTCTGAGTTACGCTGATGCAGTAGGGTGCGCTTGAGTTAATGTATCAGCGCACGATTTTTTGCTGAGTTACCCATGTTAGGAGTACGTTATACCTATACTATAAACAATGCACAGATTTTAATGAATAGGGCAACCAAAAATATGACATGCTATTCATAAAACGTATTGCCCTAGTAAATATCAATATAGTCCCTGTTTTGATATTAAGTTAGGAATCGAAATCGTTACAAAATTAATTTTTATGTATGTACATTAGGGTGGTCCTTATTTTCAAAAGATGTTTTTTTCTTCTGAGCACCCATTTTTTTTGTTCTCTGACACCTTAAAGTAACATCCTATTTTTTTTTACGACCACGTTAACACGTGCCGCACTGAGCTTAAAACTTACGCTCTTGTGAGAGTACTTCTACTGTTTTACTACCTATGTAATTTACATTGGCTCTCTTGTAAAAGTTTTGTTTTTTGTCGCAGCAAGCGTAGGTGACAAAATTTAAATTTTTCATCCTTCAATTTGTCAGTCAAAGCTTTTAATACCCTCCGGTCTGCTTAATTAATTGAAAATGCCACGTGGTTGGTGTTATGAAAAATCAAATTCTTGGCTCTAAATTGTTTTCAAAACTAGATGTACTAAGTGTTCTTTTTTATAATATGCGAAGTGTGAAGTTAAATTTAGCAAATAGTGTTATAGATCGGGCGGCGGCAATACTAAATTCCCACTCATCGATAAAAAGAAAATTTTGCTTATGTAGCGTTAGCACTTCACTAGATGATATAGAAAAGCTTGATCGTCCACCCCATATCCTAGGCAGATCGGCTGGCCGACCAAAAAAGAAGTGCATTTTTTAGGGAGGTAACCACCCATCGATATAAAGACAATTTTTCTTATGTAGCTATATACAATCACTAGGGGATACAGAAACGCCTTCAATAACTTTTTATGCAAGCCAGTTTCGACAATGGACTTTTGAGGCAATGTTTCTAATGCCAAAATAAGGATTATTGCATTTAAAAATCTCCACTTGCATCTTTTCCGCAGTAAAAGTACATTTTGTCTGGGCTTTAAAATTTAAGAATGCATAAAATGAATGCATTTCCACAACTCTTATAAACTGAGTAAAGAAAATACAATGTGTAACTTGTTATGAGCTAGATTTCATCCTAATTAATAGTTTTTTTTTTATCCAAATCCCCAATAAAAAAATAAAAAATAAAGATTAAAATGTTTATAACTCTTGATCTAAAATTATTTGTGGTAACTTTCATAACTTTTCAGAAACTTCAAAAATGGGGAAAGTTTTTGGAAGACAAAACCAACATTGTGTAAGGAATTTTTTTTTTTGGATTTTTAGCTCCAAAAATTGAAGTTCAAAATAAAAGTTGACCGTAATTTTTGTTTACTAAGCTATTTCTACCAACTGGTAAGGATTTGGTATGGACAAGTTATGATATTCTGAAAGCTAATGGCCTGAGCTTCCACGAGTGAAGCATGAGCCTAAGATAACCAGTAAGAAATTAATTTGTATAAGTTGGTGACACAGTATCTTAACTCAATGCATAAATCTGGTCGGCCAGCCGATCGTCCAGGATATGGGGTCGACGACCTGGCGTTTCTGTATCCCCTGATGATTGTATATAGCTACATAAGTAAAATTTTGTTTATATCGATGGGTGGTTACCCCCCTAAAAAATGCACTTCTTTTTTGGTCGGCCAGCCGATCTGCCCAGGATATGAGGTGGACGACCAAGCTTTTCTATATCTCCTAGCAGTGTTGCCGCTGAAAAAATTTAAATGGTCGCAAAAAAAAGGGTCACGAGGAAAAAAAAAGTCGCATTCAGAAAATTTCGTAAAATATATAGCTTAAAAAATCAATTTTTTATTAGTTGACATTATAGTGGCGAGAAACTTAAGGTTTCTTAATTTTATCTTTACCTTCTTTAAATTTGGGAAAGTTGTTGTGGACGCCCAAGGTGAAAACCGAACCCTAAGTCTTGTTAGCGACTCTAGCGCCACCTAGTGGTCAAAGTATGAAGCTTCTCTTTAAAAAGTTAGAAGAGTATTTCCAAAATGTCAGATGAGGGATGGAGGAAAAATCTTTTGAACTACTACATTGACATTTTGAGAAAAAAAAAAAGATAACTAGCGGATGGGTTGGATCGTATGACCCGAATAATGTGGGAGGAGGAATAGCCGTACCCAAAGTGGGATGATTCTACTCCGGCAAATTGCGGTGATGGCCAAAATGTCATACTAACCCTCCGACTATCGAACAAGCTGTACGTTCATAAGCTCCGATTTCGTATATACAAAGTACCTACAAACTATTATGTAGTACAAAAAAAAAAAAAGAAAACCTAGTTTTGCTGTGCATAAAGTACGTGGTGAATTTTGTTTGATGTTTTAATTACCAATAGAGTAATTTTGTTTACTTTCCATTTTTCAAATTAGAATAATATTTAACTTACATGTTCGAGTGATCGGTAGAATTTTGGTTAGACCACTTACCATTTTAAAACTATTATTCCTAAGAATAAAAAAATAACGCAGGGTGAGTTTTAAAAGTTAACGATTTTTTATTGAAATGGTGATAAATTGTACAAAATTTACACAGGGTTACCCCACTGTTTCAATTTGAATTCTGGCGGTCCCAGCTTATCAGTGAAGGACTGGGCCGCCACAACTTTTTTCGTTTGGAAACCAACCTATCTTTAGCTGGAAACCCACTTTTTTTTATTGGGACCTCAGCTGGAACCTCGACTCATCTTTTCGAGCAGATCCACACGTTTTCTCTAAATCAGGCATACGGGAATTTCACTCACGCAGATACAACCTGGCTGTTTTGCAAAACGCTGCTCTGGAGTGCATCATACCCTCTTTTCCAGTGGGTGTTCTGCCGTAACTTGGGGATGTCCAAATTTGCCAACGGATATCATTGTTGGGTGGGTTGGCATCACTGCAACAACACCTGCAGTGCCCTAGAAGTAGTGATTGTCCGTCCGTGGTCTTTTTGATAGTTTTTCTCCGGCCTGATATATGTTTTGTTGCTGGTGAGGTTAGGTTTCGGGGGCAAGATCCCCCCCCATTCCGGCGAGCTAAATGCCGAGCTACGCAAGCAGGCCACGTCCCCCGGAACTTAACATTCCATTTCCCTTTTCCAACCACTTCCTAGATAATATTCCTACCTCTTCCTTTTTTCCTGCCCTATCATTGTCCAACGCATCCCATCCTCTTGCCTACGCAACAAAGTAAAAACGCCTTTCCTTTGTGATTGTGAGTATATAGGTACCTAGATAAAGTCAGCCCTGTTGGTACATAATGCATTCCATCGTAATTAAAATTTTGTTACGAAATAAGAAAAAGGAAGCTATCACAGAATCCATCACTTAGAAAAATTCATACGAACTCCCATCGTGAACAAATTCGCTGATATTTTTTTGGGGAACATGGAACATGTAGGATATATGTACGTAATTACGTATGTACATATGTATGTCCTACTGCATTTTACTATAACATTTTTTTTTTTTTCAATTAAAAAATAAAGTGCCTTGTTATGGTTTGCGAATTGAACATTCGTTTACGATATGGCCTGCAATTTCGTATTTCGGTTAGCGAATTGATTTTTCGCCGAAAATTCATTACTCTTAGACGAAATAACTAGGTAATTGATCTCTTTGTGACGAATACCAAAGTGAAACAAAAAATATTTTTTTTTACAAAAAGGAAAACAATAAATCTATACACCAAGTAATTTTCTAGAAAAAGGTTCAGAAAAGTCGCAAGATTTTTAAAAAGGGTCAAAAAATCCAGTTTTCCAAAAAGTCGTCTCATGGTCGCATGAGGCTCAAAAAGGGTTCAAAATGAGACTAAAGTCGCACAGCGGCAACATTGTCTCCTAGTGAAGTTCTAACGCTACATAAGCAAAATTTTCTTTATATCGATGGGTGGGAATTTAGTATAGCCACCTCCCGGACTATTAGGTTAGGTTAGGTTATCGTGGCTGTCAGCACAAGTGCTTGACTCTTGACCACTTAGACCACGAGTTGGTCCATTGTGATACCACATGAATCAAGTAGAAATTCTTCCTACTCATTGAACCATTTAGAGCTTCTTAAAAAGCGTGCGAGACGATTAATGTCTATGTTTGCCAAATCGCAAGTATCATTATAGTAGAACTCTCCTAGTTAGAGCCTACGCCTTTGAGTGAGAACAGGACATGTACAGAGAAGATGAGGAATGGGTTCTTCCTCTTCTTCGTCCATTCAGCTTCTGCAGAAATCGTTCGAGTATAACCCGAATCTCGTCGCATGTTTGCCTATTAGACAGGTGTCCAGTTATGACACCTATTACGGAGCCGATATGTGATCTGCTTAGAGATAACAAACACTTAGAGTGCTTCAGATCTAGTTGTGGCCAGATTTGTTTTGTCGTCACACAGGTGGTGATATAATTCCAGTTAAGGTTTGTTTTTGCAATAGCATCTTGTTTCAGCATAATTTTGCATGTAGCGATAGGTATACCTATATTTGCTCTGTGAGGCAAAATAGATAGTGTTGTTCCTTTTCTGGCGAGTTCATCAGCTATACAGTTACCTGTGATGTCCCTATGGCCGGCACCCAGCATAGGTGAATATTGAACTGCTGTGTCATCTCCATAAGAGATGATCGGCAGCTAAGGGCTGTTCTAGAGTTTGTAGAGACAGAGCTCAGGGATTTGATAGCAGCTTGGCTATCTGAGAAGATACGGATATCACTGTTTGATATCACGTTTTATCTTAGCCAAGACAGGACTTTTATCGCCAAAAGTTCCGCCTGGAACACGCTCCAATGGTTGGAAAGACTAAAGGAGAGACTTAAATAAAGTCTGTCGGAGTACACCCCTGCACCAACTCCTTCATCAGTTTTTGATCCATCAGTGTAAAAATGAATTGATTCATCTTCTAGGAATGTTGAGTCCTCTCAGATGGATCTAGAGGGGATGGTAACCTCGAAATTTTTAGCGAACTTTAATTGGGAAATGGTGTAGTCTGTGTTCCTTGGTATAGATTTGAAGGAATTCAGAATAGTGGAGTGGCCAATACCATTATTGGTCCACTGGGAGGAAGCTTTAAGACGAATGGCTATGCTTGCAGCTGTTTGTTTACCAAATATATCGAGTGGTGTGAAATGAAACAGAATATCAAGTGACCAGAGGGGTTGTACGAAGTACTCCACCTATACACTTGCAGGCTGAGCGTTGGACCTTGTTTAGTTTTTCTTTGTTAGTATCTAAGGCGGTCCACCATACTGTCACACCATATGTTAGGATCGGTCTGATTACCGAAGTGTATAGCCAATGAGTAATGCGGGGTTGTAGACCCCATTTTTCCCAATGGCCTTTTTACATGAGAAGAGTGCTACTGTGGCCTTTTTGATTCTTTCATTTAAGTTAGGTTTCCAGCTTAACTTATTATCCAAAATAAGACCCAAATATTTAGCTTCATCTGAAAAAGTTAGTGGTACACCTTTGATAGTAGGGGGGTCTATATGAGGGGTTTTATATTTCCTAGAGAAGAGAACAAAGTCGGTCTTCTGGGGGTTGACCCCCAGTCCACACTGATCTGCCCAGTTTGTAAGCAAATTTGAAGCGTTTTGTAGGAGTTCTTTCAACGTGTTAGGGTGTTTTCCCGGTACAGCTATATAGCAACGTCATCCGCATATGCAATCACCCTGTAGCCCTCCACTTCCAGGCTGATTAGTAGCTTATTCACTACTAAATTCCAAAGAAGGGGGGGAGGAACACCGCCTTGCAGCGTACCCTTACTGACATATCTTCTTGCAGAAAAACTGCTCAATCTTGAGTTAATAGTCCTGCTAATAAGCATTCTATTAATCAATTCCACAAGCGAACTATCTACATTCAGGGATGACAGTGCTGACGTGATTGCGTATGTATCGACGTTGTTAAAAGAACCTTTTATATCTAAGAAGGCAACCAAGGTATATTCCTTATGTTGAAGGGAGTATTCGATAGATTGCACCAGTGTGTGCAGAGTTTTGTCTACAGATTTCCCTTTGCAATAAGCATGTTGAGCCGTAGACATGAGTCTCGTATCAATGCTTGTTCTTAGATGGATATCAATCAATCTTTCGAAGGTTTTAAGGAGGAATGAAGAAAGACTGATATGACGGAGATATTTCGAGTTTACATGGGTATAAAAACAACTTTAACTTCTCTCCACAATTTAGGTATATGGACTAAATTCAAACAACTATTGAATACTATCTCCAAGATTGGCAGAATGATTACGATAGTCTATAGGAACTAGGATTCGGGGGATTGCTGGTGTTGTGCACTCGGGGGCCTTTTGGGACCGGGGTGGTTTCCTCTATAGACCTATCATGCTTTGACGTGTAGTCGCCGCTGGTCTCTGCATCCGCGAGGATCTTTTTGGCCCATTGAATCCTGGCAGGGAGCTGCTGTTTTCCTACAGAAACTGGTGTAAAACCGGAGTCCTTTAGAGCCTTAGCAGCATCTCGCCGTTCCTTGTATCTATTTTTACTTGGGCGGAACTTCCGAGGAAGGTTTTGAGACGTACTCGGCAGGGAGCCCGTTCCAGAGGTGGAAGGACCATGTTTCACAACCCCACCATCACTGGGTCGAGTCCCCTGACGAGACGTTGTTTTTGTAGATTTAGTAGTGGATGCACAACCCCACCACTACGTTGTTTAGGTATTTCTACCTTCTTACTTCCCTCGCTGCGTCCTGCAATAGCAGGAGGGCCACGGTTAGCCATAATCTCCCTACTGATACACAACACAAGAGAAACGGCAAACAGCGTAGATGCCGTGCTGCCGCCCGATTTGGAACAAGAACCGGTTTCATTGTTGTTTGTCTTTTTTGTTTGTCTGTTCATTTTTCGTCCCACGAGTAGCGAAGAAAGTAGGTCCGTCTGCACAGAAAAAAAAATAAAAAAAAAACTCCGTTAGCGACTGAGCTATTTTTAAATTGGGCCCTCAGCCAGTCTGATCATCGGCACGGGTCGTGTAACACCTTGGATCCAGCCCAATATGGAGAATTAGAGGAGGGATGTGAGAAGAGTCACGGACAACGCCGTACTGTCAAGGAGGGGAAATTGTGAAGGAAACGTCGAACAGCTGTACCGCCGTACCGACTAAAGGGAAGGAAGGAGTAGCAGACAGCGTCACCGCCGTACTGAATGGAAGGGAATAAGATGGAAGCGTCGGACAGCGTTAATGCCCCGTATCGTTGAGGGGAGGATGGAGTAGCAGACAGCGTCATCGCCGTTCTGCAAAAAGGAAATAAGGTAAAGGAATGGTGGACAGCTGCATCGCCGTACCAACCTGGGAGAGAGGCAGACAGCGTCAACGCCGGCAGTACTGCCGGGAGGGGGAATGAAGGTAGGAACGCCGGACAGCGTCATCGCCATACCGTCTAGGAGGGGTAAAGCAGAAGAGGTTACGTTGGACAACAATAGTTGCTCCATCGTTGGAGGGTATGAGTGGAAAGGAAGGGTGAGGTGAGGGGAGTTTGAACATCCTTTGGTTTTAGGACTCATCTGGAGATGAACTCGAGAATCAGTGACCTTACTCAGCTTCTACAATTCGACAAGTTCGACGTTCGGGTAGAAGAATGTATCTTAAGTTAAGCACTTTTTAAAATTAATCTTACTAAAATTATATCTGTGCTCTGGATCCTTCTTGTTTTGTCTTTCTCCTTTAGGTTGGATACTTTGATAAATTTCTTCTTCCTTCTTTGTGGAATAATTATTTTTTTTACATGTTCGTTTTTTATTTTTAAGTCACGTTTGGACGAATTTACACTTAATTTTACACAAAGAACTCAGGAAAAATCTTACTTTGTGATTTTAGAATTTATTTTTCCTTTATTCTTCTGTCACGGTCGCCAGTTATTATTTTCAAGAAAACATCACTATTAATGGTATTGTATATATATTTATTCGTATTTATGTCTTTTCACATCAGAGGTATGAAGCAGTCTGACTACAAAGTGCATCATCCTTTTATACTACCCTATGTACTTAACTAATACTTATTTCTACCTAAATTATCTACTGCTGCCTTTATGGGTGGTTCCCTTATCTGTCCGTCTTTCGTGTTGTATTTTAGTGTGTGATTGGTATATTGAGGGGTTTCTTTCCGGGCATAGGTTATCTGTGTTTTATGGTTTTATATAGGTGTGTTAACTTATTATAAAACGGCAAACACGAATTTTGTGGTACAATTAACGCGGTCTAGAAAAGCCGAAGGCATATAAATTATACACCGTTGGAAAGGTTTTGTACCACAGAAGTGCACAAAATATAAATTAATTAAATTATTAAACCGCAAATAAGTTAAATTAACAAAAGAAAGAGGGAGCGAGAAGAGAGCGAGAGAGAATATTTGTAAAAACACAATGAGGTGGTTGTTCAATCATCGTCCACGGATGAGTTGGAGTTGGCAGCTTGCACGTCGCATTAGTATAAAAATCGTCGTGTATAACAAAAACAAAAATACATTTGGTTGAGTATTGTGGGTTCGGTCAAGGACTTATTAAATGATTTAATAGGCGTAAATTCACGACAAATGTTGTAAGTAGGTACATACTTTGCAGGCTTTTAACTTAAGTCAAAATTTCTGTAAATTAGAAGATAATGTAATTGGCACCTGAATTTCGAGGGCTGGACGAACTAGTTATGATAAAAACATAACAGATATTGAATCTCTAAACTCGGAGCTTAGAACGCTTATGTTTGCTTAAAATATAAAAATGAAGGACGATGATGATATTGTTGACTATTGGTCGCGTTTATGCTTCCAGTAAGACATTTTGGCAGGAGATATGTTTAAGGTGTTGTCTGACTCTATGCTTACACTAGCCCGTCTAACGCATAGCAGTGCAGCAGCTGAAAGACGATTTTCAGATTTTAATAACGTAAAAAGTAAAAAAAGGAAAACTCTTTATATAAGTAACGCTTCTTCCCTCTTAGTTATCAGAGGGTTTGTGACTGAAAGATTTTGAGCCTTTTTAACTACGAATATGATATTTTTGTAAATCTAAATATATTTCGGAAGTATCGACCTACCTATTAATATTTAAATATCCTTATATTGATATTATGTGAAATTGTGTTTTTTATCCTTTAGAGGAGAATCCAATTGAATGAAATGAAATAAATATTTCGTCACTATCGCTTCAATCTAAAACGATGCTGTATATATAATTAACGTCGGTATTTTTTGATTTAGGGCACCATCGGAAGATGACAAATGTGCCCCATCCGGTGCCGAATGTGCCCTTTGCAAAACGACGAATGTGCCCCGATGCGATGTCACAAATTTATTTTTAAAATTTCTTATGAAAAAGGATATGAAACCTCAACAAATTTGTGTTGTTTAATGGTAAGACTAATGGTTTACAAAAATAATATCTTTTTTGTTAAAAAAAAAATATATCCGTAAAATTGCTTACCTACCTTAAGTGAAAAATTACAGCCAGGGCCAAAAATACACATAAACACTTCTAAGTTTTTTTTTTGCCAACTAACTAGAACTGTTAAACTCCAAAGCACCCTGTAGTTTTGTAGAAGGTTGCGTTCAGCATTTAAATTATTGCATACTTGCTTCTGTACTAGCTTCTTTGGTCCAACTGTTGCTGCGACGTTGGCGTAGGAGAGTCCACTTACAATAGCTTTAGTGTGCAAATGCGTGTTTCTCCTGTTTTTGAGCAGCTGACTTTGCCTTTTCGGCCATCTTTTTCTTCCTCATAGGGATTCCATTGTAGCTTGCAGGGTGGCCAGTCTGTTGGCAGTTTATACAGTAAACTTTGTCATCGGTGATGCTATTGGTTGTCCTTTTGCATTGGCCTGGGAGATGGTCATCTCTGCACTTGACGCACCTGTACTTCATTCCACAGTTGCTAGCAACATGGCCGATTTTTTGGCAATTCTTGCATTGTGAGATGCTGGTGCTCTTGAATTTCTCCCAATGAACCTTCTGGTTCATAAGGAGAGTTTTCAAGTAGATAGATGGAATGTCCGCAGTCCTTTCAACTTCCACCACGAAGCTGTTGCATTTCTTGGTTGACTTGTAAGGGCTTACTGCTAACGCTAGGATTCCCTCCTTCAGTAGTTCGTCTTTGATTTCGGTTGCGTCGTGGCTGTGATGAATTCCTTTGAGTACAAGAAGCTTCTTTTTGTCTTCTTTGGCCGTGTATGTGTTGAACTCAGTTTTTCCCCTCTTTAGTAATTCACGGATTTTCTGGTGGTCATCCTTCGTCCTTGTTGTAATGACTGACTTGTGATGATTATAAATAAATAAAAATAAATTTGATGGCACAACAGCTCATAAAGAACTAGGGCCTAGTGACTTACAACTCTCAACCATTCCTGTGTGCGTGTCTGCAGAAATGATTAATGTTGTGAATTCTGAAGTTGATTCCTTGCTCCTTCAGGTTCTTGCTGATGGCGGCCACGTTTAGTTCAAAACATACAATTGGCGGCATCAATGTGGAGCGTGGTTCTACAGCTGTTGGACCACTGCTGCTGGGCGGTTGTTGAGCATTGGATTCTTTCTGTTTGTTGGTTGGCTTGTTCGTAGCTTCGCCCTTGGTTGGTGGATTTCCTTCCTTGATGGCTAACTTCTTGGATGAAGGCTCCTTTTTTGGTGATGTTGGTGGTGAAGGTTTCCTCTTCTCACGTTGTACCAATTGGAAGTTTTCTTCACAGTCGGAATCAAGGTCGACCATGTTTTCGTTGTCATCGTCTTCTTCTTGTATTTCTGCGCTGTCTTCTTGGAGAGGTTCCTCCTCATCATCCGTGACCGCCTCCTCCTCACTCGCGGCTTCCACTTGGATGTCCATGTCCTCTTCCCTGTTGTCTTCATACAACTGGTCGATGTCACTTAGTTTGGCGTGCATTGATACCAGGAATTCTTTCCCATGTATCTTCATGCCTGCCTTGATCTGACTTTTCAAAGACTCGTAAGCCCTTTTTACGTCACTCTTCCTTTTCTCGGATTTACCCATAATGGGATTTCCAAGAAAAAGTCTTATAGCTGTGGATTAGAAAGAATTAGTAAGATATTATTTTGAAAAACAAAGGATATTCCGCTTGGGAAAACCCTTTTTTGTAGGGCAGGTGGCAGGTAGCGCGCAGGTAGTCCTTCGCTTAACCCTTTTTGTAGAGTGTATGTATCGGTGTAGTTTTTATTTCTTCAAGTAGTTGTCCGCTCACGACTGTTCGCTTCGACTGACTGGACTGAATGATGACTGTGTCCAATTCGTTCGAACTTCCCCCTTTTATACTAATTCGAGTGGTTCGAAACTGCTCTTGAATAATCTCGTATGACAGATTTATAGAAGCTTGCTTTCCAGTTGTCATTTCCCTTTCTCAAAATATCCACAAAATTATACAAGATCGCGCTGTTGGCACATGAGAGAATATTAGGCGCTGATTAGACCGTTCATCCAATCACTAGATGTTTTTGTGAAAGCCCTGGTTCGTTGATGAATGTCAATGAGCCTTTCTTTGACGTTATCCACAGATTCTTCTGTTCTTTGTGGCTCAATTGTCCGGCATCCAAATTTCTCCTCACAAGGCAGTCGTAATGACGCTCCAAACAAAATTTCCGATGTTTGTTGTGAGTCACGGTCTACCACGGAGGTGTTCTTTGATGCTGAAGAGAGGCATGGCACGCTTGCTCTGGCTCGGCCTAGCTCGAGGGATGTGGGGTGGTTCTTGTCCTCTCTTCGCACATCTCAGACTCAACAAACAAAAATATCGTGCAAGGAAAAGTATAGGGATGGAAAAAAGGATCTGGATATGGCGATGTTGGAAGAGGAATAAGATTAACATGAAGGGAAAAGTGCATGTCTAGGTACTTATGACACTGCCTAAGAAAAAGGTTGGGCCCTGGATCGGTATATTGCTAGGATTCAAACTAAACCTAGCCTTAAATACCCCCTTACTCTCCAAAACTTATATCTCTTCAGATATATCTAAATCTATATCAAACTTAGAACTCTAATAGTATGTACATAATGTATTTTATGTATATATTTTTTTTTTTGTTTATATGTTGTATGTCCTGTCGAGCTATTTACAGCACTTTGATATGCGATATGCCATCAAGAATAATGGAATATGTCTATCCCAGTGTCGTTGGTAGTTGCCGACAACTTTAGACAGATGATCTTTTAGCGTAGGGTGTCCAGAATGTGAATGAAAAAAACGGGGACATTTAAAAAAATCATTCAATGGATGTGTTTTTTTAAAGTCAAAGAAATGGACGAATAAAACTAGATCAGTCCAGCTAATCATTTTACATGTTGAATGCAATAAAAACTAATTCTTTACAAGCTTAGCGAAGGCGCCAGTTATAGCGATCAGAAAAAAATTTCTTTTGAATAATTTAATGTCCTATCGCAGGAATTGAAATATTAAAAGAATACGAATCGATGTTAAACTATGCATTGTGTTCGTCTCCTAGTTGTGTTGCTTACATGAAATGAGTAAATAAACATTTTTAAAAAACGAATTGATTTGGATTTATTTTCTTTAATATAAAATGTATATACGCCTGATGATGGAGATATGTAGGTAACACTCCAAAACGCGTCGAAGTATACAAACTAATAAATAAATAGTTGTGATAATAATTTTTGTATATGAAATAATAAAAGTTTTTAATATTAAACAAAATAAAACCATACCAAATTCATTACTTGTAATATATTTTTTGTTGTTCATAAATAAAATTTTCTTTGGAGGAAAATTTATTTCGTAAAAAGCATTTACCGATACAAATTCATTTTCCGTACGGAATTTTCATCAGGAAAATGAATAAATACTTTATATAAAATACTTCCTCTCCAAAGAACATTTTTTTTATGAAACAAATATGTAAATAATTTATCATTGACTTTTATCTTTTTTATATAAATTTAAAATCGTATGATTAAACAGTAAATTATCCAAAAGAAATTATTTCCTGATGCACTTTCCTAATCGCTATAACCGGGTCCATAAGTAAATTTTTGGGACTTAACTTCTAGTCTAGCATTGTTGAAAACAGTGTTACTGGAGGTTTGGTTATGACTTTACTATCGATTTTGTACTGAGATTCATTTGTATTTCACTAATGATCATTTGATGAAACGAAACTTAAATATATGAGGAAAAAGTGAAACATAAGCATTAAAGTTCGTTTCAGCAAATGGGCGTAAGTAAAACTTTAAAAATATATTCGCTCTTTGGCTTAATAACTCTATTATAACGTTTTACTAAAACGTCAATTACTGTCGCTTTTAGATTCCACATCGTTTATATATCGCCATATATATATATATATATATATAATACTGGCGATCTTTTCCCTAACCAAGCACAATTTTTTGCCACTGTCAATAATTTTTGCTGAATTATATTATACCTACCAACAAAGGAATATCAAAAATAAACAAAAAAGTGACTAAAAAGGGGACACATTAAAAAAGAGAACAAAAAAGAATTTGACGAAAAAAGAAAGAGTAAGAAAGATTGGTGTCCCAAAAGAGAACATTTTCTCTTTTAAAGAGATGTTCTGGAAACTCCATTTTAGCATCCTGTTGACTAGTTCAACCATGACATCAGACTGTGGATGAAGCGGTGATGTCCTCGTCCTCTTGAAAGATGTTCGATTCCTTTACTTGGTCAGAATGAAGTTCCAAAGGTACCCCGAAACTGCTTACCCAATTGAAGACATTAGTTTGTCTTCAAATGGGTAAGCAACTGTTTTGGTTTCTAGTTTTGGGATGGCAAACGTCTCAGGCCACTTGCTAAAGCAGTCCATGACTACAAGGATGTACCGGTTTCCGCTGCTGGTCTCAGGAAAAGGTCCAGCAATGTCTACTGCAATCACACATTGTACAGTTGCATTTTACTTTGCAGCTTTCTACCTGGGCCCTTGCTAGCGGCACCGGTATCATATTTTCGGCACCATTTTTCGACATCATCTCTTGCATGTAGCCAATAGAACCGTTGTCGTATCTTTTCTAGCGTCTTATTGACTTCCAAATGACCTCCAGAAGCTCCGTCATGCATCTTTCGGAGAACGTCATTAATCTTGGACCCAGGTACAACCAGCTGCATCACATAAGACTTACCGTCTTCTTGCTAGGCAGTCCTTAGTTCTTTATTACTCCAACCGTAAATGGGATCAGCTCTCATTCGTTGGATGGCAACTATCTCCTTTTCTTCTTCACGTGTGCAATGCTTGTAATCTTGTTTGCAAGGTCGCCGAGACAAAAAGCGTCTGCGTTAGAATGCAACTTTCCTCTTTGATGTTGAATCCGATAGTCATCTGTCTGTAATCTCTCGATCCACCTTGCTACTTGACCTTCAGGATTTTTAAAGTTTAAAAGCCAATTGACCCCATAGTCTGTTCGGAGAAGGAACTTCTGTCCATAGATTTACTTATGGAATTGCTTTGTTGCCAAGATCAGGGCTAGAAATTCCGTTCGCAATAATTCCGTTCTGGCTTTGAAAGTACCTTAGTGTAGTAGGCTACAACCTTTTCTTCTCGGTCCTGGACTTGTGACAGAACTGCTCCAATTCCAACATTCCTTGCATCCGCTTTGATTATGAAAGGTTTTCCTAGAGTCAGCTAGGTCAGCACAAGAGCATTACAAAAACGCAGCTTTAGTTCCTGAAAGATTTTCTCACACTCACCTGACTATTTGAACGGTTTTCCCTTTTCCGTAAAATGATGTAGGCTTTTGGCAATTTCAACTAAATCCTTCACGCCGGTAGTAAGTGGCTAGGCCAAGAATGCTTCGGAGTTGATGTTTGTCCTGTGGTGTTGACCAATTCTTCACAGTGTCAGCTTTTTCAGGATCAGATGATGTGTCCCACATGTGCCCCGGCGATGCCCAAGGGCTTTTAGAATTTTCGATCAACCCATTTTTCTTCATGGTCGATATCATTTCTTCCACTTCGGCTTGTTTGGCCAAGGGGAGACGTCTTGCTGTTTGACGAATTAGTGTGGCGTCTTCTGTGTCGATCTGATGCTGCACAAGCTGTGTTCGACCATACTATCCACTTGGTGAAGAAAATATGTCAGCATACTCGTGAAGAAGGCTACCAGCAATACTTAGTTGATGTTGACTCAGATTGGTTGAGTTAAGTACTTTTGCCTTTACCTGTTCGGAGTTCACAGGCTTCTGCATGTCCACTTCTGTTATTTTAGTGATCGCTGACACAGATTCACATTTTCTGACTATATCTCCTTTTCTCAACTTAACTTCGTATGGCTTCATGTTCAGAATCGTTACAGGCACGATTTCGTTCTTTGATTCCACAAGAGTCCTCCCAACGATGATGTTTTGGGAGTATTGATCAGTATCTGGTTCCAGCATGAGGTATTGACTACCAAAATCACCTTTTATTTTAGTCCAAACGAACACTTCGGAAGAAGACGGCAAGCATATATCTTCTTTGATGATGATTCTTAGATTTGTTGATTTTTCGTCACCATAAACAAACGGAATCTCTACATTTTTTTTAATAAAGAACTTGCTTACCGATATCTAGAACTAGATATATTCTTTCATGAAATCAATTCCACTGATGCATTCATAACAAATATCTGCTACCAAAAACAAATGTGAGACCTCCAATTCTGCCAAACGAATCGGGAGACGAACTTCATCATACACTTTTGCTGCCTCTTCACACGATAGCTATTCGTGTTATGCAGCCATGTCATCTTAACCAAGTCCCTTCTTACAATGGAGGCAGTGGTACCAGTGTCGATTGTAGCCACGTGTTTCTTCCCATTTAATGTTGCCTCCACAGTCAGTCTGTGAGACTTGGATAGTGTTGCTGGGGGCATCGATACTTCTTACTTCTTTTTCTGGTTGTGGAACATGTCGAGAAAGAGCGACATTGGTGTTATTGCCGCGCTGTTCTAGATTATTTTCTTTGCTCCCACAACGACGACATGCAGCTCTTCTTGGTGGTAATTTACACTGCCGCTGAAGATGCCCAGTGTTATTACAATTCCAGCGTCGGGCAGGTCCGTCTCGCTGACTTCTTTGGAACGCGATTCTTTGGCAAAAACATTCTTCAATTTCTAATTCTAATAAACTCCCCAAGATGCTTGTTCTACCGCTTCCATAGTTAGAGCGAACGCTAATTCGTCAGGAAGTCTGCGTTTTCTAGCAGTTCGAATCGCTCGTTGAAGATTGCAGTAGGATACAGCGCGGACAAAGGCTTCCGTTGCTAACTGGTTGATAATTTTATCTCCTGTAGTTGGATACGCAAGATGACCCAGCCTTTCAATATCTGCTTGGAGTTGTTGCAGACCTTCCCCTCTTTTCTGGACTCTGGTATTTATTGAGTTGGACGCGAAAAACTTCTTGCATATGACCATCTCCATAACGTTTGTCAATGGCCTGAATAAGAGCTGTGAAGTTGCCGTTCTTGTCTGCTGGTATGGTTTGCAATAATTCAGCAGCAGATCCCCTAAGGGCAAGCGTCAGATCTATGAACTTTTCTTTGTCATCCCAACCATTTGTTGCTGCGGCTGCCGCAAACTGCTTCTTGTAGATCGACAAAGAAGTTTGTCCTTCAAACGTTGGAGGATGCATTTCTTTTCGCTTTGGAAGTTTGCCAGAACTTTTTGGAATCTTCATTTTTCGGAGGCTGTCTAGTTCCATCGTAATGCTCTGAATTTTATTTTCCACTGTCCCGAACTTATCTTGAACGTTCTCGATCTTTCGAAAATTGTTTTTCAATACGCTCATCAAGAGCAACAAATTTGTTTTCAAAAGTATCGAGCTTATCGTCGAGGAGAATTTTATGATCCTCAAATCGTTCAAGAAGATTAATTTCTTGCTTTTATAGAAAATTCTTTTGCTCAACACTTTGTTTTTCCATTTGTTCGAGAAGATTGTTCTGTTCGTTCTTTTATTCTTTTCTTTGCTAAGATTCTTTTCTTCGATCTTCGAACTGTGCGAGCAGCAGAGCCATCATATTGGTCATATCTGAACTAGTACTTACTTGATCTTCCTCCATTTCAATATTGAAAAGTAACGTGTCTGGGTTTTCACCGTGTTGTCTTAAATGCTCCTGCAAACGAATAATGAGGTCAGTTTTTATTCCAGAAGTAGAAAGACCTCGTTTGTTGAGTTCTGCTTTAAGTTCAACAATTAAAATCATTGAAAATTTTACCCATTGTCTGTTTATTTTTTTTTTTTTTTTAATTTAAAAACACCCGCGTACTTTTTATTTAAAGTTAATTAATTTAAATGCACAGATAAAATAAGTTTTATCCCTTATTCTGACACCAATGTAATGTTTTACCACTAATAAAACTTATTTATTTTTAACTATTAACCTTCAAATTTTTCCTTTACACATTAAACACCCTTTAATTCACTTCAAATTGTTTTATTTGTGTTGTTTTTTTACACTTGAATCTTAATAGTAAATAAATAAATAAATTTGGTGGCACAAACCGCTCATGAAGAACCAGGGCCTAGTGACTTACAACTCTCAACCATTCCTGTGTGCGTGTCTGCAGGAATGGAGGGGACCTACAGTTTTTTTGCCGAATCCGAACGGCTAAGGTCAGCGACACTTTTCTATGACAGCAGATACTCTTGGAGGATTTGTCACTTCCTCGCAAGAGGTAGTAGCTCCGAAAAAAACTTAAGGTGGAAGCGGCTGGTATTGAACCCCAGACCTCTGGAATCACGGTCCAACGTACTAACCATTACGCCACGGGCTACTACTCAATCTTAATAGTATGCAACTTAAATTAACTTCCGGATACTTCTAACTTCGAACTTTACACTTCCGTTCGAACTTCCCACTTTTATACTATGTAATCTGACTGGTTCGAGACTTCTCTTGAATAATCTCGTATGACAGATTTCTAGAAGCTTCCTTTCCAGTTGTCATTTGCCCCCTTTCTCTGAAGATAGCGCTGCTGTCACATTAGAGAATATTAGACGGGGATTAGACCGTGGCAGTTGTAAAGCAGTGATTACATCGTTACAATATAATACATCAATTTCCAATCATGTGCGTTGCTGTCGAAGGCGCCCCACCTATTGTCGGAGGTGCCCCGTGCTGGGGAACGGGATTTTGTATTTTTTGAAAGTAATTTTTTTAGCTTTGATGGCATTTTTCAAGTCCTGCTCAGCCATCCTCAAAGAGAAAATTACCCAAAACTAATTTCTATAAAAAATACCATGTGTTTTTTTTTTTTTTTGAAAAAAAGAATTAAACTATGTATAAGGTAGGTGACCCAATTAAAGCCCATCTTATTTGTTTCTTCAAATAACTTCTAAGTTTATTGAAAGAATATTGTGAACTGGCGCCAATTAGTTTGCTGAGTAATATCAGCAAAATTTATGAAAAGGTAATAAAAGAAAAAATGCTTAAAATTATAGATGGCAATAGTATATATCCCGACGAGCAATTTGGTTTTAGAAAATTTCACAGCACTTCACATCAAGTACTCCGGATATGCAACCATGTTAAATGTAATCGTGCCGAAGGAAGATCAACAGGAATGATCTTATTGGACATCGAAAAAGCCTTTGATTCTGTTTGGCACGATGGCATGATATACAAAATGTTATATTTCAATTTTCCTCATTATCTGTGCAAAATCGTACAAAGTTTCCTATCAAGTAGACGTTTTAAAGTTCATGTCAGTACTGGTGTCTCTGAATTGATATGTTTTGATTATGGTGTACCTCAAGGTTCAGTCCTGGGGCCAACTTTATACAATGTATATACATCTGACTTTCCCAAATTAACTGATTGTGAAGCAGCAATTTTTGCTGATGACACAGCCATATTTTCTTCGCATGAGTTTGGTCTCAATATTGAGACGAACCTAAACAATGCGATTAAAATATTGGAAGATTATTACAATAAATGGAAAATCACAAAAATGCTGATAAGATGCAAGCAATCTTTTTCACTAGAAAAAGAAAAGCTTGTCATCTTCCAAGCAACCAATTACAAATACTTGGAAAAGTAGTTTCTTGGGAACGCCAAGTAAAATATCTCGGCATTCATCTCGATACCAAATGACTTTCAACCACCATATTAACCAAACAATAAAAAAAGTTAACATAGCTATAAAAATGCTATTTCCATTTATCAATAGAAAGTCTTTACTGTCGAACGAAAAAAAAATAATTATTCAAAAAGTCATTTTTCAGGCAATTCTTTTGTATGGTTGTCCCGTTTGGAAAAACGTAGCTAAATGTCATATGCAAAAGTTGCAAATATCTCAAAATAAAATTCTAAAAATGATGCTTGACCTTCCTTGGCATCACTCGACTTCCGATCTCCATAAAAGGGCGAATGTTGAATTGATTTCGGATAGAATTCAAAAATTAACTGTTTCATGTTTGAATCGGCTTGATCTTGCTTAAAATATTCTCATAAGCCAACTTAGTAATAATCAATTCTAAAATAATTGATTAATCTGTGATAACATGCCTTTGTTTTTTTTTTTGTTTTGATAACTAACATTTGTTCATATACTATAGCTTATTTTTTTGTTGTTTACCTATATTTATCATTTATTTATTATATTAAATTATTTATATGTTTATGCATTTATTTATTTGTATATTTATTTATTTATTTATTTTTTTTTATTTATCTATTTATTTATTGATTTATTTATTTATCTATTTATTTATTTATTTATTTATTTATTTATTTATTTATTTATTTATTTATTTATTTATTTATTTATTTATTTATTTATTTATTTATTTATTTATTTATTTATTTATTTATTTATTTATTTATTTATTTATTTATTTATTTATTTATTCATTCATTTATTTATTTATTTATTAATTCAATCATATATTTGTTAATCTGTTTACCTGTTAATCTATTTTTATTTATTTATTTATTTTGTTAATTAAATTATTTATTCATTTTATTTATTTGTTTATTTCGTTAACTACTTATTTATTTATTTTGGTAATTGATGTATTCATTTATAAATTAATTTGTTTACTTGTTAATCTGTTCATCTGTTTATCTATTTCACTTGTTTATTTATTCTTTTTAATTAATTTATTTATTTGTTTATTTATTTATTTATTTCTAAAATGTATGAATTTTCATCATTATTTAATTTCTATCACTTAATTTTTTTTTCTCTCTTCTAGTCATTAGTTTTAAGGTATCTTAGATAATTCATATCTTATATATTTTTTTTTCTTTCGAATGGAGGTTTTATCGTGTTTCCTCCAAATATAATGTTTAATTTAAAAAAATAAACTTAAAGGAACCCTTAATAAAAAATATTTTAGCTGAAAGATATATTTTATCGAATCTCTTAAATGTAAAATGTGCGGTCACAAACCATTGTAAAACTTATAACGAAATAAAAATCTATCTATCTATCTATTGTGAACTGGCATAATATAAACCTCAGTTAAAGCAACTATATAAAAACTTAAATTTTTTTTGGTTAGTCCAAATTAAAATATATTTTTTGAGTATTTGAAAAACCTTACCTTGGGCCTTATTAGGAACACCTGGCCCTGATAAGGTTGCAAATAATTTTTTGTAATTGTTTTTTTATTTTCTTGCTGACAAAAAAATGAATTTTATCCTAAAATAAATAGAACAACTAACAAATTTTGTATTGGTGTGTATTTAGATACAAATTAAAAACCGTACTTACTCTATTAATTACTTAATTAATTAATTAATCAGACAATTTTTTAAATGACTTCTTTTTATCAAAACCACAAATTTCCCCTCCACTAACTTATTTATTTGCTCATATCCAACACAATTGAGTTAGCTGAAAATTTGGTCAGAGCACATATAAAAAAAATAAGTCCCGTTGCTTGTCGGTTATGCCGTTTTTTGTGCACTGGGTCTTAATAGGCTCCGGGCCTTATTTGGTGCACCTACCTTACAAATACTTACTCTATGTATTTCTATTTATTCAGTTTATTATTATTTACCAGTTATAACAAAAATGTTAACTAATGTAAAATAAAATAAAGATTGATAATTCAAAATAAAATATCAGAAAAAGAATATTTAAATTAACATTTTGACAAAGATATATATTACCTAATAAAAGAATAAATAGAAGTCATTCTGTAGCACACTAAATGGCTAGAGGCGAATGACCATTACAAAATTAAAAGAGCTTTTTAACGATTGTGTGTGGGGTTAATATTGAAAATAAAGAAAAACTAAAAATGTAAAAGCAATATAAAAATGAATAAAAATAAATAAACAAAAAAACAAATATGTACAAGATATTTTTTTTTTTTTGGATTAGTACGAAATATGTAAATATGAATGAAATTATAAATAAATTAATTGAACTAAGTAGAGCTAAGTAATAATTTGACTGCAGAATTATCCAGACTAAAAAGCCATTTTTTTACTTTTTTTAAGAACAAGGCCAAGATTCTCAAATTTCTTATTTCTTGCGGTAGTTGATTAAAGAGCTTAGGTGCGGTCGCTGTATAGAATTTGGAAAAGTGAGTTTTATTACAAAATGGAATCTGAACAAATCCGAAGCTATTTACTCTTAAACTGTACGCATTTGAACTCCTGAGGGTTGTACTGTAACCACTCCGTAAAAAAAACACTTTAAGGACCTTATAGATGTAAAGATGGTTTATTGGTAGAATCTGAAGACCCCAAAAAAGAGGCCAGCTGGGAGCCAATCTATCAGTTTTGTTGATAATCCTAATCATATGCTTTTGTGCTGTTTTTAGTACACCAATTGTTGCATTATATGCCCCACCCCAAGATGCTATGCCATACTGTAATTTTGAGTGTGCAAGTCCGTAATATACCATTGACAATATTTTACTAGAGCAATGTGGTTTTAGTAAATATAACTTGCGTGTTACAGCCAACATATATTTTTTAAGTTCATCCACATGAGCTTTCCAGTTAAGGTTTCTATCAATTTTAACTCCCAAATATTTAAAACTTTCAACTCCAGCTTTAACAAAGCAGCTACTACTGCAGCATAAATCATCAAAATAGTTAGGCTTTCCACAGGTATGTGAGGAGAGGAATAGTTTCTGACATGAAGAAGAGTGAAAAATTATGTCACAGTTTAATGGAAAATTACCTTTTAAGTTACATATCATCAGTTTAGTTTTCTCACTTATTATTAGTTCATGCTTTGCAAACCATTGTCGTAGTATTTGTAAATCCCTTTGAAGACATATGACAGAATCAAATAAGTTATTATTATTCACGTATGAAAATGCCATGTCGTCTGCAAAAGCTGTAATTAGACTGCTAAATTTTTGTTTGAATAGTGAATTTATGTAAATAAGAAACAAAACTGGCCCTAAAACTGATCCTTGAGGTACACCAATATTTACTGATGTAGTATCACTAAATGCACCATCAAGTCTTACACGCTGACTTCTTCCTTTAAGATACGATGAAAACCAATCATAAATTATGCCTCTGAATCCAGCTTTGTAGATTTTATTCAAAAGTATGTTGTGATTGACCATATCAAAAGCTTTGGTCATATCTATGAACCGAGTTATACAATTTGAATTATTGTTAAAACTGTCACAGATTTCACTACAAAGCTTTAAGATTGCGTCCTCAGTTGATCTACCTCCACGAAAGCCAAACTGATCATTACTAAAGAAATTATTTTTATCCAAAAAGCTTACAACACGTTTTTTTATTAACTTTTCAAACACCTTGCACAGAGTTGGGAGTATTGAAATAGGCCTGTACTGAGTCAGTAATCTACGGTTCCCTTTTTTGAACAGCGGAATAACCTCAGCAGTCTTTAAAGATGAAGGCATGATTCCACAATTTACAGAAAGATTAAATAGATGACTCAGTATATCGATGATAAAAAAAGAGATTTCTTTAAGGAGACAGTTTGTAATGTTATCAGAGGTACTTGATTTCTTATTATCAAGAGACAAAATTTGTTTATGAACTTCAAGCGGCGTAAACTGATCGAAAACAAAACTATTTGTTTGAAAAGAGTCATCAACAAGGTCCCCATATATATTACATTCGCATTCAGTTATCGAAGGGGAAGGTTTTGAATTTGAAGCAATTGATGCAAAAAATTTATTGAACTGACTTGCTATTTCAGATGGTTCCGATATTATTTCACCTTCAACTTCAATTTTACTAATTTTTTCACTTTCATCTTGTTTGTTAAGAATACTATTCACAACTCTCCATTCATCCTTTATATTTCCCTTACAGTTTTGCAATTTATTTGAAAAATAAGATTCTTTACTTGTTTTTACCTTTTCATTTACTTCTTTACTTAACTTGATGTAATATTTGTTGAGCCTTTGATTATTAGGGTGGTGCTTACATTTTTTCCTGATACTATTTTTTTTTGAAATTTTTAACAATAAGCCCTGATTTATCCATGGTCTGAGACGCTTCAATTTAACATTTGTTTGGGACTCAACATCAGTACAATTTTTAATATGACTTTCGAGAATTTTTAAAAATATGTCGTAAGCATCAGAAGGATTATTTTCAGAATACACTGGACCCCATAACTCAAATTTCAAGCAATTAATTAATCTTGGATAATTTATTTTTTGTTTGATTGAAAATGGTATATATTTACTAGTTACTGTTTCCCGAGGGAGTTCTAAAGACAGGTAAATCATGCAATGATCTGTTATTTTGTAATCAAGAACTTCTGCAGACATTAGATGTAAGAATTTTGAAGACAATCTTACGAAAACATGATCAATACAAGTTTTAGATGTTTCTGTAATACGTGTAGGTTCCCAAACTAAAGCCTTTAAACCAAAAGATGACATTGATACAAGATAATTGTCAGAATCAGGCTTGTCATTTAAAATATCTATGTTTATATCTCCTAATACCAATAAATTTTTCGTCTTTACATCTTTAAGTAAATTGTTTAATTCATTTATAAAAACATCTTTGTTCAGATTACGTTTATGTAAACGATATATACAGATAATAGTAAATTTTTCACTACAAATATGACAATTTATAATCAGTACATCAGCACTACTCAAACTCACCTTTTCAAACTCAATTTCATATTCTTTTTTTATGTAAACAACGACACCACCAGCGCTATAAGAACTATTACAATTAGAGTAAGATTCATAACCAGGAATAGTATAACTAGACAATTCATAGTCGTACAACCATATTTCAGTTAATACAATGAAATGTACATCAAGATTTAAAGCATTTAAATGAGCCAAAAGAGAATTAAAGTTAGATCTCATACTTCGTATATTCTGATGAATTAAAAATTTAGAATGAAGGGGAGTTGCATAATTTTTTTCATAATTTAAGGTGGTTTTATTCATTTTTAATTTTAAGATTAAATGTTGTTGAGGTCTTCAAAACACCTCACTTTAAAAGCATTTTCACCTTCATTTTTACGCAAAAAAATTATGCAATTCCTAATCCACAAAAATTTAAATTGTTTTTTCTTTTTTATCTGCTTGGCAGCGTTGAAAAGCGAACGGGTGTAAGATGTTAGGCCCTCGTTGAAGAAGATTTCTGATCCATCCTGTTCATCGCCCAGAACATTTGTTGTTATTTTCTTTTTGTATTTCATTTTCATGATTTGCTCTTTGGTTTTGTGACGACTTAGACGAAGAGATAAGATGTTAACAAAAGAAGTTGGAGAATCGGGGGAACTATTTTCAATTCTCTTTGTTCTAACTTTTTTTATGTAGCAAGAATCTATATCACTCTCATTCAACTCGTAGCCGACACCTTTGCGGACAATTGTCAATGCAGATTCAACAGCGGAGTTGTTGTCAACATTTGGCACATTAAACAATTCAATTGTATTTCTCAAATTTGATTGTTCCAAAACATTTATTCTTTTTTGAAGTAAGCTCACTGATGATTTTAGTTCATTGTTTTCACTAATCAATAATGAGAGTTGTGAAAGACAGTCTTGATTAGCTTTTTTTAATTCAATAAGTTCATTAAACACCATTTCGATTGTGATGATATTTGATTGTTTTTCTTTTTCATTTATTGACTGGGAATTGGTGGTATGTCTCTTTTTAACAGAAGAGACTGGGGTATTGTCAGCAGAGAGAGAACTTCTACGCGCACCAGAACACTTTGGACATCTCCAGGGTTTGCGGTGCTTTTTAATTGCTTCGAGATTAGCGGCCAACACATTTACACATTTTATATGAAAAATAACATTGCACTCATTGCACTTGAGTTTATTTTCATTGCGATCGACTTTTTTCTCACATAAGCAAAACATTTTAATATTTCTTTATTCTTGTTTTGACACGAATATTAGAAAATTTAACTAATGCCAAGTATACACAATATGTTGATCTTTCAATTAATACGAGACTTTGTCTTTGATATTGCTTAGACCAGAAAGAATCGTATTTATTACGGAAGACTGTTCGATACACGTGCACCCCACAACACACTTGCATCACTTGTCTGTAAGTATTTAGGTAAGTAATTAAGCAAAAAAAAATATTTAATAATAAAAAATGCCATGCTTACAAAGATTTTCGTACATCCGAAATTTGATTTTGTTTATTTTTCATTTGGATCGATAATATAAATTCGTGTCTGCCAAACTGTTTTATTCATTCTTCTCTCATTTGCGTTCAAAAACTAAAATACACTGACACCGTCATTGCCCACTGACTGTGATTGGACCATTCTCCCCTACCTATTGCTATAAATTAACATTTTTCTAGTCCTAAAATTGTATCTGTCTACATTATGTATGTAGGTATGTACATAAATACCTTATGCAACAAAAGTCAATTCATTTAAATTTCCTACACTTCATAATATAGTTATGTAGGTATGTACCTTCTTTTATTTCTTCGGTATTTACTCAGATGAGAATTCAATTGGCCTATTGGAGATGAAGGCGTGGCTTATAAAAAGATGAGCAATTTTACATACACCAAAGGGATTCGCCCCCATCTAGAGTGATTGACTCAGTCATACGCTATTCCCGGACCAGTAATGAAATTAAATTAAAACTTCATACAAATTAAAATATCTAACTATCTAACTAAACAAAACTCGTTAACTGTGTACCCGAGTGTAGTATTATTAAGTACAGGGATATTAAAAGCGATTACATACTTGTGTAATAGTGACTCCATGGCAGAATTTGTACCAATAAATTTGAAATCATGTTACACAACGACATCTGAATCTGATATTATACACCCCAACGAATCTAGTACTTTTAAACTTCAACAAATTGAAAGTAAGTGTTTCTAAGTTTAATACCTGCACTTGGAGTGCAATTATTCCAAGTGTAGATACCTATTCTATGTACCTATGTGCAAAAGTTAATACCTAAGTGTTTAAAAGAAAAGCGATCCAACACACAAAATAATCACTGTGCCGTTAGTTTAAATTCAGAATGCAATAGTTACATACATAACTTAAAATCTGGTGTGGAATTGCTAATTTTGACTCGAAATAGGTACCAATAGGTGATATGGATACTGTTTATACCTACTTAACTAGATTAATATGCTTTATTTATTTTAAGGTTTTGTAATACAAAGTTCTATAAACAAAAGTTAAATAAATGTATCATTATTGAATCAATGTCTTCAACCGCTGAAGAAAAAATCAACATAAGAATTGATGCACCGTATCTATATTTTATATAACCCTTCTTTTATCCACTTCAGTTAGAGTAGGGAAGTATTTGTGCTGAAAATAAAACACAAAATATAGGAACCTACTTAGAAAATTGTGCGCCTGCATTGCAGTATTTTTTTTTATTTTTATAAAGGGGGAATCTTCTTTTAAAACAACCGCAAGATATACCTTCTGATTTATGATCCTCTTTGTTTACATTGAAAAATTCTCATCTCAAGAACATTTCAAAAATAAATCTATTAGCTCTCAAAATATCTTTCTGAATACGTTAAATACAACGTAGTTTTATCCAGAAGCGGACTATACACACTTTTCCGAATATTTTTGATTCCATGAAATCGATTTCTTTTGCAATTGAGTAAATGAGAACCAAAACTAAGTAGGTAATCCAAAATATTGATTTGTGCAAATCGTTAAAATCTTGCATAGGCCAGATCAGTAGGTACTTAGAAAACTTTTTGTTCTTTCGAATTAATAAAATAAAATATTGAACCAACAATTTTTAATCGAACTCTGAAATCAAGATGATTTTGCCTAGTTTTTGAGAAAAGATTATTCCAACTTTTTTGAAATCTTTAGTAATGAGTCTCCTCAAAACCAATGGATATGGAACACAAATAAATTTTAATATAACTTGCTAAAAAAATAGTGATTTTGGGCTTTACAGTATAGCATAGATACTATATTATAAATTTTCGTCTGAGCGGGCAGACTATGAATAGGCTAGGAAGCTCTTTGCCAGTTCATTCATAGTAAAGCGCAGAAAGTTTTTTCTCATCAAATTCTCTTTTTGTTTGACTCTGGTTTTGCACTATGGTGTGAACATCGAACTAAGATCTCTGATTTCGGCAACAAGATTACCAAATCAATATATTAATACGTGAACATGAATGCTTTCCACCCCTTTTTAACAAACTTAATGGAAACACATTTTTTGTTTTTGAAAGGTATAGACAATCGCTTCACTACAATTTAGTTTTTATGTTTATATGTACCTGTCCTTTTAGGCAGGTTAGAAATTCAATAAAATCAGATGATTTCCCTTTCACAGTTTAGAGCGAATAAACTGATCATACTTAAGAAAATATTTTTGTAAAAAACTTTTTGATGAAATAAAGAATTTAGCAGAGCTATAAAAGACTGCAGTACTTTGGTAATGCAGTTAATAAAGTCGCAGTTAATTAACTTACCTATTGAATGTAAAATAATACTGTAAATAAGTACTTTAACTGCGAAACAAGCAGTCAGCAGTCAGTACTAACATTCCGACTGTGCAGTTAAAAAAAAAGTTAATTAACTTTAAGTTAATAAACTGCAGTACTTTTTAACTGCTTTTAGTCTTTTTAGTCAGTAAAAAGTCTTTGTACTGCGATGATTTTACTTTTAGTCAGCAAGTTTTTTAACTACAGTCAATAAACTGTAAGTTTTTTTTTTAATTTTTTTTTCTTTTTAATTTCTTCTCTTTTTATTCCATCCTGTTCTTTTATAAGTACAAGTTTGCAGTCTTTTAGTTAAATGATTAGAAAAAGTTTAAGGACTTACAGTTAATTGACTGCAGTTAAAAGACTTGCTGACTAAAAGTAAAATCATCGCAGTACAAAGACTTTTCACTGACTAAAAAGACTAAAAGCAGTTAAAAAGTACTGCAGTTAATTAACTTAAAGTTAATTAACTTTTTTTTAACTGCACAGTCGGAATGTTAGTACTGACTGCTGACTGCTCGATTTCAGTTAAAGTATTTTTGTAAGTTAAAAGACTTAATGAAATTAGTTTTTTAGTCAATTAACTGCAGTTCCGAAAAGACTGCAGTTTTTACAACTCTGGAATTTAGCTATCTATCTATATACTGAATAAACGCCTTACTCCATCCCCATGCCCTCTGTTGTCTGTCTGGTTCGCCTTCATTCAATTTCCCCCATATTCGCAACAGTGTTGCAAGATGGGCAAAAAATCTCCCCCCAAAAAAATGTAAAACCCTCCAGATTACCACATTTTAACAAAAATGGTGGTCATGACCCCCCCCCCCCCCTGGGCCCAGGCGCGGATCCAGGAATCCAGTTTGGGGGGGGGGGGTCAAAGATGCCAGAGACCAGTAAAAAAAAAATGCGTGAATAGTTCGCACGAACTAATTGTTATGGTTAAAAATGGTAACGTAGTGAACCATTTACGGTTGTAGTATTTTTTGGAATTTAATTTACAGAGAGTCTATCATTGGCCTAGCTGGCTTTTGCTCTTTTCCGATAATTGAATTTTTTTTTCTAAATTTTAATACCAAGCAGCTTTTAAATTTAACTTCAACTTCGATATTTCTTCCACAAAAAATACAAAAACGCCCCAAGAACGATACCGAGATAAGACTAAGTTGTACGAAATCAAGACTACAGTGAAATTTTTCAATTTTAACGAGAAAGGTACGTGGTCAGCCATAATTCAGAAGCAGCGAAAGAGCAGTGCAACCGCAAACGGCCCCGCACGTTGAGGGGGACCGCGCCACTGCAGGAAAAAATTAAAGAAACGATTTTTTAAATATGTTTTTTAGAAGATATTAAAAAGTATATAATCAAGATGAAACAAAAAGAAAAAAGTTTTAAGTTTAAAATTTTGAGATTTTTTTGCCATTTTTTTCAGATAGGTGCTGTTATACATATTTTGCTAAAATAACTTTGGAACAAAATTTTCTTGGAAAGGGTCTAGCTATCTATACTATTATATAAAGACGAAACAAATATTTAGTTTGTGCGTAGGGTTCCCAACTGTTCTCCATTTGGGAGGACAGTCCTCCTTTTCAACTATTTGTCCGCTCGTCCTTCTTCACTTTGAAATATCCTCCTTTTCAAAAATTTAAGGATATGATCAAGAATTCATTTTCGTAGTACATAAAAAATAAGTAGGTGCCTTTCGTATTTTATTTTTATGTACATATTTAGAAAAATTGTGTCCTCCTTTCGTTTCGAATAAAGTTGGGAACCCTATTTGTGCGCGTTTATCTCAGAAATTATTCAACCGACTTATTTGAAACAATGTTTTTTTGCTTGTTTTTTCCTTCTTCTTAAGCGAACTAAAATGTTACATACCTACATATTTTAAGTACGGGCACCACTGCCGTGCGCAGAGTGTTTATTTTTTGCTTCTTCTGCAGTGAACGGAAGTGTTACATAAATGTACATATTTTGAGAGGAAAATGGGCAGGGCATTCAGTAGAAAGTAGCATGAAAAAAGGTTTACTGAAAGCTGCAAAAGATTATGAATATGAAACATTACTAATTTCAACTGAGTGGAGTAAGAAATAAAATATAGTGCAAGCTCCCTTAGCCGGACAGTGACGATCGCAACACTGTTGTACGTCTAAGGGAGTTTCCGTCCAAGGGAAAATATAAAAAATAGTTATAAAAGGAAATGTATAGTTGGCATCATGAATCTGGTTAAGAGAGAGAAAATAAAATTCTTTATTTGGTTACGGAAAGCATATGGAAGTATGTATATAAAATGTTTGTAATAATATAGTAGAAATTACGATTAGTCTCATTGAGCATTTGATATACTTTTACCTACTTAAGGTAACACCCTAATATACATACTAGCAACGCGACCACGGGTCGGCTAGTATGTATATTAGGGTGATTCATTTCCGAAATTGTTTTTTCTCTCTGTGCTCAAGCTAAATTTTAATCTACATATAGAAACAACAATTCTCACCAAGATTGAGCTCTTAATTCCAATTTTAAGTACTTACAATTTTAATATGAAGTCTGTCCAGTGCGAAATGTCAACGTTAATAGACGTGTTACGATCTGTGCTCTCTTTTATCTAAATAAAAACAAAAAAAAAATTGCAAAATTAAAGCTTTCTAAAATGAAAACCACTTTATCGTCATCAAATCGTTTTGATGAATTATCAGATCTTTCCGATATGGAAGACGATTCTCATGAAAAAGACAAAAACAAGTCAAACCAAATTGAATTTCCTCCATTACACCTTATTGGAAAAAATAGTGAATTCGTCGCTAAATTTATAAAACATCATAACATTACCAACTTCCAATGTAAAAATAAATCGTTAGGTTGTCGTGTTAGTTTTTATAACGACGAAGATATCTAAAAACTATCCAAAGCTCTTGATGAATCAAAACTTCCCTTCTTTACCCATAATTCAAAAGAAAACAAACCATTTAAAGTTGATCTCTACGGATTACATAAAATAAAAGAAGAAGATCTCTTTAATGAACTTGTACTAAATCTTAAACTTGAAGTGCTTAAAGTCTACACCATGAACGTAAAAACCCCTAAATTTAAGGACCAGTGCAACTACCTAATATACCTAAAAAAAAAATTAAAAACTTAATGATCTCAGAAAAAATTTCAAGAGAGTTTTTAATATAACCGTTTATTGGGACTTCTATAGAAAAAAAAAGTCCACACTTTGTTCCACAGTGCCACAAGTATATGATGTTCGGACATGGATCTAGTTTTTTCCATGTGAAAATAGCTTATTCTCTAAAGAAAAAACTCTAAAATGTGTGAATTGTGGAGAGAACCACTCAGCAACCGATTCAAACTGTAAAAAAAGACTTGAATGTATTGAAATCCAAAACCGTCTGCGAGAACGAAACAGAACCAGAAATCGCTCCAATAACAACCACGTCTCAAGACCATCTAAACGGAACAATTTTGTTCACCAAACCTCCGATTTTCCTCTAATAAAACAACGTCCACCAGCTGCAACCCCACTTCAATGTAGTTTTCCTTCTCACTCTAATCTCACTCCCATAGATAAAAGAATGTCATCCTCACACCAATCTAGTGTTAATCCAATTCCAAATGTCCAGCCGTCACAAAATAATGAATTGTTTACATTTTAAGAATTAATCTCATTAAAAAACGAAATGTTATCCAAACTTTCAGAATCTAAATCAAGGCAAGATCAATTTAATGTTATCGGTGAGTTAAGCATTAAATATGTGTATAACAATAAAAATGTCTAGTAAACTAAAGATCTGCTTGTGGAATGCCAAGAGCTTGAAGAATAAACAGACTGAATTTTTTTATTTTCTTTCAAAACACAAAATTGAAATAGCGTTCAATACTGAAACGTGGCTTAAAGAAAAAATAAACATTAATTTTAAGGATTTTCATTGCTATAGAGTAGATAGAGAATCTGGCAAAGGTGGGGGAGTTTGTATACTAGTGAAGAAGACTATTAGTCATAGATTACTTCGAATAGAAAAAACTTTTTGGATCGAAACAATTTCAATGGAAGTTGAGTTGCAAAATGTAGGGTTTGTTAAGTTTATTGTTGCATATTTTCTCGGAGGAAGAGTCAAAAAGGAAACTATTTCAATGCTTAAATCATAGATATATTAAAACTAATGAGATGTAATTCAAATTTTGTCATTTGTGGTGATTTAAATAGCAGACATTCATCTTGGGGTTGTCCTAGAGACAATATATGGGCAAGACTTTATTTGACCTCAAAAATTTTGAAAGTTTTAATATTTCATATACAAAGGATCCAACGTATATCCCCTCGAATGGTAGAGGACTTCCTTCTACCTTAGACATTATCTTGACTAACTCTCAAGACTTATTATCGTGTCCTATAGTTGAAAATGATCTCACATCCGATCACCTTCCGGTAATTTTTGAGATGAACTATCAACCAAACTATTCTTTCCCAGAAAGAAAATACAATTTTCAAAAGGCAGATTGGAAAAAATTTAAATCAATTTTGAACAGTAAGTATGAATCCCATTATCAAACTTCTATGTATACCGTAGATGTTATTGATGATAATATTAAAAAATTAGAGCTTGATATAGAAGAATCAGTTAAAATTTCAGTTCCTTTTATCTCAAAATCCAACAACGTTCACGATCCTGTTTTAACTGAAGATCTTAAAAAAACAATTTCTTTTAGAAACATGGTTCGACGTAGATACCAAAGGCAGAGAACAAATTATCGAACGAATTAGTGATACAAAAAACTTCAAATTATTAGAAACAAGCATTGGAACAAGACTTTATCCCAGATAAAGAAACATGATAAACTTACTTGGAATGGAAACTTTCAAAAATGTTCAAAAGACAAAATTTTAAAATTCCACACTTAAATTTAGATGGCAACAAATTACATACTAATCTGGAAAAGGCTACGGAGTTAGCTAAATTTTTTGAAAACAGCCACACTCTTACTCAGAGCTTTAATGACAGAATTACAAATGAAAAAGTCGAAAACAGTTTAATTGAAGTTGAACAGCTTTCCGTAGATCTCAACAATGTTCCAAAAATATCACCCAAATTCGTCAAAAATATCATTAAAAAAGAACTGAAACCTAAAAAAGCTTCTGGTGATGACAAGATCTCTAACAAAATTATTAATAATCTTCCAAAAAACTGCCATGTATTTCTTAGTATTCTTTTCTACTACTGCTTCCTGCTAGGCTATTTTTCTAAAAGATGGAATATAGCAAAAATTGTTCCCATTTTTAAGTCTAACAAGCCTCTGGCAGAGATTTCTTCTTACCGCCCCATAAGTTTACTCAGCTGCTTAGACAAGCTGTTCGAAAAAATGATCTGTCTTAGAATGACAGAAATCGTTGAAACCAAAAATATTCTTCCACCGGAACAGTTCGGTTTTAGGAAAGAACATTCCTCGACTCATCAGATAATCAGACTTACTAAAGATTTGAAAAAAGCACTTAAACATAAAAAATCCATCGGTATGGTTTTCTTTGATATTCAGAAAGCTTTTGACAGCGTCTGGCATGACGGTCTTGTCCATAAGCTTCTAATAAACGGTTTTCCAAAGTATGTTATAAAGATTATTAAAAGTTTTTTAAATGAAAGAAAGTTCTTCGTTGAAATTGCACAAGAAAAATCTCCATTGTACACTATTACAGCGGGTGTCTCCCAGGGCTCGACCCTCTCCCCCCTTCTTTACAATATTTACGTGTCTGACTTTCCTACCTTAACTCACTGCAAGAGTTAATTTTTCGCTGATGATACATGTATTTACAGTATATTTCAAACCTGTAAAATGCTCTTGATGCGGTTTAAATCTACTTTTACAGCTGGAAAATAAAAATAAACCCTTTAAAAACACAAGCTTGTTTTTTTACAAAGAAACGTAAGCAAATTAACTTACCACAAATAAATCTTTTAGTGTGTAATGCTCTAGTTCAATGGGAACAAAGTATTAAGTATTTGGGTGTTACTCTTGACAAAAGCCTAACTTACTCAATTCAAAATTCCAACAGCGTAAAGAAAGGTACATTTTTAATAAAAATCTTCTTTCCACTTTTAAACATAAACTCCCACCTGAGCCTTGAAAAAAAATTATTAATTTACAAAATTATTTTTCTACCAGCTATGTTATATGCTTCTCCATGTTGGTACCATTGTGCGGAGTGCCACTACAAAAAAATACAGATCTGTCAAAATAAGATCTTGAAAACAATTTTAAACCGTCCTTGGCATTTCTCAACGATTGGATTGCATGAAATGGCAAACATTCCTACTATAAGAGAAAATTGCTCAAAAATTTACGAGAAGTTTATGTATAAATGTTCAATAAATGAAAATTCAATATTAAAAAATATTGCCGCTTAATTTGCAACCGTTTTTATTTTATGTTAAGGGTAAGTGTCCCTCTGAAAAATAGGTTGGAGTTTTGCGCTAAATTGTATAGCGTTCACAATTTTGCGTGTATATTAATGAAGTAAACCGTTATCGATTGGAAATAGGTTTGGTCATATATTTATGTGGCTAAAAAAAAAACCACAAACGCATTTATGCCTCAAAACCGCCAGACCGATGGAAAAATCATGAAGTTTAGTGAGATGCTTACAAAAATGAATGGGGCAATGGGTAAATTTTACTTTTTTTATATTTTTTGTCTAAAGATAATTGATCTCGAAACTTCGAATAGGTTTTCTTTTTTTTTTTATTCTTTTTATTTATTCCCATACAAAATGTACAAAACTATCAAAAATGAAGGAAATTTACAAAGAAGTATGAATGCATTATTTGATAAAACTTTTGAAGTTTAAAAGGCAATGAAGTCAAATTAACGTTTTTATAAAGCTAATATGTATGCGCAATTAGTTATATTTTTCTTTTATTTTTTTTTATTTTTTACATTAACTTTTAAGAGACAAAACGACAAAAAATGGTCCGTTTTTTTCAATTATTTTGCGCGTTTGCCTGGGGCATCAATGTTATATTTTTAAATTTTCTAAATGCTTCTTCAAATCAAGGATCATATGTCCTGAACCTGGAATGGGTCTTAAAAAAAAATAATGTGTCTTATAACACGCCTAAAAATGCAATTCAATACGACACTATTTGTAATGCCGTGGTTGGGTCAGGATAGAAAATACAATTACCACATATTTTTTAAATTTTTGTTTGGTATTTTGTTTATTACATTTAAAAAATAAACTAGTATTTTCTCTTACGGTTTTCTTAATTTTAATTTTTTAAAAGTTGTCTATTTTGCGTCTTTTTACCAGAAAAACATCATTGCTCACGCACACAAAGACGTTTGGTTCAAAAGAAATCCACTGGGTGGTATGAAGATCGATGCATTTCTCTTCCTTATTCTCTTTTTCTTACAAAATAAGTTGTTTGTTTGGTATCGACTCTTGACTGCTAATGTTTTTTTTGTGTCATATAATAGTATTCGTGAATAATTGTGAAGGATAGCCATCTTTCTGAAGATAAAAAAAGA
Organism: Epistrophella euchroma; assembly: GCA_947049315.1. NCBI lineage: Eukaryota > Metazoa > Arthropoda > Insecta > Diptera > Syrphidae > Epistrophella > Epistrophella euchroma. The sequence continues at coordinate 71,214,528 of OX346245.1, forward strand.
CGTCATGAAAAAAAATGGTATGTTTTTTTTTTTTTAACACGTAGGTAGACTTGGTGGAATTCGTGTTCACTTTGCGTGATGGGATCGTTGCAGGAGATTTGTTTGGATTTTGTGTAACTTCTACGTACATACCTACATGAAGGTATGTACCTTCCTATTTTTTTGTTGGCTTACCCCTGGAAATTTTTTTTTTGCTTCTTTTGCGAAAAGAAATCTATGACATTGCACACATATAGGTCATGTACTGTTTTTTTTTTTGTTTTTCTTTTTTTTAATTTTTTTTTTTCTCATAGGCAATGGTGCAAGGTCATGATCATGATTGAAATTTGGTATCGATGCTGAAGGATTGTTTTGATTTAATTTTGCGTATAGTTGATACCTAAATGTTTCTGAAAAATACATTACATGTTAATGCAGGTCAATGATTAACATTATTATTGAATAGGGTTCCCAATTCATTGTGAGTGAAATATTGCACCAAGCAATGAATGTGTCAAGTAGTTGACGCGAAAATATATGTACGTAGGTAGGTATCTAGTATTATGTGGGTAGCTAAGAAGGAATTGCTATGTATCTGGTAAGAGGAGAAAATCGATCACTTTTGGTTTGTTTTTTTGGTGGTATAGCACAATTGAAAAAAGGGTTAAAGTGGGATGTGGTATGTGGGAGAAAATTTAAAGTGTGAAGACAGGAATACGCTATTATTTATTTTTGTTTCTTTTTGCTTTACCTAATGCGTTTCGCCCAGGTACAAATTTAATCAAGATAACGAGAAAATATGGTTTTATGAAAAAAAGCTCCTTACCCTTTGTCATTTTTTCATCTTGCTGTAGTGAAGACTATCAGTAGGTATATTCTTATTATTTTCCAATAAGTTAGCAGATACCCTAACATTATTTTGCTTCCAACAATTACATACATACTGTACATCTCGAATTTATCCATATGCTTTAAAAGCATAAGTACCTAACAAAGTAAAGTAGGTACATAACCCTACATAAAATCATAAAATTATAGGTATAACATTTTAACAACTGCTCTTGCTCACAGCTCCCAAGGAAAATGCAATTTTAATCTTTTATCCGCTGAGAAGCAAAGGAAAAATATCTAGAAATTATGGGGTTTGCCAAATCGAAACAAAAAAAAACGGTTTATTGAATATAAAATACAGCTATGACTAAAGTTACCATTCACAATCTCCTTTTTTTTTAAATCTTTGGTTTTTTTGCGGGGCTTTTTTAAAAACTTTAATAAAATGTATAACACTGACCTACAGTCAATAAAATAGGTACCTACCTAAAACAACAAAAATTTCCTTTAGTAATTGTGTATTAGATAGGTACATAGGTACCTACTTAATTTTTTGATGATCTTTAAAATTATCTAGGTACCCTTTAAAAGCCATCAAATACAAAAAATTATTATTTCTCAAAATAATAGGTACCTGCTTTATACCTAATCTATCAAAAATTTAAAATTGGGTCATAGCCTTTTATTTTTATCATTCATCCTCAAATTTCGACAAAAGATGTTTGTAGGTAACATGCAAATGATCACACACACATAATCTAGTAAAACAATAAATAAAAGAAAACCACCACTGCCACAAAAAATACCCATATATTGCTTCAAAACTATCATATATGTACCTATACCATACGCAATAGACAACACAAAAAGTCTGCCTAACAAAAAAAAAAAACAGAAAACCTGTTTATGATGAAAAAAATATAAATGCGATGGAGAATACCCATATATTGCTTCACAACTATTATATACCTATACCATACGCAATAGACAACACAAAAAGTCTGCCTAGAGAAAAAAAAACAGAAAACCTGTTTATGATGAAAAAAATATAAATGCGATGGAATACATTCTCATCTTTTCTACTTTTGTTCTTGTGCTTGTGCGTAAGCCTTCTCTCTCTCTGTGGCTCTCAGAGAAAAAAAATGCAAGAGAAAAATTAAAACAATTCGCAATTCTAAATGCTCACTTTTATAATAAAGAGAAGAATATTCTTTCACTTATACATTCAAATGCATTTACATGAAGTCTGAGTTCGCTTTTGAAGGGAACCTACCCTTAAGTAGTTACGTATATTAGTTTTAGTAAAATTACCAATGAGTTTTTGTAAAATTTTCTCAAAACACATATGTACCAATAAATTAAATATCTTTCCCTATTATTAAAATTTATAGTTGCTAAGAATATCTCATCTCTATGTTATAATTATCTACATAAATGTATTGTTAAGGGTAGGTGTACCCGACCAGCCAACTCAAATTTCATGTAAATGAATTTGAATGTGTTAGTAAGCTCTCTTCACCAGATTCGGCATTGCAATTTTAATTATACTCTTGCTTGTACTCTTTTTTAATCGCAAACGATGGTGCAGAGAGTGAGAGAGCAGAGAATCACGCACAACGCACAAGCACTACGCACAAGACTCAAGGCTGTTTCACAATGCGACGAGAAAACGAGACGTCAGCGTGACGAGACCTCTTCGCAGTTGCTCTCTCTTAAAACAGAATTTAAAACAGTTAAATAATACATAATAATGCATTTCTCGTCGTCACGTTGCGTCTTTTTTTCAATTTTTCGAACTTTATGATGTAACGAGACAACGAGAAATGCTTGATTATGTATTATTTCACTGTTTAAAATTCTGTTTTAAGAGAGAGAAACTGCATAGAGATCTCGTCACGCTGACGTCTCGTTTTCTCGTCGCATTGTGAAACAGCCTTGAAGGCTGTTTCACAATGCGACGAGAAAACTAGACGTCAGCGTGACGAGATCTCTTCGCAGTTTCTCTCTCTTAAAACAGAATTTTAAACAGTGAAATAATACATAATCAAGCATTTCTCGTTGTCTCGTTACATCATAAAGTTCGAAAAATTGAAAAAAAAGACGCAACGTGACGACGAGAAATGCATTATTATGTATTATTTCATTGTTTGAAACTCGTTTTAAAGAGAGAACAACTGTGAAGAGATCTCGTCACGCTGACGTCTCGTTTTCTCGTCGCATTGTGAAACAGCCTTCAAGGCTGACGAGAAAACGAGACGTCAGCGTGACGAGATCTCTTCGTAGTTTCTCTCTCTTAAAAAAGAATTTAAACATTGAAATAATGCATAATAAAGCATTTCTCGTCGTCTCGTCACGTCATAAAGTTCGAAAAATTGAAAAAAAGACGCAACGTGACGACGAGAAATGCATTATTATGTATTATTTCATTGTTTGAAACTCGTTTTAAAGAGAGAACAACTGTGAAGGCTGTTTCACAATGCGACGAGAAAACGAGACGTCAGCGTGACGAGATCTCTTTACGGTTGTTCTCTCTTTAAAACGAGTTTTGAACAACGAAAAAATACATAATAAAGTATTTCTCGTCGTCACGTTGCGTCTTTTTTTCATTTTTTTGAACTTTATGACGTGACGAGACGACGAGAAATGCTTTATTATGCATTATTTCAATGTTTAAAATTCTTTTTTAAGAGAGAGAAACTACGAAGAGATCTCGTCACGCTGTCGTCTCGTTTTCTCGTCGCATTGTGAAACAGCCTTGAAGAGATCTCGTCACGCTGACGTCTCGTTTTCTCGTCGCATTGTGAAACAGCCTTCAAGCAAAAGAAAGAAAAAAAAAACACAGGTAGTGAGCGAGTAAGCGCAGACGAAGCAAATGTACCTACTTGTTATGTATTTACAATTAGACATACAATTTAGAGAAAATAACGATTCTGACCAGAAGGGTAGGAGCAGGAGGTAGGTATGGTATGGATGGATTTGTTTTTTCCTTATGGATATGGTCATGGTGTGATATGTGAATATGTATTATGAAGAAAAAAGAATACCTTTCATAATTTTCTAAAAGAATTGGTTGGTGTAGCGCAGCGCGGTGGTATTATTTATTTTTTTTCGGGTTGAACAAATTACCTATAAAAAGGAAAAAAAAATAGGAGCTTCTCTATTTAAGTTTTCTAAAAAAAAATGTGTCATGCCTTTCCTAAGTCAATTTTTTCTTTAGATGACGGATATAAGAAACTCAAAAAATCCAAGGATTTCAATGAAACTGATAGAGGTTTTAGCTGACGGCTGTAAAGCTGGCAGAAAATCAACTTCTTTCCTTTGGGGTACATATGTATAACCGAATGATATACCAAAAATTCATAAATTCAAATACCAAATTGGACAAATTTATGCACTTTCATGGTAGCGTATGACCGTCCACCAGACTTTGAATTGGTTTTAAAGTTAGTCATTGATGGTTTTGAAGAATTAGTTTTCCCTTATAATTTAACTTTTTATTTTCCTTACTAGAGTGTGTCATTTTTTGTTGGCCGAATTTCGACCGCTGGGCGATACTAGTATAAATAAAAATGCCTATAAGAAATGTCAAATGTATGGGCTTTTTTTTCTCCCCGATCTTCAATTTGTCACTTTTTTGGCAATTCAATAAGGGTGGGTTCAGAAATTTTGTGAAAGTTACACGGCGCATCATTTAGAAGTTTACAAGGGAAAATTTCTTATAAAAGTTTAATTTTCTATGTAGTGAAAGAATAAGTTTCTTATATCAGTGTTTTTCTTATATACGTTGTTCTTATATGAGGTGTATTTAGCATGTATCTTTATGGGAATGTGCATGGTATTTTGGAATGTCTGTCTTATAAGCGTGTTTTTCTTAAATGGGACTTTCTCATATCCATCATCTACTGTACCAACGAGAAGTTGGAAAACCAAACTTACTAATCTTTAGCCAGTTGGTTTTTATTATGTTATTTAGGTATGTATTTATGTTTTATTATCAAATCGAAAAAGAATGCTAATGCATTTGATGGGCGTAATTTGACATGGAGTGTGGAGATTGAATTTTTAAAAAAAACAATTGAAGTTGCAGATATTGGCGAGGCTGGGATATGAGCCGTTTAAATTAGATGTAGGTCCATATGTAAGCAGATTTGTGTGTTGTGTATAAATAGTAAGGTATGTATATGTATTTATTAACTTCCCATGAGAACTTATTGCACCTAATTGGTCCGATTTGTCTGATATGTAAATGTGATTTATTTGTTAAATGTTATGTACATGTACACCTATATCTCGTGGCTACGTTCGTGATACCTCATTTCGTCGACCATATCTTGAGAACAAATAAAGCCATCGGCTTCGAATAGATTTGATTTTACAGATACATAATAACGTCATAAAGTGCAAAAAGGGTTGTCAAAAAAATTGGATTACTTAATTATTTTCTTATTATTATTCGAGAACAAATAATTCTATCGACTTCAGCTCAATTACATTCTATAGATAATGAAGAATAGATAAGACTTAAAAAAATAAATCTACTACTAAAAATTGTTGAAAAAATATTTTTCGACTGGAATATCTCGAAAACAAACAATAATATCGTCTTCAAAATAATTTTTAATTTTGCCATAATTAAAAATTGATAAGAGTTTGTAAAAAATGGAATGGCTATTTTTTTCTAAGCAAAAAAAAAAACTGCCAAAGAAACCGCTAAAAATTCTTGAAAATTGTTTTTCATCTCGAAAATCTAGGGAACAAATAATTTCATATGTACATATTCTACATACATATACAAATACATATAAGATCTGGTACAATTTTTTTTGAACAAATAGGCAAGTACAAATTATGTATTTAGGTAGGTACCTACATACATAAAACTTTAATTTATAATTGATAAAGTCTGTAAAAAAATTTTATTGAAGCTTTTTTTTTAAGTAAAAATAAAATACAAAAACTACTAAAAATTGTTCAAAACTGTATTTTATCTCGAATGTCTTTAGAAAAAAAAAAGATATCTGTTGACTTGTAGATCCCATAGCAACTAAACCATACAGTTTATCATTAGCCTGGCACTGGGCTTATTTTATTTACTGGATACAAAATTTATCCAAGTTAAGAACATAATTAAGCCTTGATAAATATCCATTTTTATACCGCTCAATGTCATAAGCCTTCATAGATATCAAGATTAAGATTTGTTTACATTTAATTGTTAAATTTTTAGATATTTTTATTTTGTAAAAGTTTTTTCAAACGAGTTAGGTACTATAAAATGCAAACAAAATCATCACCTCTTTAAAGGTGATGACTTTTTCCTAACCACAGCATTTTTTTTATAATGGACAGACGTAACATGCTATCATAACATTTTTTTTGGATTAAATTTACTACGAAAGATATTTTTTCACGGTTTTTGAAAATCTTCAAAAATAAGTGTAAGCTTTTCTCTTTGTACGATTTCATATGCTGCAACTTTTACCTTCACATTCAAAAAAAAAACTGATACTTTTTGGAAAATGCTTACTACATAAAAAAGCTCTTTACCAAACTTCAGCCTTGTGGTCAATTTTTGAAGTGAAAGTCCAATTTTCAGGGTCTACCTATTAGTTTTTCTTCAACAACAAAATGCGATCGTCTTTCTACTGATAAATATTCCTATATAGGTACATTTACAATATACCTACATATATTTTGGCACCAACAACCAGACACATTTTATGCTTGGCGCAGTATGTATTCCACTCAAAGTGAAATGGGATTGCTATTCAATTACACAACAATAATGCTACTAATTGATTTTAACATGTACCTACCAATGTATTTTTCCAATAGATACATTCATTACCTACGCAAAATAATCAAAGCAATCCTTCAGCAACTATACCCAACATTCCAAACATGACCTTGCACTAATACCTATCAGAAAAAAAAAAAAAACACTGAAAGAACAAAAACTTCTATAATCGACCCGCAATACCCATCATAATTTTTTTTTTCCCAAAAGAAGCAGAAAACCTTCTAACAGACTAGCGAAGAAAAAAATATACATTATGTATGTATGTACATATGTACCTACGTACAAGCTACACAAAATTCATCCAAATTTCCTGCAACGATTCAACCTCCGAATTGAACACGAACTTCCACCAAATCTACGTGTTAAAAAAAAAAAAACAAGGCATACGTACATAACAAACCTATATTTTTTTCATGACATCTTTTTTTATCTTCCTTGGCGATTCACAGAATACTATATTTGTATGCATACTATGGTTTTCCATACAAGACAAAAAAAAAAATCATTGGGAGTCGAGAGCTGAAACAACTTATTTTGTAAAAGAGAATAAGGAAAAAGAGAATGCATCACCACACTACCCAGTGGATTTCTTTTGAACCAAACTTCTTTGTGTGCGTGAGCAATGATGTTGTTATGGTAAAAAAACGCGAAATGGACAACTTTTTCAAAATTAAAATTAAAAAAACCATGAGAGAAAATATTATTTTGTTTTTTAAATTTAATAAACAAAATACCGAAAAAAAATAAAAAAAATATGTGGTAATTGTATTGGCTGTCCTTGCCTAACCACGGCATTACGAATAGTGTCACATTGAATTGCATTTTTTAGCATGTTATACAAAATATTTTTTTTTTTTAAACCCATTAGGCATTCAAGATATATGATTCTTTGATTTAAAAAACATTTAGGAAATTTAAAAAATATAACACTCAATTTCCCAGGGGGTCAAACGAAATAATTAGGAAAAAATGAGTATATTTTGTATTTTTGTCTCTAAAAAGTTACTGTAAAAAATAAAAAAAAATGAAAGAAAAATAAAAACAACTGCACATACATATAAGCTTTGAAAAACCGTTAATTTGACTCCGTTACCTTTTATACTTCAGAAGTTTTATCAAATAATGCATTCATACCTCTTTGTAAATTTCCTTAATTTTTCACAGTTTTCTACATTTTTTTTGGGAATAATTAAAAAAAATATAGAAAAAACAAAACCCATTTGTCAATTTGAGATGAATTGTCTCTAGAAAAAAAATGTAAAAAAAATAAAAAAGTAATATTTAACCAATTTCCCTATCATTCCTATAAGCATCTCACTAAATTTTATGATTTTTCCATCTGTCTGGCGGTTTTGAGGCATATATAATTTTTTATTTTTTTTTAAAGCCACAAAAATATATTGCTCATTTCATTTCCAATCGATTACCGTTTGTTTCATTAAAATATTCGAAAAATTGTGAACGCTATACAGTTTAGCGCAAAGCTCCAACCTATTTCACAAAGGGACACATACCCTTAATAGATTGACACTAAATAAATAAATGAAATGAAATGAAATAATATGAAGTTTTCCCATATAAAATGCACGTAAAAAACATTGTTTTTTTTTTCAAATTTCTAATCCTCAGACATCTTTTATCATAATAGGAATCGGTTTGATGACCCTTACGGGGAATTTCACGCTCTTTAAAATTGCCTCAGTGTTTTTTTTGTGTAACTCGCACTGGCTTGCCAGTAGGAGTCATCATAGTCCAATTTTTGGCATAAATTGTTTTTTTTTTCAATTATTTTGAGCAAACTGCAAAAATTATGGAGGACAAAAGTGCTGACTCGTAAAAAATAGTTTTTATAGCATTTTATATGGGAAAACTTCATATTAAAATTGTAAGTACTTAAAATTGGAATTAAGAGCTTAATATTGGTGAGAATTTTTGTTTCTATATTTAGCTTGAGCACAGAGAGAAAAAAAAATTGCGGCAATGAATCACCCCAATGTATATATACAGTAAATGTCACATTCATTAATTATTTCTAGATTTGACATTAAAAAAAAAACGATTCGTCCTCAAAATGTTCAAAGATAAAACCGCACTTTTTCATTCAAAGTCATATTGACGCAAAATTTTAAACAGCCTGATGTTAATGTATTAGCACGATACTACTTATCAATTTTCTAACTTTAAAACCCTTTACTAAAATATTCTTAGTTTTAAACATTTTCTAACTAGTATCATAGTAAACCTATTTTTCTAGCTGAACGCGCCTAAAACAGTGACAGTTCAACCCATTTTTGAAATTGTAGCTGCCAAAGTAACACTTGGATTTAGTATGATATTAAAAAGATAAAATAGGCATTTGGCGATTTTAACTTTAGTAAAATATTAAAAAGATAATACGATGCTAACTCGTTTAAAATTTTAAAAAGCCTGTTTTAACGTAGCATCATACTAAAAGTGCTTTAACGTCATACTAAATCGTCTAAAATTTTGCGCCATTGTCTAAAATATGGAACCAGGAAAGCCAAAAATTACCAAACTAAAGTTGAATTAAGAAGTCAAGTGATTAGTGCACTGTTCATCTGAAAACATTTTTCCTGGCCCTATAGTCAAGTCAAACCGTCGTGAAAAAGCGCCTAACCTTGCGCGCAGAGGCATGGTCTGTTTTTTGTTCATGGATCGGTAGGGACACATAAGAAAAGCTTAAGGCCAAATTTGCACCACCTGACAACTTTTTTTACCAAAGATATTGGTAAAAACGTAATTTTTAGCATTTTTTGGTTTTTTTGAAACACCCAAACGTGGGTAATAATATTAGCTACCATTTTATTGTAAATTTTATTTGTTTAAATTAATAAACAAAAAGATACAGTTAATTTAATTAATTTTTTTTGTTAAAAATGCACTTTTTCGTAATTATTAAGAAAAAAGCTCATATAATGGTAAACTTTTTGTTTTGCTTATTTTATAGCCCTTTTCATTTTCTACAATTCAAAAAAAATTGAGCCCTTTACAACTAACGAGAGCTGAGCAATCCATGCATCGGTGCACCCACGAAAACATAATTTCATGGTTTTTGGTGAATATATTGGCTACAGTATATCTTAGCGTAAAAAAAGTAACAAGCGATTGTTAATTACATAACTAACTATCCATTTGATGCATTTTTTTGTTTAAATTAAAAAATAAAAATTAACAGTTAGTAAAGGTGTTTTTCTATGCTTGCAATACAAGTTTTCGTAATTATTAACAAAAAAAGAATCTAACGGTGTATTTTTTTTAAGTTTCTAGTTTGTTTTCCGAAGTTCTTTTAATTCTCTAATATAAACAAAAAAAAAAAAAAAAACTACCCTCTTCTAACCAATAGGGACGTAGGATAGGACGTGGGATAGTGCGTTTGCGCACACATAATAGGTGCCTATGAGGCACTTAGACTTTTGCTGAGAAATAATTCCGAGGCGCTTTTTGACTTCGATTTCGAAACTGTATTAGTTCACGAGCTCAAAACCGCTTTCTTCAGAGTTGCACATTCTGCTATTTTGCCGCCATTTTGTTTTTAACGGTTATTTTGATTTTCACAAGTAACTTCCGTATTTTTGGTCCTAGAAAAAAATTTTGTCTCACAAGCTTGTAGAAAATATTTTCTACAAAATATTTTAAGTATCTATTTACGATAATTGCTTAAGTTTGAAAGTTACAGTGCATTTTAATGAAAAAACAAGGATTTTTTTTATATAATTATAAATTTTGTTTGTTTGTTTATGAGCGACGCATGTTTCTCGCTCTGCAGCGCGTATAAATTGGAGAAAACCAGACCTTATTTTGTTTTCAATTTTTTTTCTAAGCACGTACTAGTCTGGAAGCCGGTGACATCAAAATCCCGTCATCGCGCAATGATGGGGCGATACATATCATTTTAAAGGTCATAGATATGCATATGTAGCTCTTTAAGTTACAATTTAAGGATCATTATTGTTAACGTTAAAAATTAAAAAAACAATATTTATTGAGAACGATCAACATCAACATCGTCAAACATCCGTTTCTTCCTCCAACTTATTCGGTACCTTACATAAGAGTCAAGTTCTTATATTAAAATAAAAAGCATGAAGTTATAGTAAAATGATAATTTTATATATTTGTTCGTTCAATCCAATCTGCTACAATAAAATGACAAACATGATAGTTTGAATTATTATTGCATGCTTTTAACTAAAACAGACCTTGAACCTTTATGTAAGCTATACTTAAATATTGTTTCAGTTGCTTGTCTTTTTTTATTAAAAATTATAAAATTTTAAATTTATTAGGATAAATAAATTACATAAATAAAATGTTGTTTTTCAACTAAACCAGGTGTCATATAAACGAATTTGACTGTACCATTAACATGCCATGTTACCAGTAGTTTTAAGACTATAAATGAAATATTTCTGAAAACACGTTTAAATAAAAAGAATTAAAAAAAAAAAGATTTTAAGCTTAACGCTGTTTTTTATTGCGAACATATTTATCAGGCAGATGCTAGGGCATGTCATACAAAAATTTTCTAAAAGAGCGTAAATTTATCTTTAAAATGATATATATATATCAACAGATGATATATATGTATATTGCCAGACTACATATTACGTGCTTAAGAAAAAATAAATAAAATAAATTTGGTGGCACAAAGGGGTCATGAAGAACCATGGCCTAGCGACTTACAACTCTCAACCATTCCTGTGTGCGTGTCTGGGGGAATGGAGGGGACCTACAGTTTTATGTCGAATCCAAACGGCTAAGGTGAGCGGCACTTTTCTATGACAAGAGATACGCTTGGAGGATTTGTCATTGCCTCACAAGAGGTAGTAGCTCCGAAAAAAACTTAAGGTGGAAGAGGCTGGTATTGAACCCAGACTTCTGGCATGACAGTCCAACGCACTAACCATTACGCCACGGGCTACTACGTGCTTAAGAACAAACTTGAAAACAAAATGACGTATATGGTTTTCTCCAACTTGTACGCGCCGCAGAGCGAGAACCGTCGCTCATATTAGAAAACTTTTAAAGCAGAGAATATAGCTAATATTAAAGGATCTACAACTTTTATCAGGACACTTTTGTTTAAAGAGACAAAAACAAAATTGCATAAATATAAAAAACCAACCCCTTATTTTTTCCATAAAATGCATTGTAACTTTTAAACTAAAGCAATTATCGTACATTTTTTCATAAAATATTTTGTTTGAAATTAAATTTTCTACAAGTTTGTGCTACAAACATTTTTCTAGGACCAAAAATACGGAAGTTACATGCGAAAATCAAAATAACCGTTAAAACCAAAATGGCGGCAAAATAGCAGAATGTGCAACTCTGAAGAAAGCGGTTTTGAGCTCGTGACCTAATACAATTTCGAATATCGAAGTCAAAAAGCGCCTCGGAATTATTTCTCAGCAAAAGTCTAAGTGCCTCATAGGCACCTATTATGGGTGCGCAAACGCGCCTATGTATGCACTATCCTACGTCCCCATTGGTTAGAAGAGGGTAGTTTTTTTTTTTTTTTTTTGTTAATATTAGAGAATTAAAAGAACTTCGGAAAACAAACTAGAAACTTAAAAAAAATACACCGTTAGATTCTTTTTTTGTTAATAATTACGAAAAATTGTATTGCAAGCATAAAAAAACACCTTGACTAACTGTTAATTTTTATTTTTTAATTTAAACAAATAAAAAATGCATCAAATGGATAGTTAGTTATGTAATTAACAATCGCTTGTTACTTTTTTTTATGCTAAGATATACTGTAGCCATGATATTCACCAAAAACCATACAATTATGTTTGCGTGGGTGCACCGATGCACTCATCTTCATTCATGAATTGCTCGGCTCTCGTTAGTTGTAAAGGGCTCAATTTTTTTTTGAATTGTAGAAAATGACAAGGGCTACAAAATAAGCAAAAAAAAGTTTACAATTAAATGAGCTTTTTTCTTAATAATTACGAAAAAGTGCATTTTTACAAAAAAATAATTAATTAAATTAACTGTATCTTTTTGTTTATTAATTTAAACAAATAAAATTTACAATAAAATGGTAGCTAATATTATTACCCATGTTTGGGTATTTCATTTTTTACGGCGCGACATACTGAAGCCAAAAATTACGTTTTTACCAATATCTTTGCTAAAAAAAGTTGTCAGGTGGTGCAAATTTGGCTTGAAGCTTTTCTTATATGTCCCTACCGATCCATGAAAAAAAAACAGACCATGCCTCTGCGCGCATGTTTCTCGATCTGCAGCGCGTATAAATTGGAGAAAACCAGACGATATTTTGTTCTCAAGTTTTTTTTTTCTAAGCACGTACTAGTCTGGCAGCCGGTGACATCAAAGACCCGTCATCGCAGAATGATGGGGCGATACATATCATTTTAAAGGTCATAGATATGCATATTTAGCTCTTTAAGTTACAATTTAAGGATTATTTTTGTTAACGTTAAAAATTAAAAAAAAAAAATATTTATTGAGAACGATCAACATCAACATCCGTGTTTTCCTCCAACTTATTCTGTACCTTACATAAGAGTCAAGTTCATATATTAAAATAAAAAGCACTAAGTTAAGTTATAGTAAAATGATGATTCTAATATACATATGTTCGTTCAATCCAATCTGCTACAATAAAATGACAAACATGATAGTTTGAATTATAAATGCATGCTTTTTACTAAAGCAGACCTCGAACCTTTATGTAAGCTACATATACTTAAATATTGTTTAAGTTGCTTGAGTTTTTCTATTAAAAATTATAAAAATTTAAATTTATTAGGATAAATAAAGTAGGTATACATCCGATAAAATGTTGTTTTTCAACTAAACCAGGTGTCATATAAGCGAATTTGACTGTACCATTAACATGAAATGTTACCGGTAGTTTTTTTTTTCTTTAAAATGATATACATATATATCACGCCATTACGCGACGACGGGACATTGATGTCACCACCGGTTGCCAGACTATTACGTGCTTAAGCCTAGTACGCAGATCACGCTAAAATTTATCTTCCACACAAATTTCCTCTAAAGATAAATTTTAGGGGCCAATTATAGCGATCAGGAAAATAGATCAGGAAAAAATTTCCTTTTATATAATTTAATGTTTTATTAAACGAATTAAAATATAAAAAGGGTAGGAATCGATGATAAACCAATTGAAATATTTTTTCCATTAAAATAATTTAAATTAATTAAACAAGTACTTATTCATTTTCCTGATGGATATTTCGTACAAAAAACGAGTTTCCATCAGGAAATGCATTTTGTAGAATAAATATTTCCTCCAAAGGGCATTTTGTTAATGCAATAAATATTTCAAATGATTTATCATCGATTTGTGCCATTTGTAAATTTCAAATCATATAATAAAACATTAAATTATCAAAAAGAAAATTTTTCTTGATGCGTTTTTCTGATCGCTATAACTGGCCCCTTAGCGAGAATATTTAGCTAGGCGGTACGCAGTTCACGCGCTAAATTTAAAAAAAACTCCATTAAATTTAGCGTGTGAAAAAATGCTCAACGCATTCTTTCACAGATAAATTTTGACATGTAGAGATAAGAATCGTAGAGATAAAATTTAGTTTAGCTTGAACTGCGTACCTAGCTCTAAGAAAAATAAATTAAATAAAATTGGTGCACAAACGGCTCATGAAGAACCAGGGCGTAGCGACTTAAAAATAAAAGTAAAAAAACAAACAAAAAAAGCGATGAGTTAATATATTTTATCAAAGAAAAAAACAAATGGTATAGCAAGTTAAGTAAGGACCCCCAAAATGTTCATATCCAGCGACAATACAAACATCTCAGGAATGAAGTAACAATTCGTAAGCGACAAATGAAAACTGATCATTACGGAAAACTTTTTGAAAAAATTCTTAATGATTCTAGGAAAACCTGGGAGCATATAAACAGCTTACTTGTACATTATTCAAAAACTCCTCAGGGAAAGAAAAATTCGTAAGGGCCAATAAGCTAAACGAATTCTTCTCTAGTGTTGGGAAAACAACCACAGCCTACTGTACATCCCAAAGCATTATTTTTCCAACGAATCTATAATCAAAAAGCTTTATAATGAAAAGGACAACACCTTATTCGATTAAAAATATTATCCTCGGACTTAAGCCATCAAAAGCTAAGGATGTTGACAATCTCTACACCGAACTACTAAAAGAATGCAGCGACGAACTGTGTACCCCCATTTCAATACTGATAAACAAATCACTTAAAGATGGATACGTACCAAAGATGATGAAAGTAGCCAGGGTTATTCCCATTTTCAAAAACGGAAATGTTGAAGACTACAACAACTATCGTCCAATCTCAATTCTTCCTACCCTATCTAAAATTATCGGAAAAGTTGTAAACTACCAATTAGTTGAATATATTGAGAAAAAAAAATATCGAGCTCATCACAGTACGGTTTTAGGAAAAAATCAGGAACGAACACACGCTCATAGACATGATATCACACCTTCAAAAAAATAAAGACAGTCGCAACATTGTAAGTGCACTCTTCAAAGATACTATAAAGACTATAGACCATTCTATCCTGTTGCGTAAGCTCTTCGCCCATGGTATTAGGGGAACTTCTTACAATTGGTTTAAATCGTATTTAAATGGCAGGCTTCAATATATATCAGTAAACGACTGCACAAGTGGGAAGCAACAAGTGGAGATGGGGGTGCCACAAGGAAGTATTCTTGGCCCAATACTCTTCTGCCTGTACATCCAGGACTTCTCAAATATACCTCTCATTGGGTTTCCCGTTTTGTTTGCTGACGACAGAAGTCTTATGTACAACGCAAAATCATCTAATAACCTCGAAAATATGATGAACAGTGATTTGGTAAGGATTGAATCTTGGATGAATGCCCAAAAACTTTGTGTAAACGATCGGAAAACTAAATATATCGTATTCAGCAAATCGAATGAACAACTCAACATAACTTATCGAGGGCTAGATGTTGAACAAGTTAACCAGTTTAAATATCTTGGAGTTTGGGTTGACTCTAACCTAAACTGGAAATACCACATTACAAAACTATCAAAGAAGCTGTCGTCCCTTGCTGGAGTGTTTGGTTGAATCCGCTGTAATGTTCCTGTAAGTCTTAAAAAGCAAATATATTTTGCATTGTTTTAAAGGAATCCGAAATTAAAAACTCCGATCCTATGAACAACAACCGTGAAGTCTAATATCAATAACAATAAAAGAATTTCTACGTCAAAACGCCTTATTGACTTCATTTTGATTTTCAGCTTAATTTTACTTTTACTTTTACTTTTACTTTTACAACATAAAATAAAAAATAAAAACAAACGTCAATTATTTTGTATGCATTTCGGCACAATACATGTCATCTTCGGCACTTCTCTTTATTGACTAAAAATCTAACATACATATATTAAAAGCTTTTTAGATTTTTCATTAAACGAATAGAGCGAGAAAGAAGAACAATTAACTAACTTTAGTATAAAGGTTTAGTTAGTTTCTTTTTATGATGTTAAAAAGAGAAGAATTGATCGGTACATCCATTGTGTTCATCAAAATGTGGTTGTTTTTGTGCATGTAAATGCTTTCGTATGCGTCTAAGAATCTGCAATCACATACATGTTTGATGAGCTTTAAATTTTCCTTCGTTACATCATGTTCGTTTTCTAACAAGTGCAAGTCTATTGAGCTTTTTGTTGGCCAGATGCTCATTAAAAAGCATTTACATGCACAAAAACAACCACATCTTGATGAACACAATGGATGCACCGATCAATTCTTCTCTTTTTAACATCATAAAAAGAAACTAACTAAACCTTTATACTAAAGTTAGTTAATTGTTCTTCTTTCTCGCTCTATTCGTTTAATGAAAAAACTAAAAAGCTTTTAATATATGTTAGATTTTTAGTCAATAAAGAGAAGTGCTGAAGATGGCATGTACTGTGCCGAAATGCATACAAAATAATTGACGTTTGTTTTTATTTTTTATTTTATGTTGTAAAAGTAAAAGTAAAAGTAAGCTGAAAATCAAAGTGAAGTCAATAAGGCGTTTTGATGTAGAAATTTTTTTATTGTTATTGATATTTTGCACTTTTTCATAGCCACTTGACCTATGGTATCAACGTATGGGGTACGGCAGGTCAATGTCTCAAACAAACTATACAGGTTAACTCAAAACGAAGCTTTAAAAAACTTGTTCGGACTAGGATGGTACACGGACACAAATTGGATTTATAACAACCTTCAAATACTAATGGTAAAGGACGAAATAGAAATGAATATGGTCATACACATTCACAAGTTGACACAGTCAGAAGTTCACTCCAATACTCAACGTACTACAAGAAGTAGCCTACATGATCATGTTCTGAGGAATCACAACAATCTTCACCTTACTAGAATACATACAACGAAATTTGGGATTAACTCTATCCTATACCAATCAATTCAAAACTATAACAAATACTCTGCAGAAAGTAAACAAGCTAATATTAAAAACTTTAAACGGCACGTAAAAAAATGACTACTTAGTAAATATACTTTTTAATCAAGCAATGTTAAATTTTAAATGTAAAAATACTTTGTTGAGCATGTATCTTTTATAATAATCTCTGGTTAGTTGTTTATATAACTTATAAATTATAATTATTCTCCTTTATTTGCCTTGATGATTTTTTCCACTTTTTCATTCTACTTTTGTTGTACTTGCTAAACTTATAATTGTACTAACGTGTTATTATCTTTTCCATATAAACAAATAAAAAAAAAATAAAAACTATATCCAAGCACCAAATTTTGTAACTATATAGCTTGTCACGAGACATTAAATAAATAAATAAAATAAATAATTTTGATTTTATTATTTCCTAAATTATTTCATTAACTCCATAGTAAGTTTCATTTCGAAAAAAATGTTTATACTGTTTTTTTTTTTAAATTGTATTAGAACTTATTTGTTCTACTGTGGTTTGTGATTGTTTCAATAAAGATCCCCCGAAGAAGACAGCAACCCCTGTCGAAAAGTCGGGAAAGTAAATGAAATAACCTTGTTTCATTGCACATCAAATGACCAAAAAAGCCGAAGAGGAACCAGATTCTTCACCTTCATAAGAAAACTTTAAAAATTCATAGCTGACTGAGGATTAAGTAAACTTTCAGATGACATACAGTTTTTTTTTTTTATTCCACCAATGAGGTGCTAAAATGGTGCGTTCTTTTAACATTGAAAATGTTTATAGGATCGTTTTGACAGAGTTGTGGTGTTACCAAAATGATTAAATGAAATAAATTCAATAAATCAAAAATGAACTCCAGCGTATAGGGGCATCACAACGAAATTTTTGGTTGGTGTTACTAAAGAAATGATTGAAATGAACACATGAATTTAGAATATGAAAAATGAACTCCAGCGTATAGGGTGGCAACTATCAAATTTTTGGTTGGTGTTACTAAAACATTACTAGAATGATAAAAATAAACAAATGAACACAAGCGATGAATAACAGCAGGCGTAGGTATACGGGGAAAAAACAAAGAAAGAAAAGTATTGTTCGTCGTCAACAGGCAAGCTTCAGTGGAAAATGGTCATGAAGTAAAAAAAAAAGAGAAAAAAACAACAACAAGGTATTCAGAAGAAGACAAATGAACAGACAAGGCAATCAGCAAAAGTGGATAGGTTTCTGCCAGATTTTTGTATGTTGTATATGTGTGTATGCATCTACATAGTTATGGAGGTAGGTAGGTTGTGATTTTGTGAAAATGAAAATGATAGGTATTTATTTTTATTCCATAGTCCCCTTTCACACGAAGATACTAGTTGCTGGTGATTTTTTTGACGTTTTCTTTAAATCTCCTTAACAATCTCTTGTACCTTTCACACGAAGATACAAAGTCGGAGGAGACTTGCTGTATTTTCCTTTTAAACTACCTTGGTTGAACGCACACAAACGTAGTGTGAAGAGAAACGTTAAAAAAGTCTCTTGAATTTGTGTGAAGAGAAACGTTAAAAAAGTCTCCTGAATTTGTTAACCGGGGAGATTTCGTTTACCCCTCTTTCTTCCTGCCCTTCTCGCCTATGAACTAATTGTTGTCGGCAACTCAGTTGCCCTGTGTGAAAGGGGACATCTGTGTGAAAGGGGACATACAGAATACAATGCGGTCTTAAAAGAAAGGCCAGTGATGCAGTTGAGTGTGCAAGCAGGAGTAGAGCTTGCTTGAAATCGATATATGTACCTATGTAATATGTAGGACAACAAAAATATGCCAGAGCATGTTTTTTTCTAGCAACACTTTTAAGACGAGATTAGATTAGAAATCAGTTCTATAAGAAATACTGTCTTTAAAGCGCCGTCGAAAATCAATATTTTTTTGTATATTTACGTTCTATTTTGACGTGTTTATGTATATTTTTCATTTAAATCATAATTTGTTCAGTTCTAATGTTTATTCAATAAATAATAAAGGTATGTAGGGTAAAAAATACCAAAAAATTAAAACCTAACTTCGAAAAATGTCGAAAAAACTCGCATTATGAAAATTTGGGTTGGAGTTTTTTTTTTTAATTAACCTATTTTTGAGTTGGTTAAATCGACTCAAACGATTTTATTCAATTTTGGTATCTAGTGCTTCTAAATATTTTAAGGCCGTGTGTGAATTTAATTAAAATTTCGATTAAATTTTACAAGAAATTAAATTTTAAAGTTTCTACGTATAGGTACCTACAGATTCACCCCTCTAGTGTAAAAAACAAAATTAATCTTCGGATAAAATTTAACCCGATTTTAACCCAATTCGCACACGACTTAAACAATATGTATAGATAGCTTTTAAAGATTTAGAAGATACTTACCCAAAATTAAAAAAATCATGTTCCCAGTAATTCTCACTTTAGTTAGCCACGAGAGCAAGCTCGTGGGACTTACTAGTGTAAATTTTGTTTTTTATTTTTGATATAATTAATGTCTTAAATAAACCCATGTAGATGAATTTAAACGATTCACCATTATAAAAAAAATGCATGTACCTATTTCAAATAGGTTTTAATGGCTTTTAGCCCCAGCAAATTGACGTTATGTTCGACAATCTCACTTGTACACTACATATTTTTTGTTTGTTTTTAGATTAAACGTGTATACAGCTAGCATATACACATTAGCATACTCAATCAAAACCATAACAAGGATGGCACAAAAATCGAGACTTTCACACAAAAATTGCACAAAATTATAGTTATGGTTTCAATTGATTATGCTAATGTGTATTGTATATGCTAGCTTTATAGACGTTTAGATTTATGTCGTTCTTTTTAGTGCAGTTTTTAAAAATACAGTACATAGGTATACAATCTACATAGAATATATTTTTACAAGCAATATTGAGCATATTTTTAGGGCCCTCATAATTTTTTTTTTTGAGCATATAATTACTTGTTAAGGGCATATATATGTAATTGATTTTTAAGGGGATAATTACCTATAAGCGCTTAAAACTTTTTTTAAGGCATATTTTTGTTTGCTTAGGTATGTGAGTTTTGATATCAGATTTTAAAAAAAACGATTTTTTTGGTTGAATAGAAAAGTATGATGGGGTTAGTTAAAGAAAATTAATAAGATTTATTTTTTGCCAAATGGAAAGTGACATTAAATACCTACACCTAGAAACTTCAAAACTTATAATGGTGTTTGAAACAGCTTATTACATTTTAATTAATTTGTAAAGATTAGTCATGTTTTTTGTTTATCTAGCAAAATAAAGTCATTTTCAATGTCCCCATGGTTACTCTATGAGTGAAATCTGTGGTTAACTATAGTTAATGTGTCAAAAATAAAAGTTGGTGTGCCATAGTTAAGAAAGTTCCTCTTGGTAACTTTTTCATTTAGGAACGACCAGAGTTAACAATAGTTAATCTGTCAAACGAAAGGGGTTGAAAGAAAATCGAATTGTATTTGGACTTAATAACCCAGAAAAAAATGTGATTGTATTAAATTTATTGCAAAAATAATTATTAGGAATTCAAAATAACATGTGTACTATTTCCGAATTAAATTTCATTACACTCGGTTTTGTATAAATCGAACAGAAATAAGTACTATTTTCTTCATTGCTTATGGCACAGAATTTTTGATGAAAAATTGGTCAAATAAAATGCATCAGAAAATAAAAGAAAACTATTCCAAAAATCAAATTCGACAAAATAAAATCGATGAAATTGATAAAAATATAAGTTAACAACAGCAACATCAAATATCTCACAACTTCCCACGATTATTCCACTGCATCAGCAACTTTCGTGCCTAACGAATTCTCATAGCGGACACCGGATACATCCGCAAGTGCAGCGAGCGAACAACGTGGGAAATGCAATCTTGCATTTTAGGCTATTCTAGGTAAACTTCTTCCCAATCATATTTTCTGTTCAAAGTTTAGTTTTAAGTTATCTTCCAATTTGTTAGGATGTAATTTTCCGTTACTAAAAATATTTTTTTTTTAAACTAAATTGAACGTATTTCAATAATTGGCGCCCGAGCAGGGACGTTACTGTGTTAAAAGTGTTGTAATCGATAAAAGTAAAATTAATAGTTAAATACGCGACAGAAATAAATAATAAATAAAAAAAAATATAAATGTAAATTTTGCGATAACAAAATTAATCGAATACGCGACTGTAAAAAGGTGTGCGAGAATATTAAAGAAAGAATAACTGCGCGAATAAAAAAAAAGGTGTGAACAGCCAATAAAAAAAAAAAAATTAAATTTTTATTATTTGTATTGTATTATTTATACTAGAATGTCAGTTTATTAGACTTGACCATTCTTTATTCCGTCAATTTTATTGAATTTTGAACAACAACAACAACTTAAAGGTACTACCACCAATTGCTTACGAATTCATTTTGGGTATTTTAATTCGTTTTATTTTTGTTTGGCTAGAGATATAGCTATTTCAAGGGGTGCCAAGCCCTATCATCAGTCTCCTTTATAGTGGTGCTGAGCTTTAATCCAATTTTATTTGAAAAACTTTCTACACATCATGCGGTATTTGAACCCGCGCATCAGATTTGCTCAGTCTTCGGAGCTGTGTACCCTATGTACTATGCCACCGTTGACCACTGACGTCACAGGTCTAGATGTGCTGTTTGTTTATCAATTGCATTTGGAGCATCAGCATTTTTATAAGCCCCTTTAAGTATGCTGTCTTGTTCCGCCTCCATTTTTCTCCGAACCTTATTTGATAGACTACAATTCGTAGTACGTATCAAAGGGGGAGAGGTTGGAAGATCGGTAACAAACCAGACTATTAAGTTATTATTATTTGTATTGTATTATTTATACTAGAATGTCAGTTTATTAGACTTGACCATTCTTTATTCCGTCAATTTCATTGAATTTTGAACAACAACAACAACAACTTAAAGGTGCTACCACCAATTGCTTACGAATTAATTTTGGGTATTTTAATTCGTTTCATTTTTGTTTGGCTAGAGATATAGCTATTTCAAGGGGTGCCAAGCCCTATCATCAGTCTCCTTTATAGTGGTGCTGAGCTTTAATCCAATTTTATTTGAAAAACTTTCTACACATCATGCGGTATTTGAACCCGCGCATCAGATTTGCTCAGTCTTCGGAGCTGTGTACCCTATGTACTATGCCACCGTTGACCACTGACGTCACAGGTCTAGATGTGCTGTTTGTTTATCAATTGCATTTGGAGCATCAGCATTTTTATAAGCCCCTTTAAGTATGCTGTCTTGTTCCGCCTCCATTTTTCTCCGAACCTTATTTGATAGACTACAATTCGTAGTACGTATCAAAGGGGGAGAGGTTGGAAGATCGGTAACAAACCAGACTATTAAGTTATTATTATTTGTATTGTATTATTTATACTAGAATGTCAGTTTATTAGACTTGACCATTCTTTATTCCGTCAATTTCATTGAATTTTGAACAACAACAACAACTTAAAGGTGCTACCACCAATTGCTTACGAATTAATTTTGGGTATTTTAATTCGTTTTATTTTTGTTTGGCTAGAGATATAGCTATTTCAAGGGGTGCCAAGCCCTATCATCAGTCTCCTTTATAGTGGTGCTGAGCTTTAATCCAATTTTATTTGAAAAACTTTCTACACATCATGCGGTATTTGAACCCGCGCATCAGATTTGCTCAGTCTTCGGAGCTGTGTACCCTATGTACTATGCCACCGTTGACCACTGACGTCACAGGTCTAGATGTGCTGTTTGTTTATCAATTGCATTTGGAGCATCAGCATTTTTATAAGCCCCTTTAAGTATGCTGTCTTGTTCCGCCTCCATTTTTCTCCGAACCTTATTTGATAGACTACAATTCGTAGTACGTATCAAAGGGGGAGAGGTTGGAAGATCGGTAACAAACCAGACTATTAAGTTATTATTATTTGTATTGTATTATTTATACTAGAATGTCAGTTTGTTAGACTTGACCATTCTTTATTCCGTCAATTTCATTGAATTCTGAACAACAACAACAACTTAAAGGTGCTACCACCAATCGCTTACGAATTAATTTTGGGTATTTTAATTCGTTTTATTTTTGTTTGGCTAGAGATATAGCTATTTCAAGGGGTGCCAAGCCCTATCATCAGTCTCCTTTATAGTGGTGCTGAGCTTTAATCCAATTTTATTTGAAAAACTTTCTACACATCATGCGGTATTTGAACCCGCGCATCAGATTTGCTCAGTCTTCGGAGCTGTGTACCCTATGTACTATGCCACCGTTGACCAAATAAGGTTCGGAGAAAAATGGAGGCGGAACAAGACAGCATACTTAAAGAGGCTTATAAAAATGCTGATGCTCCAAATGCAATTGATAAACAAACAGCACATCTAGACCTGTGACGTCAGTGGTCAACGGTGGCATAGTACATAGGGTACACAGCTCCGAAGACTGAGCAAATCTGATGCGCGGGTTCAAATACCGCATGATGTGTAGAAAGTTTTTCAAATAAAATTGGATTAAAGCTCAGCACCACTATAAAGGAGACTGATGATAGGGCTTGGCACCCCTTGAAATAGCTATATCTCTAGCCAAACAAAAATAAAACGAATTAAAATACCCAAAATTAATTCGTAAGCAATTGGTGGTAGCACCTTTAAGTTGTTGTTGTTGTTCAAAATTCAATTAAATTTTATTAAATAGACTGAAGGAGTGCTAAAGAAAAATAAAGTGAATAACAGAACCCAAGGAAATAAAGGAAGAGTACCCGAGTCACCGCGGAAACTAAGAATCTCCACTGGAAAAAAAAGAATAATACTCGACCGACACAGTACCGCAACATGAAAATAATTTATTTGTAAGCATTATAAAATATTACCAAACATTTATTTAAATTTAAAAAAAAAAGAAACAAATATTTCCAAACAAAAATTATTATAAAATATTATCAAACATTTATTTAAATTTTTAAAAGAAACAAATATTTCCAAACAAAAAACAAATTAATCTTACTAGATTTTTTTTTTAATATTAAAGGAAGCAAATATTTCCTAAACAAGCATTTTTAAAATATTAAATTTACTAGCATAAGAAATAAGGAAAATACAAAATAGAGAAAATAATTTCAAAAATATCAAATCTACTAAAATATCTTAGTTCTTGTGAAGACGACTTAGAACTCAAGACCCTTTTAATACAACATTTACCACCTTTGCATTCCCTAAAATGTCTACACTTCAAATTTCATCCAAACAAACAAATTATAAATTCTCATAACCAAAATTGTAGTAGCCCATGGCGTAATGGTTAGTGCGTTGGACTGTCATGCCAGAGGTCTGGGGTTCAATACCAGCCTGTTCCACCTTAAGTTTTTTTCGGAGCTACTACCTCTTGCGAGGAAGTGACAAATCCTCCAAGAGTATCTCTTGTCTTAGAAAAGTGCCGCTCACCTTAGCCGTTCGGATTCGGCAATAAACTGTAGGTCCCCTCCATTTCTGCAGACACGCACACAGGAATGGTTGAGAGTTGTAAGTCGCTAGGCCCTGGTTCTTCATGAGCCGTTTGTGCCACTAAAAATTTTTTTTTTTTAACCAAAATGGTCAACCCAGACGAAAGTGGTCAACAAGCTTCTTCAAATCCAATACCTCCCCCACCACCACGAAGTTCCAACGGACAACAAGATTTAACCGAATACATTAATCAAGTGGTTGCTAACGCTTTTGCCCAAATGGGAACTCCTTCAAGAGAATCTGACAGTCTAGACCAACCAATCGATGTAGGCCAGGCTAGAAACGTAGTAAAAAGTCTACGACAGTTTTCTGGCGAACCAGGAGAATTTAGCTCCTGGAAAAAAAGCGTGGATAGAATACTAAAAATTTAAGAACCTGTGCGGGATTCACCTAAATATTTTGGTATCTTGAGCGTTATACGAAACAAAATAATTGGCCAAGCGGACATAGTGTTAGAGTCTTACAATACCCCGCTTAATTGGGCCAAAATCCAAATGATGGTTCTGGTTCAAGCAAACCAAACAATTCCCGAATTTTACCAACAGGTCTATCAACATTTATCTCTGATTTTAAACAAATTAGCTTCTATGGAACTAAGCACTGAATCGCTTACTACCATGACCAGCGCGTGCAGAGACAAGGCATTAGACACGTTTATACGTGGTCTAAAAGGAGATCTTCCACGACTTCTGAGTATAAGAGAACCAATTGATCTCCCTCAAGCGTTGCATCTCTGTCTAAAATTAGATAACGTTAATTTTAGAACAAATTATGCCATGAGTAACCAGATCCTTGTGAGGAAAGCTAGACTTCCACCACTACTACCACGTAACCAAATCCCTTCACATAATACACCAACTTCAGGAAATAAATTTATCCCAGATCTTTATCACAATCCTCAACCAAAACCATACTTCCAGCCACAACCACATCAACCAGCTAACCAATCATTTGCTCCTTCCCAAAAAAATACCTATCCTTTCCAGCATAACCAAAACAACTCATATAACCAAAACACCTACTATCCTACAAACCTTCCTCCGAAACCACAACCAAAAGCTCAACCAATGTCAGTTGACATGTCAGTCCGGTCACAAAAGGTCAATTACCAGAACCGACCTAGATACCAAACCCCTGCCGCAAATAAACGGCCGAACTCTCAACAAATTCATACTCCAGGTAAACTCCAAAGGATGTACCACACTACCTCAAAGGACGTTCCAGGAAACGAGGAACCCACAGAACCACGGCATTACGAAGAATTCGAAGACCTCGCACCTCCAGAGGACTACGGCCACGACAATGGTTTAGACGAATACATCGAACTACAAGAAGACGAACAAGTAGAACAAGTCCAGCCCGAAGAAGTCCATTTTTTAGATTAAATAGCTCTTCGCTGCCGTATTTCGAATTCACTGGGAAGAGCGGGAAAATATTTAAATTTTTACTTGACACAGGATCAAATAAAAATTACATACAATCGTGTTATATTCGAAGTCCTATACCTAATGAAACCATATTCTTTGCAAATTCCATAAGTGGTAACACCAAAATAACCCATCATGCAAACGTAGAACTTTTCGGTCCAAATATCCCAAAAATTAAACTCTTTATTCTCCCCGGCCTAAAAACATTTGACGGTATTCTGGGGAATGACAGCCTAAAGGAATTAAATGCCGTTATCCATACAAAGGATAATTTTTTCGTTATTAATAATAACATCAAGATTCCTCTCAAACAACAAATTTTCCAAGCAGTTAATTCCTTATTGAGTGCCAAAATTTCTCACCTATGTCCTAACCAAGTCCAACGACTTACTCAGATTTTTAGTAAATGTCCAAATCTCTTTGCTGACCCCGACGTTAAACTCACTTACACCTCAAGAGTAAAAGGGGAAATCAGAACAACAACTAATGAGCCCGTGTATTCAAGATCATACCCATACCCAATGGCCCTGAAAGGAGAAGTTGATGCTCAACTTAAAGAACTCCTGAAGAATGGAATCATAAGACCTTCACGGTCTGCATATAACTCCCCGGTATGGATTGTTTCCAAAAAACCGGATGCACAAGGAAATAAAAAATACAAGATAGTTATCGACTACAGGAAGTTAAATCTCGTTGCTGTTGCAGAGAAATATCCTATCCCTGAAATCAATGAGGTCCTGTCGAATTTAGGCAAAAACAAATGGTTTACGACAATCGACCTTAAGAGCGGGTTCCACCAGATTCCCTTAAGGGAATCGGATATCGAAAAGACTGCATTCTCCGTAAATAACGGAAAATTTGAATTCGTCCGACTTCCATTTGGCCTTAAAAATGCGCCATCAATATTCCAACGCACTCTCGACGACATACTACGAGAACACATAGGTGTCCGATGTTACGTTTACATCGACGACATCATTATCTTCAGTAAAACCGAAGAAGATCACTATAAAGATGTCGGTCTTGTCTTTAAAACATTAGAAACCGCAAACATGAAGGTTGAACTAGAGAAATCAAACTTTTTTCAAACCCAGGTCGAATTCTTAGGGTTTGTCGTCTCGGAAGATGGCATCAAAACGAATCCCGATAAAGTAAAAACAATAGCAAATTTTCCTCCTCCCAAAACTTTGAAAGATCTTCGTTCTTTTCTCGGTATGTCAGGATATTACCGTAGATTTGTAAAGGACTATGCGAAAATTGCAAAACCCCTGACATCCCTTTTGAGAGGGGAAGATGGACGAGTGTCCAAAACCCAGTCAAAAAATAAATTAATCTCTTTAGACCAACAAGCAATAGAATCCTTTAACAAGATAAAGAACATTCTGATTTCGAATGAAATTATGCTCGCCTACCCAGATTTTTCTAAAGAATTTCACCTCACCACGGACGCATCGAACTTTGCCATCGGTGCAGTACTCTCACAGGATGACAGGCCAATCACTTACCTATCTAGATCATTGAACGAGACCGAGGAATCGTATGCCACTAACGAAAAGGAGATGCTCGCCATCATATGGGCACTCGGTTCCCTTCGTAATTTTCTATATGGGTCAAAAAAAGTAAAAATTTTTACAGATCACCAGCCTCTAACCTTTGCCCTCAGTAACAAAAACTCAAACACCAAAATGAAAAGATGGAAAGCGAAACTGGAAGAGTACAACTACGAACTCCATTACAAGCCAGGCAAAGAGAACGTAGTAGCTGATGGTTTGTCCAGACCACCACGGACTGAATTAAATTCTATGACGGCAAGCATTCATAGTGATGATAGTTCTTCGCATAACTTAATTCCGTCAGTAGAAGCCCCCATTAATGCGTTCAGAAACCAATTAATATTAAAAACTGGACCAACAACTAGTTATCAATTGAAACAACCCTTTTCTAATTATAACCGTCACATTTTCACAGAACCCCTTTATACCAGAGAAATGATTATAGGTATTTTCAAGCGATATCTGTACCCCCATATAATAAATGGTCTCAAAACAGATGAGCCGACTATGGCCATTATTCAAGAACTTTATCCACTCCACTTTATAAACTATAGAATACGTTACACTCAGTTAGAAGTTATAGACATTCCTGCCGAGACCGAGCAAGTAGAAATCATCCTCAACACACACAGAAGAGCTCATAGGAATGCATATGAGAACAGGCTGCAAATCTTGCAAAAAGATTACTTTCCAAGGATGAATGCAAGAATCCAAAATTTCCTTAAGCGCTGTACTATCTATAAAGAAAACAAGTACGAGCGACACCCTAACAAGATTTATATAAATGAAACACCTCTACCTTCCTACCCAGGTCATATTATTCACATTGATATTTTCTCCACACAAAACTTTTTAGTCCTTACCGCAATAGATAAATTTTCGAAACTAGCTCACGCAAAAATTATAAACTCCCGGTCAGTAGAAGACATACGACAACCTTTATGGGACACATTGTTCCACTTTGGTGTCCCCGAGCACGTTGTCATTGACAACGAGAAGTCCTTAAATTCAGTATCTCTTAGAGCCATGATGGAGGAACTAAATATAACAATATATCAAACTCCACCATACAAGAGTGAGGTAAATGGTCAGGTAGAAAGATTTCATTCTACTTTATCAGAAATCATGCGATGCATGAGTGTCGAGTTTCAGATTACCGATTTCAATGATCTGCTTGGAAGATCGGTATACGAGTACAATTCTACCATCCACTCGACCACTGGGAAAAAACCCATAGAACTATTTTTGGTCGAGACCAGAGAGTCTCTCCAGAACTATATGACAGGGCAAGGAAAAGTAATATCGAAAGAATAAAAGAGAAACAATTGAAGGACATACAGAATCATAATAAAGCGAGATCACCCCCAAAGACATATCAAGTAGGAGAAGAAATTTTCGTTAGACATAATAATCGAATAGGTTCTAAATTAACCGTACGCTATAAAATTGAAAATGTTAAGGAAGATAGAAACACTACAGTACTTACTGAATCAGGGAAAATAATCCATGTAACATTTCAGGTTTTTCTTTGCAATAGCTTGTGCCGAAGTACAAATATTGGATTACTCAAACTCCCAAATTGTTGCCATTAATAATGGGTTGGCAAAAATTCAGAACGGAAATTTTAAAATCATCCATACAATCGACCTGGACAAATATGAAGAATTTATAATCCAAGCCAACACTACCCTCCTTTCAACAAACATCAAGTCCCATATCCTATTTCCCCTCCTCCACTTTGAACTTAAACAGATAAAGGACATACTGGATTATATCAAACCCAGTAGGAATAAGAGATCATTGAACTTTGTAGGTTCAGCATGGAAGTGGCTCGCAGGCAGCCCCGACCATGAAGATCTTGTCCTAATCGAAAGTAAAATAAATAATTTAGTCGAAAATAATGAAAATCAAATTGTAATTAATGAATTGTATAATAATAAGATAAACAATATAAAATTTGTCACTAATAAAATTTTAAAGGAAATAAGAGAAAGTAAATACTTAGATAACGAATTATTTGTAACCCTAAAATATAAAATTAAAATTATCAAAGAAGAACTTATTAATATTAAATATGCCATTCATTGGGCAAAAGAACAAATCCTAAATTCAATAAACAGCAACATCAAATATCTCACAACTTCCCACGATTATTCCACTGCATCAGCAACTTTCGTGCCTAACGAATTCTCATAGCGGACACCGGATACATCCGCAAGTGCAGCGAGCGAACAACGTGGGAAATGCAATCTTGCATTTTAGGCTATTCTAAGTAAACTTCTTCCCAATCATATTTTCTGTTCAAAGTTTAGTTTTAAGTTATCTTCCAATTTGTTAGGATGTAATTTTCCGTTAATAAAAATATTTTTTTTTAAAACTAAATTGAACGTATTTCAATAATTTATATTTTAAATATTGAAAACAATTCCAAATCACAAGAGCAAAAAGTAAACAAAAGATCCACCATTACATTTCAGCTGTGTTTGACAGATCTACTATTTCAACTCATATCAAGGAGATGAGTTGGGAAAAGTTACAAAAAGTTACTTTTTGACACTTTTACTTTGAATTTAGGAACCACTTTATGACGTCATAAAGTTAACTCCAAATAACTTTTCTGAATTAAGGGAACGACTATAGTTAACTATAGTTAACCAAGTAACATAAAAGAACGCACCAAAAGTCGTATGCTCTTGAATGACCTTGAAAAAAACTTTGAAAATTAATTAAAAAAAACCTATGCCTGATCAATTACTGAAATTACCTCACCTTTTTTCACTATCCAGGGGCCCTTCAAGTGGTATAGTTTTTTGCGAATATCCCCTAAATTAGGTGCCAAAAATCGCGTGTGGCCTTGAAAAACTTCAACCAAAAAATTTTTCTAAGCCTGACTAATTTCTTAAACAGCATACTTTTTTTGCGAATATCCCATATATGGGGTGCTAAGAGTTCACAGCCCGAGCATTTAGTAAAATTTTTGTCAATACTGCAGTTAGCTCTATTTAGCACTGTTACGATATTACTTAGTAAAACAAAGTACCTACTCCATAAGCTTTGTGAAGCAAGGTGATCGCGTGTCTGCTAGTATCAATTATTTTAAGTAGATTAATATCGAAACAACTCTAATTTATAAGAGAAATCTCTTACTTTAAAATTTGGTAAGTTTACTTTGGCTCTTTTTTAACTTTATTATGTTTTTTGTGTGGTATCATTTTTCTAATAATTTTTTGCCTTAGAAAAAAAACGCCTAATGTTTGATTAAATTTTAATAATAAAACTTATTTTCAGTTCCGGCTGGCCAGACAGTTAAAAGAAGAACAACTGCTAACAAAAAAGAACGGAGGAGAACACAATCAATAAACAACGCATTTTATTGTTTGAGGAGCAAAATTCCCAATGTACCTTACGATACAAAACTTTCGAAGGTAAGTTCTGTATGTTTTTTTCTTCAAAAACGTCTTGTATGTACGTATTTAATGTCCGGTCAAAATAGACATCTCGCTTCGGAAAAATTTGCATCTTGCTGAAAATTGGTACAGCCATTATTTTCATCATTAAGATTGCGCTGTTAGAAATTCCCATGAATCCGAGTGTCGCAAAAAAGTTATTGAAGGATACCATGTCGAAAGTATAGGTTTTGCACATAACTCTGGAACGATAAATGTCAAAGAAAAGTAGTTCAGGTAATGTTTGTAGATCGTAAATTTTCTCTATTACAACACTTTTTTCTTATAATGTGTCATTTAGAACCTCGGTTCTTAAACTGTGTTCCGCGGAACACAGGGTTCGGCGATTTTCATGAAGTAAATAATTTTTGTAAGTTAATTACAAACATTTTTGTCCAAAGGAAATATTTGACGTTTGTATTTTTTTTTTTATCGAAGTATAATTAAAAGAAAAGTGATACAACAACATACACTTTCCAAATAAAATTACGAACCATCCAATCCATGTCAGTATAGTTCGCGCATATACCTTTTATAAGGTTCTGCACACTATCCTACAAAGAATGAACTTTTGACACAAAAATGCATGCGTGTGGGTATCGGTCATACACAGCTCTTATGAAGTTTTTGCATAAGTGCTTAATTATATTTCAAGACTTTTTGCAAAAGTATGGCAAAAAGTGAAAAAGTTATAAAAAAAATATATTTACGTGCCTGCGTGTGCAAAAAATTGTGTTTGATCTGTAAAATCAATCTGAAGTGACAAGGGGCCCGTGTGCAAAAAATTGTGTTTGATCTGTAAAATCAATCTGAAGTGACAAGGGGCCCCTAGGCAATTCTAGCATCGGGGCCCCCTCCTCTCTAAAAAAAATCAATGTATTTGTATTTAAAATTGTCAATTTAATTTAAGTATTTGGAAAAAAATTCAACACTTTATTTTTTCTTTTTTTTTTAATTTGTTTCTTCCATCATTTTATTTTTTTACCGGTTCGAACGCTATATGTATTTACATATGTTTCTTTCACTTATTTATTTTCTTAGTCATTGAGCTAATTTTCTTTTTATTCTCTTCCTATGATTTGTTTGTTTCTTTAACAAAACGCATTTTAATTCGACAATTGGGATTTTAAATTTAAAAATTGCTTTAATCAAATTGACAATCGTGGTTTTCAATGATAAAATCAATTTTCAAATTAACAATCGTATGGTTTTTAATATGGCATCTGAAATTATCAACATGTCAAATTAATTGACGTTGGTCTTATGGAAAAAGAACTTTTTCATTAATTTTAATAATGAAAATTGTCATTGTAACATCATTTTTTGGTTTTTGGCGTATAGATTTAGAAGTTGAAAATATTTAGATATATCTATGTATATTGTACATACATAATTATATACCAAGACAAAATTAAAATATCTTGGCATTATAAGGTTCGCTCCTTTCCTTTAAAACTTTGTGCATTCAGTTTTGTCAAAGTTCATCATAAACAAAATAAAATGGTAAAAGAATAAAATGTAAAAAAAAAACTTAAATGCGAGCATATATATGCAGACTGTCCCAAAAGGGTTTTCAAACAATATGCGATCAAAGTAGCAAATGATGATGTAAAAATGACGCCAGAGTCGCAAACATATGCGACTTTTATATGCCGTCTGCTCGTAGCTTAAAATAGTTAAGCGAATAGGTTTCGAACAAATAATCAGCAACCAATTATTAGATGTGTTTGATATCTTTTTTCAATAAAATGTGTTAAACCTGTCAAATTTTAAAATAAGGGAAAATTCTCTCAGAAAGCGGAAAACTTCCCAAAATGTTATAACAAACGCACAGAACCACTTTTTTTCACAAAACCTCACTTTTGTGTGTATGGCGCCAAACGGTAACATAAAATCATTTTTATTTGTGACTTTAAATTTTTGACTACATTATTACTTCATGTTTTCAAAAATGTCTAACAAAAATATGGCGAACAAAATGGGTACGTTCAGAAGACATAGGGAACTTCATATGTAGTCAACTATGTTCGTTGAACGCAAATTTGATTTAGGAACCTGGTTGATGACTAGAGATGTCATTAATGTCAAACTACGAACTTTAATTCAAACCTTTACCTTCCGTTGATAAGAAGAAAGTACTTTTAATAATATTTTTATCTGAGAATCACATCCACAACGCAGAAATCAGTTATAGGAATTTTGTAATATTATTTTTAAACTTTTCTTACTAATGATACATTTTTTAAATTGAATATTTATTTATTTATTTCAAACTGTTAAGTACTTACTTACTTTAGATGGCGCTCACAGCCCAGGATGGACTACGGCCTCAACCAACAAGCCCCTCCAGCCAGCTCGGTTCCTAGCTAGCTGCCTCCAGTTACGCACTCCAAGTTGGTTGAGGTCGTTCTCCACTTGTGTGCGCCACTTAAAGTGGGGTCTTCCTCTGCTGCGCAGACCGTCAGGGGTAGATTCGAAGACTCGTCGGGCTGGTGCGTTGGTGTCCATACGCTGCACGTGTCCCAGCCGTCTTAGCCGCTGTATTTTAAGCTTTTTCACCAGGTCGACGTCGCTGTAAAGCCCGTAAAGCTCGTTGTTGAATCTTCTCCTCCATACTCCATCGATACATACTGGACCGAAGATCACCGGAAGAATTTTCCTTTCAAAGCACCCAAGTAGATTCTCATCCGTTTTTGTCAGGGTCCATGCTTCTGCCCCATACAGCAGGACCGGGATGATAAGGGTCTTATATAAGGTCTCCTTGCTTCTTTGAGAGAGTGCTTTATTACTCAAATGCCTTCTTAGCCCGAAGAAACAGCGATTGGCAAGAGTAATTCTTCGTTTGATCTCTGCGCTGATGTCATTTTGCGATGTTATAGTGGAGCCCAGGTAGACAAAGTCTTTCACTACTTCGAAGTTGTACCTATCCATCGTGACGTTTTGCCCGAGTCGACGATGTTGAGATTCCTTTCTCGACGATAGCATATACTTCGTCTTCTCCTCATTAACAGCCAAACCCATTTTCGCCGCCTCCGATTCAATACTTGCAAACGCACCAGTGACAGCTCGCTTCGTTCTTCCAATGATGTCAATATCATCTGCATAAGCAAGTATTTGAACGGACTTTTGAAAAATTGTACCACTGTTGTTGACTTGCGAGTTGCGTACAATTGCTTCAATTACGATGTTAAAGAGGTTGCATGATAACGCGTCACCTTGTCTCAAACCTTTCTCGACATCAAAGGGTTCGGTGGTGTTCTTGCCGACTTTGACGGAGCAGCGAGATTTCTCCATCGTCATCCTGCACAAGCGGACGAGTTTGGCAGGAATGCGCCATGGCTCTGTATAGCTCGTCTCTGTCTACGCTATCATATGCGACTTTAAAATCGATAAAGAGGTGGTGTGTATCGATTTGAAACTCCTGGGTTTTTTCTGTCGGAGTGTGAACATTTGATCGACGGTTGATTTGCCTGGCCTAAAACCACACTGATAGGGGCCGATCAGATCATTGACAAACGGTTTTAAGCGATCACACAGTACAGATGACAAGATTTTGTATGCGACGTTAAGGAGACTTATACCTCTGTAGTTGGAACAGGTCAGAGCATCTCCTTTCTTGTGGATGGGGCACATTATACCGAGGTTCCATTCATCGGGCATACTTTCCTCCTGAATAGCTCGGCTAGCAGGCCATCCGCTCCAGCAGCCTTGTACGTTTTAAGCTTGGCTATCGCAAACCGCACTTCATTTAAGTCGGGCGGACGGAAGTTTTGACCATCATCGTCCAGGTTGAATGGAGTGTTCTGTCTTACAGCGGAATTTTGGCCATCTTCGCCGTTTAGCAGTCTAGAAAAGTGTTGTTTCCAGATCCTCAGCACCGACTGTGTGTCTACCACCATATTCCCACTCTCATCTTGGCAGGCTTCCGTTCTGGCCTTGTAACCCTGGGTAGTTTGCCTCACCCTTCGGTAGAACTTTCGAACATCCCCCCTGCCGCTACAGTCCTCAATAGACTCGACCGCCCGCTTCGCATGCTCTCTCTTTTTCCTCCTAAGAAATCGGCGTTCCTCCCTTCGCTTTTGCCCGTAGAGCTCCCGGGCTGCTCTCTCAGCAGCTCTGGTTCTAGTCTGCAGCATTGCTTGGTAGGCCTCGTTCTTTGCTTCATGCGCTAGTCTGCATTCTTTATCGAACCCAGCACATCAGTAGCGGCACTTTTGATGGCATTTTGGCAGTGCTTCCACTGGTCCTCTACAGATGATGCTTGTGGCGGGCTTGTTGAGAGTTTAAGAGAGACGTGGTCTGCAAAAGTCCTGGCTATCTCTTGAGATTTTAGCTTCGCGACGTTAAATCGTTTTACAGCATTCGCTTCTCGTTGTGGCGTCATGGATATCCGCATACGTACTTGCGCTACCACCAAGTAGTGATCCGAGTCTATGTTGGCACCTCGGAACGTTCGGACATCCAGGATACTGGAAGCATGTCTGGCGTCTATCGCAACATGATCAATCTGGTTGACGGTTCGTTGATCCGGAGACCGCCAGGTGCCTTTGTGTATATTGAATGCTATCCAATGTAAAACTAAATAAAGCTCCTCGAGAAGACAGAATTAGTTATGAATTCCTGATAAACGCCACGGACGATTTCTTAAATTATCTAGCAGAAGTATATACGAATATGCTTAATGAATCTAGGATTGAAGAATCTTTCAATAAAACGATTATTTTTCCAATATTTAATCAGCCAAGTAATTACAGAGGTATTTCTTTCATGAACTGCATTGCGAAGACGATGATGGGAATCCTAAATGAGAGACTTTACACTTGGGTGGAGAGAAACCATATCCTGACAGAATACCAATCGGGTTTCAGGAAAAATTACTCTACTATTGATAACATTTACAACTTGGTATCAATAGTTCAAATAAAACTTGGCGAGAAAAAGAAAGTGTATGCATTTTTCGTGGATCTTAAAGCTGCGTTCGACAAAATTCCACGGAGTTTGCTAATTTATAAATTACATTCTATAGGTGTTTCAACAAAATTCGTCAACTTGATTCAAGCCATCTATGCCAACACTTTTTCGGCTGTGTGGACTGGGAAAGAAATATCGGAGTATTTTGAAACATTTAATGGAGTAAAACAAGGATGTCTCCTTTCACCCCTACTTTTTGCACTTTACATAAACGATCTACATGAATGCTTAGGAGGAGGTCTCCACATCGAGAATATCAATGTGAGACTGCTTTTGTATGCAGATGATATGGTCATCCTAGCAGAGGACATCCGAGTTATGCAAAACATGATAGATCGCTTGGAAGAGTATTGCAACAGTTGATGTTTAGAAGTCAACATGGCAAAGTCAAAAATAATGGTGTTTCGAAATGGAGGTAGACTATCTCACCAGGAAAAGTGGTCATTCAAAGGAGAAGAAATAAGAATTACTTCTAATTTTACTTACTTGGGTGTTCTCTTTACTCCAAAGATGTCATTCAGCAAGCATGTAGAGGTCAGAAACAACTCAGCAAAAAACAGCATAAACGCCACTTGGCAAAACTTTTTGGCAAGGAAAAATGTAAGTCTTAGTACAAAAAGGAAACTTTTTCTAGCGGTATGTAGGGCTATCCAAACATATGGTGCACAAGTTTGGGGCTTTGGAACATTCGAAGAAGTAGATAAGCTGCAACGATATTTCCTAAAGCGGATATTTAAACTACCAGCGAGCACACCAAACTATGCGCTTTCACTTGAAACCGGTACCGAAGAAGGACATTTTTATACTTTGGATCTCCACCTGCGGTATGTCAAGAAAACCCTGTTTGACTTCAGTGAAAGCAGGCTTCCACATCGACTTTCAAAAATTCTCTTACGGAAAAATCAATATTGGGTAAAGGAACTAAACGAAATCGGATCTGAATTCGGAGTATATTGGGATGAACTTTTGGGGTCAGAGGAGGAATGGGTCGGCAAAAGTCTTGTACTTTGTGATTCTCTCAAGCTTAAGTCACGTCAAGAAAACAGAAGAAGAGCACTTGCAAGCAGCTCACGCATCTACAAGTTCTTAGATCATTCAAGGGGACTTAACTAGTATATCACAACAGGATTTGATGTTTTTAAAATAAGCTGGATCTTCAAAGCGAGATGTGATCTAATCTCTCTGAATGGGAGCAGATATAGCGGCAATGAACTATCCTTATGTAGCCTTTGCAATATGAGGGAGGAAGAAAATATTCAACACTTTTTGGGCCGGATGTTCAACCTCAGCGTTTGAAATTGGCAGCGAAAGCAAACTGATTGCAAAACGGGCCAGTTCCATGAAAATATTTTTGCAGCCGCATATTTAAAATTAAGCACCTCGATCCAAAACAAATATGTGTTTTGTTTATCATCCTACGAATGCAAATATAAATTGAGCCATTGATTTTAATCACAGTTATTTTATGTGCGCTTAATCCAAATAAAGCTAGTTTCATATATTTTCCTTATTGGGCTCTTTCAGATATATGAAGATTCTTTCGCACATTCCCATACACAATTCATTACATTTTCTATATTTTGATTATCGAACAGGAATGTATTATATTATTTTGTTACATATTGGAATTTGGAAAGTTTGTAAATTATGTATGTAAACTTTCAAAAAACCAAGGCAATATGATGATTCCAATAAAATAAAATAAATTAAATAAATTTGATGGCACAACAGCTCATGAAGAACTAGGGCCTAGTGACTTACAACTCTCAATCATTCCTGTGTGCGTGTCTGCAGGAATGGAGGGGACCTACAGTTTATTGCCGAATCCGAACGGCTAACGAGCGGCACTTTTCTGTGACAGGAGATACTCTTGGAGGATTTGTCAATTCCTCGCAAGAGGCAGTAGCCGTTTTTTCTTTTAAATAAATAGGTGGCGAGGCTGGGGATCGAACCTTAGACCTCCGGCATGACAGTCCATCGCACTAACCATCACGCCACGGCTACTACAATATGATGATTCCAGTTTTTGAAAAAAATGAAAAAACAAATTCAGGAATACAAAAAATTATAAAGAATGTACAATGTACATTATGTATTATATTTTTTTTTAATTCAAAAA
Organism: Epistrophella euchroma; assembly: GCA_947049315.1. NCBI lineage: Eukaryota > Metazoa > Arthropoda > Insecta > Diptera > Syrphidae > Epistrophella > Epistrophella euchroma. The sequence goes on from OX346245.1 coordinate 71,252,654, forward strand.
AAAAAATATATTTAAATAGGAAATGAATTACAAACAAAATAGATAGATAGATAAATAGATAGATGTTTTATTTCGTTCTTTAAATTTATAATTGGTAGCTACCGCTCAGTTTACACAGAGATTAATAATTAATTTTTAAAAGTTTATAATTTATATTACACAAAAAAGGTTGTCACGTTTCTTAAAAATTTAAATTCAGATGCCTAATCCTTAAATTTAGTAATTCGTAATTCATTGTTACCATAGTAAAGGAGCTAGTGCCCATGTTGAAAATTTTTCAAGGCGGCACATTTTACGAAGTTCTTATAACTGGTTCCTGATTGAAAATTTAGACTGACAGTTCTTTCTAGAAAGTAAAAGCATATCGGACATGTGTATAGGTATGTTAAATCTAATCAAAAATAGTTCTGAATAGAGCTAGCAACGAGACGAGACCAGGCGAGACTTTTTTAGTCTCGTCTCGGTATCGTCAAAATCGAAAAATTTCAGTCTCGTCTCGGTCTTGATCTCGCCTAACCCAAGTCTCGTCTCGATCTTGGTCTCGCCTTTTTCTCGTGAAAATTTTAATGTGCCAGTCTCGTCTAGGTCTACGTATTTTTCTTTGGATTTTCGCAATGCACCTGAGTATAAAACTATGTACATATGTGGTTCGATATTTTAACGTGCATAGAATATTTTATAATTCGCAAAAAAAACTTGTGAATATTATAAAAATTGAACATGAGTACCTACTAAAAAATAATTAAAAAAACATTATTTCTTCTAGCGAAAACCGAAACCAAACCACCGAGCCGGCGAGACCACCGAGACTGGCGAGACCACCGAGACCAGCGAGACTCTCGGCGAATTTCGGTACCCAAAATACGGTCTCGTCTCGGGTGCTTTTAAAGTAGTCTCGTCTCGGCCTCGGTCCCGAAACCGAGATGAGACGAGACCGAGACTAGTCTTGAGACGAGACTAGTCTCGGTCTCGTTGCCAGCCTTAGTTCTGAAAAATGTAAAAGTATAGGTAATACAGTTTTGCTAAGTAATTGGTGAATCTTTGAAATAAATAATTAGAAGTTTCGATTCCATCGAATATAAGCTGTGGTAATTTCCTTGAGCTGCAAAAAAACAAGTTAACCGTTTTTAAAAGACAAAACCAGTTTTGAACACTTTAATTTTGATGTGCTGTTGTAAAATATGTTTAAGCTAAAAATAAGCTTTAGTCAATATTTCTATTTCTTCATTTCCTTATGTATAACAATAATAGAAACAAATAATATATAATAATTACTACTTATAAGTATAAGAATAATAATAATTAAAGGCAGTGCGGGTTGATTTTTTAAAAATCGGTTTTGTTTTTCAGCAATCATCACCCGAATAGACGTTTCTATCTGCATAATATTATATAAATAAATATAATAAATCTGTGAATAAAAATTGAATTATAACAAGGTAAGTTAAGTAGCTGTTTAACTCTGATTTTTTTAAAAACAGCAAACAAAATTAAAAGCCCAGAACAAAATTGCTAAGGGCGGCAAAATTGGCTCTGCCCCGGGCGGCAAAAACCCACGTTACGCCACTGATTCAATGCTAAAAAAGCGTTTGGCATAATTTTTAAATTTTATAATGCTTTTCTCTCATATATAATGCTTGATCTAGCATTAATAATGCCAAAATGACAGGACTGAATATAAAAGACTATTTGACGTTGACCCATGTTTGAAAAATACTTATTTGATTTAGGTCCTTGTTTTTTCGCGAAGAGAATTTTTAACAATATTTTTTTCGAGAAAGAATCTTAATATTTTTTCTTTAAATTATATTTTTATTAAATTTTTGGTGTCAAATTTTTGTCAAAAAGCGGAAAATCCATATTATTTTTTATTTAATTTATATATACATATATATATATTTTTATTATATTTGGAATTTTTAATGCATGAAAAAAGAATTTTAAGAAAGCGTTGACATTTTTTTAGACAAATATGTACTTTTATTTAATAACAAGTACTTATACAAGGTATCCCCTAATTCATGGACTACGTTTTGAGGGATAATTTTAAGAAAAAAAAATTGTAGGTACAGCGGAAAAATTCTACTTTAATTTTTAAGAAACTAAAAACAATCATTTTTTATTGGGTTTTTGTTTTGTTAAGTTATTATGACTCAAAAAAATATCATTCATAATTAAAACCCTTTTTTCTTGGAATCATCCCCCGAAATATAATTATTTTCGTTAATTTTTTAGTTACGAAAAAAGTATTTTTTATGTATACCCATCTATGCAAAACTGAGGCAATTTCTTACCGCATCAAATATCGTCATTCGAAAGGAACATTTTTGAAATTTCAAACATCTTAATTGAAATTTGTATGAAAATCTTCGTTGTTTTTGCACGAAATCAAGAAAATGAATTTCATCCGACTTCAACTAAACCAGCGATTGAGTGATGCGTTCAGCTCAGGTGATGAAAATTTCAGTATTGGTCTTTTGCCAATAATTGAAATAGTACTGAAGTGGTACTTACGTACTGGAAAAATTAAATAGTACAAAATTCGTTACAATGTAAGACTTTTTCCAACCGTGGGTGGAAGCCTCTTAACGGGAAAGATAACAAACTTTTTCCCGTCATATTAGGGGATCGTAACGAAATCCCGCAGCACAAAATCCCGTGTAACGAAATCCTGCAAGAAAATCCCGTCATCTGCTACTTTCTTGCGGGATGTTTTGGACAATGAAAAGTATGTAATATCCTGCCATCTGCTACTTTGGCGGGATGGCTACATTTTGGATTTATTTTGGACCTTGGAAAGTATATAACCAGTAGTGCTTTGGGAAAACTTCAGTTCTTGTTAGAGCTCAGAAGAGCTAAGACCTCTATAATGGAAGCAGATATTAAACCTTTTTTGGTTAGGCTGGTTGTGTGGTGGGTCGATGACAACGGTCAGCCTGACTGATGATAGTCGAGGGGGAATTTTTTTTTTTGGGGAGTCTTTTTTAAGATGAACTTTTTACGGTAAGGGGAAATTTTTTTTGAGGGGAAGGGGAGTAGTATGTGGTAGTATTTTAGAATATTTTTTTAGGTGTTTTTAATATTCTGAAAAAAGGCATTTTAATGTTCTTTTAAGGACTAAAAAAGATTGTAAAGAGATATTAAATTTTTGGTTAATAGGTATTTTGTGGGAGAAAACTGTTACATTGGCGCCTGCCTGGCGACTGATCCCGCCCTTAGCGGAGCAACGGAGTTGCTTGAACTGGTACAGAGGGCGAAAAGGGCCCCGCGCAGCGGGGCAGGCAAGGTCCTTTTGTGCAAGAAAACTGTTACATAAATGCATATTCGTAATCTAGGAAGTGCCACCTTTCAATTGATGCATCGCATTATATGAAAAATCGACTTAAATCTTTAAACGCGATTTGCGCCTCAAATAGTCGTGCTAGAGGCTGTTCAATGGTAAAATCAATTTCAACTTTAAAAAAGGGTAAATTTGAAACTCGCAAATAACTCTCAAATAAAACAACCGATAATTTAGAACATTCAAAAAGAAGTTAAGTTTTATTCGTTGCCCTCCATATCTGTGGCCACATACCATAACCGCTAAAGTCGACTTTAGACGAAATTGAGATTTTGATGCCAGTAGATTCAGCGTACTCAAATCTATTTTTTAAATTTTTTTCAGCTTTTTATCTTTAAAAATGTTTCCACAATTTCAAAGAAACATAACAGCTTAAGTCACTTTTTTAAGTTGAGATTAAGGAAAAACCACCAAACTCAAGCAATACGATTTTTTTTTATCTAAAGTTGACTTAAGATAATTTTTTTGTTAGATTTACAACAAGGAATAAAGTCTAAACTTGAATTTAGTGGTTTTTCCACATTAAATTAACGCAATTATTTACTTTTTTTTGTGGAGGAAAAACAGCTAAACTTGAGTTTAGCTGTTTTTGCGTGTTAATATTTTTTGTTTTGTTCATTTTTTTAAAAGGGAAAAACAACTAAACTTCAGTTTAGTGGTTATTCCCAAAGGAAGATTGAGTAAAAAGACTTTCCTATCTGCTGTTAAGCGCTTATTCCAAAATTAAATTGTGATGTACGAAGGACCTAAATTGATTTTAGTTTTTTTTCCCCGTCAATAATTCAGTTGGTGAAAACGTAATCTCGAGTTTGGTTGCTCTTCCTTAACAAAAGTTAAAAAAAGGTGTTTCTTAAATATACTTTAGTTCTTTTGTCATATTTAAAGAAAGAATAGGTGTTGTCTAAACTAGACTTTAGTGTTGTGTTTCTTGTGTTTTTAAACAAACTTTGTTATTCCTTTTTGTTGTTTCCTAGTGTTGTCCCTTGTGTTTTTAAAAATAATTTTTGAAAAAAAAAACTAAACAAAAAATATGATGTCTCGATCGCAAAGACTTTTGGCATTGGCGCGAATGCTTAAAGAAAAGGCAAGAACTGAAGGTAAGAAAGATTTAATTTTTACTTAGTCCAAATTTCCTTGTAATAAGTCGTTCTTATAAGATATGATACTTGATTTATTTGAAAGCAATTGAGCTTGACTTAAATCGTAATCTAAATTAAGAATCTAAATTACGGCCGACGACCTCATCCCAAAATTGATTAAAAAAAACAATGGGCTTATTTAGATGTATGGTGTCGCGTGCGTGCGTCGGGTCGAATCGCGCTGACATCGTGAATTTTTGCGTCAAAAGATTTTTTTGTGGAGCCTTGGAGCCATTTCACACATACCCGGCATCCGGCATCGGCACCGACTAGCCGGTTTTTTCAATATAAAATAGTATACTTTCACACATACTCGGCACCGGGTATTGCTCACGAGATCGGATAGATGTAGAAAATCAAATTGCACCTACACACATACCCGGTCCGGTAGTTGTTTTGCTTTACTGATTTTTAGTTTGAATATGTTCAGTGTACAAGAAAAGGGTTGTTTTGTGTTCAATTGTTGTTTTTTTTGTAAAAAATGAAACAAATTGGCGCCTACCAGCTACCCGGTGCCGAGTATGTGTAAAAGTATACTTTTTTGTTGGAAAACCGGCTAGTCGGTGCCGATGCCGGCCGCCGGGTATGCTTGAAGTGGCTCTTAGAGGTTTGCATTCTCTTTGCCGTTCAAAATTTTAGCTTAAAAGGTACACGTATCGCAATTCAGGAAGGCGGTCGTCGGCCGAAGCAAGAAAGTTTGTTTCGAGAAGTAGACGTTGTAATGTTTCTTTTTTTTTCTTTTTTTTTAATGTAATGTGGTTGGTATTTGAATGTACTTTTTTTTTACAGAAAAAGAGGCTCATTCAAGAAATGTTTTTGTTATGCAAAGAACTTCTACACCAGAACAAAATAAAGATATTGGTAAAACGATGCATAATTATTTTACTTTTTTTTTTAAAGAAGTTGTCAAATTTCTTTTTTTTATTTAAACAGAAAACATTGAATCAAGTCTGTTTACATTACCTGAATCCCCGGAAACAAATTTTACAAAAAAGTCAATATACCAATGGCCACAAAAAAATGCAATTTATCAATATTCGGATTCGACTTACGAAATTGTAATATCAGAAAAGAATGATTACTTTCCTGAGATATCTAATGAAACTAAATCATCGATGAACGGATTTGACTTCGATACAGATGTATTCAAAAGTAAGAACACTATTTTTTTTCTTTTAGGATACATTTTCAGTTTTCCTATATTTTAGACAATTCTAATGAGTTCAACAATGAATTTAGAAACCCAATATCTCCCTCAGCAAATATAACTTATGATATTTTGCCAGAATGGGAAAATTCCGATGATTCTATAAAAGACTCTGATTTTGTAATAAATAATACTGTTACTTCTTCTGATTCGCATCCAGAAAGTGAAAAGAGCGAAGTTTTGGATATTTCGTCCAACAATTATGATCCGCAATCGAAAATTAAGAATAAAAAACGCTTTCGTCAGACATTAAGGAACACAGGAAAGTCATATAAAACACTTTCTGGCAAAGTTAAGCATGCAAGAGTTCCAAACCCCTTTGGAATGTGTCGAAGCAACTGCCAAGACAAAATTTCATTCGAGCTGATAAAACAATTATTTAACCAGTATTGGGCTTTGGGAACCTATGGCCAGAGAATTTTGTACATAGGAAATCTTTTGACTATAGGAAACAAAAAATGTAATACTCTGCCTAACGCAATGCATAGAAAGCGACGCCGTGAAACTTCAGTGAAGTACTTTTTAGAATATGATGGCATGCGTACACAAGTTTGCCGAAAACATTTTACGACATGTTTTTCTGAAACGGAAAGTTTCATTAAAAACGTAATAGCGAAAAAAATTTCAAGTCCAAGTGAACCGTTTAAAGACTGTCGGGGTAAGGGGTTTCCTGTAAACAAACTAACACTGGATCAAAAAGAGGAAGTACGAAACCACATAAATAAGTTTCCATCGTATGAAAGCCATTACAGCCGTCGCCACACATCCAAAAAATATATCCATGGCAGTTTAAATCTTTCCATAATGCATCGGATGTATAGTGATGAAGTTTGTAATCCTGTAAGCCTTACCAAATATTCAGAAATATTTAAAACACTGAATTTAAAATTCAAAGCTCCTAAACTAGACACGTGCGCAACTTGCGATGGATTTTTATCTAAGATCAAAATAGCCCAGGATGAAAAAGAAAAACAAGTTTTAGTAGAGCAAAAACAAATTCATGTGAAAAAAGGAGACTTTGGCTTTGAACAAAAAAGGATCGATAAGGAGAATGCTAGACAAAACAACGATATGGGAGCATTCGCGTTCGACTTACAACAGTGCCTACCAACACCATTCTTGAGAAACTCAGTTAGTTTTTATAAAAGGCAGCTTTGGACCTTCAATCTCACGATTCATGATTTAAAAACGAATAATTCCGGTTGTTTTATGTGGCACGAAGGGATTGCGCGGCGGGGTGGAAATGAGATTGCTTCTTGCGTTTTCAGACATCTACAATCTTTGCCTTCTTCTATCACTAAATTAACGTTCTACAGTGACTCATGCTCCGGCCAAAATAAAAATTCCTTTGTTTCTGCTATGTTCCTTCTGTTCATTAAAGAAAATCCTTCACTGGAATATATAGATCATAAATTTTTGGAGCCCGGTCACACCCACCTCGAGTGTGATTCTGATCATGCGTTAATTGAACGGAAAAAGAAAAAATCCAATGTTGAAATTAGTGTGCCAAGGGACTGGTTTCAGTTCATCGGAAGTATTAATTCAAAAATTAAAGTTGTTGAAATGAAAGAAAGTGATTTCTTCAACTTTTGTGAAATTTCGAAAAATAATTTTAATTGGAAACGATGTAATTCAGAAGGCCAAAAATTTATATGGAACACTGTAAGGTGGATTCGCTATACAAACAAATTTGACCAAATTTTGTATAAAACAAACTTAAATCCTGAAGAACCATTTAACGTTTTACCGTTAGTCAAACGAGGAGCATCGACACTTACATTGGGTCATTTAAAAAATATTGAAGAACTACCAATCTTATCATCAGATAAAAAAAAAGATCTTATGGATTTATTACAATACATAAATCCAGAATTTCATTCTTTTTATAATAACCTCAAAACTAGTTCCACCGAACTCAACATTCACCCAGATTTAAGAAGTGATGATGAGGATTAAAAAAAACTTTAATTTTGTTTTTTATCGTTTTTTATGTCTAATTTATTCTCCCTTTTTATTGATTTACATTTCATGAAGTAAAGTTTGTTGTTTTTTTGTATTTTTAATCGTATATTTAAGTTTTTAAATTAATAAAATTTATTCTATCTCAATTTTCAAAATTGGTTCTAATTCTCATTAGTTTAGGAATAAGAACTAAAGTCGACATAAGAACTGGATAATTGAATACACTAGACAAGGAAAAACAGCTAAAGTAAACTTTAGACCAGAACAAAAAATTTCTTTAAAATGAAAAAACCACTAAACTCCAGATAAGACTTTTTATGATGAAAAACCTAAAAGGCCCTAACGACTAAAGTATTAGTTTTGTCAATAAAATCGTTTACAGTTATTTTTCTCAAAAAATTTTATCTCAGTCGGTTTTGGCGACATTAGCGCCAGAAATTGCAACTAGCGGAAAAAATGAAACCTCAATTTTGACATTGAGTACGTTCAATAAAAAATCTGAAATTTCAGAATCTGAAAATTAATGGGGTTTTCCATTGGTAAAATAAATCAATTTATTTTTGATTTGGATCTGTCAAAAACACAATTTCCCCTCTTCTTGCTTTACATTGGGCAAAATCAATTGATTTATTTTTTGATTTTAAATCAAATTTGCAAATCTAAATTTTTCGGCAGATTTACCCCTCCTTGTACTAATACCAACATAAATCCAGATGTCAGTTTGCAAATGTTTTCGTTGATATTTCGGTTGTGAAAATTATGTTGAAAAATGTGGAAAATAATTGCTAATAAGTAAAGTGTAGCAGTTTAAAATGAACCGGCAACTTTATCAAGTTCATATTTCTTTACTAAAATTAAATCGAGGGATGAAGATTTTTTTGAAATATTGACATAGAGGCTATAATGCGTAAACACAGTGGCAAAAATAAATTAATTTTAAATTGTGTTCCATTCGCCACAAAATAAATCAATTTTGTTAATAAAATCTAAATTTACCAATGGAAAATCCCATAAGATTTTCTTCTTTGAACGCAAAAAAAAATCAGAAATTAAAGTCAAATTCCCGTATTTAATTTTTGAATTTTCATTGAAGCCAAATTAAAAAGAGAACTTTATATATTCGTAAATTGTTAATTTAGCAAGTAGATGAAATTTTATGTAAAAACATTAACAAAAGGTTTAATTGTTATTATGTAGTAAAGTTGTTTTAACTTCAATGAAAATTGTTCCACAATAATCTGATGGAGACTTATGGGAATATTTTTGTAAGACAAATCATTCCTTTAATTCAAAGACTCACTAATTTTTTAATAAACAGTTCTTTTAATCAAATAAGTAAGTATTGCAATTTTATTGTAAAAACTTATAAGCACAAATTAACCACTAACACCGAATATCATTAAGTTCAACTTTGATGTGTAGCACTTCAGCTCTTTTTACACTTCCCCCACCACAAACAACTGTCATCTGAATTTAAAACAGATGTCGCAAGCTTCTATGAAAAATTTTGAAGTTCATTTTTTTCCTGAAGTGTAGGGTTTGGAGCTAGCATCGCTATCTCTTATTTTGGCGACATTTTTTTGACAATTCTTGTATGGAACCTTTGTATATAAAATCTATAGTACTATCATGGTGAGTGGCGATAGTAGCGACACCTAGCGTACATGCGTTCCACTTCCGTGAGGTAGTGCGTGGAGGTGGCCCGACTAGTCGGTAAATGAAAAATGTCTATAAATGAAAGAACGGGAATGCTGTATACTAAATAAATGAGAGTTCGAACGAGAGAAAAAAAACACATTTTTGATGATAAAAATGAAAAAAGTAATGAAGACAACAACAATTTCGTCTGCTTATTTTGTTTTGCTTGTTTACATTTTCAAGGTCAAGTGTCAAGGTATTTTGTTTTGTGTCGGGTCGGGATTCGGGAAATAGAAAAAGAATTGAATTTGGCTTTTTTTTAGTTCAGAGTAGTTGTATGTATATGTAGGTAGGTATGTATATTGTTATACCTTATTTGCTTTTAGTGATTTATTGTTGGTTGGATAACTTATTAAATTAGGTACCTACTTACTATATTTTCTTATTTTCAATGCTATAAATTGAAAATTTAATGAAGGCGCGCATAGATAAGTAGGGTTTATCTTATGGACTACATTCTAAAGGGGGGGCTGTAGAGGAGGTTTACATTTTTTTATTCCGTAATAGTTAGAGAAAAAAAATGTGTCAAGGCAGTGGATGTCCATTTGGCCCTACGATCACCAGCTTGCGCCAGTTCTTTCTCTTATCCCTTGTGGCTCCATGCAACGGAGTCCTAAACAGAATAGTTTCTGATTTCTGTAAGTTAATTTTTAACTTCCAGTCATGGCAATATTGTTGAATCTTGTCGAAGTCACGTTGCAAAAGAATTTTGATGACCCCGACTTTTGGGGCCGTTCTGTACGCAATTAGATCGTCGGCATACGCATGAGTTAGACTCAGAGTCAGATCGCTGGTGTAAATACTGAAGAGAATCGGCGAGTTGACCACTCCCTGCTGAAGACCATTTTTAACTTCGAAGATTTTGGTAGAAGTTACATTGCCACTTTTGACAACAAACTTTCTACCATTGAGCATGTCCTAAAGCATATATAAGGCGTTTTTCTTTTTTAGTTCAGAATTGGTTCAGAGCAGAGCACTGAATAGACCCTGAGCGAACGGAGTAGACTCTGAGCAAAGTATGTTTAGAGCACTCCGATTAAATTACAAAACACACCCGAGCACTCAATTGTAATATCTGTCAAATTACATGGAAACTGTATGAAGTTGGCCGCGCTCAGTTTTTTACTCGGTCTGCTTGGTTGTCTTATACCGAGCTAATAGAGCGCGCTCTGAACAAACTCTGAACATGCTCTGAACGAAAAAAGAAACACAAATTTGAACTGTTATACTCTCTGAGCTAAAAAAGAAACAGGATTTTTTGTTTGACAGTTCAGGCTCAACTCTGAACTAAAAAAGAAAAACGCCTATAATAGCGGTTTACTTATGCCAAGTCTGGTCAGCTTTAGATAAAGACCTTCTAGCCATACGGTGTCGAAAGCCTTCTCCAAATCAAGTCATGTCTCGCCTTAAATCCGAACTGATTATCCGGTATGATATTGTTGTCCTCTGCCCACTTGAACAGAGCTCTATTGATAACTTTCTCGAATACCTTGCTGATACTCGGAAGAAGACTTATCGACCGGAGATTCGCCGGATTGGAGTTGTCCTTTCCCTTTTTCGGGCGAGGATGCACCACAGCTGTCTTCCACCGCCCTGGATAATATGCATTATTCAGAGCGTTGTTAAACAGTGTGGTGTAAATATCAACTGCCTCCTGAGGAAGATGTCGTAGTACAATGTTGGATATACCATCGACTCCTAATGACTTCTTTTTCTTTAGTGAATCGAAGATGAGCTGGAGCTCAAGCTTCGAAATTAACAGGGAATTTAACCCATTCTGCTCGGCGATGATGGCATTTGCCAAGTGTTCTTCATTGAACCCAGTGAAACCGAGGTTCTCCGATCGCCATTGCGTAATTTCGTTTCGAAGGTAGAAGTGGTGAAGCAGGGCTCTGTTTTCCAGGTCGTGGTTCGGGCGAATGCTAGCATTCACCTTGTACACTTGCTGGAAAGCAGCCCCCACAGCCTCCACTTTCTCCTGAGGATCTTCGATAATAAAGAGGTCATCGTCAAAGACGGCGTCCTCTGGGTCTATGCCTGCTGTCAGAAGTACGTTTCTGTTCTCTGTCGTCCTCTGAAGCTTAACGGCCCGAATTTTTCTGTCCCAATACAAATTAATGGACCGATAGTTCTCCTTGATCAATTGGTTGATATTTTTGATTGACGACTTCAGTGTCCTAATCTCCAGATCTCGTGAATCAGCAAACCGTCGGTATAAGAGCTTAAGTCTTGTCAGTAGTCCACTTTTTTGTCTGTGTAGTGCGTCGATGGTCGCGTTTCGGTACATGTCGTTAGGGTTTCGTTCTTTGTACTTCGGTATTGTTCTGTTCATAGTTCGTTGGATTGTCTCGTCCATTTGTTCTAAGTATTCGTCAATTTCAGTATTTGTAAGATTCCTGTCATTTGGTGGGGATATATTATTTGAATGGATTTCGCTCGCTAAGGCATTGGAGAAGCGTGGCCAGCGCATCTTACTGTAATTGTAACTATGCACCGGCACATACTCCTCCAATTCCACAAGCTCGTTCGGAAGCTGTATTACGGCGGCGAGTCCGGAGTGATCACTGTCGTACTCGATCGTCCGCAAACAGTTTTTTGATTGTTGACCCACAGCGTTAGTAACTGTCAGTCTTAAGTCCATTAGCAATAGATCAAGATAGGCATCGCTTCTTGGAAATGATGGCCTTACTGTAGCCAGCAGGTCAATGCCATACTCAATGCTGTATTGACCCATCCAGTTAAACAGATGGTTTCCCCTGGGATTCTCTATTTGATTTCCCAAACTGAATGTTTGACATTCAAATCACCGGCCATCAGATAGTAGTTCTCTTCCGAGTTCACCTTGTGAGGTACTTTTTATCGTTGGCTGAGCTTTCAGCTCGCCGGTCTACCGGGGTTCTTACTAAAGAAGTACGAACTTTAGTTTAGGTCTTTCCTTTATTGATTTAATAATATTTCTTAAATTAATTGACAAACTGTTTAAAAAGTTTAATTGGTATTCTGGTTTCTCGTCCGTACTCGGGTCTTGGTTGCATCCCTGGGGGTCCTGGTCTTTGCTCCCTTTGGGTCGGATACCAGTGTTTAACGGGTTTGTGAATTGATATCGGCTCTCTGTGGTTGGGTACGGCTCAGCTTCCACTGGGCGTTAGGTTACTGACGTATCAGAACAAATCACGGACGTATCCGGCAGTCACTGACGAATCAGGCAAATATCACGGACGTATCCGGCAATCTCTGACGAATCAGGCAAATATCACGGACGTATCCGGTAATCACTGACGAATCAGGCAAATATCACGGACGTATCCGGTAATCGCTGACGAATCAGGCAAAATCACAGACGTATCCGGTAATCACTGACGAATCAGACAAAAATCACGGACGTATCCGGTAATCACTGACGAATCAGGCAAAATCACGGACGCATCCGGCAATCACTGACGAATCAGGCAAATATCACGGACGTATCCGGTAATCACTGACGAATCAGGCAAAATCACGGACGTATCCGGCAATCACTGACGAATCAGGCAAAAATCACGGACGTATCCGGTAATCACTGACGAATCAGGCAAAATCACGGACGTATCCGGCAATCTCTGACGAATCAGGCAATATCACGGACGTATCCGGCAATCACTGACGAATCAGGCAAAAATCACGGACGTATCCGGTAATCACTGACGAATCAGGCAAAATCACGGACGTATCCGGTAATCACTGACGAATCAGGCAAATATCACGGACGTATCCGGTAATCACTGACGAATCAGGCAAATATCACGGACGTATCCGGTAATCACTGACGAATCAGGCAGAATCACGGACGTATCCGGCAGTCACTGACGAATCAGGCAAATTCACGGACGTATCCGGTGAGCACTGACAAGCAGGCAAAATCACTGGTCGAACCAGGTTACTTTAATAATGTCGACCCCTTACCACTGGTGGGGGGAAGTCTTCAATTATCTTTTTTTTTTTACTCTTACCGCTGGGCTCTTCTGGGGCTATTCTCGAAGTTCCCTCGATGACTGCCGTTGATGAAGTGACTCCGTCGTTTTTATGACCGCTTCTTATAAGGCTTCGCGAGAAGACTAAATGTGAGTTTTAATTTCGTCGAGTGTATTTTTCTATGAGATGCTCATTTTATATTCGCCACGTCATAACTTTTTATTCATCGCTTATATTTTTCCTCCTACTGGCTAGGATAGAGGGGTGCAGAGGGTAACAGCTTTGTTTTTGGTTAATGGCTTTAATGTAATGTTGAAATTACAGGCTCTGGCTTAAGTTTACTTGTACCCACCTTCATCATGATGGCATATGCGGGGAGGCGGAAGTGCTCTATCACTTTGTATTCATGCTTGAACTCACCATCGAGGTCCATCGATCGTTGTCTAGTTGCTGTCCTCAGTGTAGATCTTAGTGATTGATAAGATCTGATGACCTGATTTCACCACTCTATGCGCTGGTCATTGGTGCGGTGGGTGGTGCCATGGTGAATTTTACTCATGGGTATGTTAATCAGTATAATTGCTTTTGTTATCAGTTATGGATGGAATTTTGCCATGTTCGCATGTCGTGCATGCGGCTGGTGTGGTAAGTATTTTCTATGTTTTGTAAATGGGACAGGGGCGTAGGTAGGGAGGAGTATTATTTATTAATATACGGGCATAGGTTGGGTAGTATTCTGGGATTTGTTGTAGTCGTTAGTCGGTCGTTTGTAAGGTTGTTAGGAAAGGAACAGGTGCGTAGCTTCTGGGGGGGGGGGGAAGGGTACGAATTGTAATGCTTCATTACAATCCACTTCCACTTTGGAGACGAGAACCTTCTCGTCTAATTATATAATGTAAATATTATATATAGGTTTTGTGTTTTGTTTTTTTTTTTGTTTTGTGTTTTTTTTTTTTTTTTTTTTTTTTTTGTTTGTTTTTTTTTTTTGTTTTAAATAATTCAACATTTTTTTTTAATAATAAGGTAACTTAACAGAAAAAACTTTCTTAGTAAAAACGGATAACAAAAGGTAAAAAAAAAGGATAACAAAAGATATCTTTCAAAAAAAAAAATATCAAAAAAAAATTCAGTCTACGAAAATCTACATTTTATGTAGTTAAAATAATGGCCTTCTAAGTTTAATAATAATAGTTAAATAACGGAATAAAAAAAAAATATTAAGGTTTGAACATGATGGTTTTGTGTGTTTCCCCACAGAACAGTTCGGCCTTACCTGGCCGTTTGATGATAGCCGTAACTGTTCCCCATGGCCTTTTAAATTGCAACTTTTGCCTTTTGAATCGAGGGTTATAATTCCTGTGTTGTCGGATTTCTATGCCCATAAAAGGATCTTTTGGTGCGGAGTTCGGGCTGCTGTTAACTGCTGTCACTGATTGTATTAAACCAAGAGCTGACGTTGGCCTTGCAGCAGGAATACCTGCAGCAGGAATACCTGTTGGCTCTGGTGGCAGAGTTGGTAGGTTTGTGGCCGCCCCTGGTGTGGTCCTAGGCCTAAAATGTTTTAGGCTAGCCTTTGAGGTAGAGGGTGCGTTCGGGCAGAGGTCGGCTGGTAGCAACACTTTTTTCTTATTTGTCGACACAACTGTCGAGGTGTGTTGTGGTGAGGTCGACGTGACTTGTTGGGCAGTTAAAGGGGGAGTTGGTGGTAGAGGTGAAATTGGTCGCGGTCTTCTGTATGGGTCATCAAGTGTCGGCATGCCCTCGTTGCTAGTCTTGGCTGTGGTGGATTGAGTTTCCCCGTAAGTGATGGAATCTTTCCTTTTCTTGTTTAAGGTCTTCCTCTTTCCTTCTGGTTTTTGGTTTGTCCCCTTTACCTTGATCGTCCTTTTAGTTGCGGTCGATGGTTTCAGAGGCAGTGGTGGTATCACGATACAAGACCTGATTTCGACCTTTCGTGGTATGGTGGCATGATCTTCCGTCTGTGTAGGCACTAGGGGCATGTCTTGGGAGGTTGCTGGCTTCATATATGAAGGGTTCGGTAAGCAGTCTTCGCGTTGGCTTCGGGTGGTGTCGTCATTGGCCTGTGGTTTAGATCCCATTCGCCTCGGGATTGAATGTTGCCTTACCCATGGTTGAGCCATTCTTGTTTTATTCCTTTTCAGCGGTGTTTGTCGTCTGGCGGTTTCTGAAAGACTAATGAGTTGGTTCTGACGGTCACTCCCTTTTATGTCTCGAAGGTGGGTTCGAATTAGAGGCATTTTTGATTTTTTTGTTTTGTCTAATTTCCTCAAGAGTACGATGACAGGAGAGACAAATTTAATTACCTCATAAGGGCCTTCGTAGCGAGGGGCTAACTTCTCAGTAAAATGCTTTACAGCTGATGACAAAACTCTTACTCTTCGATAAACGTGCTCTCCGATGCTTGGTTTCCAGGGTCTCCTTCGTAGGTTATAGTATTTGCCCTGGTTGTCGGCGGCCTTTTGTAAATTAGTATTAACCAGTTCGTAGAGAGCTTTAAGCCTTTCTTGTCTAGTAGATATGTTCTCGGAGTCGTCTTGTAGACAGTTCACTGGTACTTCTGGTTGAAGGGGCATTCTTAACTCCCTTCCATAATTCAAAAAGGCTGGTGTAAAGCCAGTTGATGTATGCTTGCTAGTATTTATAGCAAATGTAAGTTCCGGCAGATGTTCGTCCCACGTTCTATGATTTTCGTGGACGTATTGTGCCATCATGGTTTTTAATACTCGGTTAACCCTTTCTGTCGGATTTTCCTGGGGCGTATACGGGGCAGTAAGCATTTGTTTGATTCCTTGCTCGGTCAAAAAATCCTGAAATTACTTGCTTATAAATTGGGATCCATTGTCGGATAGTAGAGTACGTGGGACCCCGAATCTCGACGTAATCCTTTCTCTCATTATCTTTATCACTCCTGCTGATGTGGCCGATCTTAATGGGTATGCCTCTACCCATTTAGTAAATTTATCTACGAATACGACCATCGTTGTATTACCCTTCATGGAGCGTGGAAGTGGCCCAACGAAGTCTACACAGACGGTATCCCAGGGAGATTCCACTTTGCTTGTGTGCATGAGCCCGCTTGGTTTTTGCTGTTGCACCTTATATTGGTTACAGATGCTGCACTTGCTTATGTATTTGGCAACGTCTCGGAACATTCCTGGCCAATAATATGAACGCATTAGTCGCGAAGTTGTTTTTGCTATACCTAAATGTCCGGCGGTTACCGCGTCGTGGTTTTCATTTATGACCCTGTTTTTTTTCTTTTGTCGGGACACAAAGTTTCCATTCATAAGTCTGAATTGCCAAAGGATGTGCTGCGAACTTCCGGTATAAAGAGTTTCCTTGAACCTGATAGTCGTTAAATTTCTCGGGGTTTTTGGCCACTTGCTTCATTTTTCGACCAACCCAGTCTTCTTGCTCTTCGTTGAGGATCAATAGCTCACTTTCGCTCATGGGTAGTGGGTCTCGGGACAGTGTATCTGCCACCACGTTCATAGCCCCTTTTCTGTATTGGATATCAAAATCATATTGCTGCATTTCAATGGCCCATCTAGCTAGTCTTCCTGAGGGGTTTTCGAGTGAGTGTAGCCATTTTAAGGAATGGTGGTCCGTAATCACTGTAAAATGGTATCCCTCTAAGTATGGTCTCATTTTACGAATTCCCCACAAAATGGCTAAGCACTCTTTTTCGGTCACGGAATACTTTTTCTCCAGGTCAGATAATGTCCGGCTCGCGTAGGCTATCACTCGTTCTTGGCCCTTTGTATTCTGGGATAGCACGACTCCTAGGCCATAGTTACTTGCATCAGTCTGTAATGTAAATGGTAATTCGAAGTCGGGACACATCAGCACTGGGGCTTCGGTAAGCTTTCTTTTCAGCTGGTTGAACGCTGCTTCTTGTGGGGGGCCCCATTCCCAACTCTGGGATTTTTTTAATAGTTTTGTCAAGGGGGTGGCTATTAGGGAAAAATTTTGAATGAATCGGCGGTACCATGAGGCTATTCCTAATAACCGTCGTAATTCTCTGACGTTCTTAGGTGCCTTCAATTCTTGGACGGCAGCGACCTTTTCAGGGTCTGTGCTGATGCCCTGGTCACTTACTACGTGTCCTAAGTACTTTAATTCTCTTTTGCAAAATTCGCATTTGTCCTTATTTATCTTCAAATGTGCGGCTTGCAGGCGCTTAAATACCTCTTGTAAATGCGTTAGATGTTCTTCAAAGGTTTTACTGACAATTATTATGTCGTCCAAGTAAGCGAATGCGTACGGGTCCATATCAGGCCCTAAGACGGAGTCTAACATCCGTTGGAAGGTTGCTGCGGATGAATTTAATCCACAGGGCAGAACTTTCCACTGGTAGAGGCCGTGACCTGGGACGGTAAAGGCAGTAGCGGGGCGAGATTCCGGTTCTAGTGGTATCTGCCAATATCCCTGCTTAAGGTCGATCGTTGATATAAACTTTGCTTGTCTTAATTTGTCTAATATCGCGAGTATTTGGGGTAACGGATATGCATCCATTACGGAAACTTCGTTTAACTGTCTATAATCTACGCATACTCTCCAGCTACCGTTTTTTTTTAACCAACACTATAGGTGAGCTGTAAGGGCTATTCGAGGGTTCTATCCTTCCAGCTCGGAGCAATTCGTCTACTTCTTCATCTATTATCTTCTGCATAGCAGGGTTTCTAGGGTAGTATCTTTGCCTAAAAGGTTTGTTATGTTTCAGGTGGATTCGGTGTACAGCGGCGTTAGTGGTATTATTTAATTTTTCGAATTTCGGTAGCTCTCGTTTCAGCAAGTCGTTGAGAAGGCTTTGTTGGTTCTCCGAAAGGGGCTTGCCCCCTAGAAGACACAACTGATCGCATTGTTTGGTCGGAGGGTTAAGAGTCGTTGTGAGCTCGTTTTCCCCAATGGTCATTGAAAAATTTAACTTTTTGAGGAGATCCATACCAAGGACAGCGTCATCTGTCAGTTGTTTTAAATACGTTACTTCGCCTTGAGCCTGTTGCTTCCCTACATTTATAGTAACTTTAAAATGTTCTTTACTACTTACTGGGGCACCATTTGCCATAAGCACCGTGTGTTTTTGGATACGTACTGGCGTTTTGAGACGTTTAAGAAGTTTTCGTACCTTAGTGTTTATAAAGGATTTGGTGGCTCCTGTGTCCACTAATGCGGTAAATGTATGTCCATTCAAAAGGATAGGTAGATAACAGCGTGGGTCAGACCATAATTCCGGGATAGGTGTCTCTTGATCTAGTTTGTTTAATTCTCTTTGCTCTGAGAGTATGGTGGTATCCTGGTTTTCTGCATTTTTGGCTTGTTCAACATTTACTACCGCCAGTTGTATTTCTGGACCTTCCGCCGAGCTGTTTAGTATCTTGCAACTTGTACTGAGGTTCTCGCCTGGTTGTGGTTTGGCGATACTTCGGACGTGGTTACCATGTTAGGCATAACGTTTATCGTGGAGGTTCTGTGTGTATGACAAGGACAATCGCGGGTCATTCGGCCATCCTCGCCACAGTAAGAGCAGAACATTCGAAAGGGGCGTCGACAGCTAGCTTTGGAGTGTCCCCGCTGCTTACAATTCCAGCAGTGTGTCATACGATCGTATGGTTCTGTCGATGGTGCAGGCCTATGATTATGTGTTTGCTGTGCGGTTGGTAAAGCCCTCTGGACCGGTCTGGATGATGAATATGTCGTTGTTTGGGTTTGATTTTTTTCCTTCTGTATATATTCGAATTCTTCTGCTAGGCCTGTGAGTTCTTCTAAGGTTCTAAAGTCCTTACGGCGAATCTACAGATGATACTCTGGTCTAAGTCGGTCATATATCCGGTCAATACTTTCGTCGATACGCATCGTGGGGTGCTGATGGATTAAGTACTGGGTTGCTCGTATAAAATCCTTTGCCCTTTCCTTAGGCCCTTGTCTTTTTTTGGTGATCTCATCCTCCAATTTATTTATGAATCGGACCGGTAAAAAAATGTTCCAGGAAGGCTTTATAAAAATCTGACCAGACTTTAAATCCATCCCTGTTTATGCGGTACCATTCCAGTGCGGGTCCCCTGAATATTTCTGGGAGGGTACGTAGCATATCGTTAGGGTTTATTTTATAGCACTCTGTGAGTTCTTCGAGGCGCTTAATAAACTCCAGGGCATTACCAGTAGCATCAAATTTCAGACCCCATTTCCTAACAATATTCATCACTTCTGCTTCGCGGTTGAGCGTGTGCTTCTCTAAAGGCTGAGTTAAGGATCTAGAAACGGGTGTGTAATGGCTTTGATCCACTAGTCGCGACGCGATAGTGGCGGATACTTCCACTGGTGTTTGAGTTACGGGTTGCTGCGGATAGTACCATTCCCTGTATTCTGGTAACTTGGTCATTCGGTCATACTCAGCCAGGGCCGGGTATGATGAAGCGGGGTTTGTAATGGTAGTCGAAATGGCGGGCGTTGTGATCATTGAAGTATGAGCGCCGTGGGTTGGTAGGCTAGGTACGTGGTAAAAATAATTTGTATATGTGGGTAAATTACTACCCTCGGCAGTGGTTGTATACAAGGCATTTCCTTCTGTGCTTACAGGGTTGATAGTTTTGGCTTTCACTGGTTCTAGGGAGTACTCGCGTTCGATGACAAGTTTTCCCATTTCTTCACAGAGGTTCTGAGTCGATTTTCGAGCTCGCGCCTCCTTTATGTGGGTACTTAAACGGGCACGGAGAATGGCCACGGTGCCTTCCGTACTTAACCCTAATTGCGTCATGCGCTCGATTAACTCGGCTTTGTTGAGCAAGTAAATTGCGCCTATACTGGCGAAAATGTCGAAATTTTCTTCGGTGTCTGACATTTTTTTTTTTTTTTTATTTATGTTCGGTTTAATCAGTACTTTTCGGTTCGGCGAGTATACGTATGTATATCCTTTTTTTATTTGGTGCGGTATTTTTCGTCGGTGAGTATACGTATATATATATCCCTTTTCGGTTCAGGATTTTCGGTATGGTTAATTTTCGGGTTCGGTTCGGTTTAATTCTTTTTGGTTCGGGTTCGGCATAAAATTTTCGGATCAGGTTTTTCTTCGGAATGGACCTTGCGGTCCCTGCTCGGGCGCCAAATTGTGAGGTACTTTTTATCGTTGGCTGAGGTTTCAGCTCGCCGGTCTACCGGGGTTCTTACTAAAGAAGTACGAACTTTAGTTTAGGTCTTTCCTTTATTGATTTAATAATATTTCTTAAATTAATTGACAAACTAATTAAAAAGTTTAATTGGTATTCTGGTTTCTCGTCCGTACTCGGGTCTTGGTTGCATCCCTGGGGGTCCTGGTCTTTGCTCCCTTTGGGTCGGATACCAGTGTTTAACGGGTTTGTGAATTGATATCGGCTCTCTGTGGTTGGGTACGGCTCAGCTTCCACTGGGCGTTAGGTTACTGACGTATCAGAACAAATCACGGACGTATCCGGCAGTCACTGACGAATCAGGCAAATATCACGGACGTATCCGGCAATCTCTGACGAATCAGGCAAATATCACGGACGTATCCGGTAATCACTGACGAATCAGGCAAATATCACGGACGTATCCGGTAATCGCTGACGAATCAGGCAAAATCACAGACGTATCCGGTAATCACTGACGAATCAGGCAAAAATCACGGACGTATCCGGTAATCACTGACGAATCAGGCAAAATCACGGACGCATCCGGCAATCACTGACGAATCAGGCAAATATCACGGACGTATCCGGTAATCACTGACGAATCAGGCAAAATCACGGACGTATCCGGCAATCACTGACGAATCAGGCAAAAATCACGGACGTATCCGGTAATCACTGACGAATCAGGCAAAATCACGGACGTATCCGGCAATCTCTGACGAATCAGGCAATATCACGGACGTATCCGGCAATCACTGACGAATCAGGCAAAAATCACGGACGTATCCGGTAATCACTGACGAATCAGGCAAAATCACGGACGTATCCGGTAATCACTGACGAATCAGGCAAATATCACGGACGTATCCGGTAATCACTGACGAATCAGGCAAATATCACGGACGTATCCGGTAATCACTGACGAATCAGGCAGAATCACGGACGTATCCGGCAGTCACTGACGAATCAGGCAAATTCACGGACGTATCCGGTGAGCACTGACAAGCAGGCAAAATCACTGGTCGAACCAGGTTACTTTAATAATGTCGACCCCTTACCACTGGTGGGGGGAAGTCTTTAATTATCTTTTTTTTTTTTACTCTTACCGCTGGGCTCTCCTGGGGCTATTCTCGAAGTTCCCTCGATGACTGCCGTTGATGACCGTCGTTTTTATGACCGCTTCTTATAAGGCTTCGCGAGAAGACTAAATGTGAGTTTTAATTTCGTCGAGTGTATTTTTCTATGAGATGCTCATTTTATATTCGCCACGTCATAACTTTTTATTCATCGCTTATATTTTTCCTCCTACTGGCTAGGATAGAGGGGTGCAGAGGGTAACAGCTTTGTTTTTGGTTAATGGCTTTAATGTAATGTTGAAATTACAGGCTCTGGCTTAAGTTTACTTGTACCCACCTTCATCATGATGGCATATGCGGGGAGGCGGAAGTGCTCTATCACTTTGTATTCATGCTTGAACTCACCATCGAGGTCCATCGATCGTTGTCTAGTTGCTGTCCTCAGTGTAGATCTTAGTGATTGATAAGATCTGATGACCTGATTTCACCACTCTATGCGCTGGTCATTGGTGCGGTGGGTGGTGCCATGGTGAATTTTACTCATGGGTATGTTAATCAGTATAATTGCTTTTGTTATCAGTTATGGATGGAATTTTGCCATGTTCGCATGTCGTGCATGCGGCTGGTGTGGTAAGTATTTTCTATGTTTTGTAAATGGGACAGGGGCGTAGGTAGGGAGGAGTATTATTTATTAATATACGGGCATAGGTTGGGTAGTATTCTGGGATTTGTTGTAGTCGTTAGTCGGTCGTTTGTAAGGTTGTTAGGAAAGGAACAGGTGCGTAGCTTCTGGGGGGGGAAGGGTACGAATTGTAATGCTTCATTACAAGCTTTAAGCATTCGAAAAATTTTTCGAGCTCTGCTATAAAATCAGTTGGCTGAGGCGATTCCGGTACGTAAGCCGCAATCAAATACATCCGCTTCCCCTGCTGGAGAGGAATGCATATGACGCAAACTTCTAGCAACCGAAATCTTCGCGCATCACTATTATATATGACTTTATGATCGATGCCCTTTCGTATGAAGATTGCGACACCACCCCCTTGAATAGAGTTGGGCCGATCTCTTCTAACGATAATGTAATTGTTGTTAGTCAGTTTATGTTTCTGGTTAAGCTTAGTTTCGCTAGCCAAAAGCACATCTGGACTTTGGTCTTTCAACAATTGGAAAAGATTAGCTCTACGTTCGGTCCTAATCAGTGAATTTACATTCACAGCAGGGATCTTAAAAGGCCTCTCCGGCAGCGCGCCCTTAACCTCTAAGTTGAGTTAAGCTAGGCAAAACAGAGTAGAGATAGTTCACCCTTGTCGCCTGCTCCCTTATCTGTTTTTGAAGACCTGTTAACTGGCCCTGAATAGCCAGCAACATACTTCTAATTTCGGCCTGTGCGTCCGGTGCCTGAGGAACGAGGGCCTGTGGGGCTACCTTTGGCGCAGGCTGTACCGTGCTTCCCCTTCCTGATGCCATTTGGGCGTAGGAAATTTGGGGGTTGACGGGCGTTACTGTAGGAGGACGTATTGGTGGTCGTTTTTCCACAACTGTCTGCCTAGCCGCTTTGTTTTGTTTCATTAGCTGAAACGTCGGACATCCTCGATAGTTTGCGGGGTGCCCGTCGCCTCGGCAGAGTGCACATTTTAGCTGGATCCTGTCTTCGACCCTATCCTGCCCGAGTTTACACTCCCCTATAATGTGGTTCTCTCCACACTGCATTTCGCAGTTCGCTGCGGCATTGGCAGCGCATGCATTGAAGCATGTCACTGCGCCTCTTTAATCTATCCCAAGTTACAACCTGGTAGTTGAGGACGGAGATACTCCTCAAACTATCCAGTTTGCTGTTGGGCGAAAGCTGAACTAGGAAGAATGGAAGATTCCGCTTCTCCCGTCTGGCTCTGACTGTAGCGAACGGCTTTACCCCGATAAACTCGAGATCGTCGTTCGCTTTTTAGCGGAGCGCCTGTGGTTCCGTGCAGGAATGTATGCCCTTCAGAAGGAGCGTTTGCAATTTTTCAACTTTAGGTGTAAAGCTGAAGAACTCAGTTCTGGTTTGCTTTAACAGATCTTTAATTTGTTTATGCTGTTCCAGTGTGAAGCATTGGATAGCATGTTTATCTTTATTTAGTCTTTTAACAGTAAAGTTTTGGTTTATGGTATCCTGTAACTCCATCTTGTAAGTGTTGATGGTTGGCACTTTTTTTTTCTTATTCCTTGGCGGCTGTGGCTGCTGCTGGTGTTCATTCTGCTTCTGTTGTTTCTGCTGCTGTTGTTTCTGCTGCTGTTGACTTTGTTGTTGTTGACTCTCCTACTGTTGTTGTATCTGCTGCTGTGGCTGTTTAGTTTGCAACTTCTGTTTTGGTTGCTTTGGTTGTTTTAGTTGTTGGTTTGGTGGTTGTAGAGTTTGCTTTGGAGCTGGCAGCTCAACTTCTACTATTTGTTGTTCCTGATTTCTTTGTATGCGCTCCTGCATCTCCTTTGCACGACGAGCTTCTTGCTTTCCTTTAAGAGCAAGTACCAGTGGCGCAAGTTGGTTTTGAGGCGCTCCATCTCCCCCTCAATTGCACCAATTTTTTCTATGATACATTGCTCATTATCATTCTTTGCACCTGTACGAAAGTACAAGCACAAAATTACTCAAAAATAACTCGAAGTCGAAGCAGCAAAACTTAAAGCGAACGTACCTTTAATACAATCCAAAAATTGTTCCAATTTTCTACAAATGTCATAAAATTAATGACACCAATGTGTAATCGACTATATACCTGGTCATATGACCTAATAAAACACAATTTCTTAACATTCATACAAAAGTGGTTGAGTTTTATTTCTTACGGAAATTATACTTTTTTTTTTTGGTTATTTTTTTAGATAAAAAACGTAGACGTTAACATTTGTTCCTTCGAGCCTTTCAACGAATCAGTTTTACGAACTATTTAATATTATAAAAACATTTAAAGTGTGTGCAGTGAGTGTCAAGCCATTTTGAAAATAAAAAAGATCCAATCTACGATTTATTTATATATTTATCAGTTTATAATGTCGTTTTCGATTGGATTTTCAGAGTGTTTCACTCTTTTTTGATTCCAATGGAATATGAAAAACTCTCTTCCGTAATATGTGTATCTATGTAGAAGTTAAAACTAAAATGAATTCTTCAATAATTTCAATTCCAGAACATCTCAAGAAGAAGCATTTACTATTTTAAAAATTAATCCAACACATACTTTTAAAAATATGTGTGTTTTCAGAGTGCACTCCTAGCACTCTTTAATGAAATCTGGAGTGAAAAAACACTCCGAACAGCCAATGGAAGGTTTTTGGAGTGTTGGGAGTGTGGATGGAGTGAAAAAAGAGTGCTAGGAGTGACCAACGGAAAACGACATAAGTAATTTTCAGACATTTAACTTCCAAAAAAATATATATACTGAATTTTCTTAAATCAAAACAAAATCAAAAGGTAATTTTCTTTCGGAGTGCGGAGGCTCGCATCAGCAACGATAGCAGCAGATATATGTACCAATATACAACAGCAAAGAAGCAGTAAGTTTATCTTATTACATGTTGTAAACCTGTTTTTATTTCATAATTTCTGTTGAATAAAAAAAAAAGAAAGAAAGAACTAAATCTTTATAAATGGCTGCAATTAAAAATTATAACTTCGGTTAGCTTCAAAAGGGCATTTTGGCGAGGATGTGTAAGGATCTTACAAACTTTAAAAAAGCTTCAAATGAACGAAAATCAAGATCCTATGCTTCAAATTGGAAGATGATATGTGGACTTCAAAATGCTATCACGAAGCCATTAATGAGGCAGGTTTGCTGGAATGCCATTTAAAACAGGAAGATTTATTGGTGGTGCGTGAAAAAATTATCAAAATTTACGAGGAATATCGTGTAGAGTTGATTGACGCAATGGAGAAATCCTTGGCAATCAACACAACGGCAGCAACTACGGGTGCTCCACCCCATTCTGTTGTCGTAGCACCACCGCAATCGGAAATTCAACTTCCATTACCAAATGTACCGAAAATTGTCAATACACACACGCAAGTACAGCCTATACTTAGTGCCTTCGTGCAGGCCAAAAACACCAACAAAAAATCATTTCAGACGGCTGTGAACTCGATTGCGTCTGAGTTCCAGCAAACAATGAAAAAAACAGCTCCAGTTAACTGAGCAAAATTTTAACAACAACACTTCACATGAAGTTCATCATGGTGCACAGAGCTTCCGAGGTATCTGATGGGTTAGAGTTGGTCAGCAGCGGCACTACGCAATACTCTACCGTCGAAGAACGTTTTGCATCCTGCTGCTCGACGTTTGAGACTGCCGTTCAGGCTTTGGTTCTCAAGCCGCTGACTGGGCATCTCCCGGCCCAACGAGAGGTACTCGGCACACAAAATCAGCTAAAACAAGTAGCTGAAAATGAAAACAAAATTTATTCGGAGGCGGTGAAGGTTGTCCGTAAGGACATGCACGCCAATTACCTAATTTGTAGTGCAAAATCGACAGGGGCTAACAAAACGATCGACATTTCAATGAAGGCCTTCGATGCAGCAGTGTCCTTTCGCATTCTGGATAGCGATATCAACATCCACGTTCAGGAAGTTTTGGCCATTTCCGATGCCAAAATTAACGCTACGTCGAGTTCTACGGTCGCATTAGGATGGATGCGGACCACTCCCGCAAAATGGAGCACATCCATTTTTACCCCCGTGTTGGAACTCCTGCGGTTAGTGGGGATCGATTACTGGGGATTTGTAGCAGCGCTTCATAACCCAGCCGATCTGACGTCCATTGGTGAACGAGATTCGTTGGAGACATGGCCGACTGGGTCAGAGTTACTATGGCGTCAATTAGAATTCGATGTTCCACGTCAAACAATAAAAATCGACATCGAACAAGACAAGTGCATGGTAAAGGTACCAACCATACTTCTACGCGACAATAACTTACAGGTTGAGAACTACTTTCCGAGTACTTTCAAGGTTGTACAAGTCGTCGCATCTAGTTGTAACTGTACAATAAGCTCTAACGTAGGAATGCTGAGGGAGCTTAATGACATGCACCTGATCAACATCGTCATCAAGGCAACACAGATGCAAGCAACTGAAATCCATACGATACTTAAGATAGGAGATTTGGTTCTCTTGAAGGGTGAGTTACACTTACCGGCGTACTCGACAATTAAAATCCAAAACATACAATGTTTAAAACGAAGCCATTAAATCATTTTTGATTGAAATAAAAAACAAAATTACATTTTTAAGATTTATTTCAAATAAAATAATAATTACATTTACTAAAATTCAATTTGATCCTTATCAAAAATATTTGCATTTTATTACAAGCTGTACTGCCACACCGCATGCAGTTATAATTTCAAAAAAAAAAAAAAAAACTTGCACCGCAACAACCCATTCAATTAATTAATTTGCAGATAAAATTGAATTATTAATTATATTTTTTTACTACTTTTTTAACAAATTTATTGAAAATCAAAGTTTGTTAAAATTCATCACAGCTGCAATAATTGCACGAAATCATAAATAAAATTTTGAACAAAAAAAAAATGCCCTGTAATGCCACAGTGCACGCAGTAAAACTTTGGATTTTAATAAAATTGCGCATGCTATTTATTAACAAACTAAAATAAAACTTCACAAAATAATTATTTTGAAAAATATTTATTTACAAAAAATAATTAAACTTCAACTTCATAAAAACACAATCCACAAAACATAAAGTCAACAAACGATCGTCAAAACCGAAGCTTAATGTCATACACGCACATCAAATGTCAAAGTCCCGACGGCAAAAAAAAAAATGCAAATAAATAACAATTCTCATTATTTGTACCAACAAGCACAAACAAAATGTCAAAAGTGGCCGACGCGACGGCAAACCAAATCTTAGAACGAGCCATCAACTTTATTGTCGAAGACAATTTCGTGAAATTCACCACAAAAATTATTTACCGCACTGGGTTAATTAAAAACATGTACTGACAATTCTACGAATTTCACACATTACAAATCAATCAAATTTATATACACCGCTCTGGTTTAATTGAATATGTATATAAATAGTTACGAGCTGTATCAACATATATTTCGTCGAAGACAACATCACGAATTTAAGCACCGTAAATTAAACGAATTCACCGCACCGCACTGGTCTGATATAAAACAATAATAATATAATAACCGTACATAATTACCTACGCTGTTTTACTTTTAATTTCAAATATGAAATCATATACTTATTTGTTTTGCCTATTTTCAAGCTCAGTATACGTACATTATATGTTTATACACAGTACACGTATAAATAAAAGGGTACAAAATCACATCGAAGTCATTCGTCGAAGACGATTCCCGAATCCCAAATAATCTGAACTCCTAGCGCGCCCGCTGCCACCAGTTCAATTTAAACAATAATTATATCGCATAATATATTATTTATCAAATAAATAATCACACCATAATAAAAAAAAATTATTTTATTATTTTCTTTTCAATTGTTTGCATTTAAAATTTGCAATTTCACTTAATGTCTCAAGACAAAAGGTAAACAATAAACAAACTTACCGATAACAATTTCTAACTGCAAGCTTCACTCCGTGGATTATACCTGTACATACATATACCGAATATAACTTTGTACATAAAAGCAATTTGCTCTATATCAATAACGAAATATAACGGCATCTAAGTCAATCATTTAGTTTAATCAATTTAATACTTATGAACTTTCTAATTAAATTAAGTAACTTAATAAAATATTCCACAAAAGGCACTCAACAATCAATTTTTCACTTACCTCAACTTGCAAAACTTAATTCAGCGATTTGAAAAAAAAAAGAAAAAAAAAAATTATTAATTAATTAATTATTTAACACTTTTTTGAATACTACTGAAACCGAAAATCAATTCACAACGAAAATTCTCAACCGAACCTACGACACGATCAGGAACAACTTAGCATTAGTATTACTATATACTTACTATTTACTATCATTGCTTTGCTACATACGTATGATACGACACAACGTCCATTGAGCATGATAGTAAAAAACAAGCAAAGCATACGATAACCAAACTTCCGTATTCTACTTGTTCATGTAGTATACCCTCGTTGACTCTGTCTATTGTGTTTGTTTTTATGTCAAATCACATTTGCTAATAATTTGTCTCTTTTCATGTACATTATGAATGAGATAAGGTGGCGATTACGACGATGAAGACACGAGATGAAGGAGCTTTAACCTAGACGATTCTGCCGGTAATGCAGTTGCATATGATGTAACTACAACAGTGATGCCAATTTGTCGTACTTAAATCTTCACACTGGACATTTAATGAAGATAACAAGTTTCGAGGAAATTAATTTGTACACCTCCCGAGGCCGGAGAATGTACGAAAGTACAAGCCAAAATTACTCAAAAATAACTCGAAGTCGAAGCAGCAAAACTTAAGGCGAACGTACCTTTAATACAATCCACAAATTGTTCCAATTTTCTACAAATGTCATAAAATTAATGACACCAATGTGTAATCGACTATACACCTGGTCATATGACCTAATAAAACACAATTTCTTAACATTCATACAAAAGTGGTTGAGTTTTATTTCTTATGGAAATTATACTTTTTTTTTTTGGCAATTTTTTTAGATAAAAAAAGGAAAACGTTAACAGCACGTTTTTGATCGGGTTCATCTTCTGACAAAGACGCCTCTGGTGACGTAAGGCCAACAAATTGATTGCTGTCACCTGTTGTGTACAGCCCCTCCCCCTTTCGGACATGTATTCAATGTCTTCGTCGGACGGGGAGATATCTAGATGATCTTGGCTTTTGGCTGCTGCTGCTGCTTTTGCCGTGCGCCCCACATCCCGTGCTCCAGCTGGCAGCTTAGCTGGATTGGCGGTGGAGCGGCGAAGCTATGATCTTCTTCCTCCTCTTCTTTGCCATCTCGGCTGATGGTGCCGTTGCCGTTGAAGCTAAGGCATCTTTCGATGTCCCCGCTGTTGGTGCCGTTGCCGGCTTAGTTGTTATTTTTTGAACATCATTCGATGCGCCACCATCTGATGTAAATTTCTGCCGATTTCTTGGATTTGCAAACAAACCGTACACTAAAGAACTTCGTTCTAATAACGCATTACGCAGTATTTGCAGCAGAAAAAAATTATTGTATCGAAATTGGTTGGTTGGGTGGTGGATGGTTGATTGGTTGGTGATGCTGAATGGAAAAGAACTTATTTATAGGCATGTAGGTATTTTACTTGAACAATATTCTTTTACATTTTTAAAGTTCACACTCTCTTTTATCAAAATTATTTATAAGGAAGAGTTATTTTGTTATAGAAAACTGCCTTTTCTGGCGGATTTGACTGGTTTCGGTAACTATCCGGTTCGTCAAATCCATATTATTGGTTGTTTTGGGCTGATTTTATGAAATCGGCTCAAAAAAAAAATTGTTTTTGGATAGGCAATATGTTTTTATTGACGGTTAGGTAAAACATTTTTGATGAGGATAAGTGATAGGGTGGGTTGTGGTTAATCTTCATCGACAAAAAAAAAAAAAAAAAAACAATTCAAATCAAGTGCAATGTGCCTTGGGTAAAGGTGGGAGTGGGAGCGAAGGTGGAAGCGAGATAGTGAGAGACTGTTTTCGCGTTTCGCCGAGGACGAGTCGTGGTGATATTTTTGTGTAAAAGTTCATATAAAAAAAAAAAAACAAATCAGGGATTTTCTCTATAGTGGTATCTAAGAAATGAAGTGGAGTAGATAATGAGAGTCAGAGGTAATATTTGCAGCAGAAAAAAATTTTTGTATCTACTGAAATTGGTTGGATTGGCGGTGTTGCCGTGTTGGTTGGTGTGGTATAATGGAAACGAAAACGAACTTATTTAGAGGCAGAGGCGTGCACAAGGAGGGGTAAGGGCAGGGGGCATTTGCATCCAATACAAATTATTTTTAAATTTTTTTTTTTTAAAGTATACAATCAAGGGCGCACATACATAAATAGAATGGGGGGTGCTTATTACATGCTAAATTTACAACGTGAGTTCTAATTGTTGGATTTTAAGGTAAGCTGAAATTTTTGTTGGTTTGGCGGTGGGTGGTTGGTGATGGTGAATGGAAACGAACTTATTTAGTGGCAAGGGCGTGCACAAGAAGGGGTAAGGGGACACTTGAATCACTAATTCATTGGTTTTTCTAATTCTTTTTGTTGAGTAACTACAAAGTCAAGGGCGTAGGTAAGCAAAGGTGATGTGGTGGTGCTTATTACGTTCAAATCAGCAAAATTTACACCTTGAGTTCTAATGATCGGATTTTCAAGGTTAGAGATTTTAAGTGAAGATTAAGTGTAATGTAGGAACACAAGAACGTGCGCAAGAAGGGATCAGAATTCCAGAATCGGCTCAAAAATTTTTTTTTAGGTATTACCTACCTACATATGTATTTTTATTTTAATAGATACCTACTTTATTTAGGTAGTACAAGTGGTAAAATTTTTTTGATGTTGATAAGTGATTGAGGTGCTATAAAATGTATTCCGGTTTTTTTTTGGGAATTATTCTTCATAGACGGCAATAACCCTTGCTGGGAAAAAATGCTTCGTTTTAAGAATATAGGGTAGGTATATGGTAGAGAAGATGGAAAAGTTTAACTTTTCATTGATAAATTATTAATTTCTTTGTCAAGTGGTTACTAACAAAATTCACGGTCGTTCGTTCCTTAGGGGGTAATGGGAGGTAGGTATAACAGAACATACAAAACAAATAGTCTGTTTTTCAAAGTTGTCTTAAAATTACACTATAGGCATGCAGGTAGGTACATAGTTAGGTACATTACATTTTTATTCAAATGCAAGCCCACACAACCCGACGTTCAAATGGGTAGATAAGTGTCCTCTATAACCTCTGTCTATCAACTCCAACTCTCGACCTCCCCGTGGTGAACGTCGGGTGCCTAGTACCTTAACTGAAGATGGGGTTCCAATCCCTGTGGACGGTTTAGGCGGCAGCAAATGAGAGATGGGATGGAGAGGGCATACGAAGGATGCAATCGTGTGACATCTTCTTCGGCGAGTGCTGCAAGGAGCAGGGTCAGCGGCTCTTTGGTTGTGGTTTTGTGGTAAGGGGAAGTCTTAGGCAAGAAGTCTTTGGCTTCAGAAATGTAAGCGAGTGCCTGGTCACAATCCGCATCAAAGCAAAGTTCAAAAACATCACGTTGATCTGTGCCCATGCCCCAACGGAAGAAAAGGATGACTCAACCAAAGAAGAATTCTACGATCTCCTCGAGGACACGTATGATAGGTGCCCCCAGTACGACGTCAAGATTATTCTTGGCGACTTCAACGCCAAGATCGGAAAGGAGGACATCTTTGGTTCGATAGTCGGAGGACACAGCCTGCACGACAATACTTCCGGTAACGGACTCAGGCTCATTGATTTCGCAGCGGGGCGAAATGTCATCATAGCAAGCACTCTATTCCCACACCTCAATATACACAAAGGCACCTGGCGGTCTCCGGATCAATGAACCGTCAACCAGATTGATCATTTTGCAATAGACGCCAAACATGCTTCCAGTATCCTGGATGTCCGAACGTTCCGAGGTGCCAACATAGACTCGGATCACTACCTGGTGGTAGCGCAAGTACGTATGCGGATATCCATGACGCCACAACGACGATCGAATGCTGTAAAACGATTTAACGTCGCGAAGCTTAAATCGCAAGAGATAGCAGGCCTTTTGCAGACCACGTCTCTCTTAAACTCTCTACAAGCCCGCCACAAGCATCATCTGTAGAGGACCAGTGGAAGCACTGCCAAAATACCATCAAAAGTGCCGCTAATGATGTGCTGGGTTTCACTAGGGTTTCACCACAACGAAATCCCCGGTTCGATGAAGAATGCAGACTTGCGCATGAAGCAAAGAACCAGGCCTACCAAGCAATGCTGCAGACTAGAACCAGAGCTGCTGAGAGAGCAGCCCGGGAGCTCTACAGGCAAAAGCGAAGGGAGGAACGCTGACTTCTCAGGAGGAAAAAGAGAGAGCATGCGAAGCGGGCGGTCGAGTCTATTGAGGACTGTAGCGGCAGGGGGGATGTTCGAAAGTTCTACCGAAGGGTGAGGCAAACTACCCAGGGTTACAAGGCCAGAACGGAAGCCTGCCGAGATGAGAGTGGGAATATGGTGGTAGACACACAGTCGGTGCTGAGGATCTGGAAACAACACTTTTCTAGACTGCTAAACGGCGAAGATGGCCAAAATTCCGCTGTAAGACAGAACACTCCATTCAACCTGGACGATGATGGTCAAAACTTAAACTTAAACTAAATGAAGTGCGGTTAGCGATAGCCAAGCTTAAAACGTACAAGGCTGCTGGTGCGGATGGCCTGCCATCGCCTGGCGACGAGGAAAATTAATCTAGTGCGCGTGGTCGACTCAAATTTTTTTTTCGTGATGAAATAATTGTGCACAGTTTTGGCTAATAGGAATAAATCGGACAAAATGTTTTTATAATTCAAAATAATTGAAATATAATAAGTAATTAGTGGCAAAATGGCAAATGAAAGTGCAAATGGGTTCAATTGAATCGTTCACATTGGGTGAAGATTTTACTTTATATGCACGGAGATTGGATCATTTACTTTCGCTAAATAAAGTAATAATCGATTCGGAAAAAGTGTCATTTCTCGTAAGCCTCAGTGGTCCAGATTTGTACAAGATCCTAATGTCTTTAATTGCGCCAAAACTTGAAACTGATTTTACGTATGTTAAACTAATAGAAAAGCTAAAATTACATTTCGCGCCTAAAAAGAACAGTTTAATAGAGAGCTTTAAATTTTTCAAGAGACAGCAGAACCAGAGTGAAAATATAAGTGATTATATAGTTGAATTAAAACAAATGGCCAATGAGTGTGAATTTGAGACCTTTTTGGAAAAAGCACTCTTAATACAATTTGTGTGTGGTCTGAGTGATTCAAAAATTCAAAATAGACTCTTAAATGAAACTGGTTTAAAAACATTAGAGAAAGCATCAGAAATTGCCTTGTGCATGGAAATGAGCAACAACAACATTGATATAATGAGATGTACTAATTTAAATTATGTGACAAATCACCAACGAAGAAACAACAACAACAACAACAGCAACAACAACAGAACCGGTGCCAGTAGGTCTAGTTATTTGCACCATGGAGAGAGAGAAGAAATTCACCAGAGTCTCATGGTCAAAAGCAGAATAAACAGAAACATCAGAAGAGGGCATCGCATGGTTCGCGGGATAGAAGCAGCAATAGAAAGGGTGTATT
Source organism: Epistrophella euchroma (assembly GCA_947049315.1). Lineage (NCBI taxonomy): Eukaryota > Metazoa > Arthropoda > Insecta > Diptera > Syrphidae > Epistrophella > Epistrophella euchroma. The sequence continues at coordinate 71,286,516 of OX346245.1, forward strand.
GTAGAAAATTAGGACATTTTGCTAAGTATTGTTATAAGAAAAAAAGTAAATCTTCAAATAACATAAACGTTTTAGATAAGTATGAAATAAATTCATTTGGTTTACGATATTTGAATTCTTTAGAATATGTTAGAAAAAGGCCTTTATTAATGGATATATGTGTTGAGAATATTATGTTTAAAATGGAAATCGATACGGGTGCTTGTGTTTCTGTGTGTCATGAATCAGATTATTTAAAATATTTCAAAGATTGCGAATTGGTGAACGAATTCCTAGATTTAAAGGTGGTTTCAGGTGATAACATTGTTGTGGCTGGGAAAATTTCTGTGCATGTTAAAATAAATGAAAAAGTGCATGATTTGGATTTGGTAATTATCAAAAGTAAGCATGTTTGTAGAGCATTATTAGAAAGAACTTGGATGGAAGTTATATACCCGGAGAGGAGACAGTTTTTTATTCCTAAGTTTGGAACGGTCTGTAAAGTTGAAATATATAATGGAATCCCAGAAAGTGTTATTAGTAAATACGCTGCAATTTTTTCAAAAGGCAACGAATCGGTTGTCAAACACTATAAGGCAGAAATAGATCTTGTGGATGATGCATATCCAATTTTTTGTAAAGCATTCACTGTTCCTTTTGGATTAAGAGATAAGGTTAAAAATGAGATAGAACGGTTGTGTAAAGAAGGTGTATTAATACCAGTAAAGAGAAGTAGAGGGGCAAGTCCGTTGGTCATTGTTAATAAAGGTGATGGGTCAATCAGGTTGTGCGTAAATTGCAAGAGGACTGTGAGTAGGTTTGTAGAGATGGAGCATACTGTGAATCCCAGAATTGACGAAATTTTGGCAGGGTTGGCCGGTTGGAAAGTTTTTTGCAAGTTAGACTTGACAGGTGCATATTTGCAGGTACCTTTAACGGAAAGGTCACAGGAATTGATGACAGTCAACACACATATTGGGTTGTATAAATTTACAAGACTTGTTTTTGGGCTGAAAACTGCTCCTTAGATTTTTTCTGGTATAATCAATGAAATTTTGAAAGGACTTGACATGGCTCACATTTACTTTGATGATATACTGGTTGGTGGAAAAGATAGAGAAGATTGCATGCGAAATGTGTTGTCTGTGTTGGATAGGCTTCTTGACTTCAATGTAAAGGTAAACTTAAACAAATGTGAGTTCTTAAAAGAAAACATTGAGTACTTAGGGTATTGTATTGACTCACAAGGCATTAGACCAAGTAAGGACAAGATAGAGGCAGTCTGATAGAAACTACTCGCAGCTTCACAGAGAAGCGTTGGCAATTGTGTTTGCCATTCTGAAATTCCATAAATATATATATGGGTTAAGTTTCACAATTTATAGTGACCATCAACCTTTACAAGCAATTTTCGGTGAGAAAAAAGATATTCCTTCTGTAACTGCAAAGAGGCTCCAACGATGGGCCATTATGTTGTCAATGTACAAATACACTATCAAGTACAGGAAATCTTCGCAGATGGGAAATGCGAATTGTTATACCAAAAACTTTAATAAATAAAGTATTGGAACTGGTTCATGATGGGCATATTGGTGTAGTGCGAGCAAAGTCATAAGCGCGTTCATATGTTTGGTGGCCCAATATTGATAATGAAATAGAAATTATTGTTTTGCAATGCGAGGTTTGTCAAGCTACACAAAATTCTAAAAAGAGTAATTTGAGTAAATGGCCTGTATGCCTGATGTGTCTACTTTTCCATTTGAAAGAATCCACTTAGATTTGTGTACAGTTGAAAAAATGACTGTGTTAATACTGGTCGATACATATTCGAAATGGATAGAATCTTTTTCTATGACCACTACAACAGCCAAAAGTGTAATTGAGCGACTTAGAACTGTGTTTAGTACGTTTGGGTTACCAAAATGCATTGTTAGCGATAATGGACCGCCGTTCAATTCAAGAGAATTTTGTATGTTTTGTGAATCGAATGGGATTGAAGTCCTTAAGTCACCACCATATCACCCGCAGTAAAACGGTAGTGCGGAGCGTGCCGTTCAAACATTTAAAAGCTCAATTAAAAAGATGCTAGTTGATCCAAAAACGCGAAAGTAACCTTGGAATTTAAAATTAAATAATTTCTTAATCAAGAAACATTTAAAGTAGGTGACACCATATTGTATCGAAATATTTTTTCAAATTATGTTAAATGGATTCCAGGTAAAATTTTTAAAAAGCTAAGTAATTTTAGATACCTAATATTTGTAAATGGTATTAAAAAACAGGCACATATCGATCAGATAAAAAGAAAACAAATGAAAGAAGTAAGATTTATGTATGGTCCAATAATAAGAAGAATTAATAGCAGTAAAAGACGTCAGTGCGATGATAGTGAGGATATTAGGACATCGTATATGACGAGAAGTAAAACTAAAAAGTTAAGGAAAAACATTGTTAAAAGTGACTCATATAATACTTAACGTATAGATGTTAATATTTAATAATGGCCTGATTTTGTTAATTAAAATTGATTATTTTGTTAAAACAAAATTATTATTTGAAATTATGTGTATTGATTGAAACATTTATTGATAAAATAAGAATAAGTTGAATAAATTTTATTTGTTTAAGATTTGATTTATGGATAATTATATGAATGACTTGTTTTATCATACGATCTAAGATTTTTTGTTAATATAATTTACTTATCATTTAGGATAGTTATTTTGTGGCCTATTAAAGTTGTAAATCATTGCAAAACCATTTTTTTAAGGTAGGAGGGAATGAGATATATGTAACTCACTCTCTTTAAACTCTCTTAGATCTAAGCCTAATTATGTTAGTTGTAAGCATTTTATTTAATAAATTAATTTTAGTCTAAGCTCAGCCCTCACCGTGTTTCAATCTTTATCAAAGACATTACACAACCCACACACATAATTTTAGCAAAATAATTGTCAATGTTCATTGATACGTGTGGAGGCTGATTTTCAATGTTACCTGACAAAAAAACGTCAATGTTACCTGACAAGTAACATGGATGGTGTGTAGGGCTCTTTAAGCTGAACATTTTTCGAGTGCTGATTTTAAATCATCTTTTCGATCGATATTTGGTTGTCATAAGGTTTTACTAAAGAAGACCCGGGCAACGCCGGGTTTTATCGGCTAGTTTAATTATAAGACACTTCTCTACAGCTGACTATCGACAGATGTGAAGGTAATTTTGTGTGTTCTCCACCTTAAAACAATTGCTAAAATATCTGTTTGAGTCTTAGGTCCAGTCATCAAATGATCATTCAAAGAACTGCCGTCCGCAGTTTGAAATGCAGCATTGAACACAACACGTAACTTCGTTGTTATACTGGACTCTTTTATAACAGCATGATGAGGAACAACATAGTGAAATGGTGAGTTGAATGTGTTGTCTAGGTTGATGTCTACTTCTTCCATTTGGTTCAGTAGAAGATATTCTTTTAAGCTATCATTATATTCTTTATGTAGTGTTGAATTGTTTAATAACTTCTTTTCTTGTATATAAAACATCATTAAAGCTTTTTGTTTGGTTGACATAAGTTTTGGTCGATGAAGTTCTTTGAAGGGTAATGAGACTTCAAAGCGCCCTCCCGGCACCCGCTTGATGTTTTGTAGAAAGTGCTTTTTCGCACGCGACATCTTCCTCCTCTTCCGCTTTTTCATAGGGAGTTTCTTCAATTTCCCAAAATGCACGCATTTGTGTGTCGATGTCTATAAACTGTGAGTTGACTTGAAGAGAAAAACGCCTTTCAAAAGGAACTTTCCCCAAATTATCCAAGCAAATTTCGTGTTTTGGGATATTGGAGCGATTTGTTCTTCATCTCGAAATACTTCATCTAAATGAAGGGTCGTCTAATTTTAATCCTTGTAAATGCTTCCACCTGCTAGCAACGACTTCTTCGTTAGGTAGAAGCCCTATAAGGGTTTTGTATATGTAACCTCTTGTCGGTGTACAAAAATCTCAATAATTAGAACCCAGATTTAGCTCTACAAAGTGTAGACAGGAACTGCTTTTGTTTTGTCCTTAGACCGAAACGTCAAAGGAAGTTGGGTTCTTTTTGAGACCCAAAAGTTGAGCTGCCGTTATAAGAGTAGCTTGAGACCCAGGATCAATCAAAGTTCTTAATTAAACAAAGTCTCCTTGGGCTAATCTGACTTTAATGACCGCCGTTGCAAGCAAAACGTGTGTACTTCTAAATTCGTTTAGATGAAAACAGTTTGACGATGTTGATGAAGGTATATCGTAGGGTTGAAAATTTGGAGCATTTGGATTGAATTCCGTTGCTTCATGATTTGTTTGTGAGCGATTTGGATTCTGTGTATTTGAATTTGGGTGAGTGAATGAGTTTTAATTATTATTCTGTTAAGTGTGAGTGAGTGAGTTCGATTGTACTTGAGAACGATAAATGTTTGTAAATGTATTATTATTATTTGTGTTAGGTTGAAATTGGTTATGATTACCTTAAGCGAATGATTGTTGATTGTATGAATTTGGAAAAGAGTTTGATTGCGAGTGTGGCTGTTGATTTGTGTTGTTAAAATTTGAAGTGTTGCCAAAATGTAGGAGTGAGTTATGTTTTCTCTGGCCAAAATGACACGACTTGTTGCTTGGGTAATTATTTGTTCGGTGACTGTAGGCTAAACAATGTCAAATTGTCTAACAACTCGTTGTCTAGCACTTACATCATTTTTTTTTAATTTCGAGCACGTTCGTAAAAAATGTGCACCTTTAGGCCAGGCGCGCACATGCAACTAAACATTTTGGTTTCGATTTTGAGCACAATGGGCTTATATGGGAGTGCGCGCCGGTTTATGTGCGCGGACTGTCATATAATTCTATAGTACTCAAAATCGAAACCAAACGGTTTAGTTGCATGTGCGCGTCTGGCCTTATGGCATACTTTACACGTAAAATTCTCTGTCGACTCAGCATTGAGAAGAAAAACACTCTCTGGTTGTTTTGTATGTATGTGTTGATACTGAAATTGCTTGGTGTTGTTGGTCCATCATCTCTAAGGTCCGGAACCTTGTTTCCAAAAGGTCAGAGAACTCTTTAAATGTAAGGATCTCTTTTTTGGTTCCAAGGGTTGTTTCCCATTTCCCATTTGCACTGTAGCTGGTAGCTTTTTCAAAAGCAAAAATATTATAATTGCGTCCCAGTGATGGACAGGCAAATCTAAGTTCTTTAGGGAGTGTAAGATCTTTGTCGAGTTATCTAATAATTCGCGAATGCCCTTAGAATTTTCTTCTTTGATGACAGGCAATTCGTAGAACAACTTTAGTTCGTTGTTAACGAGAATTTTTTTGAAATCGTACCTCGTTGTTAAAAGTTCCCAAGCTTTATCATAACTGGCATCATCTACACTAATGTGTTCCAGTGAGATGCCTGCACCTTCTTTACAACTTGCCTTTAAATAATGTAATTTCTCGATTTTTGTAAGGGAAGCATTGTTATGAACCAGTGACACAAACTGGTCATGAAAAGAACGCCAATTCTTATATTCGCCCGTAAATGTCGGCGGTTGAATTTTTGCCAAACGAACATCGTATGGCTTTTGATTGGCCGACTTTTGCATCAAAGTCGTAGCTTTAGCTGCAGCTTCTGCTGCTGTAAACTTGTCTAGCTCATCTAACAACAAGGATTTGCAAGTTGTATATATTTCACCTGCCTCATTAAAAAACTCTGCCGTCAAAGTTAACTCTTCTTTTTTTATTTCATCGCAGCAAATAGCAATTTGATGTTGATTAACAATAGTTAGCCAATTGCTTCCTAGTATTTCGAGTAGCGTAGAGACATAATTTTTTGTCCTACGAGCTGAAGAAACTGTCTTTTTGAAGTTCTCATAATCTTTTGAGATCTGAATACATGTATTTTTCAAAATTTTGACTGCATTCATTTTATTTTTATTTAGTTTTTTTTTGTTTTATTTACTCACTGCGTTCTTTTTTCTTTTAATTTCAGGTTTGATATTGGATAGCGATCTTTCTGCTAGCTGGACGCTTGCTGCACTGTCTGGACTGATGAACTTCGGTGGATGGCGATGACGATAGCGATGACGATGGTGATGGCGATGACGATGGTGATGGCGATGAAGATGGTAATGGCGATGACGATGGTGATGGATTTCGCTTTCAATTTATTTATTTTGTATTTTTAAATTTATAAACTATTGGAAGTTTTTGTCTTTTGATTTGAAATTCAAATTTTATATTTTCAATAAAACAAGAAAAAGGAACGGCAAATGTCTGCACACACTCTCAAAGCCATCCACCTTGAGGCTGTGAGTGATTTATCCTCCGAAGCCTTTTTAGCGGCTTTCGCAAGATTCTCAGCAAGACGAGGTTTACCAAAGGAAGTGTACTCTGATAATGGTACCAATTTTGTAGGGGCTGATGCCATTCTACGCAAAGATTTCAAAAAATTTCTAGCTTCTGTTCCTCAGGAAATTACTGCCACTTATGGCGTTCAGGGTCTCACGTGGAATTTTATTCCTCCGGGTGCACCTCACATGGGCGGCCTATGGGAGGCCGGT